>JAAIXI010000229.1:0-1200000 GCA_013403645.1 Heliconius nattereri | reverse complement strand
GATCCAGGTCGATTTATGTAAATCCTTTAAGCTTTACGTCTAACAATTGATTGTTGGGCGTCCGTCCAGCTGAAATTGAAAAAGTAGGTTTCATATAAGTACTTACTAGACATATAAAAGTATATGAGATCTTGACGTAAATCGTACCGAATTACAGCTACCTTATCTTTTTTATGTTTATACCGCTATTCAAGTATTTTACTTTTATTAATCATCGAAATCTATATCTGTATATTACTTACTATCGTATAGATAGTGCAGCGGCTTAAAAATATTTATTTATAGCGAAATTTGACTTATAAGATTATAGTTATCAACGCTATCATTGTAAACCAGATATTGTGTCTGCAATTCTATTACTTAAATGAGCTTATAAAAATACAATAAATTATATTTAAAACGATCATCAGTACTGATTAAATAAATCTTATCGGGATATCTCTTTATACTACAATATCCTATAATTTCGTCAAATCATACATACAATTAAAATAATAAATTGATTAAAAATGCGATACCTAGCGAACGTAAAACTATACGGTTAAAATTCATAATAATTTTCCAGCCAGTCGATATAATGTATAATTAAAAAGAAAACTTAAAGCATAGATTCACAATTAACTTGAGATAGTTTTCTGTATTTTTTATGGAATATGCTTATAGGTCTTGCACAATATTCCATTTAGGCGAGGGAACATTTCAGCAGCAAACATTATGTTAATTCTGCCGCATAACGATCTATTCTGCACCTGTTTAGGCAAACATGTTCGGTTAGCTGCGATAGGGAGACGATTTTCAGAGTTTACTTTAATTATACTGACGTCATTAACTATTATAACCGTGTTCACAATTATAATAGTGTTTACGTAGAGTTTCAAAACCCAAAACATTATGTTATAATTTTGCTTAACTTTAATTGGAAAGTAAATTTTTATTTATTTATATGTATTTTTATGCATTATTTATATGCATTCGATAAGTTTTTAGACTTATCGAATGCATATTATTTTTTCATTTTTCAAAAAAATGTAGTATCAATCTATACTAATATAATAAATCGGAAGAGTTTGTTTGTTTGTTTGAACGCTAAGATCTCTGGATCTACTGGTCCGACTTACTTTGTTTTTGTTTTGTATGAAAGCTGCATTCTTCAGAAGTGCTATAGGCTATATAACAATACATTACACATATAAACTAATATATTAAAATACTTATTTCTAATTTGACATGCAATTTATTCTGCCATGTTAATAACAACCGTCGTCGCTACGCGACCGTTACCGTTATTCATCCTTATGAAAATAAATATAATAGTCACTATTTAACATTTTATCTAGATTGAAATTATAGTTTCCTGTATAACATTCTAATAAATAATTAAGGAGATGTCACTGATTCGGCATGACCTAGCCTTCGGGCGGCACAGTATGAGTATGACCGACGCGAACCGACGTTGACGATTTTATAAATTTTCATACATTTTCGAACTATTGTTAATTTTATGTAATTATTTGCTGTTTATAATTAATTTAAGCTACACTTTAGTTCTCTTTTTCTTTTCTTGGTGTAATGTAAAGTTTAGTCCTGGGATTTTATTTGATATTGCTCGCAAAAATTATCCTATTTAATATAGAAAAATGTTATTTCATAGAGTCATATCTATGTACGCACGCACGGAAAACTTTAGGTACTTTTTCTAATATTAAGAATATCCTTTAGTTATTTTTACTTGTTTTGTTGGTTCATTTCANCAGCAAGCTCTAAGCAAACGTTATTAAGTGATAGTTTAAGTGCTAAGTGTTTAAGTGTCAGTGCTAAGTAGAAAGTGTTCATAATAAAGCGATTTTAAGAGTGAAGGTTTATAATTGATCTACCCAGTGAGTAGAAGTCTCTTTCATATTTCAAGCAGGCGTAGCCGCGTCTGGGTCCGCTAGTTTGTTATATACTGTTAAAATTTTCAATATGACACCCGTAGAACAATTAGGATTGATTGTTGAAGTTTGTGAACGTAGGCGTTTTTCGCGCTTGTGCGAAAACTTTAGTATTAAGCATGTAAGCGTAAAAATTTTACGTCGAATTTCTATTTAGTGTATTTTTTTCAATTTTGCGAACACTACTGTTTTCTATATATATTTCTGCTATGTATTTGTTTTTAATAAATACAACATATATTTTAATCAACAGAAATTTAAAGAATTATTAGAAGCAAACATAGTGAACAATAGTTTAAAAATTATATATACAAATATAAGGATTTAAATTACATCCTACTGGAGTAAATTGAAAAACAATATTTATTGTCGGAAATCCCAGTGATTCACGAGAGCCGTAACAGCGTCGAAACAATCACGACTGATGATCCCAGCTGTGTTATGCAAATCCCGGCTTTGCGTCTAGTTCTATAGTGTCGTAGTCTGGACGTCTCTCCTGGTAATGGGATTGGTGTTGCCTAACTTTTTATGTACTATTTATCAGAGTATTATTTATAGGTTTATTTATGTGTATATATTTACAGTAAAGGCTTAAACGTTTTGGATTTTACTGAAGTTGATTAGAAATAACTTATTTTATTGTCCTATTTATATTTATATAAAAAAATGGCAAATTTAAAACAGATTAAAAAAAATATTTTCACATTATTCGATCATTCCGACTAAATTATATAATATTATAAACAAATCCGGGCACGTGTACAAATTTCCTAGTAAATCGTACGGCGAGAAGTGGCCTAAATCGATGATTGATAGACAGGTATCTAATTATCTACGGCTAATAAAAGATGATTGTATTAAGTATGTTTATTTAGTTTCTTTAATAAATTAAAGAAAGAAATTTTCATCTCCAATGCAGTGGTAGGTACTTTAATATGTCCGTTAGTTAAAACCACATAAGTTTATGTATTTTATTATATTTTTTATTATATTTATAATCTATGATCTCTGAGTCTCGACAAAAAAAAATATTGAAAATAAAAATTTGGACTCGCCCACTCCAGATCTCAATATAAATGGACTTGACAGACGGAAAAACGGACAACTATAAGGGTTCCATTTTTTCCTTTTGAGATACGGAACTCTAAAAATGAGAATTTGAATAAGTTCTTACCGGAGCAATAATTGACTATGCAATTACAAATATTGTTTTATATTTATACAAAAAAACAATAAACATAACGCACTACACCGGGACAAACTAATTTATATGAACAGTTGTTTGAGCTACCTCAATACGAGTGAAGAACAATAATTCTCAATGACAGGCATCTGTTCAATCACGGCTTTATACTTCGAAATTCAATTTACAATTCATGACTGCAGTTAAATTAACTACTTCAACGTAATCAAGATATTTGCACTCCATCTTCCAAATATAAAACGTAAATATTACTATATTTCATCATCATCATCAACAGCCATCTTTTGTCCACTGCTGGACATAGGCCTTCTACTATTCTCGCCAGCACACTCGATCCTCAGCTCTTCGGACCCATCAGCTTCCCGCCAACCTTTTTATGTCGTCGGCCCATCTGGCAGGGGGTCCTCCCACCGGTCGTTTTGTACGGGGTCTTCACTCTAAGACACGTCTGCGTCGGCTCTACGACAGATGTGCGCCGCCCATTGCCACTTCAGCTTACCAATTCTTCGATCTATGTCAGTAACTCAGATGACAGGTTACTTTATTTATGTTTTATATTTATATAATGAAAAAAACTGTGGTGTGGAAGCTCGGCGTTGAGTTCTGTCACTCAACACGCAATGCTTCCAAAAACCGGCAGAAAGTGCGAAACGGAGTGTCTTAATACTAGGTTCCCTCTGCCTACCCTGCTGTGCGCGGGTACAGCGTGAAGCTAATTTATATATTACATAAATATTTATAAATTAACCATAAATAACTATATACAATATATGCAAATTGAAATTAGAACATTACTTATAGCACACTCTAGTAGAATTGAATTCCAGATGGGCGCCTTGTGATTGTCTCGATCAGTTTGAGATAAGTTAGACGATAAACCGTCTCTGGGTCTCGCTTGCCGAAACGTATTGCACTTCTGATATAGGAAAAGGACGGCGATATTTAGGGAAACAGTTGTATAATTTTTCCTATGAAAGTACAAGACTAATTTCTAAATAAATATATAAAAATATGTTAATATAATGTCTAAAATATATGACGTCATAGAATACTTATTTAATAAATCTTGGATAATGTAAAAGGAATCCCATAATGATCACAACATTTTTTTGAAATTAAACCATATTTAGTTTTGATATAGCTGGCTATTTTTCTATACCTAATATGTATATGCAAAGTTAAGAACTACAATAATTATTATCTTTGATTCAGATATAATATTTGAATTAATAATTGTTTACTAGCCAAAGTCTTTATTTCAAAGAAGTCGATAAATATGTAATAAGTCGTTTTTATTACTACATTTTAAATTCGCAAGCACATTAAACTTTGCTAAACAATAATGAAAGAGCATTCGTAACATTGAAAAGCATTTTAATACATCATCGATATTTATCGTTGAGGCGTCGCTCTATAAATTATTCAAAATGAACTAAGTCGGTAATTTGAATGGGGTGTGAAAAATGTTCCTTCTGGGACACAGCGTCGCGTCGCAGGGTTATCTCCGTCGCATCCATCTTCTTTGATGTGACCCTTAACGTCTTCTTGAATGACAAATTTCACTATTAGTCTATTGTATATTTTTTTAGAATTCTCTTCATATGTTGATCGAATAACACTCATATATTTAATAAATTATTGTATATACCTCAGCGTACATTACAGCCAGTGTAACAGAATTTAATGAAAACAGAATTTATTACAGTTTGTACAAATGTGTATATAAAGCGCAGCGCTGAGTTCCGCCACTTAACACGCAATATCTAGCTAAAATTCGGAGGAAAGAGAGAGACGGAAGTGTCTTAACACTAACTTTACAGGTTCCCTCTGCCTACCCTACTATGTGCGGGATACAGCTTGAAACTAAAAAATATACCTATATGATCCAATTATTTAAAAAAATATAACTCTACATTTTATTTTATTATATTTTCCAATGCAGATCATATTTTACAAGACAGTATCTAAATCATCCACTAGTGACTAGATCTAAGAACTTTACAAACACGTTTGTAAATAGATACGTAGTGTCCCCGACACTGTCACGGCATAAAATTCCAACCTTTCTTCTATTTCACGTTTACAATTTATTACCTTCATGCAAATTGAATCGGATATTGGCTGTTGTGTTAACAGTGAATGGAAATAGTCTGTTTCATATATTTTATACACTTTGTTTTAGTTTTTTATTTTTACGCGCACTAAAAATGGACAAATATTGCAATGGATTTAGATATTTTATAAAACTGCATTTTGCTTACTGTTACATTTATGTGACGCTTAAATTGGTAGTTTTTCATGTTAGAATAAGTTTTATTGACATACTATTAAAGTAATTATTACTATTAATAATAAGCAGTAAGTCAAGTAAGTAAGTAAGTATTAATAGTAATAGTAAGCAGCGTAACCAATTAAGCTTATTACAGAGGCCCTTCATCACTCTAGAAAATATCTCTAAATAGGTCTAAATTAGAAAAAAACCCTAAAGTAAGCTACAACATTGTTTTAGAAACCATTATCCGATATCAGTATTTTATTTCAAGTGTAATCACTGAATGCATAATAAATTATACTGAATAATATTATAAAATAAATGAACCCGTTTGATTCATTGCCGTAGAGCTTTAGTGTTATGCCAAAAACATTAAGTAATTATTTATAACTTTAAATATTATATAATCTGAAACATACAATAAAATATATGATTTACGCTAGTAATATATTTTTATCGAGTTGAAAAATATCACGTGCATACAAATGTGTGACTGTAAGGCGACTGGTTGTGGGTTGCATCCCCACGCAATGCGTCCAGAATTCCGCGGTAAGTGGGGAACGGAGTGTCCCTCTGCCAATCCTGCTGTGTGCGGGATATAGCGTGAAACCGATTTGTTTTAGTAATATTACTCTTATTATAATTAATAGAACTTACACTAATATCCATACATGACGTAAATATTTAATGCTTTAAAGAAATTTTGTTAAAATTGTAAGTGAAATAAAAGAGATATTTTATTTTCAAATATTTATGAATAATAGCATAGGTACTGTAGCGGCAAATCCACGGATGAGGACTAAAGCTTTTTTTAAATCCATTACCGTTCACTAGCAAGTTGTCTAAAAACCAATTAAGTTGACTATGCACATTTTTTGTACAACACTACTTCTATATAGGATTACTCCGTGCGAATTTATCTCCTAAAACTAATTGTTATATAACACCCAAATTATACATTTTTTTTACATTAACTGCATGCAGCCCTTGTGTTATTCTAATAAAAATTAAAATTAAAATAATGTATTTCAGATTAATATGTGTAATATATATTTCTGTAGTCTCTACCTAAATCCATTCAGTGGTCTTTGCGTGAATGTGGAAGTATCGTCCATTTTCATAAATTTTCACATGTCTAAATATTATTAAAATTCAATATAGAGTTAAATTTATTGTTAAACGCTCACTCTTTCTACACGAATAGCTACATTACATGACATAACGACGTCTTATTTATTCTGGTTTTTTATTTCATTTTTTAGAATTAAACGGGCCCAACATTAAAAGTTATCTTGATTCCTTTATAACTCTTCTAATCTTTTAAAGAATTACGTTATACACAAAACAAAACTTTTAACAAAACATAAATCTTGAGAGCCTTTGTGAGGTTGTTCTTTATTGTATTACATAATTTTTTAAAGTAAGCATTCTGTGGAATACTAAAAAATGTTTATTTTCTCTGTCGGCAAAGCGAATTGTTACAATTCGCTTATTATCGCTATATATATATTTATATTCGCTATATATCACAAGTTTTTTAGATAAAAGAAATAGTGGATAAATAGTTGCAGATATAAATTAAATTATAATAATGTGAAAATTATGAAACCATCTGTCCCTGTTGAGACTACAATGTTTATATTAAATATCAAAAACGTGAAAATTTACATTTGATTCGCTCTAAAAAATGTAAAGATCTTTTATTCTTCAGTTCGAGACTAAACATTAAAAATATACTTAGAATATTTTATCTATACTAGTATAATAAAGCAGAAGATTTTGTTTATTTGTTTAAGCGCTAAGATCTCTGGATCTACTGGTTCGATTTACTATTGGTTTGTTTTATTTACCTATAAGCGACATTCTTCAAAAATGCTATAGACTACATAACATTACGGCGTAAGCCTAAGCTAGCCTTAAATAATGAAGATAAGAAAGTCTTAAATAAGAATAATAAATAACATCATCGATTTGTATTTATTTATAATAGAATATATAAATGCACATAGATACACTAACGTCCATCTTATATCACTTGCACAATTTATAGGCTTCATAGAAATCGGATATGGACGGTTATGGTTACAGCAGACGGAAATCCGTTCAATATATTTTAGGCGTTTTATTTCCGCGCGGATATTATTTACGTTCTTTGGCAATGTGCAAGAATGAAATTTATGGTGTACCTGATAATAAAATATTCTTAACCTTTTTGAACAACAAATTTATACTAACTGTGTTACTTGTATTTGGTATAGAAGAGAACATATTTAATCAGCTTAACATTGTTTTTTTAATAATTTTTAATTAAACATAAAAATATTGTCTTAACTTTGTGTGTAACTAAGTAAATTAATTGATTGCCAAATATTACAGTCCACAGCAAGATTCACTTGTTTTTTTTTAAGCAAAGCAAAGATCATCCATCCATCAGGCTTTTAAGGTCCACTGCTGGACATAGGACTGTTCGCCACTCTATCCGGTCCTGCGCGCTTTGAATCCAGCGGGTTCCCGGTGTCTTCTTGAGGTCGTCGGTCCACCTGGTTGGAGGGTGGCCTGTACTCCTCTTGCCGAGACGTGGTCGCCATTCGAGGACCTTTCTTCTCCATCGGTTGTCGGTCCTCCTGACAATATGTTCTGCCCATTACCACTTTAGCTTGCAGATTTTGGGAGCTACGTCGGTAACCTGCATTTGTCTACGGATTTCATCATTTCGAATTCTGTCGCATAGAGAAAACATATAAAATATTATAATATTTTATATCTTTTGCCCGTTAGAGAATGTATTATGTATGGTAAACGTAATACCCGTTGCGACTCCTAGATGAGCTTAATTACCGCATTGCTAACCCACCTCGAAGTTGCTTATTAACATATTAATTTGATAGGAGATCACATACACATACTATCATATGTATATTAAGTCTAAATTTATATTAAAAAGATTAATATACCATTAAAAATGAAATTATAGAATTTCAAGTGTTAAATTTTAATGAAATAAACTAATTTTATACTTTAATGAATAATATAAACATAAAGTTCGGTTTAGTAGGAAATAACAAAATATATGACAATTAGTTTCATTGCTTAAAATTACGATTGTACAGTGTTAATTATCATATCTATGTAAGCTTATTTTATTTGTTCAATGTAATTAATATGCGTTACAATTTCTTTTACATATTTTCTAGTTAGCTATCAGTATGAAGGTGGTATAATGTTATATTATTCAATTCCGGCAGGCCTAATTATACAAAAACGGGCCTAATTATAGGCCCTATATTAGTATAATTATAATATGCTTTTTAGTAATGGAAATAACAAGTGATTTAAAGAAATGTTTACAAATCTAATCCTGTAAGTAGTAATAATACCTACACAGCTAATACGCTACATTGCATTTAAGGTAATTAACAATTTTCGTGATAGGGTGCAATATCGCGTGTTTTACAGCCATGTATGAGCAGTTTCAACTTTGGGGAACAGACCGTGCTCCCTCGTAATTTTCACTTGAAACTAGCAATAAGGGTTTAACATAAGTTAGGTAGTAATAATTGCATACCAAAATTTTTAAAATAAGCTAGAAGTAAATGATTTACTTACGTTGAATTTTACATTTAATTTATTAAACTGTTTACCTTAACTTATTATATTATAATATCATAGAAATTTGGCATTCTGTGGAAATCTTGATTGTGCCTTCGACCTGCTGAGCTGTCTGTTCTACCATAAATTTGGCTACCGTACATAATTATGATAATAACACTGCGTTATGAATCAAGATTTATTGATTCTCCGGTCAATCAAAAACAACAATTACATTTTGAAAATTATGGTATATATTTTCTATATCTGTAATGAAAATATGCTATTTCTTTAAGATGTCCATTACTAGTGGCATTATCCTACCGAAAAAATATAAATCCTAAATTATTTAAACATTTATAATAAAGAATTTTAATACTTATACTATAAAAAAGAACATGAAAATATTATAAACTTTTTAACAATATGCAGCTGAAATATACAAACTATTCACATGTTAAACCACAAACTATTAGGGTAAAAGTTACATCTGAATATCAAGTAAATTTAGCCACATCGACAAAAGCGGAGCTTTGCGGACGGAATACTTACTGAAATAACTTTACAAAACTTTACTAGAAACAAATTATAATAGTATATAGATTTTTATTAATAACAAAATTAAATTATTTTCAACTCACCGCTTTAGTAAACAATTCTCGGCGTTGAGCTCCGCCACTCGTGACGCAATGTCTCGGAACGTAGATGGAAAGTGGGAAACTGAGAGACTTTAAACTAAGTTCAATTATTAGTTAGTTCATTTTTTTTCCTTTGCCTATCTCACTAAATATGAGAAAAATGAAAATAAATTTGCTTTATTCTTTTGATATTAACACTGTACTAAAGATCCATTTCCTTTTACCCTCCCTCGTCCAATCAGGTGGGGGGAAGTCTATTAGCAACAAATATTCAACAACCTAGTGACCCAAAAGTTTCCTCGTCAATTTTGTAATTAATTTTGTTCTGGCAAACGGTGACTCCGGAACACTCGCAAAGTGGTTTGACTTTTCGAAACTCAGGACTGACCCAATTTGTCAACGTTTAAATTAAATATATTTATTGTCTAGCGTTAGTTTGTAAAGGACCGTATCAAGAAGTATTCGAAATGAATGTACGTTTATTTACTAAATATTTTATACTGCTTTGAAAAAACTGTTGAGTCATGAAAATATGTTGACTCATAAAAATATAACCATTCGTAATATTGTCCCCGTTGGTAAAAAAATTACTGACATGCTTCCGCTAAAAATTGTTTTTAGTAAACGAAAGGACATGATTTTTTGTCGGTATGCTACGTGGCCTTGATAGATCACTAGCATTTCACATCTACATAATTTAATAACTATTAGTATACATAATACAAGTTAAGTATTATTAGCCAATATAGATAAAATAATTATTATTAAGTACTAGTGGGCCCTGACGCGGCTACGCCCGCTTGAACTATACGATTATTTATTATATATATTTATGAAATTATTTTCGGTTTTCAATAGAATTTGTAAGAAAATATAAGCCTAGATGATTAAAATAATTTAAAAAAGAATAATAAGTGGAGATTTATTATTAGATAAAATATTTGAGTAACTGAAATGAACAAACAAAAGAAGTAAAAGTAACTAAAGTAAATTCTTAATATTAGAAAAAGTACCTTAAATTTGTACTAATCATTTTTCTATATTAATTAATAATTTTTGCGAACAATATTAAATAAAATTCCAAATGATTAAAATTACGATATTTTAAGTGTATAACATCGGTATAGATTACCGAACTGAGATAAATGAATAAGTAGTAGTAGTAATAAGCAGCAAATAATTAATTAAAAATTAACAGTAATTCGAAAATACATAAAAATTTACAAAACCAGCAAAGTCATCTGCCCGTTCACGTCGGTCATACTATACCTACCACTCGTAGGCTAGGTCATTCCGAATCACTGACATCTCCTTAATTATTTATTAAATTGTTATACAGTAAACCATCTTACCTATAATTTCCATCTAGATGAAATGCTAAAAGTGACTATTATATTTATTTTCATAAGGATGAATATCAAATTATAGAAATCATCTAATTTTTGTTAATGTATACAAATCTATATCTATAGTATATATCAACGCGGACTTTTTTAAACAATATTTAAGGGACAATATTTTTGGAGAATATTGTTTTTGTGTCTCATAAGGTTGAGTCGGCGCGCGCCATGTATGCGTTAAGCAAACTTATTTTGGGTGACGTTTTCTAACAACAAACTTTGCAAATCGTTGCTTAGCAACGGCGGTTGTTATAAACATGGCGGAATAAATTGCATGTCAAATTAATAAGTATTTTAATATATTGGTATATATCGAAAATATTACAAATATGAGAAAAAAAAGTATCCTATGTTCATCCCGAGACCCTCAAGTATCTGTATATGAGTATTTTATCACAATTAAATTAGCGGTTTGGTCCTGATTCCGTAAAAGACAGACAGACAGAGTTACTTTCGAATTTATAATATAGGTATGGATTATTAGCAAATATTGATAAAATTTTGAACATTTTATATCTTGAATAATTAAATAGCATGGCATAAGTTTCTAAACACCAGCTGAAACAAACGTAAAAGAGAAAACTAAAAAAAAATACTTAATACTTTAAAAGGTAGACGAATATTGTAAATATATATATATATAAATTAAATCGTTATACGCGCACGTACAGTGTCCATTATAATCCTGTATACGTATTTGTGGCGACGCAAAGATATCTTTATTGTGACGAAGCTACCAATGAGAATAGCCATTTCCATTTATATCGAGCTGGTAAGTCATAACCTATAAATATTTTTCCCATGTCTCTTCTACATCGTCGCAGTTGAGCAGTTGGGAAACTTGAGATGATATATTGCAAAAGACCGCGCTTTCTACTATATACGAACAAGAGCTATACATATTCAATACAATGTGAATATTATTTTGGCATAAGTTCTTATAGTGTAGATATCCACATATTCCCTACAACCCCAGCCACCTCAGTATAATGTCTAGCGTATGAGGGTTCTACAAGCGATTATATCCCAACATTATCCGAAACAACACGTAAATTAGTCTTAGTGTAAAATCCTATATTAACATAGTGAAGGACCCATTTCTATTATCATGCCCAATTTCGTGCTCGGAAAGCACTTAAGCACTTAATGGATCTCAACTGCGTATTTTAGTACTGTCGACCTTTCCGTATAAATATATTTATATAATACTTGTGTAGAGTAAAATAAAAAAATAAATAATGATTTTCCCTGAAAGGTTTTTTATTATAAATATATAAGATATTTTTCTATTAGGGTACATTATTTGTATTATTTACATTCTACGAACGAAAAATGGGACTAAAATATCAAAGAAAGCTAAGAAATTAAGGTGGAATGTTTTAGTCATAAAAAATCCTACTGGCACAGTACTACAGGTGGCCACATAGTGTTATAGGAAAACCCTTGCCAAATCTTTGTTCCAGAAAGTTAGTTTTTTTGAGGCGGCTATATATATATAAAATATAAAGACCGTCATCTTACGGCAGCCGCCATCTTTAATTTCCTGTTTCCGCCATCTTTAATCTTTAACTGTTTACTAGCCACGACCTTTCATTTCATACACATGACAAAGATATTCTTAAAGAATATTAACTCTACCATGTTGTAACGGCGGCTCTGGCATTTGTGATTCTATAGATTATATATTATTGTATGTCACTTGAATTCAAGGCATAACCCGATCCGTTGGTCAATGGGAAGAGAATAAAATTACTAGATATGACTTTCTTTAAATATTAAAAAATACTAACGTTCATCTTCATCTAAACCATTTTTCTTTATTTTCAGTTGTTATATAATTATTAATATATTTCTTTTAAGAACGTCAAATACAAAAACAATCTTTCACTAGAAAAAACAGGCTACTAAGTAAACAACAAAATGCTTAAGAAATTTAATCAAATCTATATCTTCATGCTTAATTAAACACCATTTGCCCTAAATAGCTTACTAACTATAAGTATATATGTAGAGTACATGTTGCACTGCTTCCACTTTATTTTTGGCATACGAGACGAGGTGTGAGGAAGACAAACTGCTTTGCTGCAGCCATAAATAATCCGATCAATACCGCAGCCGTATGCTCAGGTGACTGCACTAATTTAACTGCTATCAATAGCTCGGTGCATTATTTTAAATATTTTTAAAATCCATTTCAGCATAAACTATAACACGGATATCGTTGGATATATCATGTCCACCCGAAACCAGTGAAATCATTTATAAATTAAATATATTTTCTATATATAATCTATGTACGTTATATAAACCTACGTATATATATGTATGTAAGTATATTTGAAATAATAGGTAACAATGTCGATACGGTTGCTAGACACAACCCAGTTTTCCATACAGAATTATCATTTCCAGATAAATTTCGTAAATCCTCCGGGAAATATAAAGTAATACAGTGCGCCAATAAAACATAGTTCCACGTGTTGCTATGTAAATCTCATAACTACACTTGAGCCGGCGACGCGGAATCCCGCGCGGTTAGTTCTCACAGTCGGAATCGGTGTCATGGATTTATGCCTTTGCATTGCTAATCCTAAATTAAATTTCGGTAGTATTATTAACGTTCAACCTAATAATTCTATTTCATAAGGAACATAGTAAATTTCGATAATATATTTTATGTCACGAATATATCTTATATAAATAGATAGTAGAGCGCAATATCTTCAGAATTCGGCAGATAGTGAGGATGGGAGTGGTTTAAGACTACGTTCCCCTTACGTACCCTGCTATGTACGGAATATTGCGTAAAGCTGATTTATGTTTTTGGTAAATATAAGACAACATAAAAATCTTATTATAAAGCTAGCTTCACCATTAAAACGTGATGTGAAATGAACAGTGCCCCACGTCCACCTCCAGAGTAATCCGATTACGAACTGTGTACACCGATGTACTACTCTACTCTATAACCGTGTTAGAAGTATTGAAAGGGCGGTCCTATTTGCATTCAGTTTTGCGACGACATAGCATCGAGCAAAATAAACTATTTTTTATTCGTACGAAATTTACATTTTAAGTCGACTAATTAACTTTACTGACTAAAGGTTATTTTAAAGAAATGTTACGACCGTAGCTTAGCGCGCTTATGAGTGAGCAACACCATGTTATCAGTATTTAATTAATAAGTTAAAAAGCTGCTTTACATGTTTTTTTTTATAACAGGGTTTGCAGAGGAAACTTAGCGTTAATATACTCCAATAGATAATTTCCGCTGAATTTTAATGAAAATAAAATTGTATTTCCCGCAAATCTACAATTATGAAATTTAGCAAGAAGTCAGAACTTGCAGAGCACAAATATAGTAAAAAATACGGAAAGTGGAAATTTATGTAATTATTGTTTATAATTGTAGTTCATTTCATACTAAATGAATACAACTGCAAACAAATTCTTCGAGTTCCCTGTACAAACTTCCAGGTCCACATTTAAAATGTAGAACTTTTCGTCGTCAACAGAACAGAAAATTAGTTATATGCTAAACTGTAAGTAAAATTATGTTTACATGTCACGCAAAGTATTACGCAATAACGCATGCAATTAAAATTTCTTAAAGCTTAGGTATATTAAAACTATTAAGAAAAATATATTTTTACAAAAGTAAGATTTTTAAATATTTAAAATCTGAAACGCATAAATGAAAAGCATAATTTCATCTAAGAATTAATAATTATTTTATTATAAGGAATAAAAGATAGCCATTTACAGATATCTATAATATATTCACATATACATAATACATGTCATATTAACAACCGCTAATCATCTAGATTCCAACATTCCATTACTCAACGCCAATATAATGTGGACAGCTTATATCTTAATCCTTAATATAACATTAACGTCTTATTTTATCTAGACATTAAGACATTCAATTTTGAAGAAATCTCAATCAACTTTCAAACTGTGATTTAGCTATACAAATAACCGGGTGAATTAAATGTTCCGTTTTCTTTCAATTTCACTATTGAAATAAATTTTTATAAAAACAAAAATACTAAATGAAGGTAACTGCAATTACAGTATCAAAAGAGCTACTTCACAATGCTCTTATCATTAAAATCTTTTGCTAATTGTAGTATTAAATTAAAACAAGTTTTTTTATTCGTTATCGTAAATATTCTTTGAGTTCCAGTTATTCACAATAATGTAATTACAACAAAACATATAAATAATATATGTGACCATTAATTCTCGATTTTGCATTATTTATTTAACTTCAGGGTATATCTCGCACATAGCAGTCTAGGTAGATATCTGGGAACCTAGTGTTAAGACACTCTGTTCCTTACTTTCCATCGAATTCTCCAGGAATTGCCGCTCATGGCTTTGTTGCCAGAGGGAGCCGACGAGCCCACAACCGAGACCCCATGTATATTCACGCTAACTTAATTCTCACTCTGTCGTCAAATTCTATATTGCTATAGGCGGCTAGTATAAACAAACGGAACAAACTATCTATCCCTTCCGTCGTAAGACGAGCATAGGCGGCAAACGGCGCGTTCAAACACAAATCTACGGCACACAGATCTCTAATCAGACAATCGACGACGAACGTTTCCTCTCGACTCCGGAACATTCGTCTTCGGATATAGTCTTCTGTCTTAAGATCGGCACTTTTCTTAACAATTTTACATTAATCTAATGATTAATGTAAAATGTATCGTGGCTCAATTAAAAAGTATCTGACTTTACTGGATATATGTGAATTTATACATTTTTATAGGTTCTGTTTTTTTGTGGCGTGACGCAGGGAACCCCTTCCTACCAATAAAGAAGGCGATAGTACTTTAGATTCTCACTCGGTTATATTTTAATTTCTCGGTTATTAACATGCAATAACTTGAAATCAGTTGAAAAACGAAGATTGGATTGACTTTTCATGGTTAGGAATGGTATCCAGAAAGAGAGAAGGGAGGAGCAGTAATGTATCGCCAGCTCCCCAAGTGTAACTCCCCGACTATAGAACAAATCAAATCAGAGAAGTACTTACAACGTCTCACTTCAGGAAAAGTAAATCTGCCTTTACTATTTACACAAAAACTTAAAACTTTGGTGCAAGCAAAACTTGTTGAAATTCACAAGCATCAAATAAAGTAGTTTTCTGCATCGACAGGACTTCAAAGTTCAAAACTTACAGTAACTTGTGATTTATCGTTGCATTTATGAGGGGAAATCAATTTAGCGTACACGAACGTTGTAAAAAATAACTTCAATAAAATTGTTTAATATGTTTCCAAATATCAATCATAGTAAACATAAGTATAGAGGTAGTAAAACTTTCAAAGTCGTCTTTGTTCATTTTTAGGGTTCCGTGCCTGAAAAGGTGAAAACGGAATCCTTATGGGATCTCTTTATTGTCCGTATGTCGAGACCATTTATTTCGAGATTGTATGAAGTTAAGGCAACCAAAATCTACGAGCATTAATGTATCGATTATGCTGCATTTTGTACGAAATTCCTATAAGGTACTTCCCGTTGACGTGAACAATTATGGAATTTCACATAAAGTGAGAACTAATAATACAAATAAGGGAAAAAATAAAAATAAAAAAATTTTATGTGTCATAGAAAAAAATCATTATAAACTTATTTTTGTAGTTCATTTCATACAAAATGATATGCCCGCAAACTTAATTTTGTACTTAATAAAGGAAATATTATTTGATAAACATGTTAAAAATAAGATAAACATAAGAAAATCTTAATTGTCTTACCTATTTCTAAGTACATGTGTGCCAGTAATTAAGCAAAGCAAAGCAACATTAAACCCTTTTGCTAGACATTACAATGGCGAGGAAATGGCGATGTTCATCGGTTTTATTTGAAAACTTTTATTTAGTTCCATTTATTGAGTCCATTTTGTAGCTTCAAAAACAAAGATAACATTACTAACTGTATATAGTATAAAAGAAAACTGTATTTTGTAGTGTAAATTTAAAAGCTAAGAAAATAATGGAGAGCTTAAAGTTTTCTATTTCTTGTATATTATGTTCCTTCGTCTTTCTTTAAAGTTTCTTTTAAGTTTCTCGACAAAACAAAACTTATAGAATAAAATACTAGTAGTACGTTCAGTTATTATTATTAAGAAGAAAATCGAACAAAAGCTGAATCTATGAAGATATTGTCGTAGATAAAGTTATTCAGTCATTATATATTGAACTGTAATAAATCTTCGCCATTGTTGTCTGCGCTAAGATCTGTTACGAAGAGATATTCTCTGTTCAGCCTCCTTATTTCTGATCTTTATCAACAAATGGAAGCCTTTATAACATCTTGTTTTACTAAGAAAAACAATAAGATATTTCTTGTCTTTTCATTTATTTAAGTAACGTTTATTTTCAAATAGAATTATTTAATGGAAGTTTACTAACAACTAACTACGTTAACTATACAAAACAAGTGTCTAAGATTACAATAAAAAGAACTAGTACTTACATATTAGTTAGTGAGTTATGTAAGGACTCCGTCTCTCACATGTCGTTTAAATTAATAATAGGTTTTATAAGAAGAGAGAAACTCTTCAATTTATCTATGTGCATATGTATTTGCCATATATAACCGGTCTGATCTTGCGCTTAAAATTTAATAGAAATGGCTGTCTATTATTAGTTGGTCGTCACTTTTCTTATTTAGTTATACATACATTCCATAATGCTTAAATTTTATACAATATACTGCTTATACCTTCTCGAAGTAAAGCCGCTCTTACTACACAAACCCAACTGAGATGTCTCATTTATTCAATATATTTACTTATAATTTAACGAATTAACCATTTTGTAGAATAGAGCATTAAGCTGAAAGATTTTATATGAATAAATTAAAATACTGCCACAAGAGTACTTAATTTACGTATAAAATGGACAGTACTATAAAGTACAAGTCTAATAAAGGTATATAAATTATATACAAAATGTACAATAATATATTATATTTTACTGTTATTGTAATAATAAGTTTTTCACCTCCCTCGTTATTCACAATTCTTTAAGCAGAAAGCCAGTCAACTCTTTTGTCATAAATCGAGCCTCCCTAATTTCTAATTTACATAACATTTTGTACTGTTCGAAGTAGATACTTTTGGTTGATACAGTTATAAATATAAATACTGTTTACTGTCCTCATTAATAAATATTTCACCTTAAAAAAATTGACAAGACCCCTTGAAGTCTGTGAAATCATATTAATATTTGGATAGCTACACGGATAGTAAGTTGACTAACTAAAATTTTAAAATTTGATCTAAAGACTTTCACAAATAATATCTCTCACACTAAAGCTCCTAAAGTTTATTTGAAACAGAATGATTAGATTTATATTGTGAAATATTATAAAATCAGCTTCACGCTGTATCCCGCACACAGCAGGGTAGGCAGAGGGAACCCAGTGTTAAGACACTCCTTTCCCCACTTTCTGCCGAATTCTGGAGGCATTCGCGCTTTGCCTCGACACCAAAGCGAAGAAAGGAAAATATAAACGTAAATAAATATTTCACTTCCTCGAGTGGAGATCGAACCCACAATCGTCGCGTTACAGTCACACCCTTGTGCCGCCGCGCCACGGCGTCCTCTTAATGAAATATTATATTAATTATATATCATATTAATAGATTTATATTGTCAATATAAATCTTTTCACATTTACTACAGAAGGAAACTGTTCCATAGACAGCTTCCTCCGCTCCGATTTATATCATGGTATCAAACAACGAAAAGCCTTCATAAAGCGTCTTCCTGAGCTTATGAAACAATAAGGCATTACTTGCCATTTTCTTTACGTATTTATGGGTAGTAAAGTACGACGGCAGAAAAGATATTACAGACTTTAATTTTATTCTTTTATGGTTAGAGATGTTTCTCGAACACAAAATATGTTATGGGTTCCTTTGTTACTGGCTACGGCGGTTCTAAACGGACAATCCGACAATGTTATTAAAATTCTATTAGTTTTTCTGTTTATAAATAATTTACTACATAATTAATATTAAGTAGACCGTTGTCATGGTGTAGCCGCTGAGTAATATTAAAAAAAAAACAGTTTCTCGCTGTATCTGCTACACTGCAGGGAAAGGAACCTAGTGGTAAGACACTCTGTTCCTCATTTTAAGCCGAATTCTAGAGGCATTGCAATGCCGCCCTTCGCTTTGACAACAGAGTAAAAAAATTAAATATAAATTTAAATTAATATTTAATTTCCACGAGAGGGGCTGGAACCTACAACCAGACGCGTTTACAGTCACATACTCGTGCCCCTGCGCCAGACTGGCTTCATGTACCTAATAATAAAGCACAAAAATCTCAACACATAAAATTATATATGATGCATTTCATTTTAGTACACCGTAACTCAGCGAACTAACACTGTTCAGTGAATTTAAATGTTTCACGTCACAAAAGGCGTTATGCAAAGGAAATTTGCGCAATCGATAGTCAGCATTCAACCTTTGTGTTCCCAGAGTAACGATAAAGGAGCACACGAAGAATACAACCGCTCCAACCGTGCCCGCAGCGTACTCTGCTACGAGGTACCGACCTCTTTCTCTATAAGGTAGTTTTAAAGTTTCAATAGGTATGTCATTTTAAGCTTATTCTTACCAAAAAACTTAGAAGCGACCCGTTTTAGAAGTTTTCATCTGAGCTTGTATAGTAGAGCTGGTTAAATGCCAATATCGGAAATGTTTTAACAATGTGAAAAATTTTAAAATATTTAGTTATTAAGTTAATTTTACTAACCAAGGCTATAATTTCTAAAGCGAATTGTTGTATATGCACCTATAGGTAATACAAAGTTGTAAAGAGTCTAGGTCAAAATATTCTATTAGCATATCGCTTGAGCCCGAGCTCGGTCTGACATATTAATGGTTGAATGATGTTAAGTTGAAGGCAATATTTCACAATTTAATAATGTAGATTACTTTAAAATTTAACATGATTCACAAATATCTAGTAATATTTTCCACATACACTACGTTCCCCACTTTCCGCCGAATTCTGGAGTCATTGCGTGTTGAGTGGCGGAACTCAACGCCGCGCTTTACCTTGACACCAGAGCAGAAAAAGGAAATATAACATTATTTTCAATTCCTTTCAAACTCTCCATCAGATTACAGTACAATAAAAAACATATTTCTCTTCATATAAAAAAGAAACTTAATATTAAAATTTAATCGAATACTGTGAATGGAGTTATCTAATAATCTACGGCTAAAACTTCAAAAGACTCTGATTTACAAAGAAACCTCCAACAAATATCATTAATCAAAGTTGTTCCTAGAAATATTGGAAACATTTTCCCAAATATTAATACCCATTCGGCTCGGCAGACCGCTAAGTTTGTTACATACCTACTCTTACAAAGAAACGTATGAAAAACTTTTGCCTTCCGACTCGTTTGTACTGCGGTATCACACACACCCTCGAGGGCTGAAGCTAACCTCTTTTAACACACTGAACATGTATTGATTCAAATAGCTCTCAATATTTTTTTATCCTGTTATTGCTTTTGTACACTTCCTAGCTTTCATCGTGCATGGTTAAGTTTTTATAACAGCTTATTAAGTTATGACTATATTTTTTAAATTAATAAATATAAATCTATTTTTAATAAATTTTCTAATCTTTCTTTTTATTCTCTCTTTTTCTTTCTATTTATTCGTCTTATAAAAGATGATAAACATTTTGCTAAGTAAAATTACAAAGGCGCTATTACTATATCATTCATCTCTGTTAAACGTTTCGACGCTAGCGCCTCGTACCTTTACGTAGTAGAGAGCTCGTGCTACGGTGATACATGACTGCAGCGATAGTAATATTTCCCAGCTTCCTTTTAAATTTTAGGAACACATTTTATGTGACTACCTTTCTTTGTTTTCTCACCATGACTCCTCGCTTAACTTCTTCTTTTTCATTCGAAATATATGCGTATTTTAACTGACCACCGCAATTTTACATTGCGGAGTCTTATATCAACTTTATTAATATTTTTTAGCTTCACGCTTTATCCCTCATGTAGCAGGGTAGACAAAGGGAGCCTAGTGTTGAGACACACCGCTCCCCATTTTCCTCGGAAACCTGAAGGTACTGCGTGTTAAGTGGCGGAAGTCAACACTGTGCTTTGCCTCGATACCGGAGCGAAGAAATGAAAATATTAAGTATTTCATTGCCTCCAGTGGGAATCGACCCCACAACCTATCGCGTTTACAGTCACACGCTTGTGCCCCTTGACCACCTTGAACTTTATTGATATTTTAATTAAAATACAACGTACGAGTACCTACCGTAACGTACTTAGACCTTTTATTTGCGAATCTTTTCAAATGTCACATTTTCATTTGGAAAATATATATTTCCAATTGCTGTGTAATTTCATTTCAGCTATAACGTCGCACTTAAGCTCCTTAGAATAATATACTTGTTTTTGCTTATTTGCTGGCAGTATTGTCATCAATCGCGCACCATTGTTTGAATGTTTGGATGCGAAGCTCTTTTGTCTGTATAATATTGATCCATTGTTGGGAGATAAAATACTCTAATGCGTGTAAATGATTGATCGCCTTCTATAGTTCTCTATATATACATACTTACTTATAGACCTTTGCGTTATCTCCCTCGGATGCGTATAACATCTTAGTTTCGACATTTTAGTTTTTAAGTCACAATTAATGAAATGTTATTAGAAATTAATAATTTGTGTTTAATTTAAAAGAAATAAGTCATTTAAATCTACATCAGGGATATAAAATATTTAAAAAGTTAACATTTTAGCTTGACATTTTAAAATTAAATATCAACTAGACGTCAGGTTTGCAAATTATAAACTAGTGGAACTTTATATTTACTTTTTTTAATTGCTTGCGTTATGGAACCACAAGGAAATTATTTATTCTTCCGGCCTCACGGTATACATTGCATATTAAGTACATATTAGCTAATACAAAGCAATCCACGATATTTAACTATTAACCAATAATTAAATTGTATATTAAACATTTTCTCTAAAATAAGGGCCAGTCGTGACGCATGGACGACTGCGACTGGTTGTGGGCTCGATCCCCACTGGAGGCAGGAAATGAAATATTTAAATTTATATTTTGAGTTCTCCGTTCTGGTGTCGAGGCAAAGCCGTTGAGTTCCACCACTCAACACGCCATCCAGATTTGGAGATTCAGGCAGAAAGTGGGGAAATGAGTGTCCTAACACTAGGTTTCCTCTGCCTACCCTGCTATATGCGGAATGTAGCGTAAAACTGATTAGATTTCCTTATATTCTCTGAAATAATGCTATAAAAGATAATAACGAAAAGAAATTTACACTCGACCGCTAAGTTTCGTACAACGCCTCAGGCCATTATTGTTATAATGATATACGAGTGTGTTGTGGCATTTTCTATATTACATCGGTGATTTATCTGAAGGCTGAAGGCAAAAATGTGTGACAGTAAACACGACTGGTTGATCCCCACTCGAGGAAATGAAATATTTATTTAACATAATTTTTTCATTTCTTCTCTCTGGTGAAGGCAAAAATGAGGAACGGAGTGTCTTAACACTGGGTTTCCTCTGCCTACCCTGCTGTGTACGCGATGCAACTTGATTTACGTTGATTTATGTATAGGAGTTGATGAATGCTACCAAACATGATTGAAAAAATTCTCAGCTGTGATTTGCTGAAAGTAATAAAAACAATAGTTAAGCCAAGAGTCGCAAATTACGTTTTGAACAAAACTAAGGGCCAGCGCTGGTAGTAAACAAGGATTCCCATTGGCTTTATTTGAAAACTTTTGATCGCTTTTACTTGTAGAAAAAAACAAACGTTTTATTGTATTGCATACTTCATACTTTTTAATTAGCTAGTACTTACTATAGTTATTAGTTATAAAGCTGAGTTAAAATAAATAAAAAATATGAGTAAAAATATAATTAAGATCAAACAATATAAAACGATACTTTTTTAATTATATAATTTATACATTTAAGACTGTCTTTTTCGCTATCTACTAATTCATCTTTTCTTCTTAGTAAATTTTTATTTAAGTATTTTCGAACAGATTTTAGAAGTTTATTTGTTAAACTAAAAATTATCGTGAGATCATTGTGTATCTTTATATTTGACGATTTATATAGCTTTTAGAAATCTGATTTGTATCTACTATTATATAGACATAACTACTGCTATATCCAATTTAAGGGTGATCATAAACTCAGTACTGACAAACTATGAGAGTAATTACCGACACGGCGCCGAGCACGCAGCACACTCGTATATCTCTTTTGTAAGCGAGATTAAAGAGGCAACGGCGTGGGCCGTTACCATCCATCTCCTATAAATGCTGTTTCGACGCCAGCCCCTGCCCCCTATCCCCTATTCAGAAGCAACTGTAAACTACTCAATTTTATACTTGAACTCCTTCGATTTTTTTCAAAATCATTGACAAAATTGACAAATTGCTATTATTTTTAAGAAGTATGCGTAATATGGAATGATTATGATCAAATTCCAGAAATCTTTAATCAATCTTTTAAGAATTGAATTAGCTAGAGTACATTATCACTGAAAATTATTGAACTTTATAGTTATTAATTGTTTAAGTGGCTCTGAAATAAATACAAACCACTCAAAGTTATATGAACATTAGTATTAACTTGAGTAAATTCATTACCGTTAATGTATTTTTAGCTTCAGTTAGGACATTCCGTTCCCCACTTTCCGCCGAATTTTCGAGACGTTGCGAGTTGAATGGCGGAATTTAATGCAGCGTTTTGTCTTGTTACCAGACCAAAGAAGTGAAAAAAAAAAAATATTTCCCTGGGGGGGTATTGCGCCACGACGCCCGTGGCCTTCAATATAATTGCCATATTATGATCAACTATCATTAATCATCTCACACTAAAAATGATTATCACGATATCTTCGTTTGCGTTTTTCCATCCATATTTATTAGGGCGACCTATGTAAAGTTATATGACAATTTAGTAAACAACCGTCTATCCGTATAAAATTTGGCAAACTAACACGTCCGGCGAACACTGTTCCAACTCTGAATTTCAATTAGTCCCGTCTAGCCAATTCCGCGAGAGAGCTAACCGTAGGCTCCAAATTTCTCTACGTGTTGATACAGCCTGGCTGCGCCCGACAGCGGACAGGCCGACAGTTACGCACTGAACAAAACATGGTTGGTCGTGTGTTACAGGTCTTACCAACACACAACCAGTAATTATATTTTGAGTGACGTTTTTTTAAACGCCGTATTAAATATTTGTTTTTCATTTTTTTTTTTATTGAAAAACAGATTTACGCTTTTCTCTGTGTAACCTGTTTTTGAGCTGTAGTGTATGTATACGCGTATATCCTAATTAATCATGTATCTTTAGTATTTAAGTAGAAGGCAGAGAAAACACAGTATTTTGGCACTCCGTTACCCACTTTCCGCCCAATTTCAGAGACAATGCGTGTCGAGTGGTTTTCTCTAAGTGTAGCTAATCATGAATCCATTTGTTTTCTAATTTATAATGGGAAAAAGACAAGTTTACATGAAAATAAATTAAATACTAGATAAATTAGATACTATAACACAAACAACGCCTTTTTGTTAGTCTGAGCTATTCTCTGGAACAGCTGAAGGCTGTGGTGCAACATACAAGAATACTTTCAGAGAGAAGATTTAATACAGTCAGCTCGCTCCAAGTTAAAAAATGTATAGACCGGTTATCGTGCGAAAAGGCACCAGGTTTGGATACGATCAGGGAAAAAGAAATAAAATATGTATGTGAACAGATAAGTGGTGTTATTGCTAGATTTATTAATTTGAGTGTAACCACGGGTGTTTACCCTGACCAACTGAAAAAAACCATTATACGTCCCATTTATAAATCGGGAAATCACCTGGACTATTCTAACTACAGGCATATTGTCATATTGTTATTGTCATATTGTCAGCCATATTGTCTGTTATTGATAAAATTGGAGAAAAAATTATTGTAGGCCAAATTAGTAACTTCTTAGAGAGCTATGATGTATTGTCGGACGCTCAACACGGTTTTCGAAAGGGGCGCAACACTGTGACTGCACTAACGGCCCTTGCTGACTACATAAACAGCTGTCTGGACTCCGGTGAGCAAGTGATAACGGTTCGTATTGATTATAAAAAGGCCTTCGACACATTGGACCACAATGTTTTGCTTAAGGCGATGGATGAATGCGGGATACGTGGTCCTACGAACAAATGGTTAAAGAATTATTTAAGTAATAGAAAGATACAGACTTTTGTTGCTGGTGTAACCGGAGAAGAAATGGACTTGAATCTAGGGGTCCCGACCGGATCAGTGGATGGACCGGTGGGGTACCTGATGCACGTAAATAGCGTATCTAATGTAGTAGACAAGTGTCGGGTGTATATGTAGGCGGATGATATGTGTTTGACCTATGCCTCAAAAGATATATTGGTTGTAAAAAATTACATACAAACGGATTTTGAAAACGTCACTAAATGGGCATATGATAATGGAATAATTCGAAAAAACTAAATGCATGTATATACACTCGCCGTATAACAAAAAATCAAAAACAATTACGAAAGAAGAGCTAGAAATAGTAGGGCATACTTATGACTGTCTTCATAGTAATAAAAAAATGTAACTAAAAAACTAGAATTCGTTAATACACTCAAGCTTAGGCTTAAAAATTGATAAAAAATTTAATTGGAAATCTTAGGTAATAGATTATATTATATTAATAGATTGCAATAGGCTAAAGTGTGTACTGGGGAAGTTTTACTACTTAAGTAAAGTACTAAATAAGGAAACGCTACGCATTGTATACTATGTCCTCGCGGACTCCATACTTAGTTACGGTCTTAGCATGTATGGACGGACATTCATAACATACTTAAGGGATATAAAGCAACTTCAATACGTTTTTTTGGTTGGTAAAAAGATAAAAGAAAAATGTCGTGGAGAGTATGAAAAACTATTTTCAATTTGTGGAATTTTACTAGTAGACATTAAAGTAAACTACTTAATAAGCATCGAAAATTTTTATACTAATAAATATAAGGAGACGATTGAGAATAAATATAATGCTAGGAGGGTCGGGAAAAAAGAATTTATTCAGCCAACTGCGAAAAATTATTTTGGAAAGAGAACAACAACAAGGTGCATTGTACCCAAAATCTTTATTAATATAAATAACCTCACATTAAATAAAAACGTTACTAAACCAATTTTAAAGATAAAACTGAAAGATTTCTATCTTAAAGAATCAGAGACATAGAGTATTAATTTGTTTTTATTTTTTTTGTATTTTATTTTATAGAATATACAGTACAATAATAGATATAATATAGAATAGATATAGTACAGGTACAATAATAGATATAATATAGAATAGATATAGTACAGGAATAGATATAATATATAAGATTTGTTAAGTGTATTTATGTTATTGTTAATATTATTTTTTTCTCTTACTTTAAGATATGTATGGTTAAATTATAATTGTCAGTATAGTAGTTTAGATTAATGTAGTAAAGTAAAGAGCGCTTCTTGCCTACAAACTCACGAGTTTGGCAAGAGATTTTTTATATATTAAGTTAATTAATGTATTAAGTATTATAATAAAAAAAACTGTAATCGCCTTTGCCGTGCGCGCCTACCTAGATAGATACGCAAATACTCATAATGTTCTATTAAATACGACAATTTTTGCGAACAAAATCAATTAAAATACCAACAGATTTAAATTATGATTATTTAAAGTGTATAACAGTATATATAACCATACTAAAATAAATAAATAATTTTCCCAAAATACATTCAAATAATATTAAATATGTATATACCACAAATAATCTTTTTAAGAAAAGTGAACTTAAAATTCTGAAGTACAAAAGACTTAAACCTCCGCCACAGAATAATTAATAAAGAAAGTAATTAACTTTTATCGTCACGCTGCGAACTTAGCCAAGTATTTTACGAATGCTAATAAACTATTGTAGCGGAATAAAACGCTTAAAACATTTTTCATCTCAATCTTACCATTATACTGTTTTATACCACTGCTTAACGAAAACCGATTCTTTTGTAGGATATATTTATTATATAGTTTTATATATAACGATATTGATTAAAAAATCAGCTTCACGCTGTATCCCGCACACAGCAGGGTAGGCACCTAGTGTTAAGACACTCCGTTCCCCACTTTCTGCTGAATTCTGGAGGCATTGCATGTTGAATATATTAATCAATATACAATATTTACTGTATATACATATACATACAGTAAAATATTGTATATGTAACTCATTTAATCAATTGTTTCTATAATGATATATTTACTTTCTTCACTGCCATATGCACTGAATTTTATAGTTTTATAAATTTTTCTATAAATACGATTAAATAAATTTATACATGTACTATTTCATTAACAATCAAATACAAAGTTTTTAAATAAATATAATGCAAAGTACGTAAGGCGTTAATTACGTGACGTTGGCCCACTGTGTTCGTTACATAGGGGAACAGAAGCCAAAACGGAATATGCAGGTAAAGCAGAACTGTTAGATTACTTCCAGACTCATTTACTGAGATGACAAGATCATTTACTTGATGAGTAGCACAAATTATTAGTTCCTCCCGTCTCTTCCTCAGTCAGTGTATCGCAACAAAATTTGTAAGTAGTGATTTTTTTTTTCAATTTTAATGTCAAATATTTTTACGCTTACATTTATCCATAGGTATATGTAGTTTATTAATACTAATCCAATAAGTTGGAATAATTTCAACTTAATCAAGAAAAAATATTTTAATTATATAATTTAAAAAGAAGCGTGGTGCGGCTCACTGTATAAGGCATTTGTGTTATCACACTGGTAATTTCAATTGGCCAAACAACCCTACCCTCCGCGTTTGGTATATGCTGCCCTCTATCAATTAAATAATAACAAATTTTCATCAATACAAAAATTATAATAAATATAATATTTATAATTATTTTTATTTCAAAATTCTATTTCATTACAATTTACATACGTGTACCTACGAGTATATAAATCATATCATAACCCTATATATACTGATTATATTACAGGTACTCCCAGTTTCCGTGACGCACCGGCGGTATATTGTCAGCAAGCAGCTATTAATTGACTAAATTCCTAAACTCCTGCCATTGCTGAACGCAGCCCGATAGATAGCTAATTACCTAAATGTGGCTTGTTAGTTCAATATGCTAGGGCTGCGAGGCTGCGAGGCACGGCGTAATGTTTGAATACCTGCCATTAATTATTCATATGACATGAAAATTTTGTCACTCTATGTTATTTATTGTTTGTAATATGTCCGATCAATCATCAATTCGATTGTCATCGTATTTAATTTTTCTATATATTTTTTATTTACATTTATAACAAATAAATAAATGTTTTGTGTTTACTTTTATAACAAATTAAAATGAGATTACGATAGACGAGGTGTAGTTAATATCTCGTTCTAATTATGTTCTTGTGCAAGATGAAGCTATATTATAAGTCTAGGATATATTTTCATTTATAAAATAAATTCATCACAAAATCATCTCTAAAATCCATCTTTATTTACAAGTTCACATTTAATAACTCATATGTATATGTATTTATTTAAATAAAAAAAGTACTGTTTCTTTTGAATTCAATGAACCAAAGATACATCTATAAACAAAAATAAGCTTCAAAAATTAATAATTAAATTTTACACCAGAATGTATAACAAATTATCATGACTTAACAAAATTGGCGTAATGGCTTGCTTAGGGAGCACATGAATATTCATTCGGGTAAAATTGCTAGATGAAGCTTCAAAAGCTGTATATATTATATACATACTGTAAGTACTGTAATTATTTCTTGTATGCCAATTACTTACTATACACGTATAAGACTAATTGCTGTGAATATAATCAAATTAGGTGAGCTTCACGCTGCATCAACAGAGTAGGCGGAGGAAACCTGGTGTCCGTTCAAGTTCAACACTCCGTTCAAGTTGAATTATAAGTATCTTTTTTCAGATAAAGTAGAACGTCTACTACGTTATGCATTTAAGCTGTTATAATTTTTTTTTGTACGTATAGTTTGTAAATATGAGTCACGATATTAAGGGATTTTGAAAGCTTACTTTAATCATATACTAATATTATAGTCCTCGAGATAGATTAATATTGCAAAATATAACGGCCATTCTAAATAATATTACAATATGCTTGGAATATTATTAGCGAAAGGTTTACGCTAACAAGACTCTGAGCAGACGCAGTAAGTACAAATTGCTTTACGTGCTCTCTAAATCCAAAATCTTAGTCCTGAAAAGACCGTACCGTAGTCAATATTTTATTCTAATTAAGAATCTACTCAATATATCCTTTTGAATTGTTTTGTTATTACTAAACATTTCTTATTAATATTAATCTGCTACTAATAAATTCTCGTTGATATATTGGTCCACCCCTTTACATTTATCCTGAAAAAAATATGTGTATAAAAAAATATGTAATAGGTACATGTTATCAATACTTATATGATTGCCTAATATTTCTTTATAACATAAATATTTCAAGTAAATCGCCCCCATCCAAACCCCATTGTGATGTAAATGTCCATTTTGTACTCCGAGTAAGCAACGGCGTAATGTGATTTAAATATTATGATTAACCAAAGTGACTTTGATGATGGCCATCTTGTGTGTAATTATGTTCAATTACCAGGAATTGAGGAACCGGGTGATAATCCAAGGAATTATATATAGATAATCCGAGAAAAAAATGGCGTTCCTTGAAGGATCCCTATCTGGAATTGGTTATACAAATATATATCTAATGTGAAATGTGTGGAGTAGGTTGAGTAGGAAGGCAGACCCTGGCAATAGCCGGAATTAATGCCAGGAAAAAGAAGATATCTAATACGTAATATAAAGACCAGGATTATTTTATAAAAATTTATTATTAAGAACTAAACGTGCAGGTATCAGTCATGAGATATCCCCATCTCTACACACGTTGGAATTGATTACGTAAGGTCTACGACGCAATGTTGAAATTAGCACCAGGGTTCTTCTACAATATATGTAGTAGTTGGGTAGTAACGTCTGGAATCAAATATAATTATTTATTCATATATCAACAGTATGTATGCCTTGAAGGCAATAATAAATTCGTTGCTAATATGGAATATATTATTTGATGTCCTAACTTCAGAAAAAAGGCTGTATTCCATGTAATTAAAAAGCAAGCTCCGTGAGCGATTAAAGTAGACGTAAACAAATTTAATTGTAAGAACCAGAGAAATCTCCACTATTCAAGTTGTTTGTTACTTTATTAAATCCATTTCTTTGTTTTTATTATTCCAATATAAGGGAATATTTTCTCTCCGAAACAGATATTTTACGTATATAAAGGATAAAATATTTACCTATTAAATTATGATTTTTTATAATGTATAGCGATGTTCAAAATTCAATCCAATTCAATAAAAATCAACAAATATACAAAATTGAATAAATAAACTCTTTCGTCAACTCGCTCGTAAGCCCGTTTATAAATATGAAATAGCTGCCTATAAATTACACACGGTGGTGATGATTTAATTTACATAAAAAAAATATAAAATCCTTTAACAACGTCTATTACTTGTAGTGCGAATTAATTAATAACCATTTTTTTAAATAAGTTATTTTCTATTATATTTTGGCAAAATAGTTGTTATCTATAAATTTAATAAATACCTGTATCCCTGTCCACTGTATCCACCATATCCACCACCATACCCGTATCCACCGCCATATCCGTAACCGCCGCCATATCCGTATCCCCCAGCGTATCCGCCACCGTATCCGCCGCCGTATCCGTATCCACCCCCGTAACTTCTGCCTTGTAGGGCACCGCCTACTAAAGCACCGCCGATAAGTCCAGCTTTGGCACCGATCACACCAGCTCCTAATATACCAGCTCCAAGAGCTCCAGCTCCTACTAAACCAGCACCTAGGGCTCCGGCACCTGTTATAGAAATTAATATGGTAATAATAAAAACTCAGTCTTAATGCTAAGTCAAGGTAAGAGAAGGGTAAGAGCGTCAAACTAAACGTAAACGCTATGGTTATGGGCCCGATACTCACTTTAAGCATTTAGCTTTACAGTTTATTAGAAATATAGCAAGGGCACAAAGAACATGGTGGAAGAGTGTTAAGACACTTCCGTTCCCCACTTTCTGCCGAATTCTCGAGACATTGCATGGAACTGGCAGAACGCAATGCCACACTTTTCCTCGCTACTAAAAATTCAATTCAAAATTAAAAATATTCTTTATTTAAATAGGCAATTATTATAAGCACTTTTGAATCGTCGAATGAACATATGAACAATAAGCTAGAGCCGGCAAGAAACTCAACAGTTGCTCTTTTCAAAATCAATGTTTATAGATTGTACTAAAACTTTATTGTACAATCTATAAACATTTTGAAAAGAGCAACTGTTGAGTTTCTTGCCGGCTCTTCTCAGCAGAACTGCCTTCCGAACCGGTGGTAGCTTTTTGTTCATATGTTCATTCCACGATTCAAAAGTGCTTATAATAATTGCTTATTTGAATAAAGAATATTTTGAATTCGAATTTGAATTTGAATGGTACAATCTATTAAATTAGTAGGCAGCTATCCTGCATTACATTCAATAGACATTAATTCCATACATGTTTGTCCTCTAAATATTCTTGAACAGTGTAATAAGCTTTACTTGTCAGAATTTTTTTTACTGATATTTTAAATTTTGGAAGTGCAAACCTAGAATACACTGCGGAATTTTATTATATACACGTATGCTCAGACCTATAAAAGTTTATTAACTTTTTGGAGGCGAAAACTTGTAGCCACAATCTTATTTTTATTTTGGTTCCTATCGTATGACTGTCACTATTTTTGCTATGACAATGTATATTTTGTCGGACAAAGAGAATATTAAAGTATATAAATTGGGAAGCAACTGTAAGAATATCTGCATCTTTGAAAACATCTCGCAGAGAATCTCGCGCTCTTAGTTTATAAATATATCTTACGGCTCTTTTTTGGAGGATAAATATAGAATTTATGTCTGAAGCACTGCCCCATAGCAGCATTCCATAAGATAAAATACTATGGAAATAGCTAAAGTAGACTAGTCGGGCAGTGTCAACGTCCGTCATTTGTCTTACTTTTTTAATTGCTACCGCGGCAGAGCTGAATTTATCCGCAAGTGCTTCCAAATGAGTGTTCCACTGGAGTTTGGAATCTATAGTTACATCTAAGAAATCTCCTTTAATTAGTTTAATTCTCCTTTAATAAGTAAACTAAAATTATGTTTTTTAACATTTTGCAAAGCAAACTCAATACATTTAGTTTTTTTACCATTTAACATTAGATTATTAACATCAAACCAACGAAGAATATGCGATAATGCACTATTCACAACGTCATAGTTTATTTTGTTTCTGTCAACCTTAAATATTAAAGAGGTATCATCCGCGAAAAGTACAATATCACATAGGTCCTTCACATAAAAAGGTAGATCGTTAATATAAAGAAGAAATAAAAGGGGACCAAGAATGGATCCTTGTGGAACGCCCATCTTTAGAGGAGATGCAGATGATTTTACATTATTTATCCTAACCTTCTGGATTCTTTGGTTTAAATATGAGGCAATAAGGACAAGTGCAGTACCCTGTATACCATAATGTTTTAGTTTTAACAACAAGGTTAAATGGTCTACGCAATCAAAGGCTTTGGAGAAGTCACAAAACACTCCAATTGCATTTTGTGACCTCTCCCATGCGTCATAAATGTGCTTTAGGAGTGCGGCACCCGCATCCACAGTGGACTTGCCTGTGGTGAAACCATATTACTCACTATAAAAACAATTGTTATTATTTAAGAAAATTGTGAGCTGGTTGAACATTATTTTTTCAAATGTTTTACTTAAGGATGGCAAAACAGAAATCGGTCTCATTAAATCAGGAAAAGTACCGGATTCTACACAATTGTTAAAAATTAAAGCAAGGTAAGGAGCAATGTTAGATATAATTGAATTAAATTAAAAACTTTGATAGACATGCCCCATAAGTCACCAGTTTTCTTTAAATTAAATTAGGCTTTTAAAAGTTTTGACAATTTCAACTATTTACATGGGGTTTTAGTATTAATTCTGCTTCCGAAGGAGATGATGGCAGTGAACATGTTACTTCAGTAGATATATCAGAAATAAAATTTTGAAAAGTATTTGCCACTTCTAAATTTTAAATTAACTAAATTAACTTTTAATTTAATAGGGTCACCGACTCTCGGATCTCCCAGTTACAGTAGTAATAGCATCCCATGTAGCTTTAATATTATTATTAGAGTTCAAAATTTTTGCTCTTATATGCATAGACTTAGTCTGGACGCATACTTTTTCAAATATTTTTGAAAAAATTCTAACTTTTAACAAGAACTCCGGATCTTGTTTTCCATTGCCATTGGCGGATTCCATTGCCTCATATTATATAATTCGTATAACCAACAGTTGCCCAGCCGCTAAAAGTTAACTTCGAGTTTTTATATAATTGAACTAGAACCAGGAAATTAAAATATTAAATATTCCCGAGTAGAAATTGAACCCAACCTCCACGTTCGATAGAGCCACTGCGTCACGAAGGCTTTGAAGGAATTAATTATTTCTCTTGTCTGACAAAAAAACATTTGGCGGTGTCTATGCAAAAATAGTTCCTTCTTAAAGGTACGTAAGGCTAAAACGATGTATAAATCATACAAAACTATTATATTTTAAGTTGTTTAATGAGCTTAACTTTACCTCAGCTCCTTCGAGTTGTACCGAAAAGTTAGTTTTGCTCCGGTATTCTAAAGAATTATCAGATTTCTACGGCTGTTCTAGAAAATTAACTTGCTTTGTATGACAACTGTTTAGTTCCGTGCTCAGATTATGTGAACATTTATTAAGATTTTCTTTCATTGTACATTTTTGTACTATTTTCCTTAACTAAAATAGCTTTATAATCATCTTAAATGCTGTAATAATAATAGTCTTATTATTTCTGCACAATAAACGTAACAAATTATCTTTGCGACACTATTCATCAATTTGAAGTAAAAATAGTTTTATAGGAATTCCCTGCCGATATGGAATTTAAATCTGTTTTTTCAGGTAGGCAGAGTGGGAAGACACTCCACTCCGCACTTTCCGACGAATGGAGGCGTTGAATGTTGATTGGGTGGAGCTCAACGCCGCGATTTCTCTCGATAGCAGTGCGAAGAAATGAAAATAGTAAATGTTTCATTTCCCCAAGTGGGAATTGTACCCATAACCTATCACGTTTATAGTCACACACTTGTACTTTAGTGCCACGACTGGCCGCCTAAAATGTACTTTTTAACTAAATTATTTTTATGGTACCATAATTCTACAGATTATATATTATTTTATTCTTGTTAGTATTATTATAGCACAAAAAAAACTAAAATTTCATTGTACAGTAGATGTCTCTTACAACATTATCAGTCATCAATATCGACTCTCAAATGAAGTGCCAGGAGAGTCACGCGCGGTAGTTGGCAACAATTTCACGCTGTTTTGCCCTGCATATCAATAGCTCCAATAATCCCTATTTGCCAATCTACATATTTTGCTTATAAACACGTTATTTATAATATTAATTTTGTTATAATTTTATGGTACACAATATTTAATTTATATTTAAAGGGGTTTTTAGCTCAAATTTTAAGATAATTCATTTTATATATAATATGGTTATATACGTATATTTGTATACTTATAATTTAATACAGAAAACTGTGCTTGTTATTTTATATTCTTACGTATATAATTGAGTATTCGAAAGTATAATTTACTCACCTAGGAGTAAATGCCTTTTCGGTCTAATATTTTGTACAGGTTCAATGTGGACTAAGTCGTGGGAGTCAACGGGTTGCAGCACATTGATCAACGGGCCATGTTCCACGGCGAAGCTCACCGCGCACACCACTAATAAACTGAATACAACTGAGCAAAGCTTCATCTTGGACTGAAAGAAAAATTAAAAGTATTTTTTTATTCTAAAAATGATATTGCATATAAACATGTTAGTGATTATAACATAATACTTTCAGTTACACTCTTTAATTATTATTTTAAAGTTTTATCAAAATGTGCTTAACAATTCTAATGTCACTATACATTTAAATAATATTTAATTTCTAAAGACCACAAACAAAGATAAAAAAAAATGTTTCTCATGTAATTGTAATAGGTAATACTAATAACAGTATCTTTTTTCAGTACTATAGTCATAGATTCATCCATTAGAATATAAAACATGAATCTTCAAATTAAATTACCATATTAGCACTGGTAGGTTAGATAAAATTTTATTAAATTCATCTTCTGTAAGATGATTTAGAAGCGAGATTGAGTCTATTTACTGACTCTCTGCAATAGACGTACTTTGTGTTTGTGCAGCTTTGCAGATACACTTAGCTCTTTACTGCTAACTAAATTTAATATACATAAACCGACAACTCATGTATACCTATATATGTATGTATTATGTAATATATATATAGTAAGTATAATAAAGTAACAGTTTTTTTATTAATAAACTTTTATTAATTAACCATATTTTTAAGTTAATGTTAGGTATATTTAAATAGATTAAGCGTTTCTCATACCTACATTGCTACCAATATAAATGAGTTCGTCGGCCTGTTAAAAGCCTGTTAAGGAAATTATCAGGAGAGACAAAAAAGTCTTTAAAATAACTATGAGTTCATGTATTATCAAATGGTTTTCTCAATTTCGAAAATTGATTAAACATGAAATAAAATATAGGATTAAAATTAGGAAAACGCTACCAATACGTACAGGGAAGCTCTTGGAAACACACTTATTATGTGTTGAATAAATATTATTTTGGCCAAATTTTGCTACTTATTATAAAAAATATAAATAATAAATATTTTTTTACTATTTTCTTTGCAACAATGGTAACATTGATAAAATAAATTAAAAAATATAAATTTGCGAATAATTTCAATTGTATGATAGGACCTACCTGTCGAAATGATAGTGACACTATGACAAGATACACATATACACTGTGCTCGGAGATCCTGCTTGCTACTTTTATAGGTCGCTCGGCCGTCCACGGCATATATCACTGAAGTCAACGATCCTTACGTCTCACAGCCACACCCTAAAATTTTCTTTATTTTTACCACAAGATATATCGATGATTTTATAATTAATGGTAGAGTCAAAAACTGTTATAAACAGGTTAACAGGTTGGGTACATATATATACAATATATGTAATATACATATTACGTATTTAAATTCAAATATATTTACTCTACCATAACACTTTTCTTATTAATATATAAATATATAATATGTAAAGTGTTGATTTAATTGTAACCCCAAAGCTGGGGCATTTATGTTGTGGGCAGCATCAGACAAGTTCCAACGGTGTCTTGACGTTTTCGCGTTGTTTGTAAAGGAAGATTTCGTCACATTTACTATAATTATCATCCTTGATCAAACAAAATAGTAATACAGTCGAGAAAAAGTAAAGAAAGGAATAAGAATGCAGGATAGTAAGAAGCATATCCACATCTTAACCCATTAAGCAATATATGGCCTTCCGCATAAGTAAGCAAAAAATATTGGCAACTTGACAGAACTACACGCTGCACTTGGGAAGACGTTATGTCAGTACGTTGTAGAATAATCTTTCAAATTATTAAATGCAATTTGCCTTGCTCTTCTCTCTGTATATTTCAGCTTTATTAAAAATCATAAATACATTTTGTTTGAATTAATAACAATATATTATAGATATATGGATGAGATTCAAAAAGAATCTCAAAAAGCAAAAAGGACCTGGTGTCTGTGTGTATTAGGATAAAGGAAAATAATTGAAATATAAGAGTATGGATCGAATCTACAACGATCGCAGACTTACACTGTAATAAAAGTTACGTAAAACTAGCTTATTCAATAATATATTTCAGGATATTACTTTATTCTCACAGTATTCGTGTTAAGTGAATATCAAACATTTGATAAACAAACAGATGTAAACAAAATAGTTCCCTAAGCACGCCGCACGTGTTGTAGTGCACAGTACTTGTATGCGGTGAAACTCTTTTGACGTTCAATAAAAGTTTTGTTCAGAAAAATTGTAGTGCATCCAAAACAATTTAATTTACTCCAGAAGTGCGGCAACTCCATTAAATAGTTTTTCTATTATAAACTACAATTACATCTATGTCAATTGCAGTCGACTATAATTTTATTTTCTACTAGCGACTCGTTCGCAGCTTCGCCCGCTTAATATAGAAATTTGATTTACTTTGGTGTTCTAATAACATTATTATTTTGAAGACAATATCTATTTATAAAAAATAATTATTTTAGGCAATTCAAAAAGATAGGTATTCTGTAGAAATGTTGTTGAACAATTTTTTTATATTGATATTGGTAACTTTTTATTTATAAGCCGATTTAAATAAAAGAAACACTGAATGCTAAGGGAAGTTTTCCACATTGTTAATATTAATAATGAAAACTACATGTAAAATAAATAAGCCGTTTAACATTTTTTTTAAAATATTGTAAATTTGGGTTGGTTACATAATAGATTTCCTCATATACCTTCCATGTACATGCAGCAATCGTTTTTATATACGGACATAAAGCAACGCGGATCGAAATATTCTATGGCTACGGGAATCTCCAAATTATAAACTTATTTGATATTACAATTAAAACAAAATTCAATCATACAAATAAGCATATAGTTGCTTATTTTTTATGATCTCTACGAAAATTTACCGTTTAACATCGTCTTAATTAACAAAACTAGTTTCAACAAAAATTAATAATACTACGAATTCCTTAGCAATATACTTTAACAGCTATTTTAAAAGATGGTGACAAATCGTTTTAATTAGAAAAAAACTTTTAGAAATTAAATACATAATACCAAAGGAACATTTTGGTTTTATATAACAACGTAGAGTGACTCTTTGTATAAAATAACCAAGAAGCAAAAGAAATATCTTGTAATTCTCTGAAGGCTGAAGAATGAAATTGAAACGTAAGTTCTACGTCTAATGGCATAAGGGAATAAAAAAATTAACTGTTTTATAATGTATTTTTTGTATTGTTATTAATTTATAGCCATTTTTTTGTTATTGTGAATTTGAACAAATATCATTCTTATGTATTGTATGAAATACAATAAATTTTACTCAAAGTAATATAGTTATATAAACATATAAACTGAAAACATTAAAAGCTTAAACATATTTTTTTTTTAAAGATGATTACATTTTAAAATATTTTTTAAATATTCTCTGAAGGACTGCACGTATTTATAGTTTGGCAGTTGTTTAGTTACGTTAATGTGTTTGCGTCTCGTGCGGGGCCACAGATGGGGGCGATAGGGAACATCTCCGGGAAAATCCTCGTAAGAGACATTTTTCATAAGCTTCGAGAAATGCTCTGTTTGCCGTAAGGCAGACTTCGTATAAATCTGCACCAACATATGTATCCTTGTACTTATCAAATAAACGATTTTACAAGTACTAAAATTTGAAAGTGTTAAAAATGTACAATTTTTTTTTTTCAAGATGTCATTATGGTTAAAGATCTAGGAAGTATATTTTAAATTACCTACATTTATTTTAAAAATTCTTCTTTTTCGTTATTAAAATAATTAAGAAAATAACTCTATTATACTGTTAATTGCACGACGTATATTTAATATATAAGAACAATTTAAGACCACCGATACGGTATATTTTGAGGCCGAAAAATATTGAAAAGTAGAACTTTACTTAAATATTAGCATGTTCCATGCGACTTATTTATTAGAAAACATGAAAAAGCTTAACTTTGGGTAATTATTCTTATCTTGAATAGACAATATGTGTAGCAGTTGACGTAAGAAACAACCAACCCTCTCCCAATAGGCTGTTTTAAAAGCTTATTTTCTCAACATAAAAAAATTAAATTGAATTAGATACTTCTGTTAAAGTACACAATATTTTATTACGGCGATATAAAATATAGGCACCGCGACGATGACTAATAATAAGCGAACAATGGACAAAAGGCGAGTAAGCCTTACAGCTAATTGACGTGAACTTTACGACTTACAATTTTATTGAATAAAAAGTAAGGTTACTTTAGCTCAGTTATTGCTACTTATATTTTAATCAATCATATTATTAACTTGCTGTGAAATTTATACTTTATATTTATAAAGTCATAAATATGAAATTTAATCGACCTTGTAAACACCTTTACCTTTTGATTTCATTGTTGTTAAACATACAGTCAAAATATCATATAAAATAGAGTATTAAAAATAAATTTCCTATATGCATCCAGAATATAGTGACACAGTGAAACAGTGTCTGAAAACGCAATGTTTGTGGGTTCTATTGCCACTTGTGGGTTATAGTTAAATTGGGAGTTATAGTTAAAGTGGGTTATAGTTAAATAATAAAAATAAAACAAATCTTTAAAACAGTTTAGAATAACTAAAGTGTTTTGAGGAAATATTCTAATTCTAATCGCTTAATTTACTTTCATATCATATTACCACATTACTATTTACACTAGTCATTAAGGTATTTTTCATGTCAATTCGCATACGGTGAGTCAACGACCCGTCACGGAAACAAGGTCTACGTAAACACCTACTCTATCATCACGGTCAACATTCGCACTTAATTTCACTGGATATGGTCAAACTTGTATGTATAATAAATAACCTTAAGCCTTCGAATTCCTATGCAATTAGTTGGAAAATAATGTTTTAAAAAATGTAATGTCGTATAATAACAATACTTCCCAAAAAATATTGTGGTAATTTATACCTTTTATGATTAACTATCTGTTAATTGTGTGATATTAAGTGATTACAAAATATTGTATTTAATATTTTTGATTAACATAAAATAAAACATATGTACATAGAATATGTTTAAATTCTATTACAATATAATGCAAAAAATTATACATCAATTATATAGTTTAGAAAGCAAAGCATTTTTATAATGAACATTTTCCTATACAAACGACCAAACTACCTGTACTACAGTGGCGTACATATTAACAATACTCATATATTAAATAAATATAAATAAATAAATAAATAATATATTAAATTTGAAATTTAAAAAAATATAATATAATATAATAAAATTTGTAAAATTTGATTTATAATGAATATCATTAGATTGAGAGCTTAACTTTTTTTACGTCTCATGACTACAATTTATTAGCACTTTAACATCTTATTAGTTAAGCAAATCTTATGTAAATGTTCATGCTATGCCGTCGTGAATTCAATGGGAAATTCCCCTTCTGACACATTTATTTTTATAACATACTCGCATATTGAGTGAATGTTGAGATTTACGTATATTATTATTAATTAATACAAAAATATATAACATTTATATATTTATAGATACTATTTCTTTTCTTCTTTTTAATACAATTGATTAGTGACATTAAATTAATTTTTATACAATTTCAAATTGTGTAAAGAAAATAGTAATATATATACTTATACTACTTATACCTTTCCTTACCTACTAGTGACCTGCTGATCTTTGCTTAATCTTCACTGGATGCAAGCTAGATGGTTCTTTAACAATAATTGTCAAAAACATAAAACCCGACAGCATAAAACTAAAAAGAAAAAAACTAGCCCAATAATTCATTATTCCCAACTGTTTATCCTATTGCACTATTGGGCTTGTTTTTTTTAGGTACAGGTTTTTTTTTTTTGATAATTATTTTTTTATTACATGTAAAACAATAAACAAAAGTTTTTTAAATTAAAATAATTAACAGAAAAATAAAATTTGAAAACTTATAAATTAGTTTTAGTAATAATCATATCAAAGTCTTCTTCTTCTTCCTGGCATTAATACCGGCTATTACCAGGGTCTGCCTTCCTACTCAACCTACTCCACTTTGCACGATCTTTTGCGTTCTCGGTGGTTAGACCATTGGCTCTCATGTCCTGCATCACGACATCCAACCAGCGCTTGCTTGGGCGTCCGGGAGGTCGCGGAATATTCATATCAAAGATAAACTACTATCCATACCTATATTATAAATTCGAAAGTAACTCTGTCTGTCTGTCTTTTACGCAATCAGGGCCAAACTGCTAATTTAATTGTGATAAAATACTCATATAGAGATACTTGAGGATCTCGGGATGAACATAGGATACTTTATTTTCTCATATTTGTAATATTTTCGATATATACCAATATATTAAAATACTTATTAATTTGGCAATTTATTCCGCCATGTTAATAACAGCCGTCGCTACCGTTGCTAAGCAACGATTTGCAAAGTATGTTGTAAGAAAACGTCACCCAAAATGAGCTTGCTTAACGCATCTCTCTATTGAAAACTGAAAATAATTTCATAAATTTATTTAATAAGTATTCGTATAGTACAAGCGGACGTAGCCGCGTTCGGGTCCACAAGTACTTTATATAAATTAGTCGTCCTTGTTGTACCAACTCTAGACATACACCTACATATGTGTTTGTACGTAATACTTACGCTTACTTACTTACGCTTATAATAGTATGTATGCTTCACAACTCTCGTAGACACTATAACGCTAACAGTAAAACAAATAAGTTCTACACACGTTTATAACCGCTGCGAGCTCAAAAATCTATTCATATTACAAAGTCGTGTTAAACCTTCAATGTAGTATAAGAGCAGGATACGCTCGCGCCGAGCGAATTGACTTCTTTGCTCTCGTACTCAACAGGCATAGTTCGTAAAATACAAGGGTTTCACAAAGTTTTATAGCCGTAAGACGTTGAAGCTTTTTACAAGTGTTAAGGGTGTTTTTGTGTTTGACAAAGACCCATTTTCATGCCACTGTGACCTTATATTTTCATTTTTAAAGTTATAAGGCATATATTGCATTTTACAGAGTATTTTTTATTTTGGTTGTATATCTTATATTTTCAGAACACAGATTTTAGATAATGGAATGGGTGGAACAAGAGCTAAAAAAAATCTCTTTCATATTAATATTCCAAGTTATATTTAAATCCACTAGCATTACGTGAAACAAGAAAATTTTTCCCCTCATTGCACAATGTGCAATGTCTGTGTATTCGTAATTAGAAGTCACGAATGCGAAATTAATCATGAACAGTTGTTTATATCATTTTTTAATAAACATATTATAGGCCCATATTACTAGGTCATTATTCCTATTGTTACGTATGTAAAGAACATGAAGAATAAAACAGAGTAAAAAATAATTTTGTTTTACATCATTAAAATAAAGCTATTATAAAAAAAATAATTCCTTTATCATTAATTCGTTATCGAAATAAATTTATTATAATAAAACAATTATAATAAAAACTATTTCTTTAGTTTTTATTCTTATTATTTTACTTAAAAAATATTTTGTTAGAAGTTATCTTATGAGAAACGGAGTATCCTAACATTAAGTTCCTAGTTTCTCTCTGCATACCCTGCTTTGTGCGGGTTGTCGCGTAAAACTATAAAAAAATAGATATTATATAGGTACTTGCGAAAATTAATAATAATTTACTTTGTAATGTCCTTGTTTAGAAGGTACTTAGTATACCAGACTCACTTGAGCGATAATGAAAAAAAAACCTCTTTCCTAATTTATTATTTTAAAACAAGCTTAATATTTATTAAGCTTATAATAAATATCTGGTGTGGATGATAAATGTGTAAAAAAAATTTTTGCAAATTCAATGATGTCACTCTGAATCCAATATGGAGGACGTCGCAAGGTGGCAAACAAAGTGTTTTTCATGAAGTCTCATAATATAGTACCAAAAGGGTCAATTTGTAGCACACAAAATAAAGTGAAATCATAAAATTTATGCCAAACTGTTTTTTTGATATTTCCAAGTATTATACAAATTGTTTAGCTTCACGCTGTATCCCGCACACAGCAGGGTAGACATAGGGAACCTAGTGATGAGACATTCCCTTCCCTAGTTTACCCCGTACTCTGGAGACTTGTTGAGTGAACTTTGAATCATTCTCCTCTAATTCCACAATTTCCTTTTGGTATCCAATGGTTTAGAAAAAGAACAAATAGTTTTTTAAAAAAATATATTCAAAAAGCAACAATACACACTAGCTTACATTATTCGATTTTGTTATAAATATTATAACAAACACAAACATTAACGCCGGTATTATATTAATATGACCATAGGTTTTTACAAATTTTTATTGAACAAATATAAAATAAATTTTGACCTCATATATATAGTTAGTATTGAAACTAGAAATGACTATAAGGTTATAAATATCGTTTTTTACTCATTTTCATTACAATACATGTTCTATAAATTGAAATTTATGTTATATACATATTTATTATTGTATAAAACATATAAAATAATTCAGTTTCGGTTTATCTGACTTTTAAGTATTAAGATTTGTATTTATGGCAATTTACAGACTATTTACTACAGTGTTTTCTTGTTTTTTAAATGTATCGCCAGAGAATAACTAACATGAGCGTAATTTTTTCAATAATAATGGTGCAAATAATATTTTTCGTTTCTTTTTCTATGCAGCAATGTCTTTTGGATTTTATAATTCACGTCACTTAATAGCCTGTATTTACTCTTATTATCTAGTTCATATTAAAAAATACCCATTGGCTTCAGCTTTTAACTATTCTATTTCTAAGATTACTTAACGATGCTCTCTTGATTTCTTAACGCACATGATGCTTAAACAGAAATCTTAAGCACCTCAACCGGACCAGCTGTAATAAAATAAAATATATTTAAATTAATCTCCATGAGGCTTCAATAATTTCCTTAGAGATTATAATAACCTGATAACGTTACATTTTACACGTGAACATGGGATCCGCATTCCTCCAAACCCACCAAATTCGGGTTTTACCGACAATTTGAGACATAATAATATGATTTAAAAATAATTCGCGATGATATTACATAATTTCGTTGGTAAAACTTGCCGCATAAATAAACAGCTACGAAAATGACGCATATCTTTAATTAGGAAACTACTTTATTTATTGTACAAAATAAGGAGATTTATGTGGGATCAGGGACTATGATATTTCCACATAAATATAATTATATAACACACACACATGCATAACATAATAGACGGTTATTAAGCAGCGCCCCCGCCAAGGACTGTAAACACCAACAAGACAGTTTTGGGTTCCATTCTAACTCGGGGGATTGAATTATTTTCATTTTCTCGCTCTGGTAAGGAGACAAACGGAGGCGAAATTAAGTTCCTGGTTGATTTACATCAAATAGAATATAAAGATACAAATAATAATTTAAAAATACAAATGATATATTGGTACTTTCTTTTATGAAAAACGAATGATATAGTTGATTACACCAATTATATTATTAATTTAAATAATTGAAAAGTTGAATTAAAGAACGGGATAGTAAAGTTGACAATGAAAAAATTTACGACTTAGTGTCATAATGTTTAGAGGACACAGTGGTTATTTTCTATCACCTTCACAAAACATAATAATATCTCTAAGATATCGAGGTATAAAAGGAAATCGATTAGGTTTTAAGAAAAGAATAAAAAAACAACTAATACAATAAAAGGTGCAGTATAAATTATACGATTAAGCTTTAATATTATAATTAGAATATCTATATTTTTTTTTTCATATTTATAAGGACTAGATAATAATTGGTGAAAATATTTAGAGATATAAGAACGTATAGCCTTATAGGCTGTACCATTTGGACGGTATCTAAAAGGCGCGAAATTTGCCACATACTTATTCATTCATATTTTTTAAAGATTAAAAGCAGTTGTTGTAAAAATAACGAAGTAATAATAAATAACGTTATGCCCAGCATTGAATCATTTGCATGGTGTCATGGTCGTTCATTAATTATCTTTAGATAATCATTGAAAAGATCTGTTAATTTTCTATACATTTCTATTGGTAACCTAAGAGACAATGAACAAATATTTTTTACATCTATTTAACCTTTAGTATCTGATTATGCAAATGACGGAATAAATGACTGACTGGTTATAATTAAGCAACCATACGAGATTCATATAGCCCATGGTTTATAGATAAACTTTAGCTATGTAAATTTTGAGATATATTTCAAAACCAACGAAGGTTACGATTTCTATTCCGTAAAGGACAAATCGATAGCACGCTTTCGACATTCATTCTGTTCTAATTTACTCAAAAAAATATATATGCTCACCTCTCAACTTCGACGTATTTTGGCGCATGACTGTAATGTAAAGCCCAAATTAAAATAAAAAAGCGCAATATAATAAATAAATGCTACACATAATATGCAATTATAAAAATAAATATAAAAAATAACAATAGTATATAAATAATAAGAATTAATTAGATTGTTAAAAATATTAGCATAATGTTTGAATGTCATAAATAAATATGATGATTAATATGTTAGTTATCCTTTACCGTGGGTCAGTTTCAATAACGACTTTTGGGGGTACTGACTGTTTTTTCTTGAGTGCTATAGCGCCTACCACTCCGGCACCCACAGCACCTACTTTCACTGCCTTCAAACCTAAAGCACCTGTAAAATATATAATATTTACAGTACGTTGTATCACAATAGGCACAATCAGCCTTGCTCTATTACATGTAGGTGTACAGTGAAAATATTTATTTTAAATAACCTATATAAATAAATTGAATTGTAATTCAAAATTACTAGTTAAAAACTATTTATAATAACACTACTCTATTATAATAAAAAAAATTGGTATTAAATTTGTTGGTACTTGGAGCCAGTCGTGGCGCAGCACGTGGTATTGCACAAAGTGTGGCTGTAAACGTGACAAGTGGGTTCGATAATACTGACTATTTTATTATTATTCTTATTCTATATAAAAGAGGATTTCCAATTCGACATATCTTTAAAAAAAGCAATGAATATTATTTCAAGCGACCATGATATTAATGAGTTCAAGATTTCATATAACTTCGTTGAGTCCTCATTTTACGGTCAATTTATTTTAGCCTGGTTAATGAAACTCATACAGTCATATTTACTGAAACTTTATATGCTTTAACTCATAAACTATAATTTGAAATATAAAACGTTCGTATTAACAATCAAACTCGTATAACAGTCTAAAAAATATATGTATTATTGTTTTTGTATATGTATTTATCGGCAAACAATTTACCGAGGCTATGTGTGGCACAGTTGAAAATATACATATATTTTTATATATAAAAAAATCTTGCAACTCCTCTCCTTAGACAGAACGCGGAGTTAAGTTCTGTCTAATCAATACGTAATGTTTCTAAAGTGGACGGAACTCTTTCCATTCATTGGAAAGGATTACTTAAGATAACAGAGGAATCTTATGATACATCTAACGAATAGTAATATTATAAGTACCACATTTTCTTTGACGATAACTATTTTAACAAAAACTTACCAAGGATAAGTTTCTTCTTCAGAAGTAGCAGACCTCTTTTCGTTCTTGCGCCTCTTTCGTGCTCTGATGTTTCGTACAGTGACTCGTGGATATTTTGTACGTCTTGCGTATTTTCTGGGTACTCATAATGCACGCTCGCTGCAACAACGGCTACGAGACAAGCCAGAACAATGATTGTTGAGGACTGCATGTTTTTTTCCTAAAAAACCAATGACAGATTTGTATTAAATTTAATCTTAAAAGAGCATAATTAAACACTTGGCTATACCATGGTTAGGTATTAATAAAAAAATAACCAGAAAAAATTGAATATTAGAAAATTATACTCGTATATTTGAAATATGACAAAAATGTTTTTTTAAACTCCACCTACGCTACGTCTCAAAAATCAGTACTAATGTGTGAGAAATTCAAATGTAAAATATGTGCTGAATACAAAATATTCGTAGGTACGTAACAGCAAGGCGCCAGGGATGATTTAATATGGAGCAGACAGGTTTACAAATTGTATACTTATATATGAGGATGCACACGACTGAACGAACAAATTTATTTTCCATGAAATGCCGCAAATCATTACATATAGACGGAATTATTTAATGCCATTATGGTAATATGTGTGTATTTTAATAACTTTAATATTTGGTAACTGTATGCCTATAAATATAATAATTAATAATTAAAACAATTAACTGCTAAGGACCGTTTCAATTATTCTATGAATAAACATTATTCACAATTTCCCATTTACTAAACTTCTGTTATTTACCGTATTTCATACAAATGAAGCTTGTAAGTCTAGCGGAATATGTGACAATCACTCAATGCGTCGAAGGTTATTTACTGAGCGTAACCTCCAAGCTCTAAGTAGAGTAACAAAACAAATATGAGCTACCTACATTATTTATATGTCATTCGGAATACACAACTAGCCTTGTCACCATTCTCAACACAGATTAAAATTCCTACTTTTTAAGCTTACTGTTCAAACGACAAGCTAGATATATTTTTTATATTTTTTAAATGAATATTATTTTAGAGTTACCCAACGCAATAATTATTATTTTATTTTTAAAATTTACAACGAATATTTATTTATGTCAACACTGTAGGTACATGTGCTGGTAAAGTCCTGATTAATACTATTTCGATTTGAAGGAGGAAAGCGAACATATTTCGATACGCCGCAGCGTTTCTAAAGGGTGAAGCGACCGTTTTCAAGGAAACATTTCCGTGAAAATAGAGACATTTCTATTTGATTTTCCTTTAAACATCTCTTTGACTAAAGAGCACAGAACGTACAAATAAACCAAGTAGGTACTTCGCTATCTATAGAAATTCTTTCATTGTAGATTCACAATTATATATCTAATTATACTTAGAATAAACATAAGTATATAAAATTAAGTCTTATTATTATTTGAATGTTCCATTTATTTTGATTCTAGAATAAAGCAACATATTTTATAATCATTAAAATATATTAATTAAGTCGTGTCGAATACTGACGGAAATTACAACAATAATAACTAATAATAGTTAACTGTGTCTTAGTGGTTGCCTGTAAGAAATCACTGGCCAGTGATAAGGCCGCGATTGTACAGATTGTGCTAAAATATATAATCCAATTTTTAAGGTGATATGTTCAACAAAAGTGTTATTATTATAACTAATATCTACATAAATTCACGTCAATAATATAAATTACAATCAGCTAAAAGAAGTGAGCATTGCAAACGTAGTGTATTATCACTCGTAAATCGTAAGGTGTATTTAGCGTGTGGAATACAAAGTGCGGTAGAGGATGCGGTACCTTGGTAGCTTTGTTTGAACAGAACACGGCACTGCAGCGATCACTAACTCACAGATGACAATGAGGAGCTATCGAATTCTTTTATAGATTGCAAATGTGAAGCGACGTGGTAGGGCAGATGGTCGATGCACGCTAGGTGTTGCGCATAGTTCATGGAAAAAGCAGTTGGACCAAGTCTACGCATTATAACTAAAGTTACAACTAAATATTTCCAGGTGCTCATTTAAGTAGCAGTTGATGATTTTTTGTATTTTGAATGCATTTAACACGAGGACCAGACGACCTTAATTCGGCCAGTCGGAAACTGTTAAAATTAATTTTATTATTATAGGGTTTCCTTAAACGCCCTCGACCTCTCAGTGGAGATACCATATCTTATTATTTTGTGTGAAAGGAAAAAACACATGATGAAGCATTATCGAAAAATCTCTACTATATCACAGTTATTTCATTATTTCTTTTCAAATATTTCTCACAATTTTCGGATATTGCGAAATATTGTAGAACAAATTTGACAAATATTTAACTGCGAACCATAAGAAAAATAAATATATAGAGTATATTATTTTATACCTAATTTATTTACAATGCTCCCGAGTAGTAAAAATCCTAAAATCCAAAGCCAATATGAGATATCCCAAACGATGAGACAACTACCAACTGTGACGTGATAGCGTTATTGGTTTAATTAGTAATTCGAAACCAAAACTGATTAATAAGCTTTGACCTAAACATTATTAAGCCTTCATCAAACCATTGCAAACGAGAAATATTAACATCTTTGGGACAAAATTCTTCATATTCTATAATATTGGCACAAACTATAGTTATAATAAACACAATACAATTTTAACGGATCACCTGTAAGCACTTATTTATTTAAAAGAAAAAAAGGTTAGTTTATGTCGTTGAAATTACGTATGTTAATTAATTAATTAATTAATAATAATTAATAAATTAAATAATTGATTATAAAATCGTAACGGAACGGTGAAAAAACGGTTACTATATTATTAGTGGCATTAAATAACGAAACAGTAATTTTAACAATATTTTTAACTTTATTGTCAAAAACGGCTTAACCGATTTAATTGAAATTTTGACTATTGTATTTTGGCAAGCTTCCGTTAACATTTATTGTTTGTTTTATTTCAATCGACTTGTAAATAAAAAAAATATACCATTATAAAGAATGTTGTTCAACAAAATTGCTATAAGTAACTGTTTTATTGAATTGGTTGAAATTTTACTTTTTAATATAGGTATCATTTTTAATTTAATATATGGGTCTAAATTATATAAAAGCAAATTAAGTTAGATTTGTAAATTATCAATTATGTAGTTCAAGCAGATTAAGGCGCGAGCGGGTCGCTAGTAAGAAAATATCTTTAAAAAAATAACAGTGCTTATTATCACTTCGTGATCATTTTAATAAGTTCAATTTGTGTAAATATAATATTCATATTCAGAGTCCCAATAAAAAAATATTTATTTTATATAGAAATAAAATTTATTCGCATTAATAGAAATATTACTCACAATTTGGTGACCTCCTAGATTATTTGTATTGTTCAAATAGATGAATCCTCATGTCAGCGGTATTTCGAAATAGCAAGCAAATATTAACGCGTAAGACTAAGATAAATGTGCCGATGGTTCTTAGGAAATATGTATGTACATATATTAAATATGTGAAACATTTTTTAATATTAGGGCTCACAGTTTAAAGCAGTAGAGGCCTACCTATACTATTATTTATACTTCGCTGATATCTCACATGGCAAAACATATATGTTTACATATACGAGTATATACCGTTTACGTTAGTACTAACTTTTCTAACATTATAGTATAAGTTGAAGAGTTTGTTTGATTGAACGTGCTAATCTCAGGACCTGGCTAGTATCATATACGAGTACATGTATACGAAATCTTAAATGGGACATAAGTAAACATAAGTTAAATTTATTTTTCTTTATTTTTATTTTCAATTTTAAATATTATTAACAATATTTCATCATCATCATCATTTTATTATTTTCAGCTTCACGCTGTATCCCATGTATGGAGGGTAGGAACAGGGAATCTAGTTTTAAGACACTCGTTCCCCACTGGCCGCCAAATTTTCGAGGCATTGCGAGTTGAGTGGCGGAACTCAACGCCGTGCTTTTGCTTTGTTATCAAAACAAATAAAATTAAGATATAAATAAATAATAATTCATTCCCCCGGTCGAAGTCGAACCCACAGCCGTCTTTACAGTCATACGCTTGTACTACTGCGTCACGACGGCCTTTATATAGATAATAGATGATATTATGAACTATTTATTCAATTCCCACTAAAGTTAAATGATTATAATAATGTAAATATGTGAGTCTTGCATAGGATTTCCTTTGATAGCTATGTGCATATTATGATGCTATTTTAAATATGTACAAGTGTGGTATTTACAAATAGAAGATATATAGTATAGTGATAAGTGGTTATTAATTTCTCATTATATATTCATTCGAGGCCGTCGTGACGTAGGTGCAGAAGTGTACTTACGTGTACTAGTGTAAGAACTAACGCGACGGCTGTGGGTTCGATTACCACTTGGGAGAATGAATTATTATTTCTTAATATTTTCATTTCTTCGTTCTTGCATTCAACAGTCATTACCAGGAAAAATCCATGCAAAGTGGGGAGCAGAGTGTCTGAACTAGATTCCCTCTACCCACCCTACTGTGTGGTGTGCGGGATACAGCGTGAAGCTGATTTTTTTAATGATATACTCATAGTATATCGGATCGGTAACTAAGTATATAATATAAATCGTTCATAATCACACCTTATACGTAGAATGCAAATAGTCAGGAAAATCCCTTACACAACAATCGCTTACAGTTTTTCAATGAGCGTGCTAAAGTTACGGACAGACGAACCGCGAATAGTACGTGGTTTCGTGTAGTATGCTCATATAACTTCTAATTACGTCAAATCGCGTGGCCTAAGTGACATAAGGCTGATACAGTTTGTGCCTTGCGAACACCGCACCCACTCTAGACTACAAATAAGACGGTACTCACGCTTTTGTGTTACAAATTAAGCTGGAATGCCAAATTTATTTCCTAAAAGAACGTTGGTAACGCAGCAGGAATAAAAAATGTATTCGTTTAAAAAAATAAACATATAAAATATGTATTAATAACATTTTATTATCTTAACTTAATTTTTTTTACTTCAGGCATAAAAATGTTAAAAACACATTAGCGATTAGCTATTTTAAATGATTTAATGCTAGTGAAAAATGTTGGGATAAGTCCAGCCTACGGGGAATGTAAAGGACGGAGTGTGTAAGCATCATCATCATCGTCAGCTTCAGGCTATATCCCGCACACAGCAGGGTAGCACACAGCAGGCAGAGGGAACCTAGTGTTAAGATAGTCCGTTCCCCACTTTCTGCCGAATTCTGGAGGCATTGTGTGTGAAGTGGCAGAAATCAAGGCCAACTTTGCCTCGAAGGCGAAGAAATGGAAATATAAATTTAAATAAATATTTCATTTCCTTGAGTGGGGATCGAACCCACAAACAGTCGGTTTAAAGTTGCACTTTGTGCCCATGCGCCATGACTATACTTAAGTGTTAAATATTATTTGCTCCTAATATGTTCGTAGGAGCTTATAGCATATAGGATTCGCGGTGTTTGTCAGGGAGGTATAACCATCCAAGTGTCTGTGTCTCGCAATGGACGCCGTAAAAACTCTTAGTAAGGGACATATTTATTAATGATACGTTAGAGATTCTACGTATACATGTGTTTAACATTAAAGTCAATTTTTTATTATTATTTTTATTCCAAATTTCATAAAAGCCTGTCGTCTTCAAATTTCGTATTCAAATCCTAGAGAGATTTTGTTTATCAATTTGCCTATTTATTTTATATAATTTTACGACAAAAAATATATTATAAATAAAAAGCACTGTTCGAGAACAATTAACATACATTTTTAAAACAATATTAGTAGATCGTTTGTTATATATTTAGTTATTAAGAACGCTATTATATATAAAGTTATTAAAAAAAACTGAGTGACTTTTTTGAGTCAAAATTAACTAATAAAAAATATTTTTTGTTTTATTAATTGTTATTTTTATTCCGTGTATCATATCAATTAAATATAATAATAATATGTACGCCATCTACTGGACAATAATAAAACTAAGTTAAGATTCCCACACGCAGAGAATATTTCTGAAATACTAAACAAACTTGTCGCTAGATGGCTCTCATAAGAAAATAAGCACCATCTATTGCTGATTGTAAGACTACAGACAAATATTTCACAGCAGAGGTCGCTGAAGTCTGATTTCAAACAGCTGTTCAAAGATTGTTTTGCTTTGAACTTGCTGCTAACTTCACTCTTGTTCTTTACCAGAGACTAGAGAAAAGTCGACCAGTCAGTGAGATTTTAATTTGTGATATGTGGTGTTGGTTCTATCAAAATTTTAATTTAGTTGACAAATTTTGTATAAGACAATAAGGAAAGAGTATCTTTATACTTATTTTTATGATTTCCTTATAAAATATAGACTACCAGTTATAGTTTTGAGTGCCATTAAAATTTTCGTGCCGTATTACCTTTCACAAAGAGATTTGGTTTTCTCATCCGTGCGCATTTTACAGGAGAGATTCCACCTATACAACAATTATTGTAAGTATGAAACACAACACAAGCGTGGAAATTTTACTTAATTGATATCGATTGTTAAAGAGTTAAATGTAACATGAAATTTTATAGACCTCTGTCATAAATAAGTTTGATTTGTAACCTTCGGTAGTTATTTTTTTATAATTTGGTTATGTTATGCATGTAAAATTAAAATATGGATAATATTTCTGACGCCACTTATGAATTAGGAGTATACAGTTGATGAAGCACTCACTGTTCTGTAAATGTCAAAATTATCTCACCATAGAAGACTGCACACTAAATTTCGAGTTTCCTTTGTCATCTACAAAATATTTTTAAAAATTATATAATCTAATTTCGTGACATATTGTAGTTTTTATAAGCAATTATATTTTATTACATATTAAAACATAATTACTTTAGTCTACTTCAAATAATATAGGTACCCTATTTAAGTATTTTAGAAAGTATCTAGATCTGATTCTCAACATATATAAATTATATTAAAGTTAAGGTCGTTTCAGCTCTCTAAATTGGCATATTGCATACGGTGACCATTCACTCTAGCAGAACTAGTTCCATTTTAGTATATGTGCTAATTAAGTAATTACTAATATAGCATTGTGATATGAATGCTGGTAGACTATGTTTATTATAAACTTTAGTAGAATTAAAATGATTTCAACATTATTTCATATTTAGTACATATTATTCTTTGCTGAAATATATCAATGTTTATCGTAAATTATTATTAATTAAATAAAATATTTAAAAATATCTAAATTACAATGAGAGTACACTACAAAAACAAGCATAAAATTATGATTTTATATAAAAAAGATATGTCAAGACTTTTGTGTTTAACTTACTATCTTTACAATATGTGTAAGAATAAAATAAAACAAATATACATGGTATTTCTATTTGTTAACAATTCATGATATTTTATCACTGTCAAAAACAACTCCTTTTATCTTAAATATATCTTCTTATATTTAATTAAATTTTATTTTTATATTTCATTTAGTTCATGAATAGTTCATACATGTATATGTACAAGTTTATATATATTGAGTATAAGTTATAGAAATATGTATAAAACGCTTGACATTGAGTCCCACTACTTAACATGCAATGCTCGAAAATTGAGTGATAAGTGGGGAATGGTGTGGCTTAACATAAAATTTCCTATTCCTTCCTTGCTACATGCAGGATACAGACAAAGCAGCCATTTTATTTTCTCAAAAGAATAAGTGTTGATTTGCTTTATACATAAACAAACCCATTTTATGTATATGACACAAACATTTGTTTTAGTATCACACTGCACTGCTCACTTACTTGTGTAGGTAGTAAGCTGCTTGATTGATGTCAGCTAATTTCACCACTATATTCAAAATTATACCAACTGTTAAATGGTCAACAAGTTGCGGCTGCCCTGAAGTTAGGCTTTCTGAACATTTGCACCTTGTTTACTTGGGAAAAAAATAATCAAAAATTCTTAAATGAAATTGACCCATCCATCTACAGCTAACAGGGTGGCCACAAGGTATCCGCCATACTCTAATACAATAAAAATGAATAGTAAGTGTTGCCATACTATTTATTTCCACTCCATTAAATAGTAGTACTATATAGTAAACAGACATATTACCTAGAATAGCATGAAATAGTATAAATATATATGAAGCGTAAATGTACAAAAATGAAGAGAGATAATTAAGTGTTAATTAACATTGTGTAAATACCAGAAATAACATCATTGTTTACTAAAATTTAAAGTACTTGTAATTTTGAATACATAGGATTATAATGTTAGTAGTACCTGTGAATAAAAAAGATTAAGTCTAATTATTCTTTATTTTGGATATATTTTTAAAGCATTAAAGTTGTACTAGTTAAAAACAAACATTATTATTATTATTGAATGCTTAAATTGTTGTCAGATAATTAGAAAATTATAAATATATGTATATACAAAGTTGAAAAGATGATCAGGTTTCTTATAAAATTATAAAATCAATTGCATGTTAAATATAATTCTGTTGAAGAACATAATTAACATTTACATCAGCTAAGTGGAAGAGTGGAGTGGGTCAGTTTGCGCTTCCGCATCAGTGGCCGCACGACAACGCGGATCTGTATCTTATCATTTGTATTTATATACTTTATGTGCCAATAAATGACCAGCTTGGCGTGATATATTTTATTATGAGTATAAACTTCTTTTTACTTTATATATATATATTTTTATAAAATTATACCTTTTTAATTATCCACCAAAAAACACGAACATCTGTTAAAATATTTGGTTCACAACGATATATTATTACATGCGGTTCTTTAATTATATAGGTATAATGCACACTGTTACATATTACATACATATAAAGCATGCGCATGCATGTAGATATGCTGCTGATCTCAAACTCGTATTGTCAAATCGCGACAATGAGTTTTACAACGTACCTATAGACATTCAGAGAGAGTTAATAGAATAAATGCATACGTTCATTTAATTTAATTTATAAAACGGATACATTAAATCTTATGTTGTTTATTGTTAATATTAGGAAGTTCATATTAGTAAATAATTAATTGCTGCATACAAAATTTAAATAATGACATGTACGTAAGCACCATAATCAGCAAAAAATCTATATCCAAATGTAACCAAGATATAGCAAAATATATAATAATGAACGATTCTTTGTTGTTTCCACGCACAAAGTAATCTTGACCCAGTTGGTGGGACCTAATTTTTATTAATTCACTTATTCACTTTACGCGTATCACCGGCGCGTCCACAGTCAAATGGAGGTAGAGGATCATATAATGTGGCTCAGTCTCGATGTTAGTCTTGAGGATTTTTAAACAAACTTAGCTCGTCACAACTGTTTACATAAGTGTAATCTGTAACGTACGCTATATCAGAATAACGTGGCGTTTTATTTGGTCGAAGCCATTTGTTTTAGAACTATTCGAAAAACTTAACTAGTGTAATATTGATAACTAATATCTTATTTTGACTAAAATGTTTTAAACCTTATAGTGACAAAATTGTTTATTCATGAAATGTTTAGTCTTCAAAATGTCAGGATCAAAAATTATTTTCATACCTTAATTATGCCATATATTAATATTGTTTCATTGAATATTTTAATTATTGATTCTTAGTTAATTCTAATGAAAATTAACTACATGATCAGTATTAAGATTATAAATCTAAAGAATTCGGAAGACGCTTTCAGTTCAGAAGAATTTAGAAACTACTTGTTCGAATCCAAAGAATATTTTTGTATTGGAAAGTCTATTTATCGAAGATATTGCAACACCTTAATTGTTTTGATGTAACTCTCTGCACCTAGGACAACAGTTACCCCAGGCATTTAGTATGTGTCATGTTACATATAAATTTTCAGTTTGATTACCAGGATAGATTAAAACATATATAGTACTGTATATACTCGTATACGACGATGTATTAAACGTACCGAAATAATTAGTTGAATACCCATGATATATTTATAGAAGTCACGGCTAAAATTAGAATTTTGCCTTTTAATTTTCATTTTTCCGTTTAATTTTCCTTTTATGAACTGTATCACGACATAGATAATGTATTTACAGATTATTTAAACAAATAACTTGTATCTGAAAATGGCGGCCTCGTTGATTTTGCAACGGGATAGTGACAACGTCACGTGTGTCAATGCCATAGGCTTGCCTTCGCATCGCAGTTATCGTTTTTGACCTTATTCTGATTTTAGTTTATACAAAATACAGATAAGCATTAGTTCTATTAAGTTCCATCTGTACAAAGAAGATTAATATAATTTATCCTCACCGTTTTATTATTTACTTACTTAGTAAAAATATAAGTGAATGTTAAAAAATAATCAAGAAAATCCGCTCACTACACTAAAGTTGCGTTTCTTAATCTTATCAGTACATTATTGTACCATACATTAAAACAATATAGGATACGGAAGAAGTGAATTAATGTTTTGATTTATTGCCGGCAATACCAATATGTGCACATAATTATGAGAACAGGATTTGATTTTCCAAAAGGAACTTTAAATGCCTACGTCTTAAGAGAGCGCACTCTGTGTTTAGTGACGCAAGTGTTTGCGCAAGAGTTGCGGGCGCAGCTCGGCCGAGCATGAGCTCCGGTGAAATGTGCCTGCTGTACTCTCGTCATGATAGTTCATTCAGTGAGAGGTAGGTAGAATAGACTATTTTATTTAATATTATAAAACATTTGAGCTACTTTTGTACGTAAATTTATTAATCGAAATGCACTTGCAAATACTTTATTTTGGTAGGTTAATAAAAAAAATGTTATTTAAATTGTTGCGTAAATCATTATTATTCGCCAATTATTTATAAAAGTAATTTAATATGTGATGATCTTCTGATACTAGTAACTAATTACATATTCATGTATATATTTTTAAGTAAAATTTTACAATAGATATACAAATATGTTTTCTACACTGTATATTTAGTAATAATAATGATAATTAGGTAAAATACGAGTAAATTAATATTTATTATTTATATTAAACATTATTTATTGGTAATTATATACTTCCACTTTTATATTACATAGTTTCCATTCAATTTTAAAATATTACTTTAATATCAAAAGTTAAATGACACCAGCATGACTTCGTATGTGTAATAAATCATTTTTACATAAAGCGATGTGTTTTGTTACGGAGTTATGCGCCTGGCGCGTTATGTACTTAGATAATTATTATTACAAAACATGTATTAAAAATAATTTCACAGTTGTTCAAGATATTATTTATTATAGTTTGTGACTGACGGGGTGCCGACAGCAGTTGCCATTCAGCATTTATATTCGAAGTAACACAATAGATCGGACAAGGACAGGTCCGCCGCAATGTTCAACTGTCGCGTACTGTTTGTTTTGCCACTTCTTTGTTAAAACAAGATTAATTCTCCTTAGAACTCAATTAAATTACAAATCAATATTACGTATTATTAACCTTAAGAGAATCCATTTAAAAATATCACACGCTTAATATGTATATGTACAAATGCTTATATTATAAATAATATTAATATTTTTTTACATTAGTAAATCTATCTTATAATGTTTTTAAGTTTACCCAGATACTAAAGTAACTCTTGCTAGTTTTAGGTATCTACTAAAAGTTCACAATAAACATTTCATCGTAAATCAGAATTTAAATTCTTCTACGTATTCTAAATTGTTGTCAATATTAAATCCTAAGCAAATAAAAGAAGCTAATTACACTTATCTAATATAACAAACAAGATTATTTTCTAATACAGCGCACCAGCGTCACACCCCAGGTGATTACTTCACCTTGCTAAAACCCCACACTGAAAATGCTAAATGAGGGCTTGTAATATAAAAATATCGTATCGAGAGCTTAAATACAAATTTGATACAATTTTTATCTTTGGAAAAAATATCTTCATATGTAAATTATGATGAAAGTAATCCTCAAAAATAGTTTTTTTAGCGGCTCAACTTATAAGGCTTGTACTTGTTTGTGATAGTGAAACAATCCTTAGCACTACCGTAATGGATGCGCTTTGTTTGTCAGTCAGCCAGTGTCACACTTTTGTATGCATTGTATTAGGATTTATCTAAACAATAAAGTTATTCAATAAGAAAATAACAATTAAATGATGATGATTAAATGATAGTTATGATGTCATCAAAAACTTATAACATATTTTGTTTCTTTGTTTAATTTCCGTATTAAGTACCAGTTTTTTAATGCTTACTTTATATGGAAAAGTGTTTATACAAAAATGGCATGTTCATATAGAGCTTTCATGAGCATATCGTAAATAATAATTTATAAACAGATATGAATATTGGAAATAATCGTCTGTTTCATAGACATAGACTAGACTCTTGCCTATTCTGCTAAACACTCAGGGACATAAGGGACTCCTCAGCCCTCATTACCTAGTGAACTCTAGGATATAGCATGAAAGAAATAATATAATGCTAGAAATAATATCATTCCTTTTTTTTATATTAAGAACCAAACAGGATTCGTTCTGAAAGTGGTCGAGTAATTAGAATGCTTGTCGTGATCGGAGTTCATGATCTGCACTTTCTATAAAGAACAATGGGAATCTCACGTTCATAAATACGAAGCCAAACAAGCCCGTTGTAAGGTGCATATTACAATGCATATAACTGACGATAAAGAGTATGAAATAGAACAAATGCTATATCAACGACAAGAATACGATGTTATTAGGATCAAAATTTGAGATGACTAAGCTGAGACCAATTTATCTAATTTCCAAATATTTTACTTTTACCTTTAAACCCTAATCGATTTATAATTTACATCATTTTGCATTTTCTTTATCTGTCTTCTAATATGATTCTAATATTTGTTAAATTTATATGCATTCAGTGATAAGGGTCAAAGAAACTCGGTATCGGTTCAATGCACAAGCCGATGACCTCATATCGTCCTATTGCGCAGCTGGTTGGCCGAAATTCGCATCGGAATAGGACACGTGGATTGTAATTGTATTTCGCTTTAATTATTTATAACAGACAAAACGGGCAAGGCTTGCTTCGACAAAATTAGGCGGAAAGTGAGGAATGGAGTGTCTTAACACCAGGTTGCCACTAACTACTCTGCTGTATGCGGTATACACTATAACACTCCCAGAATTAGAGCCATTCCACGCGGCACCCAATATTGTCTAATTCGTTATTAACTCCTAAATAACCACAGGAACAGCACACGAATGGAGACAAATAGATCGAACTATCGTAAATGAAGTCTAGCCGTTCAACCGCTTTACATAATATCAGTATAATAAATTGATTGTAAAATAGTAATTTATATAATATTAATTATAACTTGATATTTTCGTGATGTGAGACGCAAACAAACGCGACTAGTCGTGGGTTCGATTCTCACTCGAGGAAATTTCTTTACCACTCAACACGCAACGCCTCCAAAATTCAGCGGAATGTGGGAAAGGTGTCAGGCCATATGCCAGGAGTTTATATGTTTTATAATGAAGCGGCCGTTAAAATGTATAACGAATGACGAAAATGAATGAAAATTACTACCATTAAGCAAAACTGATGTTAGTATTAAACTAGTATACAATGTGGAACATAAATATGTCCAAGTATCTTAACAATTATTTACGTTTTACTTTATGTTTTTTTTTAAATAAATTTCAATTTCAATTTAATTATTTTTTGAGAAATATTAACATAGGTACCAGGTTTAATTATGTATTAATTTAATAATTATAATAACAATATATTTGTGTATGCACGGTGTGCATGGTGTCATTAAATAATCATGGGCGAATATAACAAGTGCAAGATGAATCAGTGCGTTGCCGATGGATACGCGACGATGACCCGTCGACGGTCGCTCACCTCAATCGTCTAGGCTTCTTGCAACCCTATGTAATATTATTTAACTTGATTGATAGAATCAATCTTGCATTTATGTAGTGATAGCGATTTTTAATTATATATTATACAAAAACCAGGAGGACAAATGATATGAAATTAAACGATACATTAAATCATAAGAAAATAATAAACAAACGATGCCATTATAGGGAATTTCCAAGTGGAGAGAGCGTCGATAAAGAATGTGGATGTGAGTCACAGTGAGAATATTGCATTGGTAGCGGCAAAGTTTACGGCTCAGAAAGCCACGTCCAATTTGACAAATGAAACGATAATAGATTTTATTGCCGTTATATGCAAATAGAATTGATTAAACATTACACAAAACAATCATATTAGTAATCAAAAGATTTACTTTTATACGTCAATATGAAGGCATACATAGTAGCCCAAGATCCCAGAGCCGCCAGACCTACGTTATTTTAGCAAAGCTGAAATTTTGCGGACTATTAGTCTAAAATGTAGTTAAGACAGTATGTCTACTCGCTAACTTTAACTTGACAGTGGGGGACCTTTCGGAGGTGGCCACATAAAAACGACAAAGCTCTTGTGATTTCACGGGTGAAGCCGCAAGCGCATTGCTAGTATAATAATAAAAAAAAATTATATAATTGAAAATAATTTTAAAACATACATTAAGTAGAGCACTCGGGCAACATCGTGACGAACTATTTATTGGCAATTAAAGTATGATTATATTGTTCCAGATACTGATATGCTTGGCTTGCTGCTCTTCAAGTGTTGAAGGTAAATTAAAAAAGAATCCATATTTAACAATTTTTAAATAAATTTTACTATATATTTAAAATATATATATTAAGTGTATTTCTTATCTTTTCATGGTTTTTTATGATAAATTTCACTTTTACTACTTTCATTTCTATTAAAAACAAAAAATACAGTTCTATGTGTTTGCACATAAACTTTATGTTATAATATTTTCAAATACGGCCGGCCATACTAGTAAACTACTGCTGTGACGTTTTTCCCTTATTAAAGTCCATGGTTACCAAACAGTCATCACTGTACTAGGATGAATTTCCCCACTAAAACAAATGCATTTAATGAAGTATGTTTGTTTTAAAATTATACAAGCAAAAAACTGATAACATATCTACCAACTTAAGTAGTTACTCTCAACGTTTACATTATTACAATAATTATTATCATTAAATATCATTTAAAATGTTACGAATACTTTTGGTGTAGTAACATTTAATTGATATTAAGCTTAAACGAATCAGTAGACTATGTTTGTATAAGGATGCAAATAATGCAAATTTTACATTCGATTGTTCGTCTACAATTGTATAAATCAACGAATTCTGTCCGAATATTAATATTTTTTTAGGTTACAGGATCCTGTCGTTATGTAATATATAAATATGCAAAGAAATACAAATTAGTATAAAGATTGTTTTATTTAATTATAATTAAAGTCTATAAGATCATATTTTGTTGGTCAATAATATCGTGGCTGACGCAATTAAATAATTTTTGTGCAGCATTTACTTACTGCAATTAAAATAGAAACACATATATATATTCAACGGATAAATTAAAACGTTAAATAACATTACTCTTAAATAATCGTTTAACTTTAATACTTTTGAAATGAAATATATTATTATATAGCCTATTGAACTTTGCTTACAAGGATATACTTGAACAGATTTAACCGTTATCGGCAGTTTACAAATATGTTGAGGTTGAAGCGTATATCAAATACAACTGAATAGCGTTTAATATAAAAACAAGACTATGCTTAAATTATATTTTTAAAAAACTACATCTGATATATTGACAAAACAGCTATTTTGTTAAGAGGTAGGTATACGATTAAATGTGACCTATATCTATTATATATCTATCACTATTATATATCAGCTAAAACAAAACTGGTAAATAACTGGTAATGGGTTTGGACTAAAAGTAAAGTATTCTACACCGTAGAAGATTAATGGACTTGTTTTATTCAATATAATCACAACAGCTCTCATTAAAACCCCCCACGTTACTGACGCAATGCGTCTTTGAAAATAGTCGATTAACTGGAAAGAAGGTTGTACTCTTTTCAGATATTTTACCAGTTAAATTTTATTATTTATATTAAATTAAATAATATTTGTATAGTAATGGATGTTACTTAAAATTATAAATAAAATATATAAAAGAACCTAAATCCTTAAAAGAATCAAGAAAATTAAACGTGTACAGGATTAAGGATGAGTCATTTCGCTCTTGAAACCGGTTCTTCGATGACTTTTGCTGATCTGCCTGCATCGAATAAGACCAAACGAAACAAGATTAAAGATTTGAATACTTATTTATAATACCCAGTAGTAAAAAAATCTAAATCATCTATATACATCATCTATTATATAGTATCTATATAAACCCAATCCCTCAATAATGAAAGACACACAAATAGATAGATAGAAAATATATAAATTATGAAACTAAGAGAGGATTTCCCAATATTTTTTTCAGTTACGAGAGAAACCGGATATTGACGTATTTAACGTAAAATCTAAATCTCACGTTTTTTATAATAGGTACATAGATAAGTGAAGATTAAAAAAATTGCATGAAATTGCTAATTTATATAGTGGAAACTTACTTACTAACTTTTATTTGCATTACAAGGTCTATAAACCTACTACTGTATAAAGTAAGTTCCTACTTAGAAAAATATATTAAATGTTATTTCAACTAAGTAGGTACCTACTACTTGAATTAACATTTTAAGAATCATTTTATATAAATGTGCACGTAGTTTAATTTACATGTATTATGATTACGCATAATAGGTGCAAATCATTCTAAAGTCACATTTACCGTTCAAAATATATTTTATTCACTCACTTCTATTCTTTTAGTTTTGTACTTAATGAGAAACAGCTGCATGCCCTAAGGCAGCGTATGGTTTGAAGAGGTCATTCAAAGTATTTGCATTTATAAAGTAATACTTAACTTTTTCATGACTTATTACCCGCCTCTTTTACAGTTTATATAATAAAAACATTATTTTCACACAAAATGTCCCGGTAATAAATAAGTAGACGACAAATACCCGTATAATATCTTAATCAAAACGCTTTAGTGTCAATAAGAAAATGAATCAATATTTTTAACACTTAAAATATTTTAAAATTTTTATAAATAAAGGAGCCGAGGCTAGCGTAGCGCAGGGGCACAAGCATGTGAATATAAAAGCGACAAGTTGTGGGTTCGATTCCCATTCGAGGAAATGAAANCTACTCAGTGCAATAGCGCTAAGTCCTAGCTGCAAGACGCAAGAGTCTTGCAGGCTATGTCTTGTTCTTGCTCAAATCTTGCACGGTCAGTCTTGGTCTTGGTCTTGCTAAAAATACGCGGTCTTGTTCTTGGTCTTGGTCTTGCAAAAACGCAAGACCAAGACCAAGACTGAATTTGGGCAACATTAAATGAAATATTAATATTCAGTAATATTTTCATTGAATTATCTATATTTTAAATTTCTTCGCTCCGGTGTCTAGACAAAGCGTGGCGTTGAGTTCCGCCACTCAACACGCTATGCCTACAGAATTCGGCAGAAAGTGTTAAACGGAGTGTCTTAACACAACGTACCCTCTGCCCGTATGCCGTTATAGCCGTTTATGCCGGATATAGCGTGAAACGGAAAAAAAAACTAATTAATAAAATTGTACATAAAAAGTAACTATAGGTTCCCAAGATCCTTCACTGCTATGTACGATATCAATATCAATCATCGTTTATATACAAATAAGAAAAGTAATGTCACTGTTGTCGTTTTAAGTAACAACCTTCGAAGAACTGAAAGGTTCTACCGATTGTATCGACCGTCACAAGTAATATGGCCACAATAATAACCTTGAACACACACCTACTTTCATATATAATACATTTTACTATCCCTGTGTGTTATTATAATAGATAAAGAATATAAAAAAATCATATTATATGAAAATCCTTTACGTAACAGGAAAATAGGCTACTTTGACTCCAATGTAATTAGGTCTTAGTTTTAACATTTGCTCTAATATACAAAACAGATTACTATAATATTTCATACACTTTAAAAAAAACTGTATTCTAAATTGTAATTTTCAGAGACTACCGAAAACGTTGCCGCCATGTTGGTCTATAGAAAGTCTATGCTATGAATTCTGAAATACAAATAGCAAACGCACAATTGACATTATTAAACAAGCATCTCACAAAGCCTTAATTAAAACGTTAGTTCTTTTTGTTTAAATGTGAAATATAGTATAATCGTTATTGCGTAACATATATAAAAATTATAGTTGAGATGTAAATTATAATTTGTTTTGATTATTGGATAAATGAACAAAATAAAATTTTCGCTTACTAATTGTATGACATCATATCACGGCCGATAGTGTTTTTGATTTGAAATACAAATAAAAAATACATTTAAAAATGGTTTTTGATATTATTATAAATATCTTGCGTTTTCAAGGATTCAAACTAAATTTGTTTATTTTGAACCCAATCCATAGTCATTTAATGTAAGAAATATGTCGCTGGCCCACTAGTATGTTAAAGATTATAGAAAGTCAACCTGCCATTTACAGTTGATAATACATCAGCTTCACTCTGTATTCATTACACAGCAGGGTAGGCAGTGGGGACCTAGTGGTAAGAGTTAAGACACTCCGTTCCCAAACAAGAGCGAACGCTTGAAAATATAATTTTAAATAAATTTGTCTTTTCCTTCAGTGGGGATCGAACCCACAACCAGTCAATTTTGCAGTACACTTTGTACCCTTGCGCCACCAGATTTGATCTGAGCCCAGTCAATTTATGCAATATTTACTAGTACTACAATAGTTACTTATATGTGTACGTCAATAACTTCCAAAATACTGCAGCTGAATAATATTAATATGAAGTATTTTAATTGATTCAATATCACAGTATTCGTTTTAACTTTTTACCAACTATCACAGAATAAATACTAATGGAAAAACAGATACCTATTACAATTCAGTTTGTTTTTGATTTACTAATTATATTTCTTTCATTAAATTTAAAATTTTCCATTAAATTTCTATTTTTACATTATATTTAAACAATATTTTATATTAATTAATGATATTTAAGTAGCCTTCTACCGATTTTTGGAAGGTACATTCTCGCTCTGTATAAATAAATCACTAAGGTATGGGTCAGAAGTGTATTATATCTTGCCACATCGGTATCCTAATACAGTTATTTTAGCTTTTACCGTCAAGCATATTTGACTAGAAAAACTGTTTACCAAAGTGCTATAGACAAAAATCATTAGTAAATTGAAAAAATATTGATGATTGATTATTTTCGTTAAAAAAAATTTTACTAACTAAACTTTATACAACTCAAATAAAGCTCAATTTTTGTATGTAAAACATAATATCTATTAAATATTTACATAACATATGCGTATTTTTAAAACTTCAAAATTCTATTTCACTTTCGTCATAACACAGCGTCCATTCATTCCACTATTTTTGTAAGTTTCCGTTTTTGGCATCCTTCCGACTCTGCAAAGCCATTACGTCACAATGCAGGTACCGACGAGGCGTTTGTCAAATATTTTCACAAAGCTGAATGACAAACTAATTAGCCTTCAAAATAAATCTTTAAATAAAGAGAACAGCCTAAATAGCACCTAAGCATGCATTCCTCGATTATCCTACACGAAAATAAATAATAATTTCCAACCAGTTACTCCTGAGACTATCGTATTCAGCCAAACAAACTCTTTGGCTTTATAATATTAGAACAGATTTTTCTACTGTGCTATAAGGACGAAAAACAATTGTAATTATAAATATATTTCTTTAACGAGAAGTTAAAATATAATATATTTTTTTTAGCAACAAAAATAATGTTAATGACTTGAAAAATGTTACGCAATGCACCCAGAATTCGTCGGGAATGGGGAACAGAGTGTCTTAACTTAACACTAGGTTCCCTCTGCCTGCCCTGTTATATAAAAAAAATGTTGTAACTAAATCATTTTACTTGATATACGATATTATTTTTAAACTAGACGTAAATATAAATAAATAAAGATTTTTAGTATGTCCCCGTTATCTTGTGCCTGTTTTCTAGATCTCACGACACATTTAACACACGGTAGGTGGTTACGAAAAATGTCAATGACGAGCATATAAGAATTTCAAGCACCTAATTAGCTCTAGAAGTAAGATTTAAGTTACAATTATTTTTCCAGTTTTTACTCAAATATTTTACAATAATAGAGATGTTTTAACTTTAATATTTGCATCTAAAGTGTTTCGTATTATTATTTCTTAACTCGGCCAGTGGGCGCCGCGCTGTATCAAAACAACACATGGATCTGATTTTAAGGCACTTTGCATTAAACAAACGTAATGATCATATTTCTCTTTCAACTGCTCCTATATAAAAATCATTTATATTATGCTGTCTTAAATATGTGTTTATGGGTAATTATTAAACTCGACTGGTTGTGGGCTCGATCCCCACTCGAGGAAATGAAATATTTTAAATTTATATTTTCATTTCAAAGATTGAACGAAAAGCGTGGAACGAAAGGTCTTAAAACTTTGTTAACCTGCCCCAGTGTATATAAAAAAATACTTATTTAATCTTTACTGTTACATATACAGCACACCACCGTGAGAACGCCTTATTGTTTATGTTCATTCCGTTATTTCATAACGTGAGATGTAATGGTGCTCTAATTATTTATGCTGAAGAAATCGATACAACTCTCGTTCTTAGCTGTTCTGTAATGTTTTTACTCAACCCAGTTTGCAGACGACTTGACCTATTGGATATAATCGTGAGACAATCGGTAGAGGTGACTTATTTATACAAAAACCTACAAGCTTATTTTACTTGTTATGTACTTTTCTGAATGATATAATAATCTACAGATTTATGTTTTATATTTTCTTTTCTCTGGTAACGGGGTAAAGCGGGGCGTTGAGTTCCGCCAGTCAACACGCAAGAATTCGGCGGAAAGTGGTGAACGAAAATGTCTTAATGGCAACGATGTGTCTTAATAGATTCCCAGATTACCTCTGACTACGTTGCTAAATGCGGTATACATCGTGAAGAACTGTTATAATATTTGTAATTATAATGATATTATAACATATATATACGTATACGTATATATATGTTATAATATCATTATAATACGATACGTATGTATCTATTGCCTTTTTATGAAAGCTTGTCGCGTATTTGCCAAACATGTTTCTCTTAAATATAGATCGCTAGAGGGGACCGCTGATAAAGCACGCGTGTCATATCGCTTATTTTTGTCTTATCCTTATGGTTTCCTACCCCCCAGGGTACTGCGGAATAAACAATTACACATTGGATAACTTATACCACTTGTATTATTTCAGTTTTGTATTTGTAATTCTGATTTCGAATTGTGTAATTTAGTAAAAGTTAAGTTATACTTTTATGATATATATTTAAATATTGCGTGGGTACATGTATCACCAGATTTTATCTTTCATAGCTTTACATTTGTACAAACGTAAAATAAACAGCGACATAAGTGTTACTCACAATTTTCCAACTCATATCAACTCACTCAATTTCAATCTCATACTATGCTAAATCATAACAATAAATGACCGATAACGAGACTGCTATATGTAGGTATAATATGCTTTATACATATATCTTACAATGATATGGATATAAGTGTGATAAAGTTCATTAACATATATTCTTTGGTTCAGGTGGATAAGTATCGTGAAAAGTGGTATGGGAGTGCGGTGAGACTCGAAGTGCTGTACAAAAATGACCGAGGGCGAGAAACAACAGAGCGCGGGTGGTGCCAACGCCGCACCGCAACACAGGAAGGGGCACAGGTAACACTAAATACTGTTAAATAGTTTTCACTATCGTCGTCACTGCCTGTACTTTAACTGGAATTTAGTATTATAAAAAAAAACTGTATATATCGTTATTTATCTACTTTTGATGAGTCATCATCACACTCAAAGTTACACAAATTGCAAAGCTTTCTCTCTTACCAATTTTCTAATGGACTCAAGTTAAACCATGTTACAGTGTCACCTTAATAAACGTTCGTCTTTAGTTCTTCTTATTCTAGAGATTTATTAAGCATACGAAAATAAAAAAAGTAATGCTATGTATTTACAATCTTTTTAAGACGAAATAGCAGCAGACACCAAAACAATAATAAATAATCGATTAACGCCGGTATCGCAATCTGAAAATTACGTTTAAGTTTCTTTCTTGCGTCATTGTTTACATCGTAAATCGTGCGTTGCTTCTATGCGCGATAGAACGTTCCTGAAATGCAAATATGTAGTTATAGCTGTCACCTTATAAATATCTGTCCCTTTTGTTACACATTTCAAAAGACGTAGATCTTAGAGACTTGTGTACATACTTATTATGTATATCAAAGTACCATGCATATGCATTTAATATGTACAAAATGCAGTCTCGATGCATGCATTTTTCGGAATTTAATCTATAACTAGAGATTTCATGTTACATTGTTAATTGTCATTTAATTTAAAGTAATTTTTATCATCTTTGATCATTGATTCAAAAGAGAAACTCCTCCAGTTTTTTCACCGTTCTAAAAAACAAATAAAATTATATTGTAAATATAGTTTTAAGTAAAACTACCCATCGCTATACCGATGATTAAAGTCAGATGTCATAATTGTAATCCCATAAAAGTTATATTAAATGTCTAAAACAAAATAAAACTACCCTAGGATAATAGTGCTGAATATCTCAAATAACGCTTTAGCTTAAAAAATACATACAATGGTGAATATAAGTTATTAAAGCCTGTATTTATTAACTGCTCTCAGTGTTGAGATCGGTCTTGAGTGCGACTTGTAAATATTGATCTAAAAAGATTATAAGTGGTTAGCCATTGAATTAATTTAGGACTTATTCGCTTTTGCTGTTTTGTGTATTTCTTCTTTTTTTGTTTTTTTTTCTAAATAGCCCAATGTTTCATTTTGTAAATTAGTGTATCCAAAGATAACATTTTCTCTTTACGTACTTTGAAATATATCTTCAACCGTGCTTTCTATACGTATTTAGATGAATATAGAAAAGTAAAAAAAAAATAAGTTAAACGGTTTTATATTGCAGATAATTGTATTAAAATCTAAAAAAATAATTTCATGGATACAGTCATGGGTACCAATATGTATACATTGTTATATTTTCAAAATAAAGTAATTCGTAACCTGCTCACTTTCTGGAAATATCTATGGTCACATAAGTTCCTAAAAATGCAATATACATTTATGAAAACGCCTATGACAAAAGATGTCATTTTTGAAATATACAAATTTTATACATATGCATTGATTAAACTAAAATAAAATCGTGGAGCATCGGAGGACACTTGCTACTTACCACTAGGTGGGTGAAGTCTCATGCCACGTCTTTCGATTGTACCAATATCTACAATGTGCAACACGTGCCGTTTTTTGTTTTTTGCTTATTTTGTGTTTTTATTTTTTGTAGAATTTGTTGTTACCATTTTGTTCCCCCGAGTACTGGACATTTTTACGGTCGACCCCCCCAGAGGTCCAATAGAGGGGCAAGGCTATGTACAACAAGATGTGCATGAATCTTGAGGGGAAAACGCTAACGACATATAATTTTTATCCACCCTAATGCCATATAGTTCTCGGCGCGCTTTTACCTTTTACCTTAACTTGGGTGGCTTACCCTTAGCGACGTATCATTTTTAGCCACCCTAACGCCACACAGTCTTCGACAGGATACCAAATCTTGACCTGGGTGGGAGATTCTTATTATAATTTTATATAGTATACCTACTGTATTATACTTACCAAGCCCTTTATTTTGATACCTATATTGATGGGATTAAAAACTACATTATTCGCCATTTTGTAGCAGTGGCCATCTTTGATTTTGATTTTGTATAGTGCACTGAATTCTACTTGACAAACCCTTTCATTTGATATTCCCACCACCAGTCACCAGAATCAAAGGCGTATACTAAATTTCAGATCAATCGGTTAACGGGAAGAGGGTTGAATTTCAATTACTAAATTTGACCCAAACAAATAAGCAAGTAAACAAACGGGGTGAGCTAAATAAAACCGTTTAATAAATCAGTTTGAATCTGCTATTTTGATGGAATCTATAATAAGCACATGAAAAATTTACAAAATCGACATCTTATTATTAATTAGCTATGGCGTCGTCATTTCACCTTTGTGTACATTTTATAAAATTTTAAAAATACCCACGTATCGATACTTACGAGTATATAAGATAAAAAGTATGAGTAATAGTAATTTCTCAAAACTCCTTTGATGTAGATAACGTCGGCCCCATATTATCTGATATTGTACAGTTTGCGACATATGGCCCAAAATACCTAATCGCAGTACCCACCTACCTATTATGATATCAAACAAAGCCTCAAGTTTAGTCATTCTACAAAGTGAGCATGAGAAAAGCGTGTTTCTATTATATAGCTAAATGGATTTAAATATGTTAACTTTATGAATGATTTAAAATTGTGTCTTAGAAAAGTGAAATCGCAAAACGTTATAATGACGTCATCGCGGTCGTTAGAAAATTTCGCTGCTTTGTGAACGAACATATTGTAGTTCAGATATTGTATTCTTTTTTATTATTTGTGTCGATAATATGTCGGATGTAACAGCTGAGCAGCAGCTCGGGTTACTTCTTGGAAGGTACCATGTACTCCCGTTTCTTAGTTGTAAGCAGTATAAATAAAACTTGCTATTTATTAATATAAATTTTATGAATTCTATATAACATTTTAATGATTTTTTTTGCAACGGGTATTTATGAATCAACATTTAAATATTAAATAACTTATTGTATATTTACCTAAGTATAAGGTAAAAGGTAAGGACATTTGTTAGTCATACTTTATATGACATTTCATATATAATTTACATTGACCCAGGAGACAAGAGTCAATGTACGCCATGACAGGACTATACGCGGAATCGGGGTGCGCCGCGGAGGGCGACGTAGCGGGACCCAGCGCGCCGCACCCGCCGCGGGAGTCCACCAAGTGCCACAGCAGAAACCCTTCTGCTGGCATTTGCGACAGGTATTCATTCACAACAGCTATAAATGTCTTTTAAATAATAAATAACCCGAATAAGTTAAAAGACCCCAATAATTGTTTAATACGTATAATGAACAATTGCCCTTGCAGAGATCGAGAAAGGGAAAAAGAAAAACCGCATCAGTTATTCCCAGAAATATTAGACATTCCTCATGACGCAAGAGACTGCGGTATCCTAACATGGAGACCGCTTTTTATCCAGCAATTTTCTAGTATTAAAGTAAGTCCAGTGCTTTCATTTCATATTTCAATTATTTATTTATTTCAAAATATTTTTTTAACGCACTGCAATGTTTATTAAATACACTGTATTCTTTACAGGTGTTCGTATTTTTCCTTTCGTTCCTAGTGACGCTTCAGCAAGCCTTAAGCTCAGGTTACATAAATTCTGTAATCACAACAATTGAGAAACGCTTCGAAATACCCTCAAGTCTGTCGGGTCTCATAGCGAGTAGCTACGAGATCGGCAACGTTATCACAGTAATATTTGTCTCATACCTTGGAAGTAGGAGACACATTCCTGTATGGATAGCGGTTGGTAAGTTTTACGGAATGTATCTATCGAGGCTTTCATTTTGTATTTACATTAATTTTATTGCCAAATTCATTATTGAATATTAAATTAGGACGTCTAAATATATGAATTTATGTTAAACGCTTTTTAGGTGCCGTTATAATGGGCATCGGTTCGCTAGTGTTTGTTGTGCCGCATTTTATAGCGGAGGCCAATAGCGAAATGTTAGCGAACAATAAGTCTGATGAGAATATCTGTCGACTGTCGCACGCTCTGGAGCAAGACATGGGTGGCCTCGGCAGGCTCCAAGCGGGCCTGCCGCCTAGCAACCTCAGGCCCGATAATTGTATTAAAGTATGTTATTGATTTATTTAATTCGTTTGTACTGACTGGATTATATTGCGTTTTAAATATACCTACTTGTGTGTGTTCTTTATGCTTGCTTCATAGGCATAGGCGAGGCCGTCGTGGCGCAGGGGCACAAGGGTGTGACTTTAACGCGATGGTTGTGGGTTCGATTCTTACTCGTGGGAATGAATTATTTTTTATAAATATTTCCATTTCTTCTCTCTGGCACCAAGGCTTGAACTCGGCGTTGAATTCCGCCACTTAACGTGCAATGCCCCAAAAATTCGGCGGAAAGTAGTGAATGGAGTGTCTTATAACTAGGTTCTCTCTGACTATTCTGATATACTACGGGATACAGCGCGAAGCTGATTCATAGGCATAGGAAAAACAACAAGACAACGTAATTACTTTAATAGTATGAATCATAATATATTTATACAAAGATATTTATTTCGTTTTATAACAGAGCTCGCCCAGTACTTTCATGCCAGTGATGATATTTGTGGTGGCGCAACTTCTATTGGGCTGCGGGGGCTCGCCGCTCCTCACGCTGGGCACTACCTACGTAGATGACCACGTACGACCAGAGTCTTCGAGCATGTATATCGGTAAGTTATACTAAAATACAATAGAATATAGATTATTAGAAAAATATATAAATATCTAGGATAAATATAAAATTAGAGCGATCTAGCGGGCGTCTAGATATAGATATCTTGAAACGTAGTCCTATATTCGATCTCGAGATTTAGCGGATAAGTTACGTTAAAGACTTTCAACATTAAAAATGACTAACTTGAAATTCGCTAAATTATTAGTAGCGGTGACGTTGCAATTGATGTGTAGATATCAATAAAAATCTGCAAATCGCAACATGTTATTGCCTGCCTGCCCGCAGCAGCTTGGTCCCCCCCGCCTTCCTTGTTCTCGTCCTATACATAATTTACCGGCTCCGCGTTCGGTTTTTAATACCTAGGCAAAGTATAAAATGAATAATATTCATTATCTACAAGTCTTAGGTATTCTATACATTGCCGAGGTATTGTATAGAATGCCGAATTATACAGATTGTCAGTAACATATAATTATGTAAAATCCTACCTACCAAATGCTAACCATCACATTTACGTAAATAATTATACAATGCAAAAGATACTCTCACGTTACACATTTAGCTAATTAAGATACACATGAGCAAGACGGCTAAATATTTTAATAAGATGTTGCGACAGAAAGCCGTTTACAGAAGACTTACAGCGCATATCTTGGAGTGTAATCTTAATACTTAGGCCCACAGCTTTACTCGCACGAAGTTCAACTCATTCCTGAATGTGGAAAGCCTCGGTTAAGCCTATAATATAATGATATTATGATTACAGTAATAAATGTTAGTATTATCCTTATATTAAAAAAAATAAGTTTAAGCAACACCACACTAAAATAAACACACAAGTGTTGAAAAAGCATAAAGTTTAAAGAATGTCAATTTCTAAAATGAATGTTGGAACAGCGGGATTGTTTGTGTAAGCGTCGCACATCCTCCATCGACCTTTCTGCTATTACATGTCTTTATTGTGAGGACCGAGTGGCGCGTTACTCGTAACCGCACTCGTAAACCAAATTGTGCAGACACGACTCAGTTCAACGAACCTTCCTAGACCACACTCTATTCACAGTTATTGTATAGGTATAAGAACAAGTGGCCGTAAGATCATGTCTACCACCTTTACTCTATTCAAAGTCCCATTTATCAATAAATTCGGTGGCAAATCACATCTCTTAGAACTTTATCTCTTCTATCTTTAAAACTTGAAAGCGTCATCTTTTATCCATGAATTATGCTATCATTGCATGTTCGAAAAAGGTGAATTGTAAACAGTTGGCATGTCGCTCGGTTCGCCCAACCTCGAAAACTTAACCCTTGACGTGATAAAGCGCCCTTGACCCAACCCCATCCAGCCTGCCACTAACTAATGCCAAACTATTTAATCATTATAAAACTTCCGTGTCAGATAGAGACATTTGCTGTGGTCAATGCCCACGTGTCCTCCGTGATGGGAGTGGTAGAATTTTAATTAATCGTACTAAGTCGTAAATACGTTTGTGTCGCAAATGTTCCTTTGCCATTCTTTATATAGAATCAATTGGTTTTATTTTAATGTTTGAAATAATTTATTAATGTTTTGAACATTCGTTTTATGTTCCTAGAAAAGTATGAATAATGAACATTGTTTGCTACAATAACTCAGCTATATTGATATTTCTCCTGAACACCATAAAATTAGTCTGTCGTACTATTGATGAACTAAAACAAAACAAATTAAATTAAAATAAGACTTTTAATGTTAACTTAATTTAAACGTCTAGTTGTATTAATAAGGTTTCTCTACTAGGTGCAGCTCTTGACAGGTGCCTCTCATATCACCTCCAAATCAATTTCTGTATGATAGGAGATAATTTGAACACGTTTTCTGAACAATAAATTCAAACCATAAAACTAGTTCTATTTAGTGTAAAACATAAAATATACTAATTTAAAAAAATACATTTATTTTATTATCCTCTAGGTATTCCATTAGTTTTATTAAAAGCAATATTCTTGTTATGTGTTTTTATCCGTGCAACCGAAAACTTAATCTATTTTATATTTATCTTTTAAAAACATAAAATCTGTTCATAAGTGATGAATAATGATTACTCACCAGTCATATATACCATATAAGTATCAGTAAAAGTCATACAGGTAAATGTCGACCCTTGTTGACATTTAAACTATTTTTAAACGTTCTCACAATAATGCAACTGTGTTTTGATACAAATAAAATACCGCAGTATTAGCTCGACTGCCATTTTTATCGACTTTCAAGCCATAGGTATTAACCGCGAAATCCGTACCGTTTGCGGACCGCAAAACTAGAGTGACCTACTTTTGGTCCGCAATCGGTAGACGAGTTACTATTACCTACTGCATGCAGCCTTTTACAACGATGTCATCGCAATTTTGAAAATACATTTTTAGACTAAATCCTGTATTATTACTTAATACATGTTATTCTTTATACTATTATGATTATTATAATTTTATTTAATCATGTAGTGTAACAGGTTTTACGTAAATTCTTTTTTTTACAGGATGTATGTACAGTATGGCTGCATTCGGCCCAGTTCTTGGCTTCTTACTTGGTGCATATCTATTATCATTTCATATGGACTCGTTTTCTGGTGCTATTATTTCTATAGGTAATCACAGATTTTTACTGAAATTGTAAAATAAACAAACATTTTTTTATGCATTGTAATTTGTAATGTATTTGTATATATTTAGGTCCAGGAGACCACAAGTGGGTGGGGATGTGGTGGGGTGGCTTTCTGCTCTGCGGCCTACTCCTAATTTTGGTGGCTATTCCATTCTTCTCGTTCCCAAAAGTGTTGGTACGGGAAAAGGAAAAAATAAGACTAGTTGAAAAAGCTGCCGCAGCAGCTGGTACTTCTACAGCTAAAACGCCGGCTAAACTGCAATCCGATATCAAAGATACAGGATATGGAAAAGACATCAAAGGTTTGCAATTTATACATTATTTCGTTATCATAATGTTAGTAATTTATAATACTATCATTGTCTTTACTATTGGAGCAAAAATATCAGATAAATTATCTGTATTTTCAGATATTCCAGTTTCGATGTGGCGTCTACTGAAGAACCCGGTATACGTTGTGACGTGCCTGGGCGCCTGTATGGAACTCATGATAGTATCTGGCTTCGTGGTCTTCCTACCAAAATATCTTGAAACACAATTCAGTCTCGGCAAAAGCCAAGCCAGCGTTTTCACTGGTATGTTAACTCTAAAAACAAGATAAAGTCAAACAAAACAAACAAACCTAGTGTTAAGACACTCCCTTCCCTCACTCACCGCCAAATTTTCGAAACGTTTTGTGTAAATAGCGGAATTCAACGCCGCGCATCGAGTGCTTGAGCGGGGAAGTGAAAATAGATTGGATTACTTCACCGAGTTAAGATTGAACCCACGACCGTCACGCTCACTATCCCCCGTGCCATAATCGCCTTGATAATCTAAGTTTTCATCAAACATATAGTTTTCGCATCACAACACTTATAACCTTTTACCTTATTTCAAAACAAGTTTGATAAAACATCGATCACACACGCGAAAGACTACTTGATGACCTCGTCTTACCGAAAAATCAATACAAGGCCATAAGAATATTAGCCTTCGTCACCATGATTCAATACTACTAAGTCAATAATGTCCAACAAATTTAATTGAGGTCTTGAATTGAGTCTTGCTTAAGTGCATTAAATATTTGTACTTGGATTCAAATCCACCAAACCACTAAGGTTTACATTTGTTTTTGTAAAGGAATACATTTTAAGTAGACTAAATGTACCTACTGCCATTTAACATTTACAGTTTCCATTAAATCAGAAAGTCAATACTAATACTAATTAATCAAGTGTAGGTTTATTTTTTCTACTAATGCGGAAAATAGATATCCATCCATCAGCCTTTTAAGGTCCACTGCTGGACATAGGCCTCCCCCAATGCTCGCCACTCCGTCCGGTCCTGCGCCCTTTGAATCCAGCGGGTTCCCGCTGTCTTCTTAAGGTCGTCGGTCCATCTGGTTGGAGGGTGGCCTGTACTCCTTTTGTAGAGACGTGGTCGCCATACGAGAAATAAAATAAAAAAAACAATTAAAGATTTATTGGGATTGCTGTGCTGACAGTACGGGATGCAGCGTGGAGCTAAAAAAATAATTAAAATGATACAAATTTTATTTGAACAGGTTCTATCGCCATTCCCGGTGCCTGTATTGGTATATTCATGGGCGGGTGTCTTCTCAAGCGGCTGGAGCTCCGGCCGAAGGGCGCTGTACAGTTTGTGTTGATATCCAACACCATCTGCCTGTCTTGCTATGCTTTACTATTCTTCCTTGGCTGTGATAACATCAAAATGGCTGGAACAACTATACCTTACACTAATAATAGGTAATTATATCATTATTCACATAATTGTAATAGTCAGTATTTGATTCTTAATTTAGTACCTGCGTATTATCTTTCAAACGAATTGCAATATACATATATTAAGAATGGAGAATAATCAGTAAATTTAAATTCTATTTCTCATCGTTTATCTTTTAAAAACAAAAAAATCGTGTGAAAGAATTATTTGATAAGTCTATTAGATTTTGAGATATTGTCCTTTAAAGTAAGCGCGCGACGCGAGATTCCATCGGGCTGTAACCGACCCGCGTGACGTCACTGGTCTGACAGAACTAGCTCGCTCAGTTCGTCTCAGTTCACGCGCAGTTCGCGCCCTTCTGTATCGACGTATTCTGTGATGTTTCACTACGAATTTAGTTTCATTTAATAAATAATATGTAGGTATATTTTCAAAATCTTTTTTTTTTCACATACATAATGTAATAGCGAGCATTGTAATTTAAGATATTGAAGTTTTGATATTACTTTGTCAAAAAAACAGTTCTCTCCTGCTCGGTTTCATGGCGTGTTATACCAAAATCTTTAGCTTTGATTATTTTTATTGTAGTATCGATACCAGAAGGCTTGAATTTTTACCAACAACATCTGGTTTGGCTTGGGCGTTACCACAAACTTAATCAGTACTTTAATGGAGAGACTACTCAGAACTTTGATAGAGGCATACAGGAAAAAAAGGAGAGTTCTGCATTAGATCTGCGGCTTTTTTAAATTTGCAGAAGGCCTTTAACTGTGTGCCTCGTCAATCTATCTGGTGGGCATTGCGATCCAAAGGGATCCCTGAGGCCTATATTGACATTATCAGAGATATGTACCACGATCCCGCTTTGCGATTCGCGATGATTTGGACTGCTATTGGCGACATCAAATCCTTTAGATCACAGTAGGGGATTCACCAAGGCTCGGCTCTTAGTTCGTTCTTATTAAATGTAGTGCTCGATACTGTCTCGGCTCACATCCAAGACCAGCCTCCATGGCTGATGATGTATGCCGATGACATTGCACTCATTGACGAGAACCAACTGATGCTGGAGCGTAAAGTGAACCACTGGAAGGATACGCGGTCTTTAACTAAATGTGTCGAAGACCGAATACATAGCCTGCGGGAGCCCGGACTCGAGCACTGTTCTAATAGGTCCTGAGCCAGCCGTTAAGTTGGAAAAGTTCAAGTACCTTGGATCCGTTATGTATGAGTCTGGAGGCATCGATCACGATGGCCATGGTTGGATAAGTGCTGCCTGGGCCAAATGGTGGGAAGTTACTGGAGTGGTCTGCGACCGCAGAAAACCACCCAAGCTCAAGGGGCTGATATATAAGAGCATCATCTGACTGGTTCTTTTATACGGCAGCGAATGTTGGCCAGCACTATCTCGGCATGCTGAGGAGCTTCACGGAAATGAAGATGCTAAGGTGAATGGGCGGCGTAACGCATTCATTCGAGGTAGTCTTGGGGAAGCTCCAAGAGCGTGGCCTAAGATGGTATGGCCACGTTGCGCGCCGGCGTAGGAACTGTGTCGGATGCAAGTGCCTTGCTATGTCTATCCTGTCCCTGGAGGTAGACCTCCGAACGCCCAAGGAAGCGGTGTTTGGATGTCGTGATGCAGGACATGAGTGTCAATGGTCGAACCACTCAAGACGTTACAGATCGTGTAAAGTGGAGTAGGTTAAGCAGGACAGACCCTGGCAACATACGCAGGGATTGATGCCAAGAGAAAGAAGACTTGATTGCAGTTGTTAAAGACTCGTCGCTTCGACGATGTAGCCATGGCAGTACCATGGTATGTTTACAATCACCTCTGCTGGCGGCACAATCTTCGCAGATTACGTATAAACTTATTGGTTCTTTTTATTGCATTCTAAACTGCAATAATATAGTTATTACTTGCGCGGTGTTCTGCTGTAATCTACATTTGGCAATACATACATAACCTATTCTTTTAACTTATACGTACGCAATAGCATCATGAACATAACTCTCTCTTGCCGATATACAATAATCACAATAAAAATATTATTCAGATATACTTATATAAAAATATGAAAAATGTACATTAAAAAAATTGTATATCTGCTCAACTTACTGCATGTATTTAGTTATATTATTATTATATTATTTTCACTTATAAAACAATCTTACTACTTTGAACTTGAATAAAAGATTTGGTACTTTTAACGCAAATAGTGTTACCTACAATATGAAACTAATTAGGTTGTTGTAACCTACATTACAGTTTTAAATAAATGATTTTAAATAAAAAACATAAGATATTATTATCTATACCCCATTGACATAATCTTACTAGTTAGACAACAAAACTTATCTTCGCATTTTACTCCTTGCATTTCTGCGGCGATGAAATCACTATTATTCGATAAATAATCGGCAACCATAAATCCATCTATTACGAGTAGGTTATCCGATTGCTCTTTTTCGAATCCCTCATCCATTTTAATTAATTGGATTAACACTTTAGCACAGGCAAGTATCAAACAAACAAAGTACTGCGCGAGATCTCCTAACTATCACCGGCGACTAGCGAGTTGTAAGACCAGTGACGTCACCGCCGGCCGCGGGACTGATAGCGGCATTTGAAATTTTTGCAAACTTCAAATGCCTGTAAAATCGTAACTACTTGTTTTTTTTAATGAAATAAAAACTAATGTATTTGTATACGTAAAAACTGTCGTGTAACGAACTTTGAAGCATTATTTCATACCTATTACTATTCCCCATTGTCATAACATTTCAATAAAACTCTCGTTTTTATCTCGTTCCGTTCGTTTTCTGTTGTAGAATTATGTTTAATGTTGTGGCCTAAAAACATAAATTAGTTGTAACATATTTACGAAAATTGTAGCCTACGTGGTATTCTGATTTAACACGCGGTATTACTATCAAGTTTCATCTAAATCCGTCTAGTAGTTTTGTTGTGAAAAGGGGGCTAACATGTATGTGGTATCCAAAAATTTAGTAATTTGTAATATTAATGCTATAAGATGCTCTAACTGATTTGCAGCAATCCAGAGCCGTTCAAAGTGAATCTGACAGCGGCGTGCAACTTCAACTGCCTGTGCACGGAGACGGACATGGAGCCGGTGTGCGGCAACAACGGCCTCACCTACTTCTCGCCGTGCCACGCCGGCTGCGCTGCCTTCTCGTCGCGCTCTAACTTTACTAATTGCGCTTGTAAGTTGGTTTTTTATGAGTTAATATTTAGATAGTTGGGAATTTATTGCTTTTCGACTTGTCTACCAGAGACAGGTGCTATGTTTATAAGGAATGGCATGACATAACTTTTTAAAATATTGACCATTATTATAGTGTATTTTAATATTTAATTTAATAAAATTGTAAATATGAGTCGAAAAACGAAAAGAAAATTCATCAAGAAAAAAATGTTATGTTTAATATACAGTATTTCCCCAGAGACAGATATAATCACACGATTTAATAACTTTATTTTTATCTTTATGTAGAACATTAAATTTATGCCAATGAGACTGTCAGCAAAGTGCACTGACCCCTCATCTGTCGACACTTATCTATTTGTTAGTTTACTAGGAAATACTATCACATGTACAAACAAATAGGTACAAGTATAAAGTCAAATAAAACGACACAATGTGCCAACTTAGTAATATTGAAATATTAAAATCATTTTGATTTTATTTACAACGTTATGTTAGAATAGAAATAGCATTATTTCACCAACAAAATCTTTAAAGTTGTTTTATTCTTAATTGTAGTTTCAAAAACTGTTTTTTTTATGAATCTCCATAGCCGTTACGATGGTAAAATCTGGTTGACACTAACTTACAGCCACAAAATGATTTGTCTTGTCAAATACTAACAAGAATATAACAAAAAATACTATTCCCCATAATCATTTTAACATAGCCTAAAATTCAAATATGTATTACCTATGCATTGCTATAATAATCATCCAATATGCAGTAAATTAGAGAAAATAGGGCAAATTAGTGAACAGCTTTGTTGTATCGGTAATATGTTTAACACGTGATACAAGTATCATATATGATGTAGTGGGCGGTAATAACGCTCGGTTCGTGTCGACGCTTCCTTTTCTTGTTACTGTTTCAGCTAATATGTATTTTTCGTTTACGTTTATATTTATTTTATATGCTCTCATTATGACGTAAATGTGATAAAATGCTGGTTATATTATCATAAGTTACACAAAATGATGATATTTAAAAATATATACAGTTTATGATTACTTAAAAAATCTCAGTTACAGATGACCTACTTATGAATTGATATATCTTAAGTCATTTATTAATTATCGCTGATAGCTGATAATGGCAATAGAAAGTTATTCATTTGAATACTTGGGGGTTTGTCTATATAAATAGACGTATATTTCACCTGATTACCTAATGTTATACACAAGTACGCAGTAATAATGACTAAAATATGTACCATAGTTTAGTATAAACATGTATATCATATATTCGGCTAACAACATAAGACACTTAATTTATGAAATGTCAACATATGATAATTTGATAAGAAGATATTTAAACAATATCATGCAGTCTGAAAGGGAAATGTAATTACGTAGTTTCTTTTGACTTAAATTTATTTTTTATACAAAATATATATTTTTTGTTGTTATTTGCACTGCTAAACAATTGTTTTTTTAAAAAGCTGCATATTTTTAATATATTATAATAATAATGGACTAGTTCATAATTATTTTCATTAGTAGTACCTACAGATTACTAATACTAATAAATTTCGATGTTACAAGCTTAGTAAAACAATTTGAAAGCTATATTAAAAACTTAATCAATTCTTCGTTCTGGTAGCAAGACAAAGCACAGCGTTAAGTTTCTCGACTCACAGTCACAGACAATGTCTTAAAGAAATTTGCGGTGCATGGGGACGTAGTATCCTAATACTAACCTCCCTCTGCCTACCAATCCATTGCTATAATGTTCAATCCATGTATTGAAAATATTTACCCACATACCAGGTGTACACGAGAACATACGCGACATGGGCGTAGGGCTGAGTGTGGGCATGGTGAACGGCGCGTCCGCGTCCGCGCTGACGGCGGGCGCGGCACGCGAGTACAGCGAGGTGACGGTAGTGCCCGTGGCCACGGCGGGCGCCTGCAACCCGCCCTGCACTACTATATTCCCCTTCCTCGTGCTCCTCTTCTTCATGACTTTCGTGGTCGCCATTACGCAGATGCCGCTCTTGATGATTGTGCTTAGGTTAGTGGTTTGGTGTTTGCTACATATTTTTTAAAGTAACATATCAATTTGGAAAGAGTGTATGGTTCAATTATGAAACTGTTAAAAGTTCACTAAAAGTTATACTTAATTAATATTATGAACATTATAAGCTGAGGAGTTTGTTTGTTGATCACGCTAATCTCAGGAACTACTTATTCGATTTGATAATAAGTTTTTTATATGTATTCCAACTATCGAATAAGGCTTATAAGTTAAAAACTATATTCCATATTCTATAATTTGCCGTGTGTCAAACGTAACTCTTAGTTGTTTCCATTTTACCATGGGGTCTAAGTCACAGGTAAAAGCTAGTCATTATTATGCATCGTAAAATATAACCCATTTTTCTAAAGTGTTTTATTTATTTTGGTTTATTTTGCTGTATTTGAAATTATAGATCAGTGAGTGAGGAAGAACGTTCATTTGCTCTGGGTATGCAATTCGTTATCTTCCGTCTGTTCGGCTACATCCCTGCGCCTATCGTGTTCGGTAACCTGATAGACTCCACCTGCATCCTCTGGAAGCAGTCCTGCAGTGGGGAGAAGGGGGGCCGCTGCCTGCTATACGACATCGAACAATTTCGATACAGGTATGTACAACCACATGAAATATTTATACAAATGTTACGTTTTGTTGGGTTCCTACTGCAAGGTTATTTAATTTAAAGAGATGTCATTGAATAACATAACAACGTAGATGCTACCGACAATTGGCTGAATTTCACGAATACCTACTACTAACCTTACAATACTATGTTCTATATACTTATCAGTTGATTTGTCTTAACTTTAAATATTATTATTGTAAAGAAAATACCTTTACGCTTTGCAATACCTAGGGTAGGCAGAGGGAACCTAGCTTTAGGTATTTCGTTCCCAATATAAATATTATTACCATGTAAGGATCTAGATATTTTTTCTAAGTTAACTTAGGTTAGTTTGTTTAGGTTAAGCTAAGGGGGTACCCCCTTTAGCTTTAAACTCATATTTTTGTGTAATTTATTTTTTGCGTTATTTATCCTCTTAGTCGTGCACCTATTATTGTTAGTTTAATTTTTCCAGATACGTGGGTCTTTGTGGTGGCATAAAAATCGTGGCCCTCGGTATATTCTTGGCGGACTGGTGGCTCGTGCGGCGACGACGACACCTCGAGACGTCGGCCCCCCTCGACCCGCATAAAGACATCGCGGGCTCCATCATCAGCCTCGACAAATGTAAGTTATGTAACTAACATAAACTGTTGAAGTGTGTGAATTATTTAATTTGTTGTAATAATATGTAGTATAATATGTAAACATATAAATTAATACAATAAAATAAATTAAATACTCTTGCAAGAATATAATAAACTTAAAATGGTAATTGTATCAAGGTTACTGTTTAACATATAAGATAAACAAAATAATTCCGTCGTAGTGTTCGAGGAATTACCGTCGACGGACAACGCTAGCGGGCTGCGATCGGGCGCCACGTCGGGGCCCAGCTCGGCCGGCACCACGCCCCTGGACGCGTTGCAGCGCACCGACTCGCAGTACTCGCAGGAGTCACAGCCGCGCGGCTCGCTGGGGCGCCGCGAGCGCGTGCTCGTCGCCTCGCGCCACCTGCGCAACGACTCCAAGACCATCCAGCTGGAGGGCCCCGCGCCCGCCCCCACCCCCGCGCCCTCCGCGCGCGACCTGAGCCTCGACCAGCTCAAGCTGCTCGCGCTGCCGGCCTGCAAGCGCGCGGATGACGAGACCAAGCGGCTGCTGGAGGCGGGCGGCGTGCTGCGCCACCGCCGCACGGGCTCGCGCGACCTGAAGCCGCCTGCCGGCCGCCACAAGCGCACGTCCTCGCACCACATCACCATGGAGCCGCACGAACTAAGCCTGCAGTTGCAGAAGGGGCGCAGCGTGGACCAGCTTGCCGCTCCCAGCGTGTGAGCGCACCTGAATCTCATTGTGGACAGTTGGACAGTTGACGCTGTGTTGCGACGAATAGAAAAAATAATTTATGCAATTGTCGCTTTGTACGGATGGTGAAAACACGTTAAGCTAAACGAATTATTTCTTCTATTACGCTTAAGCGACCGTGAGTGATTTCGAACCATATCTTAAATGTAGTTTAATTAACGCTTATCGCGAGATGAAAGGTTCTCATTGCGTCTCTTACTGTAGGTATATATTTAAATAATCACAACGGTAAGTTTTTATTTTGTGTTCATAGTCAAAATGATCGTAATTTAATAGGTTTAATACTCACATCACTTTTGCTGTCACTGTGCATATTCCGCTTATAATTTTGGCCTAACTATGCCTAGGTAAATTTATTAGATGTAAAAATGCAAATTGCCATAAAAAATACTGTATTTTATTCTTAACTATTTCTGGAATTAAATCAGAATTGTACTTAATTTTTTACAAATATGGGAAAAAAATTATGTCATTGTCATAACATAACTTTTTAACATTAATGGGAATTTTATCAAAACAAGCACTAAATAACTCTTAAATAAGATATAAAGCTAAAAATCTCGTAATTATACCAAACATCCTTTACAATACTAGCTAAATACATATGTGCAATTTTAAATAAATAACTACTGTCTCACATATTTAAAGATCTATTAGTATATTGGACTGTGCAAAGCAATATTTTTATAAAAATTAAACTTTTAATAGTGATGTAATTTATCATTAAATGAGAGAAAATAAATATTTAATTGTTAAAATTCATTATTTTGGAAAAAACATTCCTTTTTTATTAAATTTATGGCACCTACACCAATATAAAATAACTGAAAATTATGGAAGGTAGAGGTAGGAGGAGGAGACCCATCTCATATGAGGATTTAGCTGAAAAGGTCCACTAGTAAACAATAAATTGTAGTTCAAAGTTCGACTGCAATGTCGCAAATTTTAACTGTATTATAGAAAAATTGGTATTATGAACTAACGAATTATAGAAAAAATTAAGTAAACTGAGTTTGGATAAATAATATTTTTAATGACTCGACTTGTTTGCATGTCTATTTTCTCTCGAAAATACGCCAATAGTCTTATCTACGAAGAACACACTACATTCTTTAAAATTTTCCTTCGGCATACATTCTACCACCACTCTTCTTTAATCTGTTTTGTAGGACACTTTTTCTTACACGGAAATGGTCTTCCTTACCTCTATCCGCCCTGATAAAAATAAACCAATAATAATTACCGACTACAATACCTGCAAGTCTGTAAAAATCCTTTAGTTTAGAACATTTTATTATATAAAGGTGCAGTAGATCAATTATATTAAACATCAGATAAGTACAAAAATGTTTCATTATAATTATTTTAAAAAAACAACAACAATTAACAAATATCTCCAGTTATTTAAATCATATAATAATGTAAAACTGTATTTATTTGATCTCATGTGCCGAGAGCAACTTTAATGTGATGAGAGTGTAAATTAATAACTTTATATGAACTCTATTTAATTTTTCTAACTAAATATTGAATTGTTTAAATCAAGTAGCTATTTATGTATTAATTAATAACTTTACTTCGGTATTCAAATTATTATTTTTCATACTAGTAATGTCGAGATTCTGCAATACATGCTAAAAAAATATATTACTTAGTTAGCAAATTTGGAAAAGAGTTGAATAGTTAAAAATATTTTTTATAATTTTTCCACTATGGTATTGTAATTCAAAATTTATGAAAAGATTTTTCCTTCGTTTCTCATGCTGATAGAACATGCTGATTATTTGTACACTGAAGTACAATAAGTTTATAATTGCTTTCTTTTAATATAATTTGGTATAAAATTTGTTGTATATATCTAAATGTCAATTCATAGGCTGCTGTATCTAAAGAACTCAATTACTATTGTAGTAATGTTATTTTAGTATAAAATATTTTTAAACTGAATATTTATCTTGTATATTAAGAAAAGACAAAGTGAAGCATCCGTGTAAATTTTTGTCATATATTTGTTAAGAGAGAAATAGTTTGATATGAAGAGTGTTATATCTAAAAATGCCTTATTACAATAGGTTCTAAGACTTGATACTGACTTAGCTGTACTTGATAAAGTTGTTGTCGATTGTGAATGATGATAGTTTGATGATAGCAACTTCTAAACTAATTTGTTGCATTTAGTGATTAATAAAATTGCATACATATTTTTATGTACATTTTTATTTCATTCCTTTAAATCTCATTTTACTATTTCCACGGTATTTATTAACCTACGGCTTCGCCCGCATAGTAAAATGAAAACAACTAAGACACATTCTATGTGTACGAGGGCTATGGGCTGTCTATTGTAATGATTTATAGTGGTAGGTAGGTGGTAGCTTTAGTAAATATAACTAGTCTTCGCCGCTTCTATAGTTATAGAGGCCGTCGTGGCGCAGCGGCGCAGCGGTGTGACTGTAACGCGACGGTTGTGTTGTATTCGATCGCCTCTCAAGAAAGTGAAACCTTTGTTTACGTTTATATTTCCATTTCTTCGCTCTGGTGTCGAGGCAAAGCGCGGCGTTCAGTTCCGCCCACAGAAAGTGGGTACCGGAGTGTCTTAACACTAGGTTCCCTCTGCCTACCCTGCTGTGAGCGCGATACATCGTGAAGCTGATTTGATTTATTTTCAACCATAGTTAACATAGTAAGTAAGTATGTAATTTCTAAAAATAAATGTAAGTAGTTTCTGAAATTAACTCATTCAAGCAAACAAACTTTGTGATGTTGGTGTAGATAATTAATTTGCTTAAATTTAAGCATGGAAAAAGAAAAACTAGAATTAAAAATACCTATATATATTTTTCGAAGTATGTTATTTCTAAAAATAAATGTAAGTAGTTTCTGAAATTAACGCATTCAAGCAAAATACTAAATATATTTTTCCAATTATTCAGAAATTGTGTGAAAACGATATTAGAAATTATTCTACTAGTGTCGCCTTGAAAGTATAATCTACAAATAAACTAACGATACCTAAAATCTCCAGAGAGATCGAGGGTGCTTTAAAGCATGTTTGAACTTGTGAGTTAGACAAATATTATTTATAAATTAAAATAAGATTATCTGTAGTAATAAATATATTGTAGCGCATACTAAAGTATTTATTATAATTATAAGAAGTATTTATACTTTTTAACTTTGCTGTTAATAGTCTAAATAAAATACCAAACTATCTACACAATTTATTTTATAAAATAACTATACACATGTTGAGAACCAAAATAAATGCATTAACAACATTTTGACCTACAGCTATGTACACATTTTCCTTAATCTAATTCACCACATTCATTGATAACAACTTTCTTTGAAGGTTTCCCATTTCTAGAACCTAGACTTTCCATTTTTCTTACAATATCCATACCTTCAACAACTGACCCAAAGACAACGTGTTTTCGATCCAACCATGGTGTTGCAGCAGTAGTGATAAAAAACTGGGAACCATTTGTATTGGGTCCAGCATTAGCCATGGATAAAATTCCTGGGCCCGTGTGCTTCAGTTTAAAATTTTCATCCTGGAATGTTCGCCCGTAAATGGATTTTCCACCAGTGCCATTATGGTTAGTGAAATCACCACCTTGGCACATAAAATCTGGAATAATTCTGTGAAATGATGAGCCTTTGTATCCAAATCCTTTTTCTCCAGTACATAAAGCTCGAAAATTCTCAGCAGTTTTGGGAACTTCGTCAGAATTTAATTTCATAACAATTCGCCCCAAAGATTCGCCATCAGCAGATACATCAAAATATACTTTCTTTTCTGCTTGACTGGAAGCAAATCTGAGTGCCGCAGCAGAATACAAGGTGCCATTTATAATGGATCGGCGTAATAGCCCAACCATCGTTGTGGTCTCTGAAAATAATAAATAAATAAATTGGAGGTTATGAGGCAGGCCGCCCTGCCTGATACAAATATTTTTCGCTACATAAATATATTAAGGCACAGTTCTATTTAAATAAACAACGTTAGTAGGAGTTATTAAATGTAAATTAACATTTGATAAATTGTATGAAATTTATTATAATAATGTGTCTGTGTATATTATCGTAGTTATGAATTTCAGAAAGTGCAAACAGAAATATGAATATCAAATAAAACTCTCAAAACGATAAGATGAAAACTATTCTTACATTAGAAATATTTCCAATTTCAACTTACGAGAAATAGTAATTCGTATAAGTTAGGTATGTAGTAGATTACCTAATCTAATACCTAACTAAAGTGACGTTAACTTGTAAGTTAAAGTTAACTTTGTACCACAGAGAAATAAATAACTAATACGATAAAGAAACATGTCGATATATTATCATTATCAATACAGATTAACTTGAAAGTTTGTTGAAGTTGAACTTGAATTGAAATTGGAACTATGTGCTAGACCCATCGTGCCTCCCTATTGTTTATTTCGCGCTCTCACTAGTACATTCGAGGCCAAACGTGACGATAAATCATCTAATCTAAACAATCTATCTAAACATCATTGAAAACATATCTATATCTATTTTTCGCTCTACCAGAGCCTTTCGATTATTTTCTTTTTGATTATATTATATCTCAAAGAAATNCCACAGAGTTAGCATACTCAATCCAGTTAGCTTTTTTAAGATTATATTTAGGTGGAGTATTAGGACTGGGGGCAGAAGGAAGTCTGTTATACAAAGAAAGTAAAATAGGGAAGTGGTCACTACCATGGGTGGAAGGAAGAACGGACCATGATAGCTGGGAAGCAAGAGAAGGAGATGATAGGGAAAGGTCAACAGCTGTCCTTGGATTCTGGTTTGGATAAACCCTACGAGTCGGTGAGCCATCATATTCTGTATTTATACATTCTGTAGTTATAATGTCAATTTGTCAAAATCAAATGTGAAATGTGTTCTGCGGTCAAATAATCAAATCAAAATCAAATTGACGTGCTCGAAGCTAGAAGACGGAAGACCAACACCAAGTTTGAAATTAACATTTTTCATTTGCAAAGTGAAACTATATAGTAATATTCGTTACAATGATATACTTATATTGATAAGCAATACGAATAATTAATATTGATCTAATAGATATATAAGACAAAAAATAAATAGCTTTTACATTTATATTAATCATGTACTGCTTGAGATCATTCTTAACGCATATGCGACGTTCTGTGGTATATTCTGAATTAAAAAGAAACCGTACTATTTTAAAACATTCTCAGCGAATACCACGGCGCTACGTAACCCAGGTCCCCAATGAGGACGATTATGGTAAGTGATATTTGTTTACATCATAACCTTTCCAATGTCTTACAAATGCACCAATTGAATTATTTGATATGTACATTTCTAGTATATTAACCATTTTGTTTTAGATAATATGATTACACAATTGTGTAAGGGAGATCAAGATCTAGAAAAGAAATTAAGAGTCTTAATGCTAGAAGTAGAAGTAATGCGTCAAGACGGTAGATTTGCACCAGAGACTCTTCAATTAGATCATTGGCGGCATTTACTAAGTCTATCTAGTAGAAATCAAAGGTCTTCTTATCTAACTTTTCTTTGGAAAATTGAAAAGAAAAAAGAAAATGAAAAAGTTAATACATTTTTATAATAATAACATAACACTGCATAACATGCAGTTTTTATTTAAGAAATATAATATATTCTATTTGGAAAAATGAAACTGTGTATTACCTATAAAATTATTTTTTCTAGGCAAGAAAAGAAGCCAAAAGAAAAGAGATTGAAAATTCCCCAACTCCAGAGTTCAGAGAATATCCAGATGATCAACTTTATGGTATCCAACATCTGTCGCTGTTTCTTAGAATTAGGGACCAATCTATCAATAATTTTGATAATTACAGGTATTTAAGTATGTTATATTAGTAACTTTGATATAAGTAGCCCAATCATAGCATGACAGGGAATGCAGTGTTAAAACACTCCATTTTCCACTTCCCACACCATTTTTTCATGGCATTGCGTGTTGAGTGGCAGAACTCAATGACGGACTTTTGCCTTGGCACCAGACCAATGATTTTTTTATTCCAGTCTATAGTAACACTCTCATCAGATTTGTTGTGAGAGGAGGTGCCTTAGTCTCCATTCTGAGCACAAAGTGAGCAAACGAATGAAAATATTAAATGAATACATAGTAATTCATTCCTCTGAGTGCGGATAGCACCTACAACCATTGCATTACAGTTACCCTTGTGCAACTCCACTGCGTCATAGCAGTCTGTAATGTAAATGCTTGCTTTAATTCATTATATGTTAAATTAAATTACAGAACTCTGAGATCATTGATGTACGGGCAAGCTTTAGTAATTGATTGTTCATATGAGGAGCATATGGTGTGGAGAGAAATAACTAATGCTGCTAAACAAGTAACATTTCTCTTTGGGGATAACAGATTACACAAGGAACCATTTAATTTGCATTTATGTAACATAAATCATAGCGGAGAATTTATGAAACAACTACTTAAAAACATACCTTCATTGCATGAGCCATGGTTTCCAATGAATATTCATAAGGACAGCTATTTAGACTTGTTCCCTAAGGAAAATTTGGTTTATCTCACACCTCATTGTAGAGAGGAATTAACATGTTTTGATCCTGATGCAATTTACATAGTTGGCTGTATGGTTGATAAGGTGAATATTTTTTATTATCTATATCCCACATTATAAAATCATTATATAAGTTGATGACACTGGCTCATATTCTTAACTACTGACCGACTATGTTAGATAAGTTTTGAAAGGGAAAGGGACCTTTCGGAACTATTATCTCATTCTCTCATTTAACCCAAACATTCCATATCTCTTACAGCCTTCTATAGTATCAAAAAATCTTCACAGGTCATCTTTAGTGATTAATATCCGTTACTTGGACATAATATTTAAAACTTATATTTGAAGTAACTGGCGGAACTCAACGCCGCGCTTTGCCCGGACATCAGAGTCAAGAAATGAAAATCATTTCATTTCCTCTATAATATTCCAAATCTACAACCTGCTGCATTTACAGACACAAGCTTGTGCCCTTATTTAAAAGTATAATTCATATTTTGTGTAAAAATCTAACAATTTTCATTACAGATGAACAATGAACCACTGTCTCTTGCAAAAGCAAAGAAGGATGGACTAAGAATGGCCAAACTACCTTTAGATAGATACCTGGAGTGGGCTCCAGGGTCAAAGAAAAATTTGAACATTAACCATATGATACCAATATTATTAGATTTAAGGTTAACTGGGGACTGGGAATATTCTTTAAGACATATTCCTAGACGGAAACTCATGGCAACAAAAATAATGGCTCTACAAAAAAAATTAGAAAGTTCTCCATTAGCCAAAGATGCTATATTAAAAAATTTTAAGTCTGTAAACTTGAAAAAAATTCCATCTCTCCAAGAAAAAAAATATAGTTCAAAGAGGACATTGTATGATGATGAAAATATATAAATAAAAATGACAGATAAATCACATTTTACATCTTTATTTTATTTATTTCTTAGATTTAGAAGTGTATATTAATTTATGATAAAATGTTTCTATAATTCATTTCCTTAAGTAACTAAAATTCTAATTTTTGTACAATGTATTAAACATAATTAAACTTGAGAGACACTTTCTACGTGAGTGTTATAATATACACACTTGGTAATTTTGAAATGTACTCCAATGAGCACAATGTGACAATTCACATTGTCATAGATATTGCACACAATTCAATCCAAGTCTACGATAAAATCAAACGATATATGCTTTGCATATTTCAATTTCATTAAATATGTATCAAGTTATATGAATGCACTGAAATATTTCATATTTATAATAACATATAAAACTTAAGGCTACACTGCACAGCGTAAATGAAGTATTATTATAAAAATAAATGTAAATAAATGTCGAGCTAAGACAAAGGCATTGTGCGCATGTCGACGTCGGCCGCAGTCTCGGAGCGTTGCTTGATGGTGGCCAGGATCTCCTGCAGGTTGGAAGGTAGCGCGATGTCTGCCAGCGGCACGGCGGGGGCAGGGGCGGGGGCGGGCGGCGTCAGTGGCCGCGAAGGGGAGTACGCTTCGTTCTATTCAAATTAATAATCGATTGTACACATTTAAGCGCATAGAATATTGTTTTTAGTATGGCAAAGTGAACCTGGTAATAAACAGCGCTTTCCGCTTATTTTTAAGACATTGTGTATTGAGCTACGGAATTTAACTCGCTTTGTTTTGGTACCAGAGCAAGGAAATAAAATAATTGATTTCCCTTAGTGGGAATCGAATCCACAGCAATCGCGTTGACCAGTCAATTTTTGTTGTTATTGTTGTTGTTTAATTATGGCGATCCGAGCGTGCCAGTTCAGCACTAATCACTTCGCCAATGCAGTCAACAATATTTTTCGACCTAGTCCAAAATTTTACAAATTACTATACCTCTCCACTTGTTGACGAGGAATCGGCTCTTGTCATCTTTAATATCTGTTGCTTCTGTTCTTCAATCTGGCGGTTTAATTCTTCCATTTTTGTTCGAAGAGTGTTAGAATTTGGTGGTAGGGAGGGCGCTGAAGCACTGTTACTTCCCGACGACGACCCCGGACTGTAAGCTTCTTCGTCGTCTGCCGCCGCTGTTATAAAAACAAAAATATATTGCTTTGATTTTTTAAATTATTTTAATAGTTATAACATGCACTTCTTTACAAGACCAACAGATGTCACAGTAAAACAACATGGCGTCTAGCTGTAGCTAGCTAAATGTAAAATTGAAATGCACTTTTATGGTACTTAACGATTTTATTAAAAATTTAGGGTATAGTATTTGTATACTTTATTTAGTGAACTAAAGATAAAACATATTTAAAAAATGGTATTAAATACGTCGTAATTACCGAGAGACGCAGCGATTTTGTCTTTGACAGACGTTGAGAGAGCTGATGAGGGGTAGGTGGGCAGCGGCAGCACGCGCCGGCGAGGTGACAGTGGCGGCGTGTATGACTTCTTGCGAGACTCGCGAGCCACCTACAATAAATATACTATTATTATTATAAAATCAAATAATTATATTTAAAATAAAAGTCACAATACATGTTAACTTTTTTTAAGTAAAATTATATTCGCTAGTTAGTTCATTAAAGTTAGAACAACTTAGACCCAAGAAAGGCGCAAGAAAAAATCATCGAGATTTTTTTATATTCTTAAAACTTGGGTTGACGTTGTCGTGACACACCGTCTGACTTGTGTTCACTCGAAACAGCGCATCGTAGAGTTCCATCACTCTACACGAAATATCTCGAAATTGGGCGGTGTGCGACAGCAGTCACACAAGGCCCCCCATCTACCTTCTTAAAAAACATTAAAAAACTCTTCCGATGATGCTACTAGGATTCAAAAAACCACCAGTGGCTACAATTACTGAGGGTAACAACTATTATATTTAATTAATAATTCACACAATTTTACACAATTGGTGTTTATTTGGCATTTTGAAATATGCGTTTTTACTTTTTTTTAACTATAATTATGTTAACATGTATGTTCACCACTACATATGTAGCATGTAATATTATAAAAAAGGTAGTGACATTTATTTCGACAGACATACGATTTTGTTTCTAAGCAATATTATGCAGTACAGGTGGGCTATTATATTATATGAATCAGTTTAACTACAATGTCACAATTATTAAATCTTTTTTTAAATTGATTTGGAATTGATTGATTTCAGAAATTGCATGCTTTACGTGAATCTATATTAAAATTATAAAAAAATATTAATTTACAAAAATCACTTGGATTAAGACTTTACAGACATTTGCTTAGAATACAATACATAAGGTAAATGGGATAAGGATGAAAGGAAATAAAATATTCCAAATACGTCAACAATATTATAGATATCACAAATAATAAATAATATTATCAAAATAATATAATTCACAACATATTATTTCTAAATATATTATGTCTTCATTTATAATTTCTACATGATAAATATATCAACTAAAAGAAGTAATATATACAATCCAATACTTATATCCATATACAACAGCACAGAGTAATATTTACAATAAAAATAAACTCTCCAAAATTTCATGAATATATATTTATTTACATTGCCATGCTTGCTCTGTCTGGTTTCAACTAACCTTAGCCGGTACAATATCTTGTGGTGTCATTGACCCCGGGCGTTTTCTCTTTTGTCTAATGATAATAGAGATAAGTAGATGGGTTTTAACGTCTCCGAGGCCGGGACCGTCCAAAGGTAGAAGGGTTGAGGGTAGAGATGTATTTGCTGGCAATGGGACTATATAGAAATCTTTTATATTTAGTGTTTGTGAAACTCTTACTACTCCCAATCTGAAAATATACAATAAGTACTTATATCTTTCATTAAGTAAACAACATTCATATTATTACTAACTCTAGCAATTGTAACATATGTTATACATACATGTATGTTATGTTATTACATTTGTTCACAGGACATGAACTTGACATTTCTAAAGGCACATTGAGAAGTCTAGAAAATACTAATTTCATAATTTAGTACTATTTTCTGTGTTATTTTCTAAGTTTGGCTCAAAAATTGTGCTCTCTTAACCTTAATTATAATATTAAAAATTTATAAAAATTAAATCAACCTTAGGGAATCAAATAAACCAACCTATGCCTGCTGCTAAGATAGCTGTACAATGCAATGTATTGCATTCTCTCCTCATCATTGGCAGCCTGTAGTTTCAATACGATAATGTCCTTATTGCTGGCACGTTTCATCTTACCAATGTAATCCCAAACTGTATCTGGCTTTATTCTACCAACTATATCTAATTCTGCAGGGAGATCTTCTTCTAAATCTACAGCATTGCCTGAAACCTATATATATATATTTTTTTATTGTTAATTATTGATAACGAAGTTTCTTTCTGTTTATTAGATTAAAGTTGATTTTTAATTTAAATATAGCGTATTTAAATCATATCCACTAATAATAAAAATATTTCTTTAATAATGTTTATCTTTTGTTTTCTAAAAATGTTTCTTTACATATAGACTGCATACCTCATGCCCTGCCACATAAAACCTGGCCACGTCCACCATGTTTATGCAGCCATTCCATACAGTAGCTGCTGAGTGCTCCACTGTACTGCTAGGTTCCTGGTCACTCTCAGCTTCTGTTAAACATTAGTAACATTAGCATTGTGAATTATATATATACTAAATGTTTATTGCCACCTTATAAAAGAAATTATTTATCCAAAATTTTAGTTTTATATAAAAAAAACTAAGATATATTCTTTAATATTATAGTTTGTTTATTTTCATGCACTGATCTCAGGAACAACTGGATACTGTAGGTAAAGGGTAGTGATTGAGTGAAAATTAGTTTAAGTAGAGATATTGCATACCAGACTTATCCTGTTTTGGTTTATATTTAGGTGGAGATATAGTAACGTTGGCATCTATAGAGAATGTTTTTGAGGGATCATACTCAACATTGCCATATTCAGATATTTCATTATTGTAAGTGTCCTCATATATATCTTCTCTGGATTTTCTTAGATCTTCTTCAGAAAATGCTGAAGTGACCATGGGTTCATGAGGATCATACTCTGGATGCACTTCCTTCATCATAGCAGATTTTGGCCTCTCTAATGAATCAGAATCAGTAGAGCTGAAAATTGAGAAATTAAAATATTTATAAATAAATAAATTGAAAGAATGAAATAAAAAAAGTCGTCGGGTAATATTAATTGACCATTGTACTTATTTTCAATTTAATTTAAAACTCTAAGTAAGCGAAACATTCTCACTTCTCCTCTCACTTCCCTAAATAATAAACTAATAAATATAAAAAAACCATACTCACTCATTCTTACTCTTGTTAAAACTAGCCTCTTGAGATCTGGAGCGGTGTTTGAAATTGTCGTCCGCGCTGCGCCGCTTGGAGCGCGCCCTGTGCTCCCGCGCCCTAGAGTGCGAACGGCGCAGCGACCGCGACCTCTCCACACCTCTGGAAGTTGATCTGGAATGTTCCCTGGACGGCCTCTTTGGTTTAGCCCGCGACCTAGATCTATATTTTGAACGATCTCTAACTTCTGATTTCTCCTTGGATTCCGTTTTTGATCTATCTTTTGATTTTGACCGAGACCTTGACTTTCTTTGGGACCGCCGTGATGAGCGATACTCTCTTTCCTTGATATCCGACTTTCGTCTGGAAGATCTAGATGATCGTTTCTCGGAATCTCTTTTTGCCTCTTTATCTTTTTTCCTGGGACCTTCACCATCTTTATCTTTTTTCTTGCCATGTTTTTTATGGGAGTCTCCTTTTTTAGACCTGTAAATTAGTTTCGTAATAACATTAACAAACTTTATAATAAATATTTGTATGAGTTGAATGTAATAATTAATTAATAATTACGGCTCTTGAGGCGCAGTCTCGGGTAACCCATCTCCGACGGCGTCATTTAAAGCTGATACCAAATCTTCTACCGCTACATTCGGATCCAATTCCGTTGATACAGATTTTTTTGTTTCCATAACCTGAAACATTTTTTATATTAACATTCAATATAATTACATTATCAAATAAATCAAAAGTTTATCATGAACATATTATTCACCTCTTCCCCTTTGTGAGTTTTCAAAACATAGGTCTTGCTTGCCGCTAAAAGGTCAATCTCAGATTTTTTTATTAATTCTAACTGATGTTTAGCTTCCTTGTCTCTCCATTGAGCCAATTCTTGACTCGCCAATTCTTCAGGCGACAGTCTTACCTAGACATAAATATAATAATGAAATTAAATTATTTAACCACAACATAATATTTAAATCTTGGACCTAAAATTCTCAATACATACCAATTGTTTAGGTGTGATAACGCGCTCACAGATCTTTTCCCATAAAGACAAGTTTTTCCGATCCTTGATGTTGAACATCAGGGATCTATACTTCGCTTTATATTTCATGCCTACATCACGGTTGAAAAGTTCGTGCAACTCATTTTCCGTTTCATTTGCAAATTCTATAATTTCATCTTCACAAAACTTGGGTCCGTCACTTTCTGCCATGCGTTGGGAGATCTGCTCTTGAAGGGCTTTCCTCACGTTATCCCGGATGGGGTCCTCTGAGCCCATCCTGATCCTCTTGTCGGGAGTGTCTTTACGGCGAGAGGTAGACGGCGACACTGTCGGCTACGAAATTATTACCATGAATATGCATCCATAATCAAAATGTAAACAAGTCAATCTATCAGTTTTGATAGTAGTTTGTAAAAAAACAGTGTAAATGAACAAACAGACATTTTGTTCATCAATTATCTATTTTGGCACCTGTTTTTTTTTGTTTCAAAACGGCCGGCTTACTATGACATACTATCCATACCTATATTATAAATTCGAAAGTAACTCTGTCTGTCTGTCTGTCTGTCTTTTACTCAATCAGGGTTAAACCGCTAATTTAATTGTGATAAAATACTCATATAGAGATACTTGAGGGTCTCGGGATGAACATAGGTTACTTTTTCTTCTCACATTTGTAATATTTTCGATATTTACCGATATATTAAAATACTTATTAATTTGACATGCAATTTATTCCGCCATGTTTATAACAACCGCCGTTGCTAAGCAACGATTTGCAAAGTTTGTTAGAAAATGTCACCCAAAATAAGCTTGCTTAACGCATACATGGCGCGCGCTGATATAAATTTGTATACATTAACAAAAATTACATGATTTCTATAATTTAATATTCATCCTTATAAAAATAAATAAAAAAGTCACTTTTAGCATTTCATCTAGATTGAAATTATAGTTAGTATAGTAGTGAAATTATAGTAAGTATAGCTATATAACATAAATAATTAAGATGTCACTGATTCTTTTCGGAATGACCTAGCCTACGAGTGGTATGACCGACGCGAACGGGCAGACTACTTTAATGGTTTTGTAAATTTTTATATATTTTCGAATTACTGTTTTTATGTAATTATTTGCTGCTTATAATTAATATATCTCAGCTCGGTTATCTATACCGATGTTATACACTTAAAATATCGTACTTTTAATAATTTGGGATTTTATTTAATATTGTTCGCAAAAATTAATAATTATTTAATATAGAAAATTGTTTAGTTAGCCCGCACGGCAAACTTTAGGTACTTTTTCTAATATTAAGAATTTTCTTTAGTTACTTTTACTTCTTTTGTTTGTTCATTTCGGTTACTCAGATATTTTTTCTAATAATAAATCTGCACTTATTAATCTTTTTAAACTTATTTTAATTATTTAGGCTTATATTTTTTTACAAATTCTATTGAAAACCGAAAATAATTTCATAAATATATTTAATAAATATAGTTAGTTAAATCGTATAATTCAAGCGGGCGTAGCCGTGTCCGGGCCCACTAGTATACAGGATGTCCCAGGAGTCAACGATAAAACGAAAACAGGTGATAGACCAAGTCGTGACAGTTATGAGAAAAATATAAAAAAAATCTTTGTCGTGAATTTTTCATATTATATTGATTTTTTTAAAAATCGGAAAAACCACCCTGTGATGATTTTTAAGGTCCTGAGACTACAAATATTACTCTTTCTTCATTTTTTTTCCGTAATGTAATCATGAGTAACCCTTCTGTGAATTACAGTTTAAATTTTAAACATACCTGCATCAGTTTTCAATAAAACGTGGTGTTTTTGCCAAACATTAAAAATAATTACATTCAAAATAATTACTACACCCAACTTTAACCGAGCGTACTGTAAAAAAAAAATATACTACACTGTTTTTGCAAGTAACCTTAAAAGTTGGCGCATTTAATCTGGATTCCGAAATGGTACAATATGTGCTGGATTACTTTTTTGTTGAAGAGAGAAAAATCGAAATGTTGCCCGTCTAGGTATTTTTAAAACCACAATTTACAGGTAATACACGCCATTTCATCAATGAGAATGAATTAGGTACAGACAATATCTTGCTCTTCCTGAGCACGAGTTATCAAGTTAACCTATGGTTAACAAGGAACGTGAAACAACGTGAATATTAAGTCATTACTTAGTTTTAGGTACAACTTTAAAATAAAATTCAGTCATTAAATTTCTCCATTTATGACTTTAATTTAATCAATTTTACAGCAAATGTTGGAACTGTTAGCCTTCAGCTGCAATGCAAGCTCTACATCTCCTTAAAAATGATTGCGTGATAAGACGGGCGAATCTTTTTGACTTAATATTTTCAGCAGCTCCTATAATTCTCTGGCGCAGCCCGGCTAAATTTGAAATAGGTTTAGAGTACACTCTTTACTTTATCGTTCCCCATGATGATTATACACTCTTTCCTTTATCGTTCCCCAGATTTAAACCCCACGATCGGGTTTAAATCTGGTGAACGAGCAGGCCATGAAATTGTACCACCCCGCCCAATCCACCTATCGGGGTAATTTTGATCGAGAAACTCTCGTACAGTGCGAGCGTAATGCGCTGGGTAGCTGTCGTGTTGGTACCACATGCTACCGTAAATGTTCAGTGGCACTTCTTCTAATAAATGTGGTAATTGGTTCTGTAAGAAGTCCAAATAGACCTGAGCAGTTAAGTTCTCTGCCAGCTCAAATGGACCAATAACTGTACCATTCAAAATACCCGTCCCGATGTTCACCTTAAAATGGTACTGTGATCTGTCTCCTCGCATCAAATGCGGATTATCCACGTGCCATTCGCAAATTGTGGAGGTTTATGTAACCGTCCTTTTTAAACGTTGATTCGTCTGACTACAATTTTTTTTCAAAGAATCGCGGATCGTCTCTGTATCTCTGCAACATCATTCGACAGAATAGCAGTCTCTTTAGGTAGTCTTGGGGTAATAGGCTTTGGACTCGTTGTACATGATAAGGATGAAACTGATTCTTTTGCAAAATACGATGTGCATTACTTTTAGGTACTCCGATGCTCTCTTCAATTTCACGTACTGATATACCTGGGTTTTGTTCGACCGCCTGGAGGACTTCGTCTTCATAGGGTATGACAGCCCTTTCCGCGTTAACCACTTGATTGGGGAATCGACCCTCTGGGAGTGAGCGATGCAAATTAATAAATACGCGATAATCGGGATGACGCTCAGCGTTTGCGTATCTCTCCCGATACATTCTAACCGCAGCGTTCGCGTTACATAAGCATTCTCCGTAAATGAGATGCATATTGGCGTATTCTTGTGTATCGAGATGGCATGATAACATACGAAATGGCATTACCATTAAAACCAGTACAGGGTTTATACAAAATATCGTCACTCTTCGTCTCAATAAAACTTAATAATGTCAATGTAATGATAATAAGTTTATTCAAAGTAAGAAGTAACATACTTTATTTTATTAAACGACAAACAATTTACCACCAGCTCACTAAAATTAATGTCCCAGACCTGAAAAGAACCGGGGACTTTTTTTAAAGTCAGCGGGACTTTTTTAAAGTCAATTTTATACAAATACATATTTAATTACTTGTGATTTGTGATTGATTGAAAACTGGCTGCATTACCCCAAAGTAAAATCCTATAGGACATAATACTAAAGAAGCTGAAGTAAACAAAGCGAACCTTTCCACGTCAGTTAATGATCTAATTTTTTTGACTGCGAAAGCTACTGAGCTAAGTTTACTCGCTAATCCAATAATATGAAATCCCCACAGTAATTTGGAGTCTGTAGTGATACAGAGAAATACCGTAGAATCAACAGAATCCTTGGGTTCACCATTCAAGAGTACATACATCGGCGTTAAGAATTTTCGTGTTCTAAAAATCATACATTTAGTTTTTTTACTATTCAATTAACACTAATTAACACTGAACCAATGTACCACTTTCGAGATAGCATTGTTTACATCGTCATATACAATCTGTCGTCAATATTGGAACATAACAACTTAACACCAATATTTTAAATAATTATACGNACGTTCCTTGTTAACCATAGGTTAACTTGATAACTCGTGCTCAGGAAGAGCAAGATATTGTCTGTACCTAATTCATTCTCATTGATGAAATGGCGTGTATTACCTGTAAATTGTGGTTTTAAAAATACCTAGACGGGCAACATTTCGATTTTTCTCTCTTCAACAAAAAAGTAATCCAGCACATATTGTACCATTTCGGAATCCAGATTAAATGCGCCAACTTTTAAGGTTACTTGCAAAAACAGTGTAGTATATTTTTTTTTTACAGTACGCTCGGTTAAAGTTGGGTGTAGTAATTATTTTGAATGTAATTATTTTTAATGTTTGGCAAAAACACCACGTTTTATTGAAAACTGATGCAGGTATGTTTAAAATTTAAACTGTAATTCACAGAAGGGTTACTCATGATTACATTACGGAAAAAAAATGAAGAAAGAGTAATATTTGTAGTCTCAGGACCTTAAAAATCATCACAGGGTGGTTTTTCCGATTTTTAAAAAAATCAATATAATATGAAAAATTCACGACAAAGATTTTTTTTATATTTTTCTCATAACTGTCACGACTTGGTCTATCACCTGTTTTCGTTTTATCGTTGACTCCTGGGACACCCTGTATAATAAAATAAACTAACAAGTTCAGCATTTAAAGTATCTTTCCACATGTTATACAATTTACATGTATTTTATTATGGACTATATATGTGATTTATATTACGTCATACTATTCGATACTCGTATATAATTGTTCGTTGTGCGGAAGTTTCCTATCTTAACTTTTGAATATAAAGATTTACGACTAACTACTGTTTAGAATCAAAATTAGCACTCTAGAGTTTAGGACCTTTGTAAGCTTTAAAAAAATTATTAAGAATGAATTATTATTTTGATAAATAATAATTCATTAAATATAAATATCAATAAAGCTGGAGCTGTTTATCTATATATATAAAAGGACTTGTCCTCACTGACTGAGGTAAGACGCACGCACAGCCGTAACCGCTCACGGTAAAAACGTGAAATTTGGACAGATGTTTACTTTCGTAATCTGGACGTCCACTAAGAAGGGATTTTGAAAAATTTTAACCCTAAAGGGGCGAAATAGGGGTTGAAAGTTAGTATGGAAAAAAAATTAAATCGGCACCGATTCTTATAAAATTTGAAATTCAGACTTCTAAAAGTATTTAATTGAACACGTGTTTCATGGTTTCCTAGAATTCTTTCCATAAGGGTGCAAATAAGGGGTTGAAAGTTTGTATGGAAAAATCTTTAAAACACCACCGATTTTTATAAAATTTGAAATTTAGACTCTTAAAAATATTTCATTGAACACATGTGTCATGGTTTATTAGAATTCACCCCTAAATACGTAAGCGAAGCTGCGCGCGTCCGCTAGTTATTATATATTATATTTTATATCTTAATTTTAGTTAGGCTGTCGTGGTGCAGCGGCACAGGGGTGTGTAACGCGGCGGGCGTGGGTTCGATCCCCACTCGAGGAAGTGAAATTTTTGTTTACGTTTATATTTCCATTTCTTCGCTCTGGTGTCGAGGCAAAGCGCGGCGTTGAGTTCTGCCAATTCACGCAATGCTTCCAGAATTCGGCAGAATGTAGTGTGAAAGTGGGGAACGGAATGTCTTAACACTAGGTTCCCTCTGCCTCTGTTGTGATACAGCGTGAAGCTGATTTGATTTTAATTTTAGTTAGCAGCCATTAATTTATTTTATCTTGATAAAAATAAAGTTTAAAAATGTTATTTATTATAAATGAGGATTATAAATAAGGGATGCAAGTATATATATATATATATATATATATATATATATATATATATATATATATATATATATAAAAGGACATGTTCCACTAAGGTTAAGACGCACGCACAGCCGTAACCGCTGTGCGTAGAAACGTGAAATTTGGATAGATGTCCAAATGTGGATGTACAGATTATGAAAATAATTACGTAATCTGGACATCCACTAAAAAGGGATTTTCCGCTAGTACAATAATAAAATTAAAATACCTTTTCTACTAGCGACTGGGATCTACTCAGAGTGGTTCGGACTGGCTTCCTTTTTTCACTTGGTACTTGTGCATTTGAAGTTTTTGTCGATGATTTAGGCGTTTCGAATATTGGTAATTGTTGAGACTTTGGTGTCACAGGCGTCTTTGGAGATGGAGTTTTAGGTTCCTCCTTCAATGAAGGAACAGCTTTAATCAATTTTTCTTTAACCTCTGATTGTGGTGTTTTAGGTAAACTGGGCGACTGTTCCACAATTTTTTTAGGAATTCTAGCAAAGTTAAGGGTTGTTTGAATTTTATTGGATTCATTGTAGGATTTTTTCCTCGCTACATTTGGTTTAGTGGCACTTAGTGTTCCGGGACGTACTACTTCAAACGTAGGATTTTTTTGGAGCCAAGCTTTTAAATTCTCTGCTGTGGGGGCATTTGGGCCAGCGAGGAGTCTGCCAGTTTTTCTTTCATACACAATAAACTAAAAGAAAGAAATAATAAGAATCAATAAACATATAACACATTCTAATTATACGAATAGTTGTGTTGATTCATGCAAAGGCGTGTATCTACATACCCGTGAGTCAGAATTAGTTTTCTCAGGAGATTTTTCGCTAGAGTCGGCCTTGGTCGAGGGGGGCGGGCTTCCTAGAGAGTCTTGGGCGTGTTTTAATATGCATGCATCACTGCAGTATATACTACTGGCTCGTGCGGGCCTCTTGCAAACAATGCAAGTAGTTTTTGAGGTTAACTCTTTTGTGATAGGTGGTGGTGTACTTACTCCGGTGTCTGAGTCCCTTGGTGTTGTCGGCACCTGTTGTATTATAGTTAGTTTTTATTTTCTTTTTATAACATTGGAGTCATTCATAAATTTGTTAAGGGGTGTGAAAGGTGTTAGAAGTTGTGAAAGAAGAGGGACATTATGTGACAATGATCCTTAATTTAGCTATATCACATTTCAAAATATAATACAGTAACATAACATAATAACAGAAATGCCATTTTAATTTAATAATTTCTAGGTGTGAAATAGCAAAATATAAGACGTCACACTAGGTAGAAGTCACAAATGTGACAAGGACATGGAAGGGATCAAATAACCATGAAATTCGCGACGTAATTTCTAAATGGCCCATTTAAGCTTTATATAATAGAGTTAGGCGGAAAAAACATATTGTCAAAATATTTCATTTTTATAAATTGCCTGCTGAGTGGTAAAACTTGCGTTTTATTTTGCCAAAGAAGGAAAATGCTTTTAATGCAATTGCCCTTATAGTCAGATGTTGTACAAATGCGACGCGATGGGCTCTTATTTTTTTAATATATTTAAATAAATAAAGTCTGAAAATACTTAGCTTATAAGAATATTATATCTATTTTTAAAATTTTACCGATTACCGTAACCGCTGTGCGTAGTAACGTGAAATTTGGCCCGACGTTTATTTTCGTAATCTGGACAGTTCCCACTAAGAAGGGATTTTGAAAAATTTTGACCCTAAAGGGACGAGATATGCGTTGAAAGTTTGTATGGAAAAATCAATAAACCGCCACCGATTTTTATAAACTTTGAAATTCAGACTGTTAAAAATATTTTATTGAACATGTGTTTCATGGTTTTTAGGATTGGCCCCTAAAGGTACAAATAAGGGGGCGAAGCTGCGCGCGGCCGCTAGTATGAATATAACTTTACATCACAGGATTCTCTTTAACTACTATAAATAACGCACAGTAGGTATTTTACTTTATATGAAAAAAAATCAAAAAATTTACAATCTCTAATGTCTCTACTAACTTTCAACAATGGCCTACCTTCGCTATGCCCTTAGCGGCTGTTTTATTTTTTGTATTTTTCACACAATTAGGGCACCTCCATTCAATTCCCTGCTCTTCCATTTGCTGGCCCATAGCTTTGGTGATATTAACACATTTCCCATGGAACCAATCCTCGCAACTATCACAGCATATCATAAATCTATTGTTATGTGGTTGCTTACATATACACCATAACCTGCAAAAAATAAGTTCTATAAAGTTATCAAACTTTCACATTTGGTTTTAAAAAAAAAAACGTTATAAAGAATTCTGCTTTATACTTCCAATGTGGTAGCCCTTTGTCAACTAGAGCAGGGAAAATTCAATTGAACCCAAAACCGTTGCTTCAGACAGATAGATTAACTCACTATGCAAAATAGTCTCTAATTCACATTTTATAGTGTCAAGCGCCTTTGATTATATCATTTAAAGACAAAATTTTAACCAAATATGAGTATTTCTTTTACCTATTAGGGTCATCCTCAGAGTTCCAGCTTTCCTGAGATTCAACAGACATTTTTTCTATAGCTGAAGCTTGCAGATGATCCTGTTTCCTTGTTAATTTTTTATTTGTATATTGCTTGGACACTTGCTGTACTATTGGTTCGGGAGTTGAGACACTAGGTTGTATTGGTACAAGCGGTGGGACTGGGATACTTTCAACTGCATTTACAGAATCTACTTGGGTTTTCCTTTTCGATGACCTAGTGGCCGGTGCTTCGATAGGCGGCAACGTAATGACGCGGCCATCTCGCCGTACTATTTCTATTGGATCCTTACGAACTGTTTTGACTGCTGCCTTCTGTTGTGGTGGAGTGTATAAATTGGGGGGTTGAGCTTGATAAACTAATGGAGGAACCTTAGCAGCTCCAACAGTATCCACTTTACCTAAAACTTGCTTATCTATAACTTCCTGTAGATTCTCCGAACTTTCCACTAATCTTGCAACATGTAAAAGTAAATCTTCTGTTAGCCCATCTTCCTCTGGTTGTAACCCACCAAGTAGGTCTAAAGTTGGTGAAAGTGGACCAGGTAGACCTGGACTATTTATAACATTAGCTGAGGATATACTTGGTTGAACCTTCATAGTCTGTGGAGTAGTGTCTTGGAGTATCTGAGCTAAGCTAGCATCATCTAACTGTGGCATAGGGTCATAGTTTTTAATACTTTTATCAGTAACATTTGAAAGCTTTGTCTGTTTACTATAAGTCTTTTGAGAAATCATGGGCTTCAATTCAATTAAATTGTCAGATTTAGGAGTAACAACAGGTTGACAGACAACAGATTTCATATCACTCGGTTCAAGGGACCTAACAGTTTCATTCTGTTTTTTGTTAGGAATTACAGGTTCTTTGTCAGATTTTGTTTCTTTATCAGATTTTGTTGGAATTTTGTTCTCAGTAGAAACTCTTCTTATTACATCAGGTGTTGAAAAAAGTGAAGTCATATCTGATATAAGAGCGGTCACATGTGCAGGTGTTTTTTTTTCTTTTTTAATTACTTTTGCAACAGACTTTGGTGTGGATTTAGAATGATCAACAACAGTAGTAACCACTTGTAGCTTTGTAGCAGGGATCATGTTATCTAAATCCATCTGTTTCTTATCAAACATTGGATTTTTATTTAATAACTTCTCTTTTATATCTTTTTTTATAAGATTCTTATTGATCTTTAGTTTAGATGCTAATTTAGGATCTACTTTAGTTATTTTCGAAGTTTGCTGGTTTTTCAATATTCTTGGTTTGGACTTGAGTCGTCTTAATTTTTGTGGGACTGATTTTTCTTTCGTATCCTTATAGTCTGAATCTGAATCTCTATCAGGTATACTGTCACCAGAAGAGCTGGCAGATGAAGATTCTGTGTTATCCACAGATTGAGTTCTTTCTACTTTGTCTGTTCCATATATTAGTTTTGATTTTGATAAAACTGACAAAGGTTTAGTAAGAACATCATTGCCTTTTAAAATAATAGCGGGTTCTGTTGAATTAATTAAAATTTTCTTCCCTTTGGGTATAATTTGTTGTTCCAGAATAGTTATTTTTTTAGGAGTTGTAACTGGTTTTGGCGGTGGAGTATGTGTAATTTCAATCACTGGATCATCATAAGATGCATATGTATCATTTTTTTGTGGTAAAACTTGACTTGGTGATGTAAGAGGTGTATAACAATGATCATTTTGGAAACCAACCAAACTATTTTCTCTTGTTTCTATTCTTAGTGATTGTAACATTTCTGCTCCACTATCTGCAACAGAAAAAATGGTATATCTATCTATCTTTATATCCATTTTACTACAGACGACAACGGATAAGATAAAATTATAGTATGTTTATAATTAATAATATGATTACCATATTTTATAATGCTATCTGGCTCATTATAATAACTATCAACTGACAGAGTAACATGTGGAACTTTTTCATCTTCATTCTCTGAATCAGTGGCATCATCAGGGCGTCCTTCATGCCCAACACGAACTACACTTATTCCTGCGGCTTGAGATCCATCGCTTCCTAAGTAAAATATATAAATGAATTACAACGTTTTTACAACGTTTTTACAAATGATATTACTTTCTATGATAAATAACAAATGTTACGGTTTTGGCGGGAAAATTTATTTGCTAATTATTAAAATAAATTACACTACAATACAACATTTTATAAATTGCCTGTTACAATATATAACTTTAAGATTTCGTGTGTTATGAATTTTTAAGGCACAATATATTCATTATATGCAATATATAATGTCAACACAAAAAAACTTAATTGTGTAAAAATATGGTATAACAGTAAATATGAAGTTATACCATGAGGTTAGTATGTAAATAGTTATGTAAATATAAATAATAGCTTACCCATTAGTGTACCGAGTAATTTTTGGTCTACTGACAAGGATCCATCCTTGTTTACAATAACAACGACAGAACTATCAGTTTTTGTTGACGGTCCATTCAGGTCCGTATAGTTTGTTATTACTGTATTAGACATTTTCTTTAAGATTTATGCAACTAGCTTTATGCAAGCTCTCTATTTTTAGATTTTTATTTAAATACACATGCTATCGCGTCTATCTATAAACACACTCCTGTGGTGACGCCATTTTGAAATCAATCTAACTAGAAACGGCGCGCATAATAATAAATATTAAATAATTACGGGTACATATTAAGATCACACAACTATATTCTATATTGGAGTAATAATATTCGTAAATGTAATCAAATTAGGGTCCAAGTTGATTATAAATAAATAAATATATCTAAGCGCACAATAATACGCACACCGAAACGGAGCAAATTTTACAGATAATAAAATACTAATTCTGTCGAACACATAAAAAATTAAAGGATAGACTAAATAAGTCGCTTATGGTACTGTATATGCCGTAGCATTAAATAGGGTGGATAGGAACATATTTAGAATTTAAATTATATTTTTACAATGGTACTGTATTCAAATATAAAAACAATCTATATTGAGGTATGTCTTAATATGGGTATTACATTTATTTTGTAGTAAAAAGTGATTTATACTAATACTATCTATATATTAATAAGTGAAGCAAAATCTTTGGAGTTTGGACCTCTTTTTGCAAGAATTTACACTTACAGTGTACATGTAGGAGAGTGCAGAAAGCAATACAATAATGTAGTAGATTTCCTAAGCAAAAATATTGGACATTATAGTATAAAGTACTTGACTAGTTTTGTCTAGATAAATAAAGGCTTTGATTATATAATCAATCCTAATTGAATGAATATTTTACTAAGTATATATATTACATTATTTAATTATGTTTATTATTAAGTCTTAGTGTTAAGGAACTATACTAACATTCACCACAGTATTTCAATAGGGAACAGCGACATAAATAAATAATGTAATAACCTTTAATTTATTTTATGTAGTCATAACAATTGTCTATACGTTAATCTATAAAAATATAATCGGACATGTTCCCACTTACTGAGGTAAGACGCAGGCACAGCCGTAACCGCTTATGGTAGAAACGTGAAATTTGGACACATGTTTACTTTCATAATCTGGCCATCCACAAAGAAGGGATTTTGAAAAATTTTAACCCTAAAGGGATGAAATAGTTTGTATGAAAAAAAAAATCAATCAGCACCGATTTTTATAAAATTTGAAATTCTGAGTCTTAAAAGTATTTCATTGAACACCTGCTTCATGGTTTTTTAGAATTCATTCCTAAGCGTGCAAATAAGAAGGCGAAGCTGCGCGCATCCGCTAGTCTTATATAAAGGTTATTTCTTTTGTGACATGAGATTAAGGATTCTTTTTTTTGTTGGTGAGTGGTAACACTAAAATGCAAATTGAAATTGAAAGTTACGAGTTGTCAAGCTCAGCTAGGCTTGTCCTTTTGACTTGTGGACTGTCAACAATTTGACCACGAGTATATCGTTTAATGGTTATTATAATTAACTTGTATTTATCTTGTACTCCAAAATAACCATGAGTTACTCAAAGTTCGATCTTACTTTTAAAATTGGTCAATATCTAGATCGACATCTAGTGTTTCCGCTGTTAGAATTTCTAGCAGCTAAAGAGGTAAGCTTGATTATCTGATTTTACATGGGTTTTTACACATTTTAAGATAAACTATAAGTTATTAAATATTCATAATTATAAAGATATTAAGTAAATTTAGAATTAGAAGCTCACCTGTTTTTATTGATGTTGATTTTATAATCATAATTAAAGTTTAAATTAAACCACTGATTCTTTTATTCCAGACCTATGATCAATCAGAGCTTTTACAAGCCAAATTAGAAATATTAAGTAAAACTAATATGATTGATTATGTGATTGACATTAGACGGATGCTTTATCCTGATGAAGATACACCAGAAGTAAGTAAAACTTTTGGCAAAGTGATTTTGTGCTCAACTGGCAAGCTCGGAACGCAATAATAGAAAGAACAGAACAGAACAGAAGTAAATTTTATATAATTAGAATGTCAGTATTATAACTCAGTTAAAATGTTGGATATTTTAAATATATATTTATTGGTGTATGCTAAATTTGCCACTACCGAAATTTAAAGTATCTGTGAAAAAAATTCTAACAAGTAAAGCTATTACACTATTCAAGAATATTTAGAGGATAAACTTGTATGGAATTAATGTCTATTGAATGTGATGCAGGATAACTGCAAGCTAATGTTTTGAAAAGAGCAACTGTTGAGTTTCTCTCTTCTAAGCAGAACTGCCTTCCGAACCAGTGGTAGCTTTTTGTCTATATGTTCATAAGTGCTTATAATGTCTATTTGAATAACGAATATTTTGAATTTGAATTCATAAATTATTTTGAAATAAATGTAAATTATTATAATGCTTAACATAATAATATCTTTTTGGTGTTCATAATTATACATTTATTTATTTGATAAAAGAATGCCTTTTATGTGTAACTGACTGACTGTAAGCACAATGTTTGTGGATTTTGTCACCACTCGGGAGAATAAATTATTATGATTTCTTCTCTTTGGTAAAACACATCTCATTTTAACACACAATATCAAAAAACTGGATGGAAAGTGGATTTATGGAGTGTCAACTGGATTCCCTGAATCTAACCTATTTTGTGTTATAAAAGGAAAATTGTTTCAGGAAATTAAATCAAGAAGAGGATTTGTACTATCTCAACTTCAAGAACTTCAGGATGCTGTTGAACCAGTCTTGAAACTAATGCAACGAGACGATGTCATGAAAACAGTTGAAACTATGAGAGATCCAAAGACTCTTATAAATTATCTTACAACCAACAAAGAATTTGAGGTAACAACATTAGCTTAATATGAACATTTAGCTTAGTGGTCAGGGCCATTGAACTGTTTCCTAGATCCTGCTGAGTTTAACTTTATTTTATGTTTTCTATAAATATTTCCTGTGGGTTCATTTCCACTTGGAAGATGAAATATTTTTGTTTCTTTACTCTGATAAGAAGAGTAAAGATATGGCATTTCCATGCCAATGTAGCAATATCTTGAAAATTATAATTAACAGGGAACATAGTATCTAAAAGCTAGTTGCTCTCTGTGTAAAATAAATAAAATAAGCAGTGCACCTGGGTAGAAAGTTTACAACTTGTGGTGTGATAAAGTATGAACCTAAAATAAATTATATCATGTAAATCCAGATTTTGTGATCTACATTATATTTTGAATAAATACAAAAGTGAATAGGGAATATTATAATTTTTTACAGTTCAAAATAGAGATGATTGATAGTATGTATCAATTAGCAAAGTACCGCTATGAGTGTGGTAATTATGTGGAATCAGCATCATATCTGTATTTCTGTCAGCTAGTGATGTCCCCTACTGATAAGGTATGTAAGCATATAATTTCCTAATTATAGATTTGATATTAAAGCTTTGATGCTTGTACTGGGTTAAAAATATTAATTTTATTAATTAATTAATTAATTAGATTTCCCAGTATTGACTTTTCATACTCAACATGTAATGTCTTAAATTTGGAAAAAGAAAGCAGCGGATGGTATGTCTTTACAATGTGTTCTCTCTGTCTACTCTACTTGTGTGGGATAAAGCTTTAAAAAACCTAATATGACATGAGTTACATTAATCGAATAAGATTTAGCTCATAATTTAAAAAACTATATATTCTTTCTTTTTTTTTATGTATTTATAATAAAGTATTTATTATTATTTTATTAAACATCGTTCATATCTATCATTAAATAGATTATAAATAAACAAATTATAACCTTGAGCTTAAAAGTCAATTTATTTTGAAATCAGATAAAACTACATGAACATAATAGGTTCACATATTGTACCCTAACAATGAAAGTGATCTCCTGAATTAACAATTTGTAGACAAACATTAGGATAGACTTGTGGTCATTGTTTTAAAATGTAAAAATATAGTAAATTAAGTTACATCACTTTCACTCTGTGATATATTTAGATATCATCTTATATCACTTAATCTTCAGTTGCTAATGGCATATCCTGTGACAAAAAAAATATGTTAGGACTTAATAAATCAATTTCACTACTTATACCTTGAGTTACTTATTATTTCCTTTCAATTTTAATACTAATACTATTAAATTGAACAAATATATAAAAAAAATGTATTAAGGTACAAAAGGTTCATATATATTTTTTAATAAATGCATTTTGATGAATTCCATTTCAATTAAGTTATTTAAGCTGTGAGAATCTTACAATATTAAAGAGTGTTCCATTTTCACAATGAGGATGAAATTGATGCCTGTGTTCTAGAAGTTGTGGTACTTCACTGAACCACTGACCACAAATTTCACATTGGTAGACCAGCATGGATGTTAATGCAAAATTACCGTCATTCGTCTTAGGTATAAAATGCGCCATCTTGTACCTTTTAATATTAAACATATATTATTTGAAAGATTAAATATAATATTAAGTTGCTAAGCAGATACAAACCTATGGTTATATAACAAGTCGTAACTCCTAAACTTTCTGTCACACGCGTTACATAGTAGCATCTTGGGCAAAGTAAACTGATAACACAACTTTAGCCATATGCACGCCATCCAGTGCTGTTCTGCAATTTTATAGCATAAAAAGGCAACATCACATGCATTACATTCATAATTATTTGTAACGGTATGCAATTTCAAATGCGCTAACAGTCTAGGTATACTTGTAAATACTTTTTCACAGAATTCACACTGTAAAAGTGAAGAAGTTTTAATTTCACGGATACAATTTATACTATCGTCTTTAGAACATTGCTTTGCGTGGTCCAGCGCTAAATCTTGTTGAGGCCAAACTTGAAAACATTCAGTGCACGTCCATACAAGCTGCCATCGTGGCTGCGAATCCAAGTATGCGTGTCTAACAGCATAATGCCGTCGGAGACCAGTCTCATAAACAAAACACTTGCCGCACTCTTCACAAGGATACGACCGCAATATTTTTGGATTGGGCATGTTTCGGTTTTTAGTATATTTTAACGTCCGATTCAGAATAAGAATATTTTCCATAATATTTGCGTTATTCTCCTTTACTCTTTCCAAACTATATTCTAAAGGATCCATTGAATCTGAACAGTTAGATTGTAATGAGGATCTAAAATATTTTTTAAATACATCACTACTTTTGTCAATAACGGAAATAGGATCATCGTTACAGTGCACGTGTCCTTCACAATTTGCTATATTTTGTTTAACGTCAGAAATATGTTGTAGTTTCAAATCTAAAGGACAATCTGACAAAAATATGTTATTGCTCAAGTTTTCCGACCTCTCAATCTTTTGAGCGCAGGCATCTAAATCTAACAAATTAAATGTTTCATCAGTGATTATTTTCACAACTAAGCGCGGTTTATCCTTATCTATCTTTTTGCTTCTCATTACACCCTCTTGCCATTCGGTAATTTTGCTTATTTCACCATTATTTTCAATAAATATACTTAATGATATATAATCACTTTCGTTTTCAAATTTGTGAACTATTAATTTCGCTGACATGTTAATAAATGACATAGTCTTATATATTTTTTAACAAATGCCACGACAAAGTTAAATGACGATAAGACACTTTGAATAAGTTTTAATATATTATACCTTTTTTCGTATCGAACGTTTCTTGCATTAAGATATTTCTTATTTTTAGAATTATCTTTCCGTCCTCTGGGGTAAATTCGCAAGTGAAATTCTGGTGCAAAACTGGGATGCTGCACTGGACGATTTAACTAAACTGCGTGAATTTATCGACAATGGCGGTGCAGGCGCTACCGCCAACAACATGCAGGCGCTACAGCAACGCACGTGGCTGGTCCACTGGTCATTGTTCGTGTTCTTCAACCACGTGAAAGGACGCGACCTCATCATCGAAATGTTCTTGTATAAACCATTGTAAGTGGAACGTATTATTTTTCTATAATTTGAAAAAAAGTAAAGAGTATGTAAGAGAGGCTAAGACCTAGGCCTTTTGAGAACACACGGTGATGATCGATGATTTGGAGGAAAGTCACGTAAAAGTCATGATGAGGACCCCCGGAGGACATGTATGAAGAGATTAATGACAGTGGACAACGCGATATGAATGCATAGACCGTAACATGTGGCGCTCTATTCTCTCTGGCTAACTCTAGGAATAAAGTGTGAAGCTAAAAAATATATATTTTATGCTCTTCACTCTTCCTAAGATCCTAATACTGAAACAAGTTATTTGGAACTTAAACGGGAGTAATGTTATTTTCCCATCTCAATAGGTACATTTAATAACATATAAACTGTAATACCGAATTTCTTGTATTATGTGATAATAAGTAGTGTATTAACTTATTTTATTTTCAATAATTTACTGGGTTTTAGGTATTTGAACGCTATTCAAACTATGTGTCCCCACATCCTCCGCTACTTAGCCACAGCTGTTATTATCAATCGATCACGGCGGAACGCTCTCAAGGATCTTGTCAAAGTCATTCAACAGGAGGCTTATACTTACAGGTATTTATAAATCGCATATATCTATAAAATATTATAACTTTGAGATATATATACATATGTATTTAAACAAATACTTAAAACTAAACAATCACCAGTAATTACCCATTTTATGTTTGTTTCTCAAGAAAAATAGTAAGTTTAATATTCTATCTAAGAACTACAAATATAGACTACTACTAGAGGCTAGTTGGGGCGCAGTGGCACAAACTTGTGATTTCCGCTCGAGGAAATTAAATGTTTAATATTTTCATTTCTTTGCTCTGGTGTTGAGGCAGAGCGTGGCGTTGAGTTCCGCCACTCAACATACAATACCTCTAGAATCCGGTGGAAAATGGGGAGCGGAGTGTCTTAATACTAGGCTCTCTCTGCGTACCCTGATATGAGGGATACAGCGTGAAGCTGAAATAAAAACTATAATAATACAAACATTATTCCAGGGACCCAATAACAGAATTCATCGAACATTTATATGTTAACTTCGACTTCGAGGCGGCGCGCAGGAAACTAAACCAGTGCCAAGCAGTATTGTTGACAGACTTTTTCCTGATCGCGTGTCTGGATGAATTCGTTGAGAACGCTCGTCTTATGATTTTTGAAACTTTCTGCCGCATTCATCAAGTTATCAGTATTGGGTATAGTATAACACAAATAAATACTTTTATCTCATAACATTATAACTTTTTATGGCATTTATTGAGTAAATTTACTGAGGATCGACGTAATAATAAACAACTGTCATTTTATTTTAAACCTTTATAATTTCTTTTTTAGAATGTTAGCAGAAAACTTGAACATGCAGCCCGATGAAGCGGAATGTTGGATTGTAAATTTGATTCGTAACGCTCGTTTGGATGCCAAAATCGATTCAAAATTGGGTCACGTAGTGATGGGCGCACAACCGCTGTCTCCCTACCAGCAACTCGTGGAGAGGATAGACTCGTTAGCTGTACGGTCTGAAGCGCTAACATCACTAGTTGAGAGAAAACAAAAAGCCCGTAATCAAGATGTAAGTATTTCTTAAGGAATTAATGCAATCTTACATAGCTTTCTATTGTTTGCTGCCACTCAATGCCAGTTTTTTTACCACAACAAAATGAAAATTAATCAAATATAATAATTCCAGTGAGTCCTACTGGGTCATGATGAACAAATTACATGAATGATATATTCATCTAATAAAGTTAGTTCTATTATATTGGAAACAGTTGTAGCACAGTAGAGTGGTCTGACTGTAAACATGGGGAAAATGATTATAATTAACAAAAAAATATTTTTGTTCCACCTATTAATAATCACACGCAGCTCGAAATTTGAGTAGAAAGTGGCTTAAAGAGTGTTTACCAGGCACTAGGCTCCCTCTGCTACCTGTGATGCAGGAAAAAACAAAATTGCAAACAATTTTTTTAGTAACGTAATTACAAAAAACCTTTTCAACTTAAAATAACATACATATATTTTCAGATTCGTTGGGGAGCACAAGAGTTCTAAGGCCTTGTAAGAATATTTTGAGCAATATTTTGTAAATGAAAAATTTTAATAAACTAAATGTAAAGTTTAATTTTGTTGTTTTACTTTTTTACATTTTAATTTTACATATGTTTTATTGAACACATATTTTTGAAATCAAGGAACACCATTCCTGAAAACATGTACATTAAAAACTATCAACATTATGCTGCATATGAAATGCTAAGACATATTATAAATGTGAAAGTTTATGAAGATGACAACACCCATACATTTTGATTATTATTTTATTAGCAATAATTTGGCTATAGCAATAAGTTTATGAGGGTGTAGTTTGGGTCACTAGTAGTATAAAAAATCTGTAAGTTTTACTTTTGGTAATGTGGGACAGTTTCTTACTATAAGTCAAATGGTTGTGGGTTCAATCATTGTTTGGAGAAATTAAAAAAAAAATAAAAACTTTTATTTCCGTGCTTTGATAGGCAAAAGGCAGTGTGCAGAGTAAGTAATGTTGACTAAACTTGACAAGTAATTGGCTAAAAGTTATTATTTAAAAGTATTATCAATTAATACTTACATACAAAATATGTGGAAAATAAAGTTGAATAAAGTGTAAATAATTAGTTATTTTATTTTCAACATACAGCATATACTATTCTACAGGCTTAATCGTTATAAATCTAGATAAAATGAAAGCAACCAAAATTGTTGACATCACAAATATTAGAACAAATATATAGAAAGTATCTTCGGAGAACACATCTGTAAATGCTGGTATTTGGTTATATATTTCTTCAACAACATGGAGATTGCCTTTGGAGGACTTAGTCATATTCACTTCCTTTTCTTCTTTTCTAATTTAGTTTGTACTGTATTAGTGATTTGTTCCTGGGGGGCTAGAGATGATATATGTTTGTTCAATAATTGCAGAAGTTCTAGACAGGTTAAATTGCCACTTTTAAATGTTACTTTGGTAATCTTTGCAGTTTCTAAAAATATATTAAAAAATAAGTCTTAATAATTAGCCAATTTGATTTTAAAGCTATCACTATTATGAATGTCAAAAATGAGCATACACTCCTCTCTACCATGCTACCATTCATATTAAAATACATAAAATATTTCTCTTTAAGTAGCATAATAATATTATATAAAATAATAAAGTGACACTCACCAGCTATTGAAGGAACAATAGAAATATCAATTGTAGGTTCACTTCGATCACATACAATATCTGTTTTTAGAACACAATTTGGATTCGTGACGCTTACTTTGGAGGAACTTAAATAATGTACAAAATTCCTGAAAGATAAAGACCGTATTTTTTAAATGAACAAAATTATGATACACAGTATTTACCATTTAGTATTTATAACCTAATAGAAATATATTTATATACGGATAATTCTATGAGCAGCTCGGTACTATTTATAAACATTAAGGGTGATTATATTGCTTACACATGAATGATAAAACAATGAATTAGACTATTCTTACCTAGTGTGTGTAACATTTTCACTAAATGGATCAAATTTTACGGTTATTCGTCTTGCAGCCTTAAGATTAACAGCCCTTAATTGTTTTCCAATTGCAGATACTACGCCCCCAGAACGTCGTATGGTACCACTGTAGGGGATAGACATTTTCTTTCTGGAAAAAGGGAAATTAGAAAATTGATCGATTCTAAAAATTTTTTTTATGTTCGCAATTACGGCAGATAAAAAAAATGTAGTCAAATATGTGTGATGTATGTCTTTTAATTTATAGTAACGTTCATTTAATATTATGAATACTTAAAATGTGTATATCAACGCAATTAAATTCAAAAATATTAATTATATAATATACAAAATTTCCATTTTCAATTTCCATTCGTTTGTGCCTAATTATTACAAAAGTATTTTATAATTGTCTGTGGATGTCAAAATAGCTGGACAAGTGTCAATTTACAGCATAGAGTGCAGTTTACAGCCACATTCATTTATCACATTGTTACAATTTTTAACACGAGGGATTTATATATTCTTATTTTAAGTTTTTGTTGATATAATTATTCTAAAAGATGTACCCCGTTGGTCAACGTAAGCATCTTATCTTGAAATGTTTATAGCTACGATTAATCACGACAGCATCATCCTTTGTTTGACTGTCCTAAATAATGTTTCGAGGGACATTACAATTTATCTGTCAAATATTTATTGCTTTCATGTAATATGTAATAAAGTAGAGATGTTATTTTATACCAAACTGAATTATATATAGCTCCAGCGGGGGAGACCACGACAGGTGCGGTGGGTGTGGTGACGGGAGCTGCGACCGCAGCCGCGGGTACCACTGGTGCTGCACCAGGAGCACCTAACACTGCACCAGCGATAGGCGCGTCACCAGCCAGTGTAACAAGTGGATCTGGCGGCATGTCACTTGTTTCCCCATCAGCTCCGCCACCACCCGATCTACCAGTGTTAACATGCCCACGACGACCAAACTTAGGCCATGAAGGTCGACCAATTATGCTTCGCGCTAATCATTTTCAAATATCAATGCCAAGAGGATTTGTTCATCATTATGATGTCAATATACAACCTGATAAGTGTCCTAGAAAAGTATGTAAATCATCTTATGTGATTCTTATATTATATTAATGATTATAATTTATTAAAAAAAGTATTTTACTTATAGGTTAATAGAGAAATTGTTGAAACTATGGTAAACTGTTACAATAAGATATTTGGTGCTTTAAAACCTGTATTTGATGGTAGAAACAATTTATACACCAGAGATCCCTTGCCTATTGGTAATGACAGAGTGGAATTAGAAGTTATTTTACCTGGTGAAGGAAAAGATAGAATATTCCGAGTGACAATTAAGTGGGTAGCACAGGTGAGTTATACAAGTATCGTATTAAATAATTGAATAACAAATATTAAAATATTTATAGATATAAATTATATTATTTTTAAGATTTATGGAAATACTATTAAGAAATATGAATTTATACAAATTTTACTGTGATTATAAATATATAATGTTAATAACAATATTATAGACTTCAAATAATTCACAAAGATAAGAAATTAATGTGATTTGATTTTACAATGTGTTTTAGGTATCATTATTTGCACTTGAAGAAGCTTTAGAGGGCCGTACCAGACAGATACCATATGATGCAATCCTTGCTTTAGATGTTGTGATGAGACACTTACCATCAATGATGTATACACCAGTTGGTAGATCTTTCTTTTCCTCTCCAGAAGGATATTACCATCCCTTAGGAGGTGGTAGAGAAGTGTGGTTTGGTTTTCATCAATCTGTCAGACCTAGCCAGTGGAAAATGATGTTGAATATTGATGGTAATAAAATATGTATTTTTAATTTTAAGCTTTATCCCATATATGGCAATGTAGACTGAGGGAGGAACTTAGTGTTAAAACACTTCTATCTGTTTCCTTCTTTGAGAGACATGTTGAGTGATGGAATTTAATGCCATAGTTTGTTTTGTAACCAAATCAAGGAAATGTAAATACTTTTTTCAACACAGTAAACAATCCAAGCCACAATGGCCTTAAAAAAAAGTTTTAATTATGTATTAATATAAAACTAATTGGTTATATTAGTGTATTTGATAATCATAATTATTATAATAATTAACAATTATAATAGCCAACACAATTAATAGTTTGTAGTAATAGAATTTAATGTTTGTACAAGAATTTTAAATATTTTAAGAAGATGGATAATTTAATTTTCTTATAAGATTAAAGTAAATTATATTTGGTTCTCTATTGTAAATTTATAATGAGAAATATTTAAATAAAAAAGTTTTTTAAATGTCCTATTGTCATATAAAAAGATTGTTATGTAGATTTAAATGTAGGTACTTATTTTCTTTGTTAAATAATAAAGTAAATTCAAGTGGGTAAGTTGAAATTATATATGACAAGTTTAGTTCATGTCAGGCTACCTAGCCAATACAATACTTATTATGAACTGGAGTGTTTTATTTACGTTACATATATAATACTTATCAATAGGTTTATTTTAATGGTTTTGAATTTGTTATATTTATTGTAGTCTATTGTATCCTAGCTATGCGTAACAATCCCACACAGGATAATTATTTATTTCGTTTTGCTGCCCTGATTAAACAAAATGCAGCATTAAGGTCCTATTAATATCTAATGTTCCGAAATTGAGTGGAAAGCAAAGAAGAAAAATACTTATCTATAACAAAAACGGTGTTCATAATAGATATTTCCTAATTATTGATATCTCTCTTTATAGTTTCTGCAACAGCATTTTATAAAGCACAACCTGTAATAGAGTTCATGTGTGAAGTACTTGATATAAGAGATATTAATGAGCAAAGGAAGCCACTTACAGATTCTCAAAGAGTGAAATTTACCAAAGAAATAAAAGGACTCAAAATTGAAATTACACATTGTGGAACTATGAAGAGGAAGTATAGAGTGTGCAATGTTACTCGCAGACCAGCACAGATGCAATCGTGAGTAATCCAGTTACTTTTTTTAGCTTCATTCTATATCCCCGTGTAGTGGGGTTGGCAGAGGGAAACTACCCTGAAATCTGCATCGACCCCACGGCAACCACAAGCGAGTTAAAAAGTAATGTAATAGTAGTTAGCTTATTATAAGTAATATTTACGTATTTTTCTATTCAGAAACCAGTGGTATGCATTAAACTGGATTGTTTAAAGCGATATTTAATTTCTATACAGTGAGTAAATCAAATTGCGTAATAATATGATGTTAATTGATAAATGTCATTTTGAATTGGTTTTCAAATAAAACAATAGAAACAAATTTAGGCATTATAAATTATCCTCATCACAAATCAGCCAGTGTGTGTTTCCAAACCGGATGATTGTTGGTCAACAATTGTAATATCAGGGGGAAAATGAATTTATATAAGATAGGAAAACATTTACATTAGTGTTTGCCTGCTTTAGTTAGTCAACTCTATGGGATTCTATTATAGAGAATAAAATCAATTGAAAAAAAAAACTCACTTTCTGTCTTGCAAAATTTGCCTTTATTTTTATTAGTTTCTTATATTTTTTAGAGTTAAATAATATAATGTTTAATATGTTTTAGGCTTATATATAATTAATAGTGTAAAGGTAAAATTAAAATATATAAATGTTATAGATATATCCAGTAATTTATTTATTTAGCTTAATTTATAATATTAATTTTAGATTTCCACTACAACTGGAAAATGGTCAAACAGTGGAATGTACAGTGGCGAAATATTTTATGGACAAATATAAAATGAAACTCAGATATCCACATTTGCCATGTCTCCAAGTAGGGCAGGAACACAAACACACATATTTACCACTAGAAGTTTGCAACATAGTGCCAGGACAGAGGTGTATCAAGAAACTAACTGACATGCAAACATCTACTATGATCAAAGCAACAGCTCGTTCAGCACCCGACAGGTAAAATATTTTCTTGACCTTCACATTGTATTCCGCATATGCGCATATGTGTGGAACCTAGTATTATGGCTCTATTAAGTATTATAACAATTCTGTGCTCCACTTTCTGCCAAATTGTTAAGACTTTGTGTGTGGAATTCAACACTGAGTTTTGACTCATAACCAAAAATATTCCCGAGTGGGAATTCAATCCACAACTGTTCGTTTATAGCTTTATGGCTTATGGGCTTGTGCCCCTGCGCCGCGACGGCCTAAAGTATTTAACGTTATTTATATAGTTGTGCCACAGACACTATCTGACGGTTGTGGTTTCGAATCCTAATCAGTGGAATGAGTTATTTTCATAACTCTTAATAAAACGCGGCTCAGAGTTCCGCTTCTCAACACGCAATGTGTTGAAAATTGCGCAGAAAGAGAAGAAGAGAGTATCTTGACACTTAAGTTTCTTCTGTAATTTTAGTTGAGGTAAGTTCTCGTGAAAATTGTAGACCTTATTTAAAAATCTTTTCTTTCAAGTTTTTTTATACTCAGAAAGAGCGATATTAATGGATCAAAAAATGGCAAGACTCAATATAACCAGAATTGCAAAATATTATTACATACAAACTTATGATATCAAATTATTACAACTATGTAATAATTAACTATGTTAAGGTTTAGGTTCGACTAGTGCCTCGTGCGTAATTTATAATAAAACATTTTACGCTATTAACGGGAGCTCGAGCGTATTTTATAACAGTATGCACTTAAAATTGCAATAGCAATTTTTCTTAGTCCAGACCAACCAATATTCGACGAGATTGTTAGTAGTGTGGTGACGAATATTGGCCAAACGACGATATATTTGTATATAACTGTTTAAAAATAATTTTTAAATACTATAAAATTGAATCCGTGTTATCGAAAGAAAGACAAACTTCCTCTTCTGAAACCTTACTGTTTCGGTGGTTACGCAGTTTTTAAAAGCACACTGAGACATATTAGCATGTCCGCTCGTTGGCGATGTTTTAACGACAGTAAAATCAAATAAGAACACGCTTTTTGAGCTATTATTTCTCGGGTCGTTTTTTAGACTGTAACCTTTAATCTATGTATAGTTGATCGAAGATCAATAAGTGATGTTGTACTGCATGTTCATTTCTCCACTCTAAGAAAAAAGTGCAGCGTTGAGATCCGTTACTCAACACGCGATGTTAGACGGAAAATTCAGAATCGAGTGTCTTGAAACTAGATATATACATATTTGTTTACAAACAAATTTATTTGTTAGTGGGAAAATCTCCTTAAATGAGACAACTATAATTTTAAACTGGATAAAAAAACGGTTCAAAATTCTTGGTCCCTTGAGATCCCAATTAAAAACTTTTCACTGTAACTGACATACTTTAAAACACACGTTTTTTTACATTAGGGAGCGCGAAATCAACAACCTGGTCCGTCGTGCAAACTTCAACACAGACCTCTACGTGAAGGAGTTTGGCCTCACCATATCCAACAACATGATGGAGGTGCGCGGGCGCGTGTTGCCGCCGCCCAAGCTGCAGTATGGCGGACGGGTTTCTTCACTCGGAGGACAAGTAATATATGTTTTTATTACATATAATTGGAACATAACTCAGTTGTCTGTCTTAATAATATTATAAATGTGAAAGTTTGGTAGGATAGGTATGTATGTTCCCACGGAAAATTACTAAATGGATTTAAATCAAACTTAACAGTTATATAGCTTATAAGTTGGAATTATATATATACAGGGTGGAATTGTCAGTACCACTTTAAATGAATTTATTTTTCCAAACAAAATAAATAATAAAATTAACTTTTTAAAATAAAACGCCATTTGTAATGTATAACAACATAGGCACGCACACACTTACCTGTCAGAGCAGCAACGTCGCACGCGTAAGTGTGCGTCACACGAAATACAGGTATGGATAAAAATCGTGAAATGAAAAAAAATCCTACGTCCAAACTGTTGAGCTACCTTGAGTAATTTTTTTAGTTCTGGGTTTGAAATATTTTATCCTATATGCAGTTTCAGTAAAAGAAGCGCTGCCTCTTCCACCCTGTATATATATATATATATATGTCGGCGTGGGTGATAATTTACTTAAATATTGAGAATAAATTCATAATTAGTTAATTAATTACAAAAGATGTTTTAAGGAGTAAAATTAGAAATAACATTTAGAGTTAATAAAATGCTGTAAATATTGAATTGATGGTTTTGTATTTGTCAGTTTCCGGTGGCGCCACTTTGGGCTCGTCACCGTTGTCAACGTCATTGTTACTTTATAAAAGGCCACGCGGGCGTTGTACGCTCAGTCGAGGCTCTGCCACGGCTCGGAGCACTACTCGTGCTCCACCGCTGGTTAACCTCGACTATTTTAATTATTAATGTTGTTAAGACCTATTTGTAATTATACTGGACTGGAGCAGTGAAAGGCGAGTGTTGATATATCGGAAAGGGATCCCTTAAGCCTACTCCTGGGGTCACAAGTCCCAGGCACTGCTCCAAGCCATCATTTAAAGAATAAGATAATATTGTTATTATTTTCCTTGTAATTTACTATGTTTCCAGTTATTGTTTGGTTTATTTATTTGTTTTAGATTTACCTATTTATTTAATTTAGTATTTCGAGTAGAACCCAAGGCCAGGACATGGTCGGAGGTTCTACTCGTTTATTTTTAATGTCTATTACGCCCTTTAAATCCGACATATATATATATATACATATATATATATATATATATATGCTATAATTTATGTAAATATTGTCTGCCGCAGGCGTCTGTGTTCGATTAAATGCTACAGCTGTGGGTTCGATTCTTACTCAGGATAATAAAATATTTTAATATTTTCATTTCCTGGCTCTGGACTCACACGCACACCTAAAGAATTTGGTGAAAAATGGGGAACAGAAGGGTCTTAATGGGGAATATAATGTCTTAACACTAGGTTCACTCTGCCTAATATAACAATAAGTTTAAGCTCCACATAATAACTTTAAGAACACAATGTAATTTTTTTGCAGCAAGCGTTACCGAATCAAGGTGTATGGGATATGCGCGGTAAGCAGTTCTTCATGGGAGTGGAGATTCGTGTGTGGGCCATCGCCTGCTTCGCACCGCAAAGAACTGTACGAGAAGATGCTCTTAAGTATGACTTTTTTAATATATAGACTATGATGTGATAGCTTGTTTCTGCAGCTTCGTTTTTGGATTAATAAAACTATCTCTTCAGCTTTATAACATTACTATAGTAATATATTAACTTAACTGAGCTTCACGTTTTACCCCTAGTGGGGTAGTCAGAGAGTATAAACGCTAAACGCTACGGTCTCTACATACCTCTTTCGCCTCGCCCACTGTCATCGACCTCTTCATACATGTCCTCCGGGGGGCCCTCATGCTTTTTATATGACCTTCCTCCAGTATCTTTGATACTGTGTTTTCGAAGGTCAACCGAGGTCTCTTCTACCTCTTTTGCCACTTACTTTTCCATCTTAAATCTTTTTTGCCATTCTTTCATCACTTCGTTCGACGTGCACACACCAGCTGAGTACGTTCTTCTTCATTCTCGGCGTGACATTCTCGCTAGTGCCTGCCATTTTATGTATCGCATCATTGCGGATTAGATCAGCTAAGCTGACTCCGCATATCCTACGAAGAGATTGACCACCCTTTTTTTTATTATTACAATTATCCAAATTATTTTAGTCAAGATCATGTTCATCAACTTACATTGAATTAAATTTTACCGACCCCTTTGGACTGTATAATAAAATAACCTTTTATAGCGAATTTTCATTCCATATTTAATTTATTTTAGGAACTTCACCCAGCAATTACAGAAGATTTCGAACGATGCGGGAATGCCTATAATAGGGCAGCCATGTTTCTGCAAATATGCGACGGGACCGGACCAAGTAGAGCCTATGTTTAAATACCTAAAGTCCACTTTTGTACAGCTACAACTTGTGGTTGTCGTCCTTCCTGGCAAAACTCCTGTTTATGGTAAGATGTTTATCTACTAGATGTTAGTACGGCTCGCGAGGCTTATGTGAGCTTTGCATTTGAGTGAGTGATCACTAAAAGTAGAGCCAGAAAAAACTTACCACTCAACACACACTGACTGTCTCCGGAATTCGGCGGCAAGTGGGGAACCGAGAGTCTTAACACTACATTCCCTCTGAATACCCTGCTGTGTGCGGGATACAGCCCGAAGCTAATTTAATTTAATTAGAGATAAAGGAAGGGATGCGCCGGGCTTTACAGCCAACATTACATCTCTAAACTTATAGCAGAACGATATCTTCTTGTGGGAATTAAACTCAGACCCATCGCGTTTACCATGTGTATATATATAAATTATAATACGATTTTATATTTTATTGCAGCTGAAGTGAAAAGAGTTGGTGACACAGTCCTTGGTATGGCGACACAGTGTGTGCAAGCCAAGAACGTCAACAAAACTTCACCACAAACGCTAAGCAATCTCTGCTTAAAAATTAATGTCAAACTAGGCGGCATTAACTCCATACTCGTGCCTTCTTTACGTCCCAAGGTATAACATTATTTACAAAAATGATTTTTGTTATATTACTACTATTTTAATTATTAAAAAAAATAATTAATAAAAAAACAGACGATCAATGTCGGACACTAGTTGATTTTTCAGTAATTAAAAAAACTTTATATTCTCTATGCTACTAGGCCATTAGAAGCACTTTATAAAATTGTCAATATTATGAGTAGAATCTACCTAGCTACCATAAGCTTTGAGTGTCCCCGTGCTAAGATGAGTCTGTGAGACATTCAACCTTTGCTTTTTTTGTATAACATAATTTTATAATAAGTGTATTCCAATCATTAGATTCTTGAGCTAGTATGATATATATTTAATCTCGCAAATTAACTTCATTTTTATTTTGATAAGTATTTTTGGATAGAATAATAAACTTTGCTTAATAATATTTTAAAAATTTTGGCTTTAAAATATTCAAGTGGTAGATTAGAAATGACTGTGGGATTTTAACATATATAACAAAAAATAAATTCAGGCTGTTGCGACGCAGTGGCACAGCGACGGACTATAAACGTGACGGTTGTAGGTTCGAATCTCATCCGGGGAATCGAATTAGTTTCATATGAACTCTTTGGCCTTGGTCAAATTCATTACTGCCACTCAACACCCAATGTCTTAAAAATTAGATGGTACGTGAGTGTCTTTCTAGGTTCCCTCTACTTACCCAGCTATATACAAACCTTCCGTTGGCAGGTATTCAACGAGCCAGTGATCTTCCTGGGCGTGGACGTGACGCACCCGCCGGCCGGCGACAACAAGAAGCCCTCCATCGCGGCCGTGGTGGGCTCCATGGACGCGCACCCCTCGCGCTACGCGGCCACCGTGCGCGTGCAGCAGCACAGGTAATGACCGACCGTTATATCTATTTTTATATAAAATGTCTCAATTCGATTCTAAACAAATCATTATATTAAATAGTAAATTTTTAGTACCACATAAATGCATTTAAATTTTTACATGTAAAGAAATAATTCTAAGAATCACATTTAGTTTATTTTAAGAACAGTTTTTTTTTCTATATTATGATTCATAATACAATTGCATCTGGCATTATTTAGTACTAACTATACTGTTTATGTTTAATTTTTAATTATTTTTAATTTTATTTTAATGTACTTTGGATACGATTTATAGTAAATTTATCAACTGAGCCAAATTGAAATAAAAAGTATCCAAAATAGATTATTCGTTTAGCATTCAATCATTATATTTAACCTAAAAATGTAACATATCCAAAGCACACGTAAAATAACAACATCGTAACTATACAGCATTACTTCCAGACAAGAGATAGTTCACGAGATGAGCAGTATGGTCCAAGAGTTGCTCATCATGTTTTACAAGAGCACAGGCGGGTTCAAACCGCATCGTATTATTATGTATCGTGATGGAATATCTGAAGGGCAGTTCATACATGTGCTGCAGCATGAGCTTACTGCTGTTAGAGAGGCTTGTATAAAGGTACGTCGATTGTGTTACAAGTGTATCTTTTGTATTGTTTTATTAAATATATAAGAATTTAATATAGACACTAGGAACAGTATTCATTTCAAAAAATATTTTCATTTTTCTGAAGAAGTGTATACTTTAAACTCTTAAAACTATCTAGAATAATAACGAATATTTTATACTCACAGTTGGAAGCGGAATACAAGCCGGGCATCACGTTCATAGTGGTGCAGAAGCGTCACCACACGCGCCTGTTCTGTGCCGACAAGAAGGAGCAGTCCGGCAAGTCGGGCAACATTCCCGCCGGCACCACCGTCGACCTGGGCATCACGCACCCCACCGAGTTCGACTTCTATTTGTGCAGCCATCAAGGAATACAGGTTTGAATTGTTCTTGTTCATGCTTTTAGAATGTTTATTAATCTACATGTATATAAACATGTCCAGTGGTACTACAGCAGATCTCGGCATCACATATCCCACTGAGTGTGATTTTTATTTGTGTTAATCCAAACCTACGTGCCATCCGGGCATACAAGATTTGATTATTTTTTCGATACGTCAACTTAGATGTAAGTAAGATTATTTGTACGTATCGAAGTAACGTAATACACGAGGTACAAAGCACCTCTAAGTGTTGACATCTTCTTCAGTTGTAGGTAACTTTCACGTTTGCTGTATTGGAAAAAGCCAGAAGTCTCTAACAAACCATTAATTAATAATAATTTGAATGATTTAACTAACCTATGATTATTTGAATTGCGACTACATGAGTGACAATTGACAACCAAATGTGTGTGCAGGGTACGTCGCGTCCGTCGCACTACCACGTGCTGTGGGACGACAACCACTTCGGCTCGGACGAGCTTCAGTGCCTCACATACCAGCTATGCCACACGTACGTGCGCTGCACGCGCTCCGTGTCCATCCCGGCGCCCGCCTACTACGCGCATTTGGTGGCTTTCCGCGCGCGCTACCACCTAGTAGAGAAAGAACACGACTCGGGCGAGGGCAGCCACCAGTCCGCCTGCAGCGAGGATCGCACGCCCGGGGCCATGGCGCGCGCCATCACCGTGCACGCCGTCACCAAGAAGGTCATGTACTTCGCATAACACCCCCCACACCCCTCTGCGCCACCCCACCACGCCAGCACCGCGTCTACGTCGTCGGTTGAATAAATGCTTGTATTGATGTATAAGTGTTATATACTATTTTAAAGCTATTAATGTTAACTTTAGGATAATTACTATTTGGACTACAATTACTGAAAAAGACATTTGTAGTGACAATATTTTTTACCTTTTAAATAAGTTAATATTATGCCAGGTCATGTAGTCATATTTCTATATATGTTTAGAAATATATATAAGGTAACACGCCCACAAAAAAAAGAAAAGTATGTACAAAGCATGTCATGTCTTCAAAAAAATATTTCTTTTAAATACATGAAAAACGATCGTGTACTCTGTTAGGTCAACGTATTGCAATAACTTTGTGAGAAAATTACATTATTACGACTAGCGTCATCTATGGCGTGCTCTTAACGCATTGTTCTATAAAAAATAAAAGTTTATATTTTTTTAAATTATATGCCACTATACAATTTAACCGACGACGTGATGTAGTGCACTACAGGTAGTGTGGTGTAATCATCGTTGTAATCTTACGCCTACTTCTCACTCCTCTATATAATTTATTCGATCTCAGTTCATAAGCATTCTCATTAAATTATTCATACAAAATGTTTTGGGTAGCTTTCTCGAATGGTTGCTACGGAGAGGCAGATATATATACGAGTGAGCACATGACAGCCAATTAATATTAGATCGAGTTTAAATTTATTGACTATTTTATAACATGTTAAGAACGTAGAAGGTTTGGTAAAAATAATATGCTAATTTTATCAAATCTTTATTTGGTGAATAAACCGTAAATATACTTATGTACATAATATCCTAGAATTGATGAAATTTTATATAAAAAATGGATATAAGAATCGTCTTTATGTATATGTGTATCAATTTAATAACTCTTTCAATTTAGTTTGTCGAAGCTAATATAGAGCCATTACAACTAACATTTCTGCGACATATGCGTAACGTTACAACTCGGCATGAACTTATATTTATTAGAATTAGCGTTAGTTATAAGACAACAACTGGACTATATATAGTCTAACAACAAGGACGAATTTCATTGGGCAATGTCAGATTATATATAATAGGTAGAAGAATACTTATATAAAATAAGACTTTACTTGTGAGACGATCAGTTTCGAATTTTCGTAATTAAGTTTTAAGTGTACTAATTGAACATAAAATGCATTTTAATATATTTTGGAATAATCGACATGTGATTAAATGATTTTTTATCTGATACTCTCACATGTAATGTTTTATATTTTCAACGTATCACGTTGCATATACAAGGGAAATAGCGCAACATCGTACTGTAAGATAGTTTTAAGGAAAAAAGATTCAATTATGTGTCTAGCTTGGGCGCTACATAAAATCTCTATTATTGCAATATATAATTAATGAAAAGTAAATATCAGCCATTAAATATGTATGTAATATATGTCTATAATATATATAGGCCGTTACGTTTTTATCAAGTACATAATATTGTAGTGTAGTAGAACTAATTAAAGGAGTGTCACATTATTTATTCACTGTGTATAAGCTCTTTGATGATATTTTAAATTTAAACATTTTTGTTAACTCAATGTAACACAGATTTTTTTAATGTTCATTATAAAAGCCCATTTATTTTGAATGTTTTTTTTTACATTTTGTTAGGTAAACAAGATATGGTGAAACTCTATAATCTATACTACTCTTGGAAGTGGTTCTTTTGAATTGATTTAAATATTATTGCATACTTATAATGTTTGGAGGAATCTATATATCATATAAAGTTAATGTTAATACTGGCACTTCATATAACATATGTTTTTTAATGTTATGTTTATTAAAATGACTAGAAGATTTAATCCCGTAATAAATGAAATAGATTAAATGGTTCGACAGCACACATTTTAAATTATGGATTGGAACGTTTCATAATATCTTTTTAATGACCAGTGCATCTTTTCCTTATGGTCAGTTCTCTTAACTTAATAGTTGAATACACAAGGCAAAAATTATTTTGTTCATAAAAACAGTACTAGTTTGGCCTTAAATTAATTCGTATATCTATAGTTATAAGAGTTTATATTAGCTTTAAACAAAGGCAAATACCAAATAAAACCTGAATAAATTTCTACATTTTTATATTTTTATTGAATAAAACTTAATCTGCATAAATGTTCAATATAAATAGAAATCATTAAAAATCTGTAGTAGTGCCTAATGTGTAACTTGTCTATTCAAATGGGTGAACGTTACAGCAATACGAGTTTGTAGGTAATTTTATATAGGTATGGTTAGAAATGTTGCATAGTAATATTTTGATCATTTGCAAGGAATCAGCTTTTAACCTCTGATAGATTTATTTAGAAGCTTTTATAAATTATGTATACTTATGATAGAAGACATGCACGGATGAAACTGATAAGGGATGGGGGGCGATTTAAACTGTTTATTATTGTTATATTACGAGATAAAGTATTTTATTACAAAATAATCTTTTTTTCTAAGTTGTTTGAATGGAAATTTGAAATCGATTCATATTTCAATCAGTTATTTTTAGCAATAAATTTAATAACAAATCTTAATGTAAAAAATAATAACCTGCACTTAAAATTGTCATTTACGCATAGAAATGTAAAAATTAAAAAAATATTACGTCCATGCGTGTCTTCATTAGATGCATAAGTAGAGTAATTATATATTTTTTTCTTTTAAATAGTATTTAGACTGAAATATATGTTTTCCATTTGAAAACCAAAATAGAGTTTCATGTTGATGGCGATCATGTGATACAGATACATATTATTTCGATATTTTAAACCCTCTCGATTTTTACTTAAATATCGTTATTATGTTTCGATGTCATTGTTACCTGCATCTAGCAATAACATTTGCACTTTTTATTGAAAATTATTGAATACTGTCGCTTGATTAAAAAGCTATCATCTATGCTTCTAGATTGTATGCTGTTATTTTTATGTTGGCTTCTTTTATTATTTCTTGATATATTTTATTAGTATTTAAGATTATTTCGTGTCTAATATCATACCACACAAAAATAATTATCGACGGACATACCTAATGTAATCGTATTTTAGATGTAGCTTATATAATTTATTTATAATACGATCATAAGATTTTAAACAAGGGCTTCAATGGTGTCTTAGATTTAAGTGATTTTGTAGTATCAATATTAACGAGCGACTTAGTAAGATAAATCAATTCAAGGTAATATTAGGCAACCCTTAATTTTATTTATCGATATTTTATTAATTTTGTATATCATTAGATATAGTCACACCGTCATATACAGATATGCAGTAATGATAATAATTCATAGAAAATGAAGTATGGATATTAGCGGTAATCTTTGGGGCAATATTTTTATATATTTTTATTACTAATCATGACTCCATATGAAGGGCGTGTCGTCCTCCTTACCTCACTCACTCTGTTTTTTATAATAGACTAACGTTTATGTCTCATAGAGGAAATGGCAACTTCGACTTTGTTCTATATAAATAATCCTATTTAGAGGTTTGTATATATAGGTCTGTTTTATTGCTACCGCCCCGTTCAGTCATTTATCTAACAGCTTTCGTTAGACAGTTCACATTTGTATCGACAGTATTACAATAACTTGACTGTTTTTTTTTGTAAAGCACCATTGATGCGATTTCAATTTTTTTTTTAAATTGTTTTGTCAATCTCATTTTAAAAAATAAAAAATCATAGTCAATAATCAAATTAATTCCAGATTTTTATTTTACATATTATTATGAAATCTCAACAACGGTGTTTGTTTCAGTCAAGTTACTCGATATGTAACTCGTAAAAATTATTACAACTTGTGGTTCATTATAACAACTGTTCATCGTGTTAGATTTATAAAAAGTATTTTCCTCTTTTTAAACGGAGATGGGTTATATAAGGCCGAGGATTAATTCTAAGAATTAGTAATTGAAATAATAATTTTAGTAAGTAACATAAGTTTAGTCCAGAATTCGATATAAACAATTACATTTATGTAATCCGATACCAAAAGAAAATTCTGGCTCTCATTCTCATGTACCCGCTTATAGTTGTAATAAATATTAGATTTTTGTGTTTATTTAATCGTTTTATGTAAGTCGATTTTGCTTTAGTTTTAATGAAAATATCGCTTAAATACATTTGTATGGCAACTTTTCTTTTAAAGGTGTTTCAGAATGCCATTCTTACAGGTCGGTTATTATAGGGAAGGAATGATTATAAAATTTATTCAAAATCAAAAAGTATTTAACAGTTTGCATCAATTATAATGAAAATACTCTACAAGTAATTCCCCATCATTAAATCCATATTGTACGGAAATTCCTTATAATAAGCGTCTGTATATCTTAGCACCTTTGTCTTAGAACTTTTAGCCCTGTCCGCGGCGACGACTCCCGTCAACATACATGTACTAGTAGTAGTTGTAGTAGTTAGCGTATAATTTTTCTATATTGCACACAAATATTATTGTGTAGGCTCCAACAATTAAGGTTTCGATATAGATTGTAAAATAGATTCCAATTTTCTTCGTGCAGGGTATGCAGTAAAAATATTGTAATTATTACGCTCAATTTGCGTATCAAATATACTGTTATTTATTATTTGTAATAAGTAAAAACGAAGAAAACGTACGGCTTTTATGTTGCGATGTTGTTCGATAAGCGTTTTGTTCGCGCGTTGTTTTTGCATTTTTTGTTTAACATTAAGTACTGTAGTTGGGTATGTGTCATAACTACTGTGTATAACACGATGTTGGTAATATCACGAAACTAAATTGAAGCTATCAGTGCTCAATAAAGTGACAAATTACTCTTTTTTTACATACATATGTATATACATAACATTCTGAATATTTTTCTGAAAGTTTTTGTAAGTAACGAGTCTCGTAGCACTGATGGTCTCGGTTTTTATTTGCGCGTTCATTATTTAATTTTTTTTTATTAAATAAACACGACACTTAATGTTACAACCTTGTATTGGATATTGTAATCGCCTTATTAACCTTCAAAACAGCGTATTTAAATCGTCATTGCCTAAAATTTCTAAATTATTTTACATGAATCCTTTACAAAACAGGAGTAGCTTTAGTGTAAAAAAAAACAAACTTTGATGTTTTAGTGTTTTAACGTCCCTTTATAATTATTGTAACTTAATTAATGTAAACAAGTCCGCCTTCTTTATTAATTAATGTTCATTCTGAATTAGAGAATGTACTCGTCCGTTAATGCCACAATTCGCCTACAATTATAATATACATATCTTAAATAAATCGATGTCGACCAAACAATTTTTATTATTTTGACTTTAAAATATTTAGAAAAAAAAATAATTTTGTCAATAGGGCATTTGAGAACAGGGTCTGTGAGAAATATAAATTATTAATGTTTTGGCGGTGATTTTTAATGCTTTGTTAATATGATAAATATGACTTGTTCATTTATAATGCTTCATAGTTGTTGCTATTGTCTTACATGTAAGCTTTGAATTTGTAAAAGCCGATCGAATTCCCTATTGCCTGTGCATAATGATATAAATGTCGGAGATTTGTAATAAATAGTAATTGACCATAATTCGAATTACAAATGTCAGAAACATAGAATTCGCTTCAGATGTACAGTGTTGTGATATCTCAACGCATTTAGATCACCAAATGAAATCAGCAATATCAATCAATGTTCTGTTATTTTTATATTATTCGTGGAATATTAATATTAAGGTAATAATTAGCGGTAACCAAATTGATGAAATAAAACATATGGGTTCAAATACAATCTGTTTATGAAGTATTTCAACTTTTTTTTCTATTATTTTAAATCCCTTTAACAAAGAATATATTACAATTTCAAAATCACAAGCGTTTTGTGTATTTTTTATTGGCCAATTTGTAGTATATTTTTTTGTTAATTTACAACAATATTGCAAAGAAATATTTAAGTACTAGTACTAGTTATAACTATAAGAATATTTATTAAATATATTATTTTCAGTTTTCAATAGAATTAGTAAGAAAATATAACTTTAAATAATCGAAAAGAATAATAAGTACGTAAGAAGTAAAAGTAACTAAAGGATATTCTTAATATTAGAAAAAGAAAAACTACATAGAAGGGATAATTTTTGCCAGCAATATCAAATAAAATAAGAAGAGAACCAAAGTGTATTTAAACATCAAATAAAGTTCGAAAATGTATGAAAATTTATAAAACCGTCAACGTCATCTGCCCGTTCGCGTCGGTCATACTATGCCACCCGAAGGCTAGGTCATTTCGAATTAGTCTTAATTATTTATTAGAATATTATACAGTAAACTATAATTACAATCCCTATAAAATGCTAAAAGTGAGTAAGTGACTTATATTCATTTTCATAAGGATGAATATCAAAATGTCGCGGTAGCGGTTGCGTAGCGACGGTTGTTATTAACGTGGCAGCAATAAATTGCATGTCAAATTAGAAAGTATTTTAATATATTAGTATATATGTGCAATGTAATGTTATATAGCCTATAGCGCTTCTGAAGAATGCAGCTTTCATACAAAGAAAAAACAAAATAAATCGGACCAGTAGATCGTTCGTTCGATCGTTCAAACAAACAAACTCTTCCGCTTTATTATATTAGTATAGAAGTATAGATTAGAGTCCGTTGTTTTTCATAAAATAAATTCGGCAAAACAGGAGTATATAATAATAGGTTACTTATGGAATTTTAAGAAAAAAATACACTGTATATTTAGTACATAAATTTATTTTTCATTTTATATGCATTTAATGTAAATAATGGGATTATTTAAAGGAAAGCTAAGCGTCTTATAAAAATATTTTCTTTTGAACTGGACTCAACAGGCGTCAGCAAGTACATCATACAAAGTTCTCGCCTAATCGTTATATAAATTACAATTTCGTGGCTTCAACAAGTATATATTTTGTATAAAATGCTCACCGCCAAGCAATTAAATATCTTTCCTTACATTTCTTCCATTATTGGTGACCTTATATTCATTAAATATATTATGGAATGCTATTGAGAACCATATATTTAAAGAAGTGATACAATTCGATATTCATATTAGCACACAAAGCTCTTTAGCGTCTTCTTACATTAAATTAAAGTCCACGCCGCGCTCTACGACCAAAAGCAATATAAAGCAAATTATATTTTAAATCTAAACAAAATAATTTACTAATACTTTAATTTATCATAATTTTCAAATTTTTTATTCACGATTTGTGCACAATTAAGTACTTTTAACACAAACTGTAAACAGACAACATGTAAGACCCTTAAACACAATAATCTTAAAATAAAAAGGCAATTACTGTGGGGTTTATCAATTGCTGTATTTTTTCCTACTTTTTCTTTATTAATATTTATGGTTAAAGATATTTCCGTTACAGACATAAGCCACATTGTTATTAAATTTAGACATATTTATTTAATCATTTACATGATATTTTTTCTTTTCAGCGGATATCTTTTCATAAGTTAGAAGTACTAACAGTGTGAATGATCGATTGTAATATTAGATTAATCAATTAATCGTGTGCCGCTTCGTAAAAAAGTTCGAATAATATCTAACGGCACAAATTATTGCACTAATATTAATAATGTTTATTACTAACAGAACATACTCTGGACACGAATGACTAATAGCCTTGCGTGTTACTATCACATCAACTTAAACATATAATTATATTTTTTTATTTTTTCTTCCATTAAATTGTTTTGATAAAATGAATCTTACTAATGTAGTTATCGATTTATTTTTTTAGTGACCAGATTGCTACAAGAAATTATTTAAGTAATTTGAAATTAAATAGTTGATAATTATTATAATTTCGATAAAGTAACCTGATCACTTTTTTTTTGTTCATAACTAAACAAAATAAGAAACAGCCTTAAAAATAATGAAAAATCGCGGCGTGTGACACTGAACAGTGGCGGATTTTTAATATTCAAGGTCCAATCAGATTTATATCACATTTAAATTATTATTTTATTGTACAATACTGTTAATATTCGTATAAATGGTCCTGAGTCAATTATATAGTAAACAATTTATAAAATATATATATAAATTAGTTAGTCAAATGTGTAAATTATTCGTTCATAAGCGAATGAAGTAATAGTGTATAGGGTAAACCAGAGTGAGATTGCCTACTTTTAGTGATTGCCTAATTTAAAAAAATCTTTACTTCAGATTATATTAGTTTTATACTCTAGATGGTTCTTAGATTTTTTTTATAGTAAAATTAGAATTAACAGACCAATAGTATTTATAAAATAATAATAATAATTGTGGATTTTTAATTTTAATAATAGCAATTTTATTTAAGAACTTACTTGAAATTTTACTCATTGCTTGAAAATTCAAAGTAAACGAATTTGTATTGTATTTCACAATTTTCTTATATTTTCTTTATATTATTTCCGTTGGTACCTTAAAATGAATAAGTATTTGATAACTCGCATATACAATACGTTTATGATAAACAATATGTTTATGATAATGATAATGCATTCATTCAAAATACAAAAGTGGGCAATAGTAAAATGGTTTACCCTAGTGTAAATCCGCCACTAGAGGGTGTTGTCGTTTAAGGCAAAGGCTTGTTCTCGGGTATGGTGGGGGAGGCGGCGCCACTGGCCGCGCGGCTCGCATCGCGCAGCGCCTCGTCAAAGCTCTGGGTAGAATTCGACCTTGACGCCACTTTACCCTGAAATGTTGAATGTTATAATTAGGTATTTTACTCTAAATAAGCGAATAGAATATATATAGAGCAGAATAGAATAGGTATTAAATAGAAACTAGAAATGTAGACGATCGACCGACATTGTATCATTTCTTATGTCTAATGCACTTTGTTATTGGCGTGACGTAAGTGCATTCAATGAACGATCCATAATATAAAAACCGTACGTAAGGTGTTGCGCACTAGATAAGCGTGCTTAATAAATAGGCTAAATAATATTACTTTTACTATTATTATTTAAATACATATTTTTATAGACGAAGAGAATTTTCAAATATCAACTTGACTCTTGTATTTCCTAGCCTAAGTAGCGAGTAAAATAGCCTGAATTTAAGCATAAAATTTTAGAGCATTTTACTCGCTTAAATTCAGTAGATTTTCATAATATAAATAACCGTTTAGAAGATTAAATAGTTCATAATATTTTTATATATTTAATTGCTGTAATCTAAGCTTAGATTAGAATCGAGATGCCGTGTGGAGGCAATTTAATATTTATGTTATATTAAAATAGTAATATGCGTGGTCATTTTTAACGATGTAGAAGTGTGTGTGTTCAGTGTGATTAAGCGTCTAGGTTGCAATGAAATTAACTTAAACTAGAACGTTTACACTTCTCTGGGTTAGCTTAAGAGTAAGGATTTTAAATATTTAAAAATATTTTCATAAGCGTTATCTTCTATATCCACAAATAATTACTTTATTAGGACAACTTGCCGAAAATAAGTTGTTTTATAACATTTTATTTTAATAACTGTAGGTGATAACTATCCTAGTTTACGTAGTTAAGACAGAATTTGAAGGTCGTCTAGTAAAACTTAACATAATTGAGGAAGCCTTAGTGATGCATGGCACTATAGGTATTCCACTATAATTCGAAAGTTTGAAAAGTGTTTCATCTATTTATATAATAAGATAATTTTATATTTGTAGACTTACTTCTGACGAAGAGGTTCGAAGCTTTAAGCTATCAAATTGTAGATACTAATAATTACATTTTAATATAATTCAAAATTTCAACAATCCATGATATTTTTTTGCTATTATTGCTTATTTATTGTTATTTTATATTTATAAGAGATATGTAATAATAAACTTAAAATCGATCTCGATACAAAATGCGAAACAACGAAGCATAAAATTCGTTTTGATTATGTTTTCCTTATTTTGTGTTCTGTAAGCTAAAGTTCACCTAGATATTTGATCTTAATTTCCACTTGACACCATGCGATCTTGAGAAGAATGGTCTTACGGACAATAAAATGATTCTATAAGGGGTCCTTTTTTTCTTTTGAGGTAAGGAAACCTAAATAAAGAAGAACATACCTTAACATTCTCATATGCAGAACCGACCCTCTCCTCTATGGAGCGGAACGACTCGGAGTTGCGCATCTGTCCGAGCTTGGTGGACACGCCGGCGGTGATGCCGCCGAATATCGACGTCGTCTTCTCGGCGGTCGATTTTATCACAGACTCAGTTTTTTGGTATCTGTTTTGGAACCATAATGTTTTCTTATGCCTTAATTATAGTATCAGTAGTCTCATAACATAAGCGAAGACTACACCACACTAAATATAGTGTAGTATAGTTTCACTAATAGTGAAAATATGCGGATTTGAGAATGAAACTTCAAGTATTAAATATATTATTACTATAATCAGTAAAATTTATATAAATAATTAAAATATTTATTTATCAATTAACATTACAACTTAAAACTACCAGCACCGAATTATCTAAATATGATAGCGTTAGTTAAATATACGTAGGTACTATGAGTCACCCACTCCATGTCGATGAACATTATTCATCATATCAATTGTTATCAAATAAAACCTAGTTTTATATGTTAGTGGTGAATTAAAATTATGCTATTGTGCAATGTTGAGACGCCAGTTTTGTCCAATATGTAGAGGTACTACTAATATTATTTGATAATTATTAATTACAATAAAACATATAAATATTGGCGTTATAAATAATAATTTCATAAATATCATTTTTTATGAACATAATGCCTATGGACTGACTGTATTTAGATATGTAGGTATGGAAAATTAATGACAGCGATATTGATTTTATTTTATTTAAATCAGGCCAAAATACCTTTTGCCATTCGTATAAGACAGAGAGTATTTTTGAGAAAGTTTTACAAAATTTAAAATAAAATAAATAAGTGACGCGATATTTCAAAAATTATGTAATTTCTTTCGGGTTAGAACAACTTAACATTTTATTTATTCTACTACATAGGTACACTAAACTGCCACCATACGTACGCCACGTACCAATACTACTACAACCAACATGCTTTTTAAAGTAGATACACTATGAAAGGTAATTAAAAAATCATCAACAAACGTACACAAAAGAAGTTTTAAATGTGAATAATGAAATCGCAGCTGCTCTTTTCACAAAATCTTTTAACAAAAAACAAGATTTGACGTAACTAATGAGAAAGCTGTGTTAGTGTTTATGGTTATGCAGTGGTGTCAATTAAAATGTAAGTATTGTCAATTGTATAAAGGAAAAAGTGCAGACTAGAACGGTCTGCTGAGCAGAGTTAGAAACAGATTTTATAGCTATCTCAATATATATATATATATATATATATATATATATATATATATATAGAATATCCATATAATTAGTTTTTCTACTTGAGAATAAAGAATTAATTCAAACGGTTCAAAAAGTTATAATTTTTAATAAGTAATTATACATATACAAAAATTTTGAAATCACTGATACAATGTACTTACATTGGTGCTTCAGTGACAGCCTGTGTAAGCGCAGCCACGCGAGTTTCTATCATTTGATAACTGTTATACAACAAATCAAAAAATCAACTGAAAGAAACTTTGCCGATTCTACCCTATAGTGATAAAGCACAAGCAAAATTAATACAGCGAGCGAAGCGAACCATAGCTCCTACGCTAATGAGATGTTCTAACCCTCGAGAAAAATGATTAACTTAGAGAAAATGTGAAAATAAAACACGCTGTTTGGATGACAATTACTTACACATGGCTCTCTTTGACGTTTTTCAAACCTTGATTCACATCTTCGGTTATTTCCTTCCAAACTGTGATGCCAAGTTTTCTCTTCAAATCGGAACTCTGCCTCATCTATGAAAGAGAATGACAAATATTTTTAGAGAAAGTGTAGATTTTAAAATATAATATCTTAGTTTTCGCATAACACGTACGAATTATTAATAACAAGAATATTTAAAAACGAATAAAATGTATTTTACGTATGAAGTCATATATTTGTTTATTATTATATTGTAATATTTTAAATAATCATCAATACAATTGACTTTGTATAGTATCAATGTCGTGCACAAGAAATAATAATTTTCAATACAACGACCTTAGTATCTGCATGTTATATGTATGTGTTTTGAGTCTACGTATTTTTATTATGAAATGACCGATCGTTCCTATTCTTATTATTATATCATCGAGCGCGTCAACTTGTTTTCTGTATCTAGCTGTATAATATAAATAACTGGTTTTCATCTATATTCAACGTTTTTAATGCAACTTTATAGGTCAAAATATAAATTATATTCTAAATTGGCAATGGTTACTTGATAGTTATAAGTATATAACTAATTAAATTATTATTCTTATAAAATAATTCAAATTTATAATACTTTGAAAATATACATTGTATTATAATTAGCAAAGTTTAATTATCTATGTCACAAAAACAAAATAATAACAGGATTGCTGTGCTTTACACAATATGTAACTTTATGTTTTTACACAACAATCGAAACTAACAATGCCTAATACATACCAATTAAATAAAATAAAAAGTCATGAATTGAAGTGCTAACCTTTTTTGTTATGTTATTTCGACATAATTCTAGTGTACCTACTGTCGAAACAACATTTTTCAAAATTGGTTCAATAAATTATTTTGTAATAAGTTTCTAAAGAGTTATTTTAGAACTTTTACCTTAAAAGAGTACTTAATCACTTACTTTGCTCTGCAAAACCGTCCGAAGTGTAGCAATCTCGTCTTCAACACGAGCTAGTTCCCGGCTCCACTCGGCGCGAAGCTGTTCTGCCTGCTCCGGAGTTAGCCCAGCTAACTCGTCAGGGGTTGCATCGCCGGCTCCCACACCAGCCATCGCCTCTTCAGCTAATTTTATTATTATATTTATAATTATTCATTTCTTGAAAATAAAAGAAGATGAAACTATTTAAAAGAAAATATCTTTATCTATACAATAAATCGTTGTGTATAAAAATTCTCAGTATGGCAATTACATTTTAATGTAATTGAATCACAATCGTTTTTTTTTGTACCATAGGCAAAATATATTTTTGACCTTCAGAATCTGTGTGATTAAAATGCAGTTAATTGAACAATTCTACCAAAAAAATATATAGTGATAAATAGAACTGTAATAATTTAGTTGAATTTAAGGTCAAAGCAGCTGCTTTTATTAAATTGCAAAATTTGCGTGTCCACTTGTTAAGTAGGTCACACGTAACCATTACATATTTAAGTCAACCGCTAAGTTTTAACTAAAGCAGACTTAATTCCTAATTTAAAATATAGCTCCGTTGTGCCGCTCACTTTTTTAGACATTGCAACATACTCTTAACTTGTAACTCAGCAATAAAAATACAAAGAACATTAACAAATCTTTATGAAACAAACAACGAACCTCCTGGAGTGATACCTAAAAACTTTTTATAGTTTTTGTGGCTAGAAACTTTAGCGAGGTAGGGTTTCGATAAGTCCTGAAATGTAACTCGAACTTCTCGCATTTTTTTCTTAAATATCCGCAGTCTGCGACGGCGATTGTCCATGTAAAATTCAGTTTCAATACAGAGAGCGGACTCGACAAGGTCAGGCAGTGTGCGCCAGTCGGCTTCGGTGTCATCCTGCGGCCAGCTGACCAAGTTCTCCAATTCATCTAGCTCGTCGACGGCCAAATCGAAACTTGGTGTGGAATCGTCATCTGGTGGCACGAAATACGGATCCTCCATGTACTCCAAACTCGCTGGCCCCACGCTCGTCTGCGCACGGTCCGCCATTCCATATAAACACTTTGCTTCATCTGTCACAATTATCTAACATATTTCTAATCAGAAAACGCAAACCTGGACAACGCACTTTTTGCAACTCCCAATACAATTTATACATTGATGACGGTAATAATCACTTAATGCCAGAAAAACTCTGTAACCCGCTGTTTATACTCAGTTTATTACGAATCAATATTTATATTTAAAATTATTTATTTCAATGTACGCAATATGTTTTTCGTGGTCCACAATATATAAATGTTTTCGTTGCTTCCGCCACGTCGGGCCCCACTAGCACGACCACTCACGTTCGTTTCGCGCCGCTGCCTGAGTGCTCGTATTTGCCACTTTCACCGACAACTCTGCGAGCTTGATTCTGGCAATATTAATTCATAATCTTGACCTCTAATCATGAGCATAACGAAACTACACAAGATACTTTAAATTTGTCTACTAATGGACTTAAAGAGTCCATGTACGTCGTTTAGGTGGATTCGTGAAGGCCGGAAAGGAGGGCAAAGCGATGTAAAAAAACGGAGTTCGCCTCGTGCGTCTAAAGTTTATTGACAGCGCCCGCGGCGAGTGAACGGAGCGGGCGCTCGGCGCTGGTCCATCGACTTTGAATACAAGAATAATTACGTCACCTTTGGCTGATGATAAAATGCAAAAAACGTTGCACAAATGTTGATGACTCTTAGTTTTACTGGTACTTGATCAAAAATGTATTCAATTCAATGATAGAAATATCATTTGTTTTTTATTTGACTTTTTAGTTATTTACTTTACATATATTCATATAAATTATAATAAATATAACTAACTATATGTAATGAATAAAACCTCGAAAAAATTAAAAAAATAAATTAAATAATAATTACCATGCAAATTACACAGGATGAAAATATTAATCACACACCACTATTTCAGTGGAATCAAATAGTTACAAGTATAAAAATTCTACTTATAGTAATATTTATATTTTAAAGAATTATAAAGGTAAAAAAGTTTCGATTGGTTCTGTGGTTATATTAAATGAATTTGTTGACAATGGTTCGACCTATACCTGTGGTCAGAGTCACCTTGGGCATTAAGAAAGTGTTAGGTGTTATACTCAACTCTTAGTTGTTTAATTTGGATAAATGGATTTTGTTAAGTCTATGGCATTATACCCTGCAATATTGGCAAAATTGAGACAGCTCACTTACACTTCTTCACTTATTTTTATGTTCTAATTTTGAACTAAATATTTATCTGCTATCACAAAATTTTGTTACTTTGAAAAAAAAAAATTAAAATTCATTACAATTTTTTTATCAGCTTCATGGTGCATCTCACATTCAGGGGGAACCTACCATCAATGCTTGTCAGAATGTCAAAACACTTTTTACCCGTTTTCCACCACATTCAGGAAGCATTGCGTGTTAAGAGGTGGAACTCAAAACTAGAGCGAAGGAATAAGAATATAGATTTAAATAAATATACCATTTTCTCAAGCAGGGATTGAACACACAGCTAATTGTGTTTACAGTCACACATTTGTACCCCAGAGCCATGACTCACAATACATATAAATGACAATTAATAGATATTTAATTGAGAATTTTTAATAATACTATATAATTTTAAATGATATTAAATTTTGATAAAAGTTAATTTTTTCAAATCTTAGGAAATAATAACAATAATATTTGATTATTGTTATACCATCTAGTTATAGAATATAACTTGGTGATATAACAATATAACAATTTTATATACAGCTTTGTTTGGCTGGTTTGTCTCTTATATATTTTTCCATATATCAAAGACCAAGTAAAAATTTGTTATTCAGTTTCTAGCTTGGTGTTAAGGGATTAAATGGCATTCAATTATGATATATTTTTAAAAAAGAGAGATAGGAGCCAATTAATTAATTTTCATTATTATTTTATCACAATAATAAAATTTTACATACTTTCTTGTACAATTGTAGAAAGCAATAAAACTATTTTTGTTAAATATAAAAAACTCTCAAAATGTCATATTTTCGAGTAATATTTGCGCAATTGTTTGATTGTTGGCACATTTTGTATTCCATGATAAATGTCCATTAAGTAATTTATAGTAAGCAGTAAATAAAAACTACTGACCTGTTTGAACACCGCTCATTTTGGTAATAGAGGTATACAAGAATTCAGTCTTGAGTATAAATTAAATAAATATGTCAAGTAATTTCTTATTGGATAAAGATATTAATTTATCTAGTCAGACTAAATTCAACAGCGAACGCCTTCAATAAAGCTAAGTTTTCTTTTTTCTTTAAATTCACTGAGAAGTGAGAAAAAAGTAACAAAGCAGATAAAAATAAAATACGTAATGTAATGTGGCAGGTATGCGTTCACAACACTATAGTCAATAAATTTGAGTTACTTTTAAAGATTCTATTCACGCGCCTACAAGTGAAAGTAAGGAAACATCAAATTTAATTAAGTTAACTATTTGTTTGCATAAGTATGTTATATAAAATTATAAAATATTGTATGCCAATAACATATGCAAATTTTAAAACTTATAGCAAGTTAAAGTATTATTCGATCTATTAATTCAATAATAATAACATATAAACCCAATATACAATAAAAGTACCCTAAATTCCGTTAGACTAAAAAAGTATGTTTTAAATGTGAAGTTTAGTTTATTTAATTCGTAATTAAATATAATATAACTTTAGGTTTATTTATATATTAAAAATATATTAAAATACACTGATTATGTTATATATACATTCATAGTAAAATAAACATCAACCCCACAAACTTTTAGATGGGTAAGATATCAATTAAGTGATAATTGTTATTATTTACTTTTTCTTAGTATTAATATTAAATCTAAAAGAATTCAATATTTTTGGTAACGTATGATCGTTCTGCTCCAGCCACTTATCGTTATTCAATTAGTATTGTCATTGTTAATAAACATAATTATTTTAAATGAAATCATATTTTTTTAAATAAATAGGAGTAGTTTACGAATAAGTGCTTATTATAGTTACTATATTCAGATATTTAGTTTTTTCTTTATAACCAATTTCAAACAGTTACACCAATGTCACATCGTGTACAGCGGCCCTTAATTAATTTTTGTTATTCGATATATTGTATTTTAATTATAATTCTAAAAATATGTATATCAATATACTACAAAACATATAAAACACTAAGATTATAAACAGTTTTTTTTTAAATCGGTAATATTTATTATCTTGCTCAAAAGCCTCTTAATCAAAGCGAAATCTATTAAAAAAATATATATTCAAAATTTGTCACATCATTTGTGGCTTGGGTGTTTTCCATTGTGTCATCCATTGTAAATGTCAACGCATTATTATAATCCTCATTATTTTTGAAATTTGCCCTGTAATTTGAGTAAGTTATGTTAAATAAACGCAGAAATATTTAGTTAATCTCGTTAAATGCAATTAACGGCTTTTATTGTAGTATACGTGTTGATTTATTTTATTAATAGATTATTACTTTTATAGAATACTTTGTAACTACAATGTCTGCAACAGCATTATTTGGTAATACATCAGGATTGGGAGGTAGTTCTGGTGGCAACAAACATTTAGTTGAATTTAGAGCTGGGAGAATGACACTAAAAGGACGCATGGTACATCCAGATAAAAGGAAGGGTTTATTGTATGTATATCAAGGCGAGGACTCTCTAATGCATTTTTGTTGGAAAGATCGTACTACGGGAGAAGTTGAAGATGATCTTCTAATATTTCCTGATGATTGTGAGTTTGTCCGTGTGAATGAATGTACAACGGGTAGGGTTTATGTACTCAAATTTAAATCGTTCGCGAAGAAATATTTCTTTTGGATGCAGGTAAGAAATAATAAAATGGGTTGGCATATTTTTGAATTATATATTCATTATAATATCTTACACACATCTTACAACATGGCACAATTTATATATTTTTTTGTTAAATTTGTACTAACTTAGCTTTTTAACTTGGATGAGTATATATATTTATATCCAAAAAATCATTAGGTTGCTGGTTTGTTGTATTAAATTAATAATATATTATAGGAACCAAAAACTGAAAAGGATGATGATTATTGTCGTCGTATAAATGAAGCTTTGAACAACCCTCCCACTTCAGGAGGTAGAGGTGGAGGTGGAAGTGGGGGCCAAGATGGCGAACTCCAAAACTTGTTAAATAACATGTCTCAACAACAATTGATGCAATTATTTGGAGGTGTTGGGCAAATTGGTGGCTTGTCATCTCTGCTTGGCACTATGGGGTATGTATACATCACTCATGACAACTGTAATATTTGCAAAAAAAATGTGCATTGTTGCACTAAATTCTACAAAGGATACTTCATACCACCATAGTGATGGTTGTAGGTTGGGTTCATCTTATGAGAAAATATGTAGGTATATTATTCAAAATTCTCAAATCTAGCATATCTAACAAAATATATATCTAACATAAACTCTGGCTGGTCTGGTATACCAGTGTCTACCTACTTTATATATATGATACAGTGATGCCAAGTCCATATATTGAATACTATGCATACTATAAGTCCTTATAGCTAATGTTTATTAAATGTTATAGAATATACCTATAACTAATTCTTTGGCTTCTCTTTCTCCATATAGACTTAACATTTATAACTCCATTATAACAGCTATGTGTACATGATGGGTGGGTTCAATAGACACCAAGAACTAGTTTTAACCTTTGGACTGTAGCAGGACTCAAACCCATACCAAAAAAACTTTCTTTATTGCCAAATTATAAATCTTTGGATAGTTGAAATTTGTATGTTGTGTTATTGTTTGTGTAAAAAACATATAGATTGGATATCAGAGCACTTACGCAAAGTGCATTTGAGTCTCATTAATTTTCATACCATACAAAATTATAGAAAAAAAATACAAAATCAACCTTTATTCTATTTCATATAGTATAGAATACAAATCAATTTTTGAAATTGTAAAAACCTTCTGTTGATTTTTAACAGAAGGTTTTCAAAATTTTTTCATCAAATTAGCTTCACACAGTATCCCACACACAGGAGGGTCGGCAGAAGGAACCTAGTGTTAAGACACTCCGTTTCCCACACCAAGTGGGGAGCCTTCTATTAATATACATGAATTCATCGTTTTTTTCTCTTAAATTATCTCTCTTGGGAGAATTTGATGAATAATTACTCTAAACTGACAATGTTGTGTTTCATAGTTACAAAATGATAAATTTATCTAAATGTATTTTTCTAAGTATTTTTATTTTATCATTAGTTATGTCTATTTAACAGTAACAACAGCAGTACAACAAGCAGCCGTCCGTCCGCCAACAGCGGAGCCAGCTCTCGCGCTGCCAGCGCGCCTCGCACGACTACAGCGGAGGCCGCGCGCACCCCGGCCCGTCCTAGATACGCTCCAGCACCTACTGCTACTCCACCGAATACGGCTACAGCTGCTGCACCTACTGCCGGTAATATGGAGTTTTTTGCCCTTGGACCTATTTGTTTTTTTTAACACGCCATTTCCCGCTTATAGCAAGGGGACAGAAGGAGTGTTAATATAATTCTATATAAGGAGGGTTAATATTATAATTCTATTCCGAACTTTCTGCCTAAATTTTGGGACATTTCATTGTAAGTAGCGAAACTTATTACTGCACTTTGTCGTGTGACCAGAGTGAGGAAATGAAAATAAATAAATTGTCCAAGTGGGAATCTACCAATCAACCAATTTAACATCGGACAATTTAAAGTGATCATAGATCAATATGCAAACTATAAATATAAGAGAAAACTCATGTATGTTACATTGTTATTAGATAAAATTCTGGTAAACTATCTTGTTACTATTATTTATGTTAATTGATATGAGTTTTCTATTATATTGAAGTATAATATGTTCACTGCAAACAAGGAGGCTCATGGTACTGTTCAGTGTGCATGTGTATGAATAAATGAATCATATAAAAACAAATACAGCAATATCCAATTATTCTTTCAATATTCTTACATAATTAAGTCATTATTTATTTTCTGTAACAATTCAATTATTATCTAATAACATTTGTTCAAAAGTGACAGATATTATTACGAAAACATATTTTATTTATTTTCCCAGATATTGATCTAAATTGATTTGATTTAATTTTATATTGATCTAAAGAGAGATTGCTTTATTTGCTTGTATATGATTCAAATGGTTGTTACAGGCGGTCAAATCTTCCTATCAGATTTGCAGCGCTACTTCTCGGGGCTGGGCAATGCGCCAGCGGAAGGCGAGGGCGCTGCAGGCGGAGCACAACCGCGCGTGGACCTCGGCGCTGCCCTGGCCACGCCTGAGGTGATGTCCACGGCCAGTGCACCGCCGCACGCGCAGCGTTTGACGCCGCATCTGCCTCCCGCACCTACCTCGCAGGACGATGTAAGGACCACACTGCTCTCTCCGCAGTTCGCCCAGGTGAACCCTCAACCGTAGGAGGTGGACCGAGTAGGTCGCTGGCGGGGGCCTTGCCGCACGGTTCACACGGCTTGTTGTTTAACAGTAAATAAATGTTTTCAAATGTTTATTTAAGTGATTTGATTTTAATTTTTTTGTCTTATTTTGTTTAACTCTGTTAAATAATGCCCTGTGAACCGCGTTGTTCTTTGGTTGACGCTTTATATAATATGCATACTTCGGGTCTGAAAGTGATTGGATTAAACATATATTTTTTATTCTTTACATACTCTGAAGCACATTATGACTGACGTAGACTGGCACTGGTTTGTTGGTATTTTTGATAAAATATCCGAATGATCATAATTGTTTTCAATCTTCATCTCAATAATTGTTGCGCCATAGTGAGCAGTTAGATTTCCACTCGGGGGAATGAATTATTATTTTTAGCGCGCGTTTTAGTTCCGCCACTCAACGCGCAATGTTTTTGGCGGAACACCACGCCGATTTTTCGGAAACGGAGTTAACACTACGTACGTTCCTTCTGCCTATCCCCCTATATGCGGGATACAGCGTGAAGCTGAAAAAATAAAATAATAAAACTAGATAATATGTATAATAGTTGTCTGTAATACACATAAAGTTAACTGTTACGTGCTAAAAAATATTTTTTAAAATTAATTTAATAATATCAAATATAAAAAATCTTGTTTCGTAGACATGTCAACATAAAATATATTTCAGGCTGCCAACCAGTTTTCGTCAGCTCTAACCTCTGGACAAATGGGCCCTGTCATGTCTCAGTTCGGACTGACTTCCGAAGTAACGTCTGCTGCGAACACCGGAGACATGCAAGCGTTTTTCAAAGCATTGGAAAGTGCCTCGTCCAGCTCCGACTCTAGTAAGGCTCAGGACGAACAAAAAAAGGACAAAAAACAGCCAGATGATAAAAATGACAAAAAAGATGAGGATGCTGGAATGTCCTTAGATTAATTTGTATATATATTTTTTGCTATTCGACTTCTGTGCAGTTTCTTATACGATTACTATAATATATATTAATCGTTTGTTCTTATTGCTAAATATTATTTTCTTTTTCATTTATGTAATTAGTTTATATATATAACATGTTTGCTATATAAATTGATAATATCGGGTATTTTATACACTTGCTTGAAAAGTGGATGTATTTCATTCATTTTATATCTGTTGTATGAGAAATACAGGTGTAAAATGTTTTAATTATATGAGACCATGGAAATGTGTTAGATTTTTTCTTGGAAATAATAAAATCATTCAAATAAAATGAAAGAAGTTTTAATTTTTCTTTTTATGACCTTGTGCTAAGTATTATTTAAGAATTTTTAAATATTTTACTACTTTAATTTTCTTATTAACATAAACAACATGGAAAAAGATAAATCAGAAATAATTTATTACAACTTTACAGGCAATAAATTGATGCTGTATTTTTGGAATAAAATGGAATTTTATTTTATTGCTTTTTGGAATAAAATGATGCTCTATTTGATTCGTGTTTTCAAAAGCGTAATCATAGTCCATCATTCGTAATAAGTGTTAATGGGTACGGTTGGTATCGACGGCGACCGTTGGTACGGTAGCTCAGGTTCGGCCGCGACTTGCGTGTGACCTCGAGAGGAGACGCGGGGAGCGAGGCGCTGGGGAATCCTTCTGGCGCCAGACCGGCCCGCGCCCCGCGTCGCCCCGCGCGCCCCTCACCCGAAATAGATGCACGGTGATTTACGCCTCGGGCGTATGAGTAAATATGTTGCTTGCTTGCCTGCCTTGGCACGTCCGCCCGCGCCCCCCGCGTGCCCCGCCACCCGCGGCCGCGCAGAATGCGTGCGTGGGGCGCGATGACGTCGACAATTATTTTATAGTTTACCAGAACGCCACGGGGCGGAGCGCGGGCTCGCGGGCGGCCGCTTGCAAGGTGAAAAGGTGAATTTCCGTCGACCAGATAGTTATTTGATGATAAACGAACCGAAGATAGCTGCATTAAAATACATTCAACACTATTTGCCATTTCGCCTACGTATATGATGGTGCCGCTTGCTTACAAGTAGTTTTGGCTAACATTTTGACATTGAAGAATGCTGATAAAACTGTTTTAAAATTAGAAAATTCGAATTTGTTACGCAAATGGGCTTTATTATGTTAGCAAAGGTGTAAGACCTATATCTGTACCTATATACCAAAGTATTATTGTAAATCGTTAATTAGCAATTTCATAAGAAATAATAATTGTGTATTATAGTAATTAGTATTCTCTGATGGATTAAGATAGGAATGTTTACAAGAACTGTTATCAAACGACTGATAGTTTTATCAAGATAGACACGTCATATATTAAGATCCTTTTTGAACGATTCTAAGAATTATCTGCCTAATCTTTATTTACTTTGCGCATATATGCGTTACACAGTGTTGATTGTTTTACATCAGTTTAATGCAATAATATGTTCAATGTACTGCGGCGTTCGGTTCCGAAACTCAACACGCAATGTCTCCAGAATTCTGCGGAAAGGCGAGAACGGTTCACACTAGGTTCCCTCTACCTATCTTGCTATGTGCGGGAGGAAGTTATACTTACTCTTTCAATATAAGCGTCCTTTCATATTCGAGATTTTTCATTAACAGTCGTCCGCTGCGGAGGCAAAAAGCGCTTCTGAGTTCTGTACGACCGGTCCCACAGGTTCTTACGAGTGCTTGCTCTTACAATGGTAAGAGGCATCTTCTCCATTCATCACATAATAATTCATCATGCATTTGTTTCAATTCGCATATTTTCCTTGTTACATTTTAGTCGGATGGTGCCGTATGAACGTGATAATGATAATAGCTGATACCTACGCATGATTTTATTTAATATTATAATATACTTTTACTGGAACGTAAAAAAAAATATTAGCGAATTTCTGATAAATAGGCACATATTCAAATGAATCCAAAGTTTAGCCATAAATTTACACCAACTCATTGGAAATGTTAATGAGTAATTATGTTAAATGTAGTTTAGTTTAAATAGCTAACTACTTTATATTGTTTTACTTTTTTACACATATCTATCGTCGGCCTATCGGTACTATCGCCATTATTGCCTTTTTATTGAGTTATGACTTAGAGTTATTTTTACTATAAAGTACGGTTAAGAAGTCGCGGCCTCCCTGACTTCTGAGGTTATGGTTACTGAACTTATGCGCATTGTTCGCTCGGGAAGAAAATATCCAAAAGTAAGTCGTCTACAGCTCACTTCAGCGAGGCTAGGACTTGTTGACTGTACAGTGTACATGGAGTAGGCGAGCCAACCTAAACTGCGTCTATTGAAAAAAGAAGAGAAAGCAAATGATGATGCTGATGATAGATAGGTAGCCTACCTATCTGTCTCTCTTTTTATGCACGTGTGTATACTGACCAAACTATTTACTTGAAATTTATATGGTTTTATTTGTATATATATTTTTATTCTATCTAACGCATAAAATGTTCTAAGTACCTATTTGAATTAAAAAGGCGCAATGGTTATTTCTTTGCGCATGAGTGGTTAGACAAATATAAGTATGGGTCTTTCATCTCTTCAATTATTTGCTGGACACTCGCACTCATAGGCTCTCCTACTCTGTGTATAATTATTCTAAGCTGTTCTAAGCTTATAGGTCAATTTGATATGTAAGGCAACGAAGTAATACGACATTTTTTATATACTTTAATTTGTTTATACTGCACAGGGGCTACGATATGAGTACAAGACTCTTACTTAGGTTATCTTTCATTGGCATTTGCCAATGAGTTGTTAATATATTGCCAAATATTTTAGTTGTTTTGTACAAGTACAGGTGTTTATTACAACGATAAAGTAAAAAGATATCGAGTGGCTAGTAAACGTTTTCTTATTTTGCAAATCAATTATTACATAACTATTAATGTCTATAGCTATTATATTTATAAGTAGGTATGTACCGAATAGTTTGAATGTCGTTGCAACAGACTATGTGAAGGCAGGTGCACCTTCGAACGTACTGGTTTAGTAACTTCTGCGAGCCAAAAGTCAATGTGCTAAAATTGCGATACGTTTTCATTCTACATCATGAAATAAAATTATTATTGTAGAATAGATAATTTAGATTAAAAATAGTTTTAACGTTTTATTTGCGTGGCATGTCACGTTTTAATTATAAAATCATTAAGTATAACGTACATAAGTACTTTTATACATACCTATGTGCACCTATATAATTATGACAGCTTATGTAAATGTCATTTTGCTTACGTTAAAGAATAAATTATGCAAGTGTCTTAGGTCATTGAAATACAATGCTCAGTGACCTTTATTGAATTTACTCTATAAAAGACTTCGAATCGATAGACCTAATGGTCATTGTAACTTTGAAGATATTTTTTTTTACTCATTACTTCATAATTCTATGCAAATAACAGTGGAATTCTGCCAGATTGTAAAATAATACGCATAAAACGCAAATAAATTTAATATTGTTATACCAAGGTTCCTACTATGTACCTATGTTTAAATAATGATTAAGTTAGTAAATAAATTCTTTCATTGTATTTTTTTCCAATTTCACGCTCATTTAGCGGAGACGGTAGAGAGGACTTAGAGCTAAGACACTCCATTTTCCTTTCCGCCTGAATTCGGAACTTAAAGCCAAAGCGGAAAAACAAGCAACAAAGACAAACAACAAACAACAAAGCCGCTTTCCAAAGCGGAAAAACAAAACCATTTAAATATATTCGCCCGAGATCACTACAGCCTCTAATTGTAATTATTTATATTAATTTTGCCACGGATTTGATTCCATTTTTCGTATGTCAGGTAAAATGTCAAAAAGGTGAGGGCCATCGACGATGACTAATGTCAATCGGTCACAAATCGAAAAATACAACAAATTGGCAATGGTTGAACAACAGATAGTTTATATATGACATTTTAGTATATAATATTATGGTAATATATTATAATATATATTTTTTTAAATAGTAATATACATATTGCGCTAAGCCTAAACTAAAGTATGTTTAATCTAAATCTATTTGTTGCGAACGCGAGCTAAATTTTGACAAGATATTACAATGAGAGCATGATTCATGCATTATTGTAAAATATTTTGCCTCACGATGTCGTTATGCCATATCAATATAAGTATTGCGATTGCATACCAATTTTCGACGTTCATTCATATAAACAAGCTATTAATGATATCCATTAATAAACATATTTAATTGGTTTAAATTGTTCGTAGCAATATTTGTAATACGTTTTTTATTCTGTCAGTCTCGGAGATTTTTTTAAGTAATCACTTATACAAAAATCAGTCTATAGGTTATAGATAGACTGAAGTATAGGGTTTTTAAACAAAAATATACGATTATGTTAAGACAATTTAACAACAATATTCAAATAAGATCAGTCGAGTGATAACGCTTCAAGTAACAATTCATAAGGATCACTATGGCAACGTTCGCGAGGCCCGCAGGCGCCACCCTTCATATTACAATCGCAGTGTATATATTTGTCAAATTTTACTTTTTATATGAATTAAGTATGTATTTAACATAGCTTAACTGCATATGTAACTCATATATTTTAAAAATGCAGTAATTAAAAAAAGTGTCTACGAATGAGGTAACTATGGCATAGGGGCAAACGTTCCACGTCCACCTGCTTGGAACACGTTACTGCAGATGCAACTGTATAATAAATGTAATATTAATCTTGTAACTTAAAGAATGTGAAAGGAAAGTACGTACAAATATGTTTAATAAAGCAATTAAGTAGTTAAAAACCTTTATAAATAATTTTCGCAATACTGTAAGAGTGTATTGATATTGTATTTCAACAAACATATAGGTACATATGTATATGTGTATATTAGAATTTTTTTACGCTTTATCCCTTATGTAGCAGGATAGGCATATATAAATGAAAAATATCATTACGAACTTTGTGAAAAGCTTTAAAAAATTATAGATACAGCAAATGGTAGAGAAAATTCTCTCTTGGAAACTGAAAATTATTATTATTCTCAAATTATGTAGACTAACCACCAAACCACATAACTAAAACAAATTTAATTATCTGTAGAAATTGATGGCACAATTTAATTAGAATTAGGAAAATAATTATAATATTTTTTGCAGAAATGCAGTGACTCAAATTTTGGTGGAAAACGGAGTGTCTTCACACAAGATTGTCCTTGCCTACCACTTGTAGGTGCAGCTAGTTGCAATCACAACGGGTGGTTCGTGGAAGTAGCATTACAACTTACCGGGCCGTAATGCCCACGCAAACGAAGTTGCGAGCAGCCAATAGTTTAATAATAATCCGATAAATTTCGACTAATTGATTTCTAGCCAAATGACGTAAGCGATAAACATTTATTAAAGTGTTTTCATAGACTCTAGAGAAGTTAAAATCAAATATACCAAATTGCAACTCGTGCTTAATAATTATAATTTTCTCTTTTCAAAAATAACATCTTAGCGAGAAGGGTTCCTTGTTTCCTAGAATTATCGGAGTGGTAAATGTGAAAAAGTTGGTAACCTGAGGCGGCGGACGACGCACAGGGGACGGTGGACGGTGGGAGGTGGCGCGTGCTAGAGGATTCCGAGAATTTTAACACCGGTTCAACACAACTTACTAATGACGAATCACGCCCGAGGCTGTCATAGTTTGTTACGATTCTACCTTTCTTATCTTCGAGACTTGCGTATTATAGCCTATCTTTAAATATTATTATTAGTAGGTAATTATTACATATTGATTCTTTATCTTAATTTTTATTTAATGTCATGCTTACTTTTATTAAAGATATATAAAACACAATAGAGTTTTACAAAATATTATATATTATAACGATAGATTTATAAATTCAATCTTTCGGCTATGCCAACAGGTGGTCAGATGAACTTGCAATAATTAAAATCTGCAATAATGCAAGTTGCTGCTTTCAAATCCATTATAATTTCAATATCGTTTAAACTACGAGCATTCAGAGAGAATGCTTTAAATGAAGGGATTACTCTACCTCTTCTGTATACCCAAACTTTAAAATTACAATTATCTACTAAACATAGATATATTTAGTATTTTATACTTGTAGGTAACCTGTGTATGATTATACCGTAAAAAACGTTTTTGTTAAGTTTTATCAACAAATGTCGAAAGTAAAATTCTCAGTAAATATTTATGGGCAACTAGATGTTTGAAACCAAGAACAAAACTTGTACTGATTTTATAAACAACATTAATTATTTGATTAGGTATATTATCAAATATTATTATTATTATTATCTATAACACATCGACGCATATCAATGGAAAATAAATGAAGCAGGCAATTATTCAGCTCCACGTGCAGAATTTTAAATAATATATACCTACATACATCATGTTTATCTTGAAATTACCTAACTTTATTTTATCATATTTTTTAAGAGTAAAATATTTTTTTTATTTAATAAGACAATTTATGTTTTAATGGTTTAAGTAAATATAATATACTTAAGTACTTACATAAAAACTTACCTATTGTGTTCTCTTTTTGAACTTGAAGCAATATGAAGTTAGATTACAGTGCGAATTTCGTTCCACATTATATCTAATACTAGTGGACCCGGACGCGGCTACGCCTGCTTGAACTATAAGAATATTTATTAAATATATTTATGAAATTATTTTCAGTTTTCAATAGAATTAGTAAGAAAATATAAGCCTAAATAATCAAAAAGAATAATAAGTAGAGACATATTATTAGAAAAAATATCTGAGTTATTGAAATCAACAAAAGAAGTAAAAGTAACTAAAGGATATTCTTAATATTAGAAAAAGTACCTAAAGTTTTCCGTGCGTGCGTACATACTCGTAGATATCGACTTTATGATATAACTAAACATTTTTCTATATATTATTATTAAATAGGATATTTTTTGCGAGTAAATAAAATAAGAAGAGGACCAAAGTGTATTTTAAATAAATTATAAACAGTAAATAATACAAAAAAAAATCTGTTCTGTTCTTTCTAATATGGCGTTCCGAGCGTGCCAGTTGGGCACAAAATCACTTCGCCAGTGTCACGTTGAATGGAGAACTCACGAAAGAGGTTGTACGGTAAAACATAAAAAATTACAATAGTTAGAAAATGTATGAAAATTTATAAAACCGTCAACGTCATCTGCCCGTTCGCATCGGTCATACTATACCGCTCGCAGGCTAGGTCATTCCGAATCAGTGACACCTCCTTAACCATTTATTAGAATGTTATACAGTAAACTATAATTTCAATCTAGATAAATGCTAAAAGTGACTATTATATTTATTTTTATAAGAATGAATATCAAAATATAAGTTCATTTTGAGTGACGTTTTCTTATAACAACAAACAAACTTTGCAAACCGTTTCTTAGCAACGACGGTTGTTATTAATATGGCAGAATAAATTGCATGTCAAATTATAAAGTATTTTAATTTATCAGTACATGTGTGTAATGTAATGTTATATAACCTAAAGCACTTCTGAAAAATGCAGCTTTCATACAAATCAAAAATATAGTAAATCGGACCAGTAGATCCAGAGATCTTAGCGTTCAAACAAACAAACAAACTCTTCCGCTTTATTATATTAGTATAGATTTTATTATATTTGCTATCTTTTATCGTAACTTATCACTTTCAGCTTATAAAGTGTATTTATTTCTAGAATCATGTGAAGCAGAAATTGTAAATAATTTTTATCTGAATATAAGTTGCGAATATGAAATAAAGGACAAAAGGTTTTTAATTGAAACGGTGTCTGTACTTGGAAGATATTTAAAAAAATTTTTAGTGGGAACCCTTATTAACGTAATAGAACCCAAAAAAAATATTTTTAAAATTTGTGTCTGTTAATCTGTGCGTTTGTTTTCGCCAATCTCAGAATCGGCTTAACCGATTTGGATGCGGTTTTCACTATTGGTTTCTGGCAACCTCTCGAAAACATCTCGGGTTTATTTTATTACAATCGGGTCATTAATAAAAAAGTTATGTCAATTTAAAGTACTTAGTTCGACAAATTTGCTAATTGCCGTAACAGTTATTTTATACAATTGTTTTACTGAATTGACTGAATCTTTAGTTTTCAATTTCTATATTGATATTCCTTTTTCAAGCGGGCTTAGCCCCGCACGGTACCACTATTATCAAATATGCATAGTTTGTGATTCATCATTATGCTATAAATTAAGTAAATATAAAATAGCCCTTACCGAAATACAACAAGCTGTCATTGAATATTCTTTTTATAAGATGAAATTTGTGTAGGTGTAAAGAATGCATCTCGGAAGCAGGAACACCTCCCCAAATTCGAGTACTGGCAACTTACCAACGGTAATCCCAGCTTGCCTCTCGGTCACTTCGGGACAGTATTTGTGATGAAAGGGACATAAGCCAAATCTATTTACAGTTGGTATCATTTCGCTAAAAAATTACAAAATTAAAGGTAGAGAATGTTTATTTGCGCACTGTGTATGAATTGTAACATTAGCGTCCATATATTTTTCTAAAATCTGTACAATTTCATACTATGCAAACAATAATTATCGTCATTGTATATCATAAGAGTAGCGAGAACGAATTCTTAGCTATTTATTTGGTCAAGTGGTGTTTGGAGTGGCTGACTCACGTATATTATTATCACAATTCGCACATACATAGCTTTAGGTATTTAATACATGAAAATGACGATATTCTCGGTATAAGTATACAGGTGCTTTTTAATTAATAAATTAAAGTATAATTTAAATGCGAATAACATCTAGGTGAAGTAATTCATTTTACATTTTGTTTTTTGGATATCGGATTTTTATAATGAGTTTATTGTGATGTTTCCAATTTCAATTTCTGTTAGTTGTACCTATGTTTATTATTAATGTTTCCCTTCGTCTATGACGTCAACTCATATCATTGCCAAAATGAAGTGTTGTGTTATTTTTGTTCGAAGATATCATTTTTAACATGTCAATGTTTATAAAGTGAGGAAAATACACCAAAATTATATATATTATATAAGTATAGATATCTACTCACACCTTATTAGGAAAATTGTTATTGCTTTCAAAATTAATAAATCGGTCAGTACATTTTACATACCTACTGTTTCAAATATATTTTAAACAATTATTTTATTATTAAGTAGGTATGTACATACTTTTTATTCATTTAAAAAATAGGTAGGTATGTGCTTTCCAAGAACTATTATATAGACATTTTATTTGGGTTAAATATGAAACATCACACAACTGTAGGTAGATAGAGCAAAAATATAATAGGTACTTGACTGATTTTCTCACCTCGTTATAATATAAAGAAAATATAATAAAATCAGCTACACGCTGTAACCCGCACACAGTAGGGTAGGCAGAGGGAACCTAGTGTTAACACTCCGTTCCACACTTTCCGCCGAATATTGGAGGCATTGCGTGTTTAGTGGCGGAACTAACTCCGCGCTTTGCCTCGACAATAGAGTAAAGAAATGAAAATATAAATTTTTAAATAAATATTTTTCTCGAGTGAGGATCGAACCCACAACTAGTCGCGTTTACAGTCACACTTTTTGCCTCTGCGCCACGACTGGCCTCTTTGATATTAGAGTTAATACATGTCAATATAGTAACAATCACCTCTAAGTAATATTTATCTTGCTTCCGTAAAATGTGTATAAAATGTAAATGTAATATAAAAAATACATAATTTTTAATCTAACATTATCTTTTCAAAAACATTATAAGTATTTCATGAATCACTTTATGAAGGTACTCCCGATGAAATATTTATATTATGTGTCCAAGACTTTCATTAAATTCCTTTGCGTTTGCGTGCCATTCATCGCTATCGATTAGTTTGGTACAAATAAGTAGGCGTTACGTAGCCGGTGTACAGAACACCTAACAAGGCGAGCTGCGGCGGGGCGCGGCCGAGAGCCCGTCGCAGCAGCGCGGGCCCACATACTCGCATAGCGGTCAGGCCAGCCGCCAGCCAGCCGATGACCTGGTTGCGAGGGAAGCCCGACTGGAGTGGGGGAATCCTTGCTCGTTTCGAGGCTTTCGTTCGACGTACACCTATTAGTGGAACACTATACTCTCATTTTACCTCACTTTTCCTTTAAATATACAAAAATAATCAATCACCAACTATCGGTAGATTGGCTGCTATTGACTATTTCAGAGAATGAACGTGTTAATTCTAGAATATGTAGCAATTTTGACATAATTATTATCTAATTACTAAATCATCTAATGTAGGCAGAAACCCCATTCGTGTGAGTGTGTGTAGAATGTAGTAGATATTGTGTGTTCATTTCAACGCTCGCCACCAAGACGGGTTTCCCGCCCACGCGACTCTATGGCGCCTGACCGGACCAGCAATTTACTCGATAGCTACAATTCTAATCGTTTGTTTTTATTTATTATACGTTACAATGAATTTTATAATAACTTAATAGTAACTTTTAGTTTATTCATCTTACTTATTCGAAATGTCTTAGAATTTCTACAAAATAGAATATTGGGTCACAACATAATGTAGTTATTTATTTTTCAATTGCAATATGGAAAAGCCATCACCCCCGTGGCATGCTCAAGGCCGCGTGATGACGTAGCACGCCAGCAACAGGCGGAGAACGTCGAAAGAAACAACGCAACAAGTGCTCCGCGCCCAGGCGCCCCCGCTCTTGTGCGCGCTATATCTTCATTGAGATACCAGTGGTATTTTTATAAAGTAATAAGCTCATTTGGTTTTACGAACCCAGTTTTAACATTTAAGTATATATGTGAATATTAATACAAGCCTAATTTATTATCATGACTTCCTAGGCCTTATATCAGATAGAGATACGTAATTATATTTTTGACGATATAGCCTACTTTTCGTGTTGTATAGAAATTGGATTTAAATGAGTATCAATGTAGTAGGTATCAGTGTTCCGTGTATCACTAGTTTCCTGAGCAAGAATCGAGCGGCTGCTCGCTATCGACATAGCGCGTGCGTCATCGCCTCCGCACAACTGATAAGCGCCTTGAATTATCATTGCAAATAATGTTTATACATTCATATCTGACTTGAGTACTGAGGAGTTCCTCCACTGTTGCTTATCATCATACAATTTATTAACTAAATATTTAGATTAATATCCACAGTGACGCGGCCTTATTTGTCTTTCAGCAAAATAAGTAATGAACTAACAGTTTGATAAAGAGGTCTTAGCGATAGCGAGTTCATATGATAATTTAAATATAGGAAAATACCAGCTCTTTATACAACTTCGAGCTATAAACAACATTTTATATATATATTACAAATACAATCCTCTGCAATAATAATAACCAGTATGGGAATGACTTATTTACCACTCACTGCATGGTGTAGATCTCTTGTTAAGCCTAATTTCTCCACATTAATAGATGTGTTCGAATTTTTTTGTCCAATCGAGATATTAAGATTAATCAAGTATACAAAATCTTCGTAAATCAGTCGTTTAACACATTATACAGAGAATGTAAAATGAACAGTGGCACATAAAGCCAATACCCGTTCTAGCCGAGCGCAACCGTTACGAAATCACTGCTGCATTAAAATTATATGATTAAGGCTACCAATACTCGTAAATAATCGCTGTATCTTAAGATCTTGTTTTTTCTTATCATAAATAATAGTTGAGTTTTAAAGTTGTTATTGCTAAAAATGATTACAGCGAATAATACAATCGCGTCATAGACAGAACATTTTAAATATGTACCAAACAACACGAACAGGAAATTTATATCGAATAAGTAGGTACTTATTTTGCATAATTGTATAGAAAATCCGTAAAAGATGGCACTGTAATCGTAGTGTTAAAGTCCGTGCATAGATACGTATAAATAGATTACAACGAGCGACCGATCCGGTTGCGCAGAAGGAACGAGATAGATAGACGCGCCATGAATCACTTCTTACAGCGAGCCTCGGGCCGCGAGTGTACGCTGTGGGTGTACACTGTACGTGTACAGTCAGAGAGGCGGCCGGAGAGACCGAGGGAGTGGGGGCGCGGGCGGGGGCAGCGCCGCGCGGGTTGCGGGCAGCGCGGGGGCCGGGGGTTGCCTACGGCCGAACGGAACGGAGCGATACGAGCCGACGACAAAGTACAACTAAAAACAGTTGAACAGCCAGTCGCGGCGCGGTAACGTGCGTCGCTCGCTCCTCCTGTGCATGCAGCCGAAATACATTCACGCTGCAAGCTCCGCTGTGAAATAGGAAATTACGTACACATCACTAATTATCATAAGTGAAAAGAATAGCGCTCCTCTGCCGAAGTGTAGTGACCAGTGACACGAGTGTGACGGTGCGAGAGTGTACGCGAGTGTGTGTGTCGTGGCGTGGATCGCGCAATTATTAACGATGATTCACTTGCGCGCGGGTGAAATGCAGCCTATCGGACTTGTTGACATATGTTCGGGAGAAGTAAACAAATGATACCGAGGATACTTTTTATATAATGGTGGATTGATTCAATACTCCGCGGCCGGTAAGACATGTTTCCTTGCTCAGCCTTTCAATATTGCAACCTATTTACCACGTTCTGTGTTTGTTTTCACACAGGAATTGTGTCCGATCGATGGACAGCTGAGGAAGTAGACCCCTCGAAATTAGGCCTAACATTATATATTTACTTCTTATTCTCTAACAGTTTTTTATCATTTTCATAGAACCTAACCTATCTTCTATTTTTATATAATAAGTACCTTATTAAAGATAAACAACGCAAAGAGTGACCTTGAAATAAATATAAGGTCTAATAAATGGTCGAAAATATTTTATTTGCAAAACATAAACGTTTGTTTTTTTAAAGAAACTTTCTAACGTTATTCACATCAGACATATTATTTTTTCATTGAGAAAAATATAAAGGGTTTGCCAAAAAAACATAAAAAGGAATTGTATTTCTACACGAACTCTACATTACAATACTAATAGATATATATATAGTTGAGCAATATTTGGTATGAAAAAAATATAATGAATATTTTAAGAAATTATTATTTTTTGGGTTCTACATATTGTCTTGATCAGGATCGCAGGTATACAGACAGTTTTTACATAAAATACGCTAAATGGAATAAGTAGGAGCAAAACAGGCTGGCGGCAGACACAGGCGTCGCCAGGGCCGCCTGGCTTGGCGCCAGGCCGGCGGGCGGCGGCCGACCACCGGGATTCCTTTGTCTCTAATATATCTTTGGTTCTCTATAACACCCTAGAACCAGTTAACTGCATTTTCCGTAGCGCATTCAAATATTTTACACTAAGATGATCTGAGATGTAGTTATAAAATAAACATATATCAAGTGTAAGCTATAAGTGCTAAATTTGGTCTATATTCTTCGAATAAGGTACACGGCACAATCACGCTCTACTCTTTAATAAGCCACGCACACTCGCGCACTCAGGCGACATGTCGTTACACCGATCCGAGCACAGAGCAATCAGGTACATTAGTGTGCGTAATGCGTACTGCGCTTATTTGCCCGTTCGCTATAAACGAGCGGAGCGGCTCGCTTGTCTCCGGTTCTCAGAAATTGTAACGCCTTCTTGGAACGCAGCAACGCAGCCCTCCACAAATGCCTCGAGTGAGCGCGAAGCGAGGTCGTCACTCCACTACAAGTATTTGGATTGTAGCTAAGTGAACACCCACACTTGCATAACCACATCTCTCGCTCGCTGTACGTTTGAAGCGCTTATAATATTCAATATCAAATATATGAAAAATGCATAATATAAAAATGACGAAATGACTTAAATTATTTTTTAATAAAATATAATTTGATCCCATCTTCCAACTTTATTAATATGAGCTTAAATCTAAAAATCCCTTGGTTCCTACTGATTTGCGATACAGTTGAAATACATCATGTGGTATTGTTATTTATTTTGAAGCCGAGAAGTTAAAAATAAAATACTGAGATTCAAAGATGGGGAGATCCTCGTTTTCGAGGCGCAAGTTCGGCTTACGTCATAATGATGTCACATCGTACTATTAGACATAACATAGAGCGGCACATGCGCGTTGCGTCAACAGCCGCAACATTATGTCCGTATTTATGTACTTTGTTCGTGCCTTAATTATTAATTTTATGTTTTTATTGACGATTAACTTAGAAATATATTTAACGTTAGTTGCAGAGAGGATAATTACGATTATATGCAAACAATCTCATACGAGCTTGGCAAGACACAATGACATACATTAATCAAGACACGTCTTTGCTCTTACTAGTCGCTAAAACAGTTGATATATAAAGTATCTCAATTAAAATTAAGAATAAAATTTTAAGTTCAAATTAATTTGAAATCCATAACGGGAACTTTAAGACAAATTACAACAAAGTCATTATTAATTCCAAGCTTGTAAATAAAAAAAATATTGAAAGCGTTAGATTGTACTTTTCAAGTATCTAGAACTAAATAGGAAATATAGGAAATAGTAGCTCGTTTTTATAACCACAGATTGCTCCAAAATACGTATTTTAAACGTCGCAAGGTAAAAAATATTGTAGTATATCAATTAACACAAATACTAACAGTTATTTCTAATATTTGCTTTTATAATGTAGGTTGTCTGGTACTATAAAATCTTATTTAGAAAATCCGAAAAATTCTATTGTGAAAGTTGACAACATAATAGTGTTTTTTTTTATTATATTCTTTGTCTGCATCGAAATAAGGAAGATGTGAAAAAATGAACAACATTAGGACATGTAATCAACTCTACATCAATAGGTACATAAATTCTCCTTTTCACGATAATTGCGCGAATTTAAATGATGTGTTTGTTCTTTCAGGATAAAATTATGCAAGCATGTAATAAACACGTTTATAAAAAAAACACATGAATAAAAACGAAAAACCTTTAAAAAATGCCACTAAATTGCTTGTTTTCTGTTAAAAAATATTTATTTGAAAAATTAGAAACACCTGTTTTTCTATATAACGTAACAAATAACTTTAATGCAATTTTCTCTATAACTAATATTTTATCAATTTTAAAAATAATATATAGCACACTCGCCTAATAAATAGCACAAATTGGCTAACACTACCTAAGTTGCTCAGCGAACCCGTATGTTATTAATTAAATAAGAGAAGTATTTTATTTTACTTTTAATAAAATTGTTTTTAGCAAGCTTTTAGCTTGCTTTTAGCATAAAATATTACTTTTTCTAAAATTTTAATGACTATTACTTATATTATTTTTGGTTATAGCTCCACGCTGTGCCCCTCACATAGCAGCCACGCTTTGCCTCGACACCAGAACAAAGTAATAAAAATATTAAATATTTCATTTGCTCGAGTGAGTATCGAACTAAAAACCTGTCGTGTTTACAGTCATACGCTTGTGTCCCTGTGCCATGACTGGCTTTATAATAAATAATAGTTAAATTATTAAAGTTATTTTGTAAAAAATAATAAAATTCAATAAATATTTTGGAATGTGTTAGTTTGATTGGAAAGATAAAACGATAGTATCAATAATTAAAAATATGTTGTTCCAGGTATAAACGTCGCGTACAAGGATGCCGCTAACTCAAGAAAAACGTTTAGATACTAATTTTTCTAATAACAATGATCACAGCTATTTACACAAAAAGTTTAAAAAAATGGCATCTACATTATCGCCACTTCCAAATAATTCGATTAAAGGAGAAGAAAGCAGTCAGAAAGAAACAAGCATTACACATGTAGCGAGTAGTCATACAATTTCAAATAGAAGTATTGCAGCAGCTCATCCTGAAATAGAAAAGATTAAAGATAAATATGATAAACAAAACATTGAAATGGAGAGACATGTACAAACTAATTATAATGATGAAAATATTAGATTTAGCGATGTAAATAATTTAGTTCAAATTTCTGGTAAAACCAGTTTTTCTGAAGAATTTTTAAATAAGACTGAAATCCTTGAAAATGATTTTATAAAAGAAACGTACAGTGGTGGTTCCGGGCGGTATGTTTGCCCATATTGTAAAATATCATGTGCCAAACCTTCAGTTTTACAAAAACATATCAGAGCTCATACTAATGAGCGACCGTATCCTTGCATACCTTGTGGCTTTGCTTTTAAAACCAAATCAAATTTATATAAACATCGTAGATCAAGAACACACGCATTAAGATCACAAGGAGGAGACGTAGCTACAACAATAAATGAAGAAGATTTATCTGGTGGTTCAGAAAGTGACACATCGATACCACCTACTTCGATATCTGATGCTGGTTCAGATGCTTCTATAATTCGTTTAGAAAATAACAGATGTAATGAATTTTCATCACCTGAATTACCAAGTGATAATGCATCTGTAAGTACCGTTTGTTCGTTAACAGATAACAAGAAATCTAAAGCGTTGATTTACAAACCCAAATTTAGAGCTGCATTTTATCAACCAAGCGAAGAAAAAGATAAGATAAAGAAATCTATTTCTCAAAATGCAGATTTTCTTACGGAACATATCTCGAAAATTATATCAGATAATGAAGCCATTGTTGATGTCATTGAGACTCCTTTACAAAAAAAATATGGTAAAATTAAGCAGATAGCGGAAAAGAACAAAATGTTTTTAAGCGATGTAGAGATTAAATCTGAAATTACTCCATTAAATTTAACAAAACAAACTTACGAAACTGATAATAACATATTAAGGAAGCGGTCACATTCGGAAAGCTTCGCTCAACTTGTTGAAGACCATAAACATCCCCTAAATCCTGAGGGTTCAATAATAAAAGATCTTTTGCTTAAAACAAAAGCCAATGGACTTAACTCTTTAACAAATGAATTAGCTGATGGATTAGGAACTCTATATGTTTGTCCACTATGTCAAATCGTTTATAGAAGTGCTGATAATTTAGATATACATAGATTGTACTATTGTAAGGGAAACATAAGTAACAACTCAACATTATCCCATAAGGATTTGAAAAATGTAAGACCTGAAAACATGTATGTAAGAAGTAATTCTATTAATGTTCGCTTACCAGAACATCCAATGAGCCCTTCTCCAAGAATAAGCATAGCTACAAAATCACCACCCCTTAAAAACAAGCCGGACAATTTAGTGATTTTGAAGCCAGAATGTAATGACATAATTGCCCCATTGCCATCCCCAGGTCCGCTTCTTGGGAATACAAGACTCGTAGATACTAGAATTCCATCAGAGTTTAATAAGAAGACTGAAAGCTTAAAGCTTAAATCCAAAGAATCTAGCCCAAAACGGAGACTTGATAGCAGAGACACTTATAGTCCAAGATTAATGGATAATAGCTCGCCTCGTACAAATGATTTATACTCTCAACCAAAACTTAGATGCATGGAAGTTAATTCAGTAGCATTAAGATCTATGGAGGAAATTTCACCACACATTAGACATAATTCTACTTCGCTACAAATGTTTGGCGGAGAAGTAAAAATAGTCGACCATTCGGGTAGTACAACAACATTACGTATAGAACCAAGCAAAACACAATTATCTCCAATTTTAATACATCAAAATCTCTCGCCTTCAAAGTATGCAAATGATTCTGAGGCGAGTAGTGTCGTTGTACGATCAGGGTTACATTCTGGTGGTACTATTGTTCATAATCCACCTACACCAAAGGAATTAATTTCGACCCCGCAAAATCAAACTCCTAGAGCACCTGTATCAACACCGAATCCTCAGAGTGCAAACTTGATAGGCATTCATGATATAACGCACTTCCAGTTTCCACCTCTTAGTGCTATAACAGCTTATAATCCCTTAACTTTACCTCCTCTAAGTCCGACGTCTTCTCCAAATGGCGCTACAACCATATTGCACGGTGGAAAATTAATACCTCATGTACCTGGTATACCAGGTCCAAATACGCCCGGTTTATATATGGGGAATCAGAGTTCACAAATAAAATCTAATGATAGCTATAAAAATACAATAAAGACTACATATGAGAACCTCCAAGAAAATATATCGTATAACATACACTCAGCTAAAGGATCGTCAGTTATAAACTACGACAGAATCCTTCATACCAGAAGTCCAAATATGAAGTCACATCCAGATATAGAAAGAATTAACTCTCAAAAGAATTATGGTCCGGAAGTTCAGAACAGCTCTACTGTTCCAATTATTAGGATAAAACACATAGATGAGCCTATCTCAGGGAAAACCTTTTTAATAAATAATACAAGGACGACGGTGCGTAGTGATGGAAGTGTTAAACGAAATGCTGATAGTCTATCCAGAACCCCGGTTTTAAAAGAGAATACGAATTATTTGTCAAGTAAAGCAAAAAATAAAGATGCTAATTTAAATCTTTCTTCCAAAATTGTAGATATTAAGTCTGAAAATGAAATAAAAAATTTTAATTTCGAAAATTTAATTACTAAATCTGAGATCTATAATAATCAAATTCAAAGTTCTACGGAGGTCCAAAAAAATTGTAATGAACAAGAAATTGAAACTTCTGTCTCCATTCAAAATGAGAGATCTGAGACATCTTATTTTCAAAAAAATGTAGCTGCAAAGCCTGTTACAGAAGAACGAAAACCAAAATTTTTACGACCTTCTACTCTGCCACTAAAGCCAGGAACTTTCACTCCAAAGAGACATCACGGGATCACGCCGAATGCAAACACAATGCCTTTAGTATCTCCAGAAACCCCCCGTCCGGCTAAAGCATACGGTCAACTTTACTTAAATGGCAATGCATATACCTATTTAGGTCTCAAATGCTCAACGAAAGTTTTTTACTGCACAATAAATCGGCCACAGCCGACATATGTACCGAATCAACATTTTCTGTCCATGTACAGTAATTGGCAGGTAATTATAATTGAGCTATTGAATGGTGATCATGTAGTGTTATTGTTAAATGTGTAGTAAGTGCATGAATATGTTTACAGTTATTATCTGAGCTGACGCCAGACCCGCTGGGACTGTCAGCATCGTCTGCTATGTCTTTATATGACTCACGTCATCGACCGCAAAACGTGGCCGTCGCTGTGATTAAACAGGATCTCATATTGACTCATTCATCGCAATGGAATAAAAATTCGAAGGACGGCAAACAGGTATAAATAAACTCAGGCTAGATTAATATTATTATAAATTGCTTATAATTATTATACAAATAGTATTACATATTAAAATAGAAAAGTAATGTTCGCCCGTTCATTCACTTGTTTTCGTATTTATTGTGTACTACAATCCTACTACTTATTGTCGTTTATCCTCTAATTAAATCATGAAGTAGTAACATGTCCTACTTTCAATGGCCTTTTATGTAATATCGATTAGATACAGGTGGAAGTGTCAGCACCACATTAAATGAAACCACAGTTTTAGCTACTCTATAAAAGCCTAATATAATTAAATTTTATTTTCCCAAAAGTGAAAAAGTTTTTATTCAAATAAAATAAATAATAAAATTATCGTTGTAAAATAAAATCCCATTTATAAGGACGACGCACGCACACATAAACCTACCAAAGGACACCGTCGCACACGACACACACTTATTCCGAAATCGAGTCGTAGGTATTGGCGATAAAGTACAAAGTTGTTTAACCTCTAGTAGTATTTTTGTAGTAGTAAGTGTTTACCTCATTGGTATCTATGCGTAATTGTGTCACATGAAATACAAGTGTGGATAAAAAACGTGAAATGAAAAAAAAAATCCTACGTCCAGACTGTTGAGACATGTTGATTAATTTCTTTAGGTATGGGTTTGAAATATTTTACCGATTATGCTGTTTTCGTAAATGGCTCGCTGACGCTTCCACCCTATTTATTAAAGTAATAAGATTTCACCATATATTTGGACCTTATATATTACACAAAAATATGTATGAAAAGAACAATATCGACAAAATATTTTCAGTTCAGAGAAATATGTAACTTTATAATTAGACAATGAGTGCGTCATCTATTTGATTTAATGATGTTGCGCATAATAAATAATTCTTATATATTATTATTATCACTTTAGTGAATAAAACTTGCACATGTCCGTCCGCCGCTGATTAAAAATTATGCTATCATTTAATTTTCAACTAAATTGACTAGCTTGAAATTATTTACTACACACGACTTTTTAAGTGTTAAATTACAATAAACATTTTAAATAAAAATATATATTTATCGTGTTTATCTATTCATAAGTAAATACATAAATTCATTCGGTTTATTGTTTACTTTTTACATTAATGATTTTACTGGCTTTTTTACATTTATTGTGATATTTATCTAATGTTTTGGTCATTTTATTGTTATTTTATGTTTTGCATTTCAGACTTTACAGCTAATAGAAGCAAAAAAATCGGAAGACTTGAAAAACGCTGAAAATCAAACAATACCTAAAAAAGAGTTAGCAGGAGGTTTCGAAAGTAATGAAGAATATACGTATGTTCGTGGACGTGGTAGAGGACGCTATGTATGTTCAGAATGTGGAATTCGTTGTAAGAAACCGTCTATGTTGAAGAAACACATTCGAACACATACCGACGTGCGGCCTTACACTTGCATACATTGCGTTTTTAGGTCATTATTTCAAATATTGATTGCTTTCATGTTATAAGTGGTGTTTGTATGTCATCATAATAATTAATATTTTAAATTTTCAGTTTTAAAACAAAAGGCAACTTAACAAAACATATGAAAAGTAAAGCTCATTATAAAAAATGCTGCGAACTAGGCATAAACCCGAACGAGGGCAACGACATGGATGGCCCTGAAATGGCACAATGCTCAGGCGAAACGGATGATGACACGGATTCTGAAGGAGATGAAGGAAACGAGGGGGAAACTGAATCAAGTGGTAAGCTGTCGATATTGTTGTCTTTGAATCACGCTTTGTTATATATTGATGAATTATTTAAAAGTTTTATGGGTTATGTAAACTTTGGATTGATTGTTTCAGATACAGAAACTTGCAAGTCTCGTTTACCGGAACATGAAGCTGCCCACTGTTTGTTATCCTTGGGTAGCACTCGACCAGCAACGTCTGCTACACCGGGTCTCATAACGAGTGCGCGACCGACTACCTATCCATATACTCCTATGTTACTAGACAGTATGGCGGATATTACTTCCGAGACAGTACAAGTTGTACAGACTCCAGTGATAGATACTAGGATGGATGTCGATAACGAACCAATGGACCTAAGCAAAAACGAATTAAAAACTCCTTCAAACGCAGGTTTAGCAGAGATACCCACTGCACGCGAATCAAGTGTATTGGCGTCGCTGGCGTCCAATACCGCCAAGTTACCGCAACATCAAAGTCAGTGGGTAAATGGGGAGCCAATGTTACATACATATTTAACTGAACGAGCCCTTTTAGACACAAAAATTAAACAGAGTCAGTTTACTAGCAACGCTAAATTAAGAAAAATTGAACTAGAAAATTCTCTGTATTCAGAGGAGGGCGGCGATAAGAATTATAAAAGTTCCAATTCATTAACCACTACATGTAATAACAATTTAAAAGTGACCAATGCTAATGATGCTGTAAATTCTAACACTCATAAAGATGATAATATTTACCATGAACATTCGCAAAATTCGACCAACAGCGACACAAGATCACGAACTCCTGGTAATTCTGAAAACGCTAAGCATGTAGTATCAGAATATTTAAAACAGGCTCGAATAATGAAAACTCTCGATGACCCTATACCAAATCATCCCGATTTGTCGAGCGACGATAGTAATAGCGGCAAAGTTATGGAAGATAAAACTAAAATGGACGACTTCGATAGTGATAACATGAAATTGGCACCTTCAGAATATGATTCTGTTGCGCCCAAAGTAGTCATCGGGGTTGGGGGCGTAGCTTTTAAAGTCACTAAAGGCAAAGATTTTGAAGGCATGCCTTATTCACCTGGAAAATTGATGGAAGACGGGCGCAGAGTTTGTGACTTTTGTAACAAGACATTTACTAAGCCATCTCAGTTAAGACTGCATTTAAACATCCATTATATGGAGCGGCCGTTTAGATGTAGCGTATGCGCCGTCAGCTTCCGTACCAGGGGACATCTTCAAAAGCATGAACGTTCTGGCTCTCACCATAATAAAGTGTCGATGACATCTACATTTGGTGCAGCGACGTCGTTTAATCCACGTCCATTCCGTTGCTCTGATTGCAACATTGCTTTCAGAATACACGGGCACTTGGCAAAGCATCTACGAAGCAAAATGCATGTTATGCGGCTCGAGTGTTTATTTAAACTGCCATTTGGTACTTTTACGGAGATTGAGCGAGCTGGCCTAAGTTTAACAGATATTGACACAACAGATTGCGCCAGCTCGTTGGCCAGTTTACAGTCTCTAGCAAGAAAACTCCATGAAAAAGATCCTACGAAGTTAGAATACCGGGAGCCTAGCGCAGGTCCGCCACTGCCCCCGGCGAGCAGAGACTCATCCGAGGACGAAGACGCTGTGATCTCTGATAAAACTTGTGACAGTGTTAAAGATACTGAGATAAAAACTATTGAAAATTGTGAAAATCAAGAAACAAACAGACAAGTTAACTATAGTGCCACAGATAATTAGTGCCAAAATTAAACTAAGTAGAATATTTTTATGTGCAATTTTGTTTTTATTATTAATTTAAGATGTAATTATTCATACTGGGGTTTAACTCAGATGTGTGTGAAAACAAAATGATGCGCTTTAATTATATACATATTTGTATTTTATGTTATATATGTGGTTCTGGAGACTATCATGTAAATATCTCAAATTGAATTAATTTTAATATTGTTATATTGCTTCCAGTATAAGGCTTACATATTATTACTTATAGCTCTAAATAGAATCTATGAGGATATTTTTAAGTGTTCTTGGATTTGAAAAAATGGGTTAGGACCTTCCTTTATGTCATTCAAACATTAGAAATATGTGGTCCACGATTAAGATAAAGCTTGAAATATCAATGAAACATATTACATTTTAAAAGTGTACTACTATAGTAATTACTCTTTTGTATGTATTTTTATAAAATATATACTACATTTTATTTACACTGAAAAATGACTACTTCCAAAAATCCTTTAAAGTATCTTTTAATGTAATTGGCATATCAACTTCCATAAACGAAATTAAGATATTTTGAAGAGTCTTCCATATCGAAAAAAATAGTACTTGTGCTAGAAATTTGTTTTATACTAGTTACTCTTCATTTGGGTAAATATTTGACTAATGTAATTACATCTTAAGCTGACTAATGACTTGCATACAGTTTTATCTCTTTAATAGAAATATTATATACATAATGTTAGGCCTAATAAGTTTTATATAACTTTACATACTTATTACATTGTAAGAATAACATATTTTTGTAATTACATATTCTTTTTTATATTCATAATCGTATTTATTCAAAATTTTGTAATAGTTATAAAGTAGGCTATATTGTAAAATGTTACAATTTATTCCTGGGTTAATTGTATTTTCTGTTATAAACATTGTATGAGTATTCACAAATACTATTTATATTCCAAATTACTAATCTAAAAAAGAGAATGTATCTGTTATTTGAGTGTGTTATAATCTATAAATGGAAACACATATCATTGCTCTATCTTAGTGTCATTACTGTTTTACAAGCATTGTAACATATTATCTAATAATACTTTTATTAGCATAGCTAATAACTATTTCTTTTTTATTTCAAATGTTCTTACATAATACATGTATGACGTAAGCATGTTGAATTTAAAGAACATAAAAGAAATCTGCTGTGTAGTTTGTACATACAAAAGGAAAAAGGGTGAAAAGAATTACAAGTCAAATATTTGCCCATTTATTGTTTTTACTATACATTATATGGATGAATATTTTATATAGATAAGATTAAAGTAATTGTAAAATTATAAAGTTTATTTTTATTTTCTTCATATCACCGAGCATCGAAGACAACCACTGGATTTTTCAGTTAAAGAAATTTTAAACAATATAAAAGCATGCAAAATCATATTCAGGTGAACTTGACGTTTATGTCAAAAATATTTTTATGATAAGTACATATAGATAATTCGCCGTGGCGTAGCGACACGGCGTCTAATTACAAACACGGCGTATCTTGGTTCAATTCCCACTCTAAGCAATGAGTATACATATATATTTATTTTCTCGCTCGGTTAAGAAGACAAAGCGCAACAATGAGTCCTGCCACTCAAAACGTAATGTCTAGAATGTGTCTAGTATCTTAATGCAAAGTTCCTTTCTGTCTAACTTGCTAACTGGGGAATTTAGCTTTAAGCTAAAAAGTATATGTAGTATTTATTTTGTTATAATTTATTTGCATAATAGAAAATAATATTTAAAAAAGCGGAGAGAAAGAAGAAAGAAAACAGTGTTAGGCATACGAAAACTCCATGCGAAACTTCGAAACTGGATTCTGATCAACCGTTAATGTCATGGTTGTATTGCTTTTAATCTAAAATAGAGATTTCTATTTTATGTAGATAGATAGATGCAAAATGTGCACAACTATATATACATGAAAAAAAAATTAGTACACCTCTGGGGATCTTTTTAGGAGGTTATTGTTTATAGAGGACTGAGAGTGCAACTGTGAGTGCGCGATGAGTTCTTCATCCATTAGTTGCGCACATACTTAATGCAAATATAAGACATGTGATTTTCTCATGGTTACCATTGTCAGAAATTGACAAAATTAAAATGGTACCACACAAACATTAAATTAAGAAAAGTTCAACTGAAAACCTCTTCCTTACGGAAGTCAGTTAAGAATAAGATTAGACAAAAATTAGAGAAATTAAAAGTGGAAAATATAAGTAATATTAAGTTTCACATAAGAGAAATAATATATGAGATTTAAAAAGCATACTGATTTCTGTTATTTAAAACAAATACTAAACTGGCAAGCATGCCATGTATGTGGTAAAAGTGGAGTATCATACTTCAACTACTGAAAATCAACATAAGACTTAAAAGAGTACATTACATGGAATCTTTAAGGGAACTTCAAGATATACAATTACTCCTTATTTATATCTAGGGGAATAAGGGTTATAGTTACCATACTACTATATAGTTCCTACACTATTGAATTTCCATCTTAATGGCATATAATCTAAGAAGATAGGAACTGAAATAATAGTATTTCAGTTAATCAGTTGGACACAATCTAAATATTTGCTTTAACCATATAATTTTTTTTTCTAAAATCATAATTTTTATGTTTTTAAGATTTTTAAATTTAAGGTACATCATAAAATATTTTTAAAAGGATACATCTTTTTGTTCGTTTCTTGTACATAATCCGGTAACCGCATTCTCTACATCTTATGGGGTCTCTTGGTTTTATTTCATTTTCTCTATGGCATTCTGAAAATAAGTATAAAGTGGGTGATACTTTTGCATGTAATAGATAAACGAAGTATAACATACTAGAGTATAGTTAATATTATGGTTATACTAATTCCAAAAACGAATTATTATAATAATTTGTAATAATTATGAATATAACATACCGCCACATACGTAAATCATAGGTACTTTTGCGACTGAAGAACCTTCTTTATTACTGGTGTCGGCCATTTTTAATAAGTATTTAGTATTTTGAAAATTTAGAAAACGATTTATAAAAGCACACTTTGAAGTTGTAAGTCGCTTGACGTTTCATGTCAATTTGTCAAGCATAATGAGCATAATGTAAGACTTCAAACTTACATTATGCTTCAGACAGTGAAATGACAATTTATCGGTCTTGCCACATATAAACTGACTGCTGTACACATTTAAAAAAAATAAAGACGACACTTTTTAACTAGTAAAATAGTATGAATTGAAGAAAAAGTCATATATTATAAGTTACCTAAATTATTAACAAGAGCTTTAGAAAATACTAATTAGAATGTCTTCATCCATTTAAACGGCAGAATCTCATTGTAAACCATTGTAAACAAGTGTTTCGTAAGGCGCATATCTCGAAAACTATACTATATAATAAAAATAATTGAAAATTAACTCTATCAAATGTATCAGTTTGTCTATCGATGTACCAATCATAAATATCGAACGGAATTGACAACGATTCCAAGAATTTTAAACAATCGATACAGATCGATTGCTTAAAATTCTTAGTATAATTCAAACTCTTCAATTTCGAGAAATTGGCATAAATCGTACTCAAAGACGGCTAAAATTATTTAATATAGATATATGTTATACCTTAGTATTTTTTTTTCAGATAATACTTGTAACTACTAATCCATTATAAATTTATGACTAGACTTCAGTTTTCTTCAGTTTAATCTATAGTTGGGAAGTATACGATAATATGTCTGTTATCTATGGTCTGACCTTCGTTTTGACTTGACAACTTAGTGTAATAATTTGTAATAAATAATTGATTGCGTTTATGTAGTCAAGCTTGATTAAAGTTAATATTTGTATTTACTTAAGAGTAGAGCATTATGCATTTCTTACAGAACTTTGATCCTGAAACTTCAGCACGTGAACGCAGAAAATTGAACAGAAGGAGTTATTTTTTTAAGTATGCATTGCACGATTATAAAACAATTTTTTACCTCTTTAAAAAAATCTAATTAATTTGGGTATTTCTACTTAGTCGAACAAACAAAAAACTATACAACGAAAAGGGATGTTTGGCAGCAACAGGTAAAGATCTTTGCGATTGTTTGGACGAGACATGCTCAGGATGCCACTTTCCTTGTCCAAAATGTAGTTCCAATAAATGTGGTCATGAGTGCAGGTGAGAAAATATATGAAAAATTTACTTTAAAATATATTTATAATTATTAAACAATCTGTAGATGTGTCTTTTGTCATTATTATTTCAGATGTAACAGAAAATGGATGTATGATAAAATTGAAATTGAAGGAAATGATTTTGTTATTAAAAATGTATACAGAAGAAAATGAAATATAAAATGTTATTTATTCATTTGCTAATAATTTAAAGAAATATTCAACTTCAAGTTCACCATCCTCTGGGAGGTCTGTACAATGGACAGCATTATGTATTATATCTTTCCCATATAATGCTCTAATGGATTCTGGATATAGTTGACGACACAGCTCCTTTTTAAACATATTATTAAGATTGAAAGTATTTGTTAAAATGAGTATATTTTGCTGTGGAAATAAAGATGTATAATGTAATTAATAATTTAATTTAAGACCGTGATGGCATAGTACAGCATCTGAATATAAATGTTGATTGAAGGTCACATCAAGACTCAAGGGAATACCCTTGAGTCATCTGGATCTGGATAATTAATAAATTATTTTTATTTTTACAGCTCTGGTAGTGCTGTATTTAATTTGAGCACTCAACATGTAAAGTCTCGAACTGCAAAAACCAGAGTCTCTATACTACTCTCTAAATTCTACAATGCTATATACAAGATTAAGTCTGAAATTAAAAATAATTTTAAAGAAAAAATCTATATCTCACAGGATCCCTTGGACCACAAAGTTTCCTGAACTCGCAAACACAATTTGTAGTGGGGTCATTACATTTCACTTCTAAAACAACACATTTTCCTTCTGCTAAATGAATACACATGGCCTATAATTATTTATTTAGATTAATATTTGGATTATTATTTTTTATTTTCATTGTAGTGGGAGTTGTTAACATATTGTATTCAGCGTTGCCACATTTTCTCTTGGTGAAAAGCAGGATTTTTTTACATTACAAGTACCTAAGTAAGGAGGAATATTTTCACCAACAGCAGTAAAAATATTTTAAATAATGAAGATTTAATATTATTTATCTATTTATTAGTGTTCTAAATAATTAATGGTGATAGACAGCACTACAAATTTTTTAAATGGAAAAATGTCACTATCTGTACTTAAACAATATGGTTTTGCTTTATTATAAGTAAGGCATTTAAGTATTCTGAATAATTATACTTAACTTGCTACAAATATGCTTATGTATGTTTCTTTAAAATTAACTAAGTATCTTATCTTAAAGTAATAAAAATAAATTAAATAATCTTGAAAAGCGGGACAATGATTAGGACATTTCATTTTTGGGCTAAAAATCAGGATGTGCCACAAAAATCAGAGCATCCGGCAACGTTGATTAAATTATTACTTTTAACAGATTTTGTACATTTAAATTAATTTTAATTAAATTAAGAGTACTAAATATGTGCTAATATATAAATATCAAATCAAATCACCTTCGCGCTGTATCACGCACCATGCACCATGTTTAGACACCTCCATTTCCATCCGAATTTCGTGTTGCGAGTGGCGGAACTCAACGCCGGACTTTTGCTTTAATGCCAGAGCGAAGAAATCAAAATATGAATAAATAATAATTATTCTTTCGAGTGGGGATCGAACCCACAACTGTCGCGTTACAGTTACGCGTCACAGCCTTGTGGCCCTGCGCCACGACGGCCTCATATATCTATAATATAATATATGTAAATAAATATATATTTTTTTACAATTCTTGTGAAATAGAAGTGTACCTCATATTCTGGTAAAACTCCATTATAAACTTCTAAAAACTCTTTAGCATTTGCCAATTTAACAGAAAACATAGCAATGGCAGATACATAAAATTGATTTGATGTTGCAATTTGTTCAATTATTGCACCCAAATTTCCATCAGTTATAACGTGAGGTTTAATTATACAGCACGTACAATTTTTAAAAGTTGCTCTGAATGGCACCTTTGGAATTCCATTATCAAAACCAAAGTACAAATCTAGCATCTAAAAAAATTGACTAATTATTTCATGGCTTTTTAAGGCCATATGATATGGTCATATTATGAAGTCTTAAGACCATTTAAGTAATAATCACAAATAGTTTCTGTGATTATCAGATAACAGGCGTGGTTCCGAGTAACATTTATTTCGATTTTGTGTGTAAATAACACAAATAGCATTCACATATTTAGGCTTACAACTATCTATAAGCTACTATGTAAAATGAGTGCCTAAAAGAAAAATCTAAATTTCATCTAACAACTAAGTAACTAAACAGATCGTTAAAACAATTAGGTACTGTATTATTTGTTATTAATTTACTTTCATGGCGCTGTTGAGAGTATTGCAGCCGTGTGCTATATTTTTTAGTTTATTTTCTCCGTAAAGTCTTCGAAGGGTGCCAGGAGCTGCAGCCGCTGGATCAGTATCTCCTAAACATTGACGCCACAACTTCACTGCGTCAGGTGCGACCAATTCTAAGCCAATAACTTCCCCCGTCGTTACATAATCTATTATAATTCTGAAAATTTGGAAAATAACCATGGGACACATTGATAGATTATTTATTATATTAAATAACTAATTTAAACAAATAAGTATGTTTATCAATAAGAGAATGGCGCGAGCATATAAACAGAAATCGAAAAGAACCCATATCGATTCCTGCATGGATTCTGTGGTGGCAGAGATACTCGATAAACAATCGAAACATAAGGTCAAACAAAGCGAGAGCTATGGAATTCGACTCATCAAATAAAATTCGATGGTCCGATAAATATAGTTTCAGGAATCATTTGATATTGAAGTGGGATATAGAATTGTCCGATGATAATACTTTTGATGCTCCACGTACCTACAGCAAATGATCTCCGTGGTGGTGACATTAATATCGTTTCGTATTGGTAGCTCACTATTTTCTAAACTTTCGTTAGTTAGTTTGTGTTTCTTGTTAAGGTATTTCTTTCTAATTAATCAGTGAAATAAATTTTATTGTCACTTCAAATTATTTACCAAATATGAAACGAAGTAAAACTGTCGTGGCGGAATAGCGGCATTATTGGCAAAATTGTGGTGTGCTAAAAGTTATTAATTGTGCTTACGGCAACGAATTACTTCCAGCTACATTTTTGTATAAATCCATTGCAAAGTCTTTGCTAATTTTACCATTTTTCATGCGAACTATACGAAAACCTTTCTTCATTATGAATGTAATAATTTTCCCATGAAGACTCGGAGCGATTGGTTTTATCAGAGCAAATGTGCTTAAAAATATATATAAAAGGATGTTAAGAAAAAATATATCGGTAAATTAATAGCAATGACAATAAACAGAACTTGTCTGGCTATTATTATCTGGTAATAGATATTAGAGAAATCTAGGTTTTGATGATTGTGGTTATAGTACTTAAGTATTCGAGAACTTATTCAGATTCTTTACTCGAAAGTAATGAATCTGAATAATTTAACGAATAAGTAAGTTACATTGTTATCAAATTTTACTAGGCATTTTTTTAATGTAGATGCATATATTGTTAGTTAACAATAATAAAAACTACGAAATTATGAATAAATAAAGATTCGCTGTAGCTATTCAATAGGTACCTAAGTGCTTAACAGTGAACAGAAAGACTGCAAGTAAAATCTTTATACAAAAAATAAATTATGGAGAAATAAAACAATTGTATTTCGTTTTATGATAATTCCTAGCCATAGATTGTAGCTGAATAGGCAGCACATCCTACATAAAAATATTTCTATTATAGATACGATATATTAAATTGGAGTTTTAGGTAAGTATAAATAATAAGTACCTTTGAACATTATTGTATAAAATTTTCCTAGTGGCTGGTGCACAGTCCTTAATATATAGTAACCTTGAAAATATGTTGACGATATTTCCGATTTGAAGCATTTCCAGTTTTAAGGGTGGTAGGTGGACACGTTTGACAAGATTCTTTCCTTTTTTCCCATCAATTACTTGTATAGAATTGTCAAATGGGAAAAAGTTAAGTATTAAATCTTTTATTTCGTCTGCATCTTCATCATACATTTCACATAGGAATGTATATTTATCAAAATAATCATAAGGCTAAAATTATATAACTACATGTATTACTATTCTAGTGATCATGATAATATTATTATTTATCATCTATTTTTACTTGAGGCTATAGTTTCACTGTAAAAACTAATTCTGCAAAATATTTTATTGTATCCAAGAAGCAGGGACACTTTTCATACAATTCTTTAAAAACTGATAACAATTCTTAAGGCTCATGTGTGAAGACTATAAGAAGACACATTTTTTAAAAGCGACGACAATTTTTGTTTGATACAAAACTCCATTAGACAGATATGTTGGTACCGCGAGAAATTCAGGTAGTCTTAAGCAAGCACTTTCTCGCACCAGGTACGACGCATTTTGTCTCGTTACCAGAGAAAAAAAGAGGAGGAGAAACATATTAAATATTTTATTTCCCCGAGTAAGAACCCACAACCTGTCGCGTTTGCAGGCGCACGCTTGTACCACTGTGTCATCAACATATACGAGTATGTTTATGTTGAAGCCGTGACGCCGAATTTTCTAAGTTAAAAGTTATAGATATAGGACGACAATTAAGTATTTTGTGCATATGGGTACAGGGAAATTGTTTATATTCACGTAATAACGACTGTTACAATAAACCAAAAAGTTGCTTACCATGTTATATAGTTAATCTTAGTTTTTGCTTGATAAATATAGAAAATATACAAGATAAAAACACTTATAATAGCGAGCAAATATTATATGTTAAGTAAAATTGTCAAAGCATAGAAATTTTAATGTCATAAATTATTATATGGTTGTGTTTGATATTTTATTATTATTTCATATTACAAAAAAGTGTTCACAGAGCACACAATTGTTTTTAATAAATAATGATTTATTTATATATTTATTTCATTTAATACATGTTTTAAAAGTAAAATTAGAATTTATAATTATTGTTACTTTTTTTAAACATTAACTCAGGTATATTGTTAGTACTTTAAGTAAAATATATTTGTGAATAAGCCAAATTCATTTTTGATTTCATTATACTTGTTCTATTGTTTTAATCATAATCTATATATATATATATATATAAAAGGACTTGTCCTCACTGACTGAGGTAAGACGCACGCACAGCCGTAATCTGTGAAATTTGGACAGATATTTACTTTCGTAATCTGGACATCCACTAAGAAGGGATTTTAAAAAATGTTTACCCTAAAAGGGTGAATTAGGGGTTAAAAGTTTTTATGGAAAAAAATTAAATCGGCACCGATTCTTATAAAATTTGAAATTTAGATTTTTAAAAGTATTTAAATGAACACGTGTTTCATCGTTTTCTAGAATTCTCCCCCTAAGAGTACAAATAAGGGGTTGAAAGTTTGTATGAAAAAATTATTAAATCGCCACCGTCTTTTATAAAATTTGAAATTTAGACTCTTAAAAATATTTAATTGAACACATGTTTCATGGTTTATTAGAATTCACCCTTAAATAAGCAAGTGAAGCTGCGCGCGTCCGCTAGTAAAGTTATAAGGTTTAGACCTTCAACTCGGCAAACATAAAAAAAAATGTGCAAGGTTTGTCCAAAGAAAAATGGTTTAGACGCCTGCATAGAAAATCTCCGATAAATTTAATATATATATTTTTAAACATAATTCATTTCATCATCATTCGTCATTTTTTTTTCAAACAGTCATTATTTCGATACAAAATCGAGTGGATCGGTATTGACTCAAGTATCGAATCGGGTCGAACATCCCTACATGGTAGCAACGGAGCGAGACTGTCAATTTAATGAAAATTTAAAACGGTTTTGTTTACAAAATGCTGTTATAGTTACATACACTTGTTTTATTAAATGTAATATTATGGCCACATAAAAAGTGTTTTTATATTGCGAATTGGCTTATACGTAACTACTGTAATACCTCATCATATTAAATAATAATATAAAAATATATAAACAATGGTGCATATAATCTTAATGGTTTTGTTAATGACTTACTGAATATAATTATTTGTATATATTCAGTATATAATATAATAAAATATAATGCCCACATAATTTCATAATTTATAATATGTTTTCAGGAAGGTGCCTACAGAGATAAATTCTCGTTTATTGGGGAGTGGTACGATAACCAAGCTAGCCTGATACGTCGTTTTAATGTTTTTTATTACCCAACTGATGATACAATCGAAATGTATGATTTGAAAAATCGAAAAACGTTTTTGAGAAGAGTTAAAGTAAATGGAATAACTTTAGATAGCTTTTATATTGGAGCCACATTACAAATTTTAGGTAGATTGATAAAAATTGTTGATTTTGCCTGTGAAGCAACTAGAATGCAATTGCATAAAGACATGGAAGTGTAAGTTATTTTGTAATGTATAAAAATATATTTATTTTGATTAAAATAAATTATAATGTTTAGATGTTTTTTTGTTATAGTTTTATTTTGTTTGTTGATAATTATGTTTCTATTAAAATAAGATTTTTACTTATAGAACTTTTGCCTTAATTAAACCTATGGCCGTAAAGATAGCTGGAAAGATATTGACACATTATTTTGAACATGGCTTGAGGATAACTAAAATGAAGAAGACTACCCTTACAGCGGAAGATATTAATTTTATATATAGAAAACAAATGTCTGATCAAACATTTCCGTAAGTTATCATAAAAAGAACTGTATTTCGTTAATTTTTAATGTGTATATTTGTATTGTTATATTATTTTTTTATCTAGCTTCACCCTGTATTCCACACAGCATGATAGGCAAAAGGATCCTAGTGTCAATACACTCTGCTCCAATTAAGTCACTTCCAGTCCCTACTTTCCATTCAAGTCGGGAGGCATTGCATGTTAAGTGGCAGTACTGTGCTTTGTCTTTGGACTGAAATAGTTAATACGAAATATTTAATCAGTGAAAATCAAACCCTGTTCTGTTAAATATATTATTTAGCATTAAGTTTAACTAATAAAAGCAATGCTATTAAGATTTCTTCTTGAACATCTGACTGGACAGCAAGTTTTGGGATTAGAGTTAGTAGGCAAAGATTCAGTATCTGCTTGCATAAAGATTCTTGGACATAAAGATCCCATGAAAGCTGAACCTGGGACAATTAGAGCTCTATATGGTACAGACGCTGTAAGGAATTGTGCTCATGTGTCTGCAAATATTGATGATGCAGTAGAGGTAATAATGTAAAAAAATATAAAGCCTTTTGAATTTATCATTATTTTCATTTAGGTCTATTTTTAAAGTCACATATTACCCTGCATATATTATGGTAGGCTGAGGGAACCTAGTCTTTAGATTTAGATTATTAGATTTAGAATTGATTGCATATAATAAGCATAAAAGTTTACTATATTTCATTTATTTTATTGTAGTTATTTAAGGTTTATAAAAGTTTTGTTATATTTTAGGATATAGAATATTTTTTCCCCCCACCTCCAATAAAATCAATAAGACTTAGATTAACAGCAACACTGTCAAACTGTACATTATGCATAGTGAAGCCTCATGCAATCAGAGAAGGGAAACTGGGAGCAGCATTAGAGGCAGTTGATGAGGGTGGGTTTGATATAACAGCATTGAATATGTTTATGGTGGAAAATGTTAATGCTGCTGAATTTTATGAAGTATACAAGGGTATTGTTCAGGAATACAAAGTGAGTTTAAATATGATAATTATTAGTTACTTACATTTTGATGAATATGAGACTGTTGTGGCACAGTGTTGTTGTTTTGGGTTTGATTCCCATTTCAGGAAATGTTATATAATATTTTTATATCTAAGTGCTGATTACAAGGCAAACCACTATGTATTGCTACTCAACATGCAGTCATATGCAAGTAATATGACCAATGTTGAAGCCTGTGGGACAATGTCCCACTTTAAATGTTATGTTTGTGGGTTCAATTCCCACTAGGTTCTCTCTGTTACTCTGTTATAAAACTAAAAAAAATGTACCTCATATATTTCAGGGTATGGTTGAGGAGTTGTCAAGTGGACCATGTGTTGCCATGGAGATAGTCGCTAAAGATAAAAATGCTAACACTGCCATCGAATTTAGAAAATTGGTTGGCCCTTCAGATCCTGTAAGCCTGATTTTTGTCAAAATTAAAGTATTTGTATAAGTTAATGTATTTATTTTTATTTATATATATATTATATTTTGAGGCTGAAGTGACCTAGTGTTAATACGCGTCATTCCCCACCAGAGTAGGAATATGAAAATCTTGTTTTGAGCACTTAAACAATTTGTCTATTAAAAATGTTAATATGTAAAATCTTATAAACTTTCAGGAAATAGCAAGATTATTACGTCCACATACATTAAGAGCGAAATTAGGAAAGACAAAAGTACAGAATGCAATACATTGCAGTGATTTAGCAGAAGATGGTTTGTTGGAAGTGGAATATTTCTTCAAAATATTAGATTTATAAATCAGTTCCTGTCATTTTAAATCACCTCGAGGCAATATCCGTGTATTATTTGGGCAGCTATATAACGTTTATTATATATTAGAACTATGTACCAAGTGTTGTGAGAAGAATATTATAACAAGTAAATAAATAAAAAAGAAATAAAGTCAAATCTCTGCTGTTCGTTTACCAAGGAGTTCAGTTCAGTTCTTAGGTTGTGGCGTTTCGAGCTTATCCGTTGTCATATTGTATCGAGATTATTTACAAATGTCAATTTTATTATGGGCGTGTAATGAGCTCGAAAGTATCATTAAAAATATTTTTTTTTTATAAAATTACCTGTACTGTATGAATAAAATAATAAAAGCCAGGGAATATTTGCTGGTCCCTCAATAACAGGGATTTGGATCTCACGTCGCTTGTCGACCATATTTACTGAAAATATGTAGTTATCATGCAGTAAGGATAACAAGTCGTGGCTGCTTTGAAGATAGATTTGATTTGGAGATTTTTCTTATTGTTGATCATTCTCATGGCAACCATGGCCTGTCGAACGTACTGTTAAATTAATTTTTACAAATTAATTTTTACAATGATTTATCAAGCTGTATAATCTAAAAATCAGCATACTCGATTTCTGAATAATGATTTCATTAACTTTAAAGACCATTAAAATATGCACCCATATTGACCTAAAGACTCGAATTAATTTTGGTAACATCATATTTTTTTATCGAAGTGGAAGATATATGATAATAAAGTGAAAAAATACCTTTGGACTATTAAAAAAATCTTTACAAATTTTTTAGTATCGTGTTTTCATTTAAATTTGTTTCTGTTGTGATACTGTGGTCATTGTTGATTTTTTTGCTCGCAAGTATAAGTAATAGAGTGAAGCTTTTTTTTGTATAATATTATTGATTCATTTCAATTAAAGACTGACATTTATGTGCACAATTTTAATAAAGAGCACGCTTAAAAATATTATTCTGGTTTTATTTTTCCTTTCCACCTTTTCAGATTCAGAATTATACTTTAATTTAATTTGTAATAAAAATGAAAATAAATATTGTAAATTGTTTTAATTGACAAAAAATCCCATAAGTGATTTATAAAATTTATAAGCTATAATATAGATTGTTCTTATTCAAATAGGTTGGGCTTATAAAATTATAATACGCTTATTAAAGTGATACTATATATTTTTATTATCTATCTATATTAACCGAACTGATTGTTTTTTACCTTCACATAGCGGAGTAGGTAGAGGGAATCTAGTCCCGTTCTCATTAAGACCATTGCCCACTTTCCGCCGAATTCTGGAAACTATTAAGTACGGAAAAAATTGAATATTTTCATTTTCTCGAGAAAGAATCGAACCCACATCCTGTAGCGTTTACAGTCACACGCTTGTGCCCTTGTTCAACGATTCGCTTCAAAACTATGGCTGAAAAATATTGTAGAAAGTTTTTGTTGTTTTTAATTTTAATATAGTTTGGCCTTAAACTTAAATGAAATGAAAAGGTATTGATAAAACGTGAACATGATATTAAGATAAATATGTAATTAATCCTTGCTTCGAGAATATCGATGCTTATGTTAGCATATCGCTTGATTTATTAGACGGCAAACATATTTACCATTCTCTTTGATATTGGTAAAACGTTCTTTAACTCGGTTCACACATCTTATGTATTATGCATCGAAGACTTGAAGTAGGGAGCTTATATAAAATTATTAACATATTCTCCTTGTATTCTCAAAAATTTAGAATCATTTTAGGATCATGGCCATCGCCGTCGTGGTGTAGGGTCATAAGAGTGACTGTAAACGCTACGGTAAGCTGAAAATTATGTTACTACCCATTGTAGGTACCTAAGTATACCAAGATATGTAAACAATGTTTCCTTAACATGTGAAAGTATACAAGATATAAATCGTATGAGTTAGTACAAAACATTTATTTAGTTATCTTACTTATATTACATAGAAGTTCCGCTTGAAAGTTTAAACATGCCTTACCATAAAGAAATTTCTAGATGGTTATTAAAACTTTCGTTATTACAAAAATTGATATTTGATAATTACGATACGATAATACGATATTTACGATATCCTTGTATGATCCACACAGGGAATTTATTATTTGAATTCCGCCATTCAACACACAATAATCTCGAACACAGTTCAGACAGAAGGCTAGGAAAACGTACTTAAGTCTGAAAAATAAAGATTACTAACATACTTATTCGGGATTTAAGTATATAGAATGCGTTTATTTTTAATGCTATATGTACTTATGCTTAACTGCTGATTTTATTTCAAATATCAATTATAAATTTCCTGCTTTATGGCCTTCAGGGCGTAAAATAGCAAATAGCATCTACTTATTCTAGTACCTACTTAGTTCATAGATGGTAACGTGATCTACCTTGCCGCGGTCCTGCAACACAAACGTGATACAGACTATAGAGGTGTCGACATGTCATGATTATAGATTGTTAATTCAATGCTATATAGAAACATAGCTAATAGCTAATGACATTTGATTTTCATAACAATTGTCTTCGCTTTATATCTCTCCACATTAAATTGAAAGAGCGAGAACAATGCCGGGAAGTTCGGTTTTCTGTTTCGTTTTATTGTTTTATCTATTTACTCAATATCAGATGGGTTTTTTATGTAACATATTATACCTATTGTTTATAATATGTATATAAAAAATATTTATATCAATAAGTAAATCGAAATCAAATTAAATTAGCTTCACGCTGTGTACACACGGCAGGGTAGGCAGAGGAAAGCTTGTATTAAGACACTCCCGACGTTCCCCACTTTCAGCCGAATTCTGGAGGCATTGCGTGTTGAGTGGCGGAACCCAACGCCGCGCTTTGCTTCGACACCAGAGCGAAGAAATGGAAACATAAATTCAAATAAATATTTTATTTCCTCAAGTGGCGATCGAACCCACAATCAGTTGTGTTTAGTCACACTTTGTGCCCTTGCGACACGAGAGACCTCTCAATAAGTATATGAGTATACTATTAGATTAATCAGCAGAAAATAAATGTGGTAAATTAAAAACGACATAAAAGAATTTTAATCAAAAGAAGTTTTAATTATACAGTCTATGGGACACGAGCACCCACTCTTCGCAGATATAGACTGTATTTGAATACAGCCTTTCACTTTTGTCAAGTTTTGACGATACCGGCCAAGCAGGAGTCTCTGCGAGGTACTTCATTCACAGTTTGAAATCTCTTTGGTGCAATACAAACTGAATATGATGGTGGGAAGCGTACAGGATTGCGGCTGTGTCAGTGTCGCGCAAATCTCTCGGACGGACACGCGTACAAAACGCGTGTACTTACGAATTAAATTCAAAGCGATATTTTTTATTTTATGAAATTTATATGTCGATATACGTATGAAGTTCGAAAAATGTAACGAAATAAAAATATATATATATATATATTTTTGTATTTTTTAAATTAATGTCATTCGGAAGTTAGCAAATGTTTAAACTTTGACGTGTATTGCAATTCATCGCTTCGATAAGGTTTATTTTTCAATTTACGAGTACGGTGAGTGTGATTTGGAATTATTTTGTTTTTATTAGAAAAATGGAAAATATTTAGGTATGTATCGTGTTACGATGAGATTGAAGTTAAAAATATTATTTACATTATGTGAGGAACCTTTTATTGATGTTCGTTTATTTTACTTCCATATTAAAATACTATTTCATTTTAATTTTAAGGCAACATTATTTTTTAAGTGTACAACAACAATTGAAAAAAAAGGTACAGTACCTTTATTAAATCTATTAAAAATTATTGATATTTTAATGAATTAGTAATTTTTATAGCACCTGTTTAAGTGGATAATTACAAGAAAACAAGAGATATGTTTTTAAGAATATAATATTGATTACTAAAAAGCCTGGTTAAATGCGATATAAAGTAGGTTTATCATTCACGTACATAGCTTACATTCATGAAGTTCAAAACCTATTGAAATGGAAACTCAGGTTGACATTTCACACACGGCCACGTTAATTGATGTAAAGAATAATATTTTCATTTTATATATATATATATATATATATATTGTAGTAAAAAGTATATGTTTTGTTTTGTTTTCGTGTAAAATAACAAAGGAAAGATGCGTTTGCACATAAAACACAAGCATAAAAGAACCTAATGTCGATTGACTCTAACAATATTTTGTAACAAACAATTCAGCATTATAATTTATATTATTATATTATAATAATTAAATTATTATTAATTGATAATTAAAGTATTATTAGTTCGTAATTAAATTACTACAAATTAATAATTAATTATAATACATAGCCGCCAATCAGATTCACTTAACCAATAAAATACTATATTTGACTGCCGAATCTGAACTTGCTATCTTCCATATTTGCCGCAAATCGTAAGTAATCTTAATAAGAAATAATTTTACCTAAGTCGATCCCGATCACGACGAACGACAAATTATAATTGCAGCATATAATTTTGCTGCGGATATTAACTATATATTGATTGTGCATACAAAATGAATTAAAAATTTGAAAAAATATTGCAAATGGAGTAAAATTAAATGCAGATAAAACTAATATAAGATTCAGGAAGTTTACACAAAAGGTTATCTTATAATAAAGTGAGTTTATTAAGGAAAAATAAAACGTTTCTAGAATTTTATTTGTGAATAAGTACACTCTGTTAACAGGCATCTGTTACATGTTTACCTTATGTGTAGTGTATAAGAATCAGAAATTAATAATCTATTAAAACAATTTGAGACTACCGTGGTAGAGCGGGTCATCATCGTTCGGGGAACATCGTTTGGTTCAAAAGCAACGCTTGCGGTCCCTGCGCGAAATATTCTCTTTATGCTTTCCCGCTCTGGTAGACAAAGTGCAGGGTTGGGTTTCGCTTTCACTCACAACTCTGTGTCTTGTTGAAATAGGCACAAGGGATGTTCTATACAGCCAAAGAAAAAAAAATTGTATTAGAATCAACAATCATCACATTTAATCAGAGAATTTAAGACCATGTCACAGCCGTACAAAGCTCTTTGCGTTAAATAATTGAAATTGAATTAAAATAATAAATAGGAACAATTATTTATATTATTTGATGTTTAGAGATGAATGCTTTAATTCCTTGGGTGCATTGTTTGAAATATTTAAACATTGCGGCGAGCGTGCGTCGGCAGTAGGTGCATGGTGCTTGCGAAATACGCGACGTAAATGCAATTGTTTTACAAGCATTTTCTCATGGCTATTATTGTATTACTAGATGATATTACATAAGAAACAGTCAATTTAATATATACATAATATACTTCATTGAAAACTTACAATGAGGACTGCAGTTAAAGATATAAACACTATTATTAACATTTAGATGTTACCTAAATACTTGAATTGATAGTAGATAAAAATATAGGTTATCGATGTATCTAATTACCTCATACAAATATATATATTTAAACAGAATTATTGACAAAATAGGTATTGTATCTATAATTTATATTGTCAGGGTATAAGTACTAATCCTCTATATTTACGACTTATAAAATAAGAGAGTAAGTATTAGGTATAATACTTACTTCTAGTTTTATTTCAAAATAATGAATATACGAGTATTGATTACGCTCAAAACGCTAATACTTTTCAATGCAATGTTAACTGTAACGATTTAAATTAGACTTATGTACTTATATTTACAAGTTAAACCTAAGTCCAATGGGGCATATTATAAATATCAAATACACACATATTTTTAATTTCACGCACACACGCCCGTACGTAGCATGGGGAAGCAGAGAGAACTTGGGAACCTAGTGTTAAGACATTTCGTTCCCCATTTTCCGCTGAACTGTTAAGGCCTTGCGCGTTATGTGGCGGGACTCAAAGTTGCGCTTTGCCTCGTTACTAGTTACGCGACAAAATGCAAATATTAAATATTTCATTCGCCCAAGTGGAAATCAAAGACAACCGTTGCGTTTACAGTCACGCCGGTCTCATTTCTATAACTTCAGTTTTAACTTATACAAATAATTAACTATATGAGTCATTAACTAAACATTTGTTGTATTCATAGAGTGCTCCTCAATGTTTAAGTAAAGATAAAAACGTGTAGGATCTGTTTATAAATATACGAGTATGTAGGTTTATTGATAGTCAATATTTTTGTTATATAAAATAAAAGTTTAAGACCAATCGTGGCGCAGGGGCATATGCGTGTGACTTACACGATTATCGGTTCAATTTCCGCTCCAGGAAATGAAATATTTAATATTTTAATTTCTTCGCTCTGGTAACGAGGCCAAGCGCGGCGTTGAGCACCAGTCCAGATTCAGGCGGAAACGACATGTCTTAGGTTCCCTCTTCCTATTCTGTTAAGTGGGGGATTAAAAAGAGTGCTTCAATTAATGCAAATATTCATTGTTCATACAGTAATACCAACATAATGTGTAATATGACAGTTCATAATTTGCATACCCTTACTGCAGAACCAAAATCTATAGAATATTGAACTGGCGAAGTGGGCTAATGTACTACCTCATGCATTTACATATGTATGTGGAGCGCAGTCGATGTATCACCGTTAAATGTAGACAATACATATATTACTAATGTTGTATGATATTTCATTAACTGTTTCATTAAATACACAATGAAATATACCATATATTCTTTCTATTTCACATAATACATTAGTGAAGGTTTCGTTTATTGTGAAACACTTGTATGACAGAGCTTACAAATTAGATATTATTAGTAATAAATCGTAATAGATTGTTAATCGTAAATGAAAATGTCATATTTGTTTTACCATTACCGTCGCAAAAATTTCATTGCGAAAAATATATTTAACAGTCTCGCTGGCTGTAACATTATTCGCTAAGCGGTCCTGCACCGTTTAAGTTTGAATGTCCGCACATCCGGCATTTATCTTTGATATCATAACCTAATATTGCCATTGTTGGATCATTTTGTGCTCAAATCTAAGATATTTAGTAAACATTTACACAGCAGCTACGAATATTTATGAGACGACAATTTATTTTTTTATATTAATAGTTACAGAGATTAGTTATTTATTTTATGTTTAGCTGTATAAGTGTAGGTGTAATTTAACGCATTTTGTTGGTTTTTCTCATAATTTATAAAAGTGACGTCAATAGAATAAGTAGAATACAGACTGATGATGACAACAATATTTATTTTTCAGATAAACAAGCGCTCGATAAATTTCCATGCATCTAGTAAATATAAATGTGAGCATACATGCCGGAGGTCGGACTAGGAGTTTTCCCACTTAGAGCGTCCCCGTCCTATGGAAAGTGAAACGGTTTTCCACTTGCACGCAGAAAGATACAAAAATGCAGTTTGTACGCGCCTTCTTCAAGCGGATCACTGATGATCTCAAACAGAAAAAGCTTATACCTTTAAAAATTCTGTTCTTTGTACATGCCTCCAGTAAGTGCACGTTAAATTATTTTCAGATCGGTCTGTAAATTTGTTAGACACATTATAATTATGGGCATACTTAGAAATATGGTCTGGGGGGCCTGGACTTCAGTTGTTTCCTTTAATTTATCGGGGCAATTTTTTGTTAGTAAAATTTCCACACTACTCTGGAGTGGGCACCACACTATACTAGGGTGGGCACGGCACACACGGCCCCTTTCTTCCTACGCCCATGATTATAATAGACAATTATGACAACAATATTATAATTTCTAGCTCTGTTTGTTTTGTACCCGTACCTAACGATACACATGAGAGAGTTGGGCATTAATGTAGAAGAGACTGCTATAATGTCAGCTGTTACGCCAGTCATCTCCATCGTGATGCCGCCCCTCGCTGGTATGCTGGCGGATAAAATTGGAAATTTTAGGGTTAGTATGAATACCCAAATAATTGATATTTGATGTGTTATTTTCATCTTATATAATTAATATATTATTAATATTGAATACATACGGATAAATGTCATCTCAATATGCTATAATGTCATGAATAACTATTAGAGTATCTAAATCTTAACACCAGGTTCCCTCTACCTACCCTGGCTATATGCGGGATACAACGTGAAGCTGAAAAGTTATACAAATATCAAGGTTTATAAGTACATAATGCTTAAAATTTAACTGTTGACATTTAACAAATTTGAGTTCGAATAGAAAATTGATAATGTCCTTTCATGCCTATGATTTGTATGACTTAATTAAACGAAGCTAATCTACAATGCCGCAAACGCAAATTACATCCAATTCTGGTTACAATAACCTTTACCTTGTATTGTGTGGCTCGCCCGCGCCGTCCCGCTCTACGAGCACTGCGAGTACATGCTGTGCGCTTGCGTCACGGCGTCACTGCGGAGACCGCTCTAGCCGGAAGCGTCGGTGACATGTATTGGTGTGTGCCCTTATTGGATAGGGATCATTACGTTTGTGTACGCATTTGCCAACAAAAAAAAGTACACAGACGTTTTAAAAATATTATAAATATAGACTCTAAAATATTTCTAAATTTTATTACATATAAAGTCTTGACTATACAAACAAACAATATATAGTTAACAAACTTTACACCGTGGTAATTTTATTTGTATAATTTTCTATGAAGCTATAAATATGAAACAAGTCCGGTAAAATTACTAAGCTAAGATGCATAATTAAGATCATATAACTATTTTAATGAACAATTATAATTGCAACTGCAACGACATACTCGTACCTGCTGAATAACTATGAATTTTCCGAGAACGTTTACGGTATTTATAGATATATCTATTTTCATTGTTGTTATCCAATAAAAATTGTGGCACAAAATGTCGCTTTGATCATTTACGCTAATCATTCTTCTTAAACGCTTCATCCTGTTTTTCACTAAGCCATTCATTTTTTAATTAAATGTTACGGCCTGCCTTTTTTATTTTATTGTAGTATCTTACTATATAATTAGATTATTTTTTACAGTAATAGTATTATAAATATTCCATTGTATAGGAATAAATAAATATAATTTTCATAGCTGCTGCTAGCGTTGTCGTCAGCACTCGGTGGCCTCTCAGCATTACTACTCCTGGCAGTCCCCGTAGGTCGTATTACTGTGACGTTTCCACCTGCTGTTGACTTAATCACAACTTGTGATGGTTCTGCGTTACACCTGCAACAAGTACGAGAGTATCCATGTCTTCCAATCCATCCGTATGCATATAACATTAATTTAACGTAAGTATACATTATGAATTTAACTGTAATGGAACACATTACATGCTCCATTATAATAATGTTTACATTGATGGTGATAAATTTTGATGATAATTAATTTAATTGTTGAGTGTAGTATTTGAAAAAAAAATATCAAATATAAATTGCCTTCTCGTTTACTATAATAAAGCGGTTAATATAATATTTTTCAAGCTTAATGCTTCTAAAGCTATCAACAAATATAGATAAGGAAAACATTTCTTTTAACAACAAATTGCTTTAACGTGACTTATCTTTCTGTTTCTACAGCATATTGTCTTGCGGTTTTGTTTGCGAATTGCCACATGAAGTTTCTAAAGAGGACGTAGATTCTATTATGCATGCTCACTCATATGACGTGCACTTGAAGTCATCATCTGAAGCCCAGCGTCTTGTTTACCGAAATACTATTTCTACTTTCTTGGACCATAGGGAAAAACCAATGAAAGAGCACAGTACTTCCCGAGTTTTGACTAATGACCCCTATTTTAACTCTACAACATCTATGATTGGCGATAATAAAATTTTCTTTCCAACACCACAATTATATGATTTGAGTTGTTCATATGCTGAGAAAAACGCGACGTGTGTATTTGAAAAAATTGATTTTGTAGACGATTCTATTGAAGAAGTTAGAGAAATATCGTATAAAGTAAGAATTTCTCATGACGCCCAAAAAACTTCTGCTGAAGTACGAAATTATTGGGTGAATGCAATATCAGAAAGCAACTCGAATGGAACAAGCAACGATTACGACGGAGTTGACTCTATTACTTGCAACGATAACTTTGCTCAGGTACTAGGTATACTATTTGTGTATTAACTTTGCCGCTCTATATTTTTATTTTGTTGTAATAATATCATCTTTATTACAAGGCTTATTTATTTTGAGATAGTAACTATTTGCTTATAGAAATTGAATATATTTTTGTTATATGACAAGAAATCATAAACCTGTTAGTAACAAGGGAGAGGCAGTGCTAAAATCTAAGTAACCAATTTATACATTCGTGTACCTACATATCTTATATTAGTGGTTAAACTAAGACAAATGTTATGGTTCCCCTCAGTCATACGGCGAGTCAGCCTGGGTGAAAGCTGGTCCGATACGCCTGGCACAATGTGCCGCCGCGTGCGCGTCCACTGCGCCCCGGAAGAGTCTCTGTGACAACCACCAGCAGCAAATAGAACTTGACCCTGTTTTCACTTTCTGGACTTATTTAGCTGTAAGTAATTTTCCACCTGTGAAACAAAATGCTTTTGTATTAGATAGTACATCATCATCATCATCGACAGTCATCGATTGTCCACTGTTGGACATAGATTGGAATTTCCCAGTTCTCGCCACCACACTTAATGTTCAGCCCTTCGATAGTACATACCATGACGATAAATATTTCATCGTTATAAAATTTTAAATTATATTTTTTGTATTTGTTATAATAATACTATATGGAGTGGATCATTTTGTAAAGTTAATGGATAGGTCAGAATATTTTAAAAATACATATTATATTTTATATCTTACAATTTAATTTATTAGCAGGAAATACCTACCTGTAAAGAGTAGCGTAAAGATATAGCACACAATTCGATCTGTTCAACAGATTAGAACGAAGCTTGTTACTTTGTATTTACAATACAATTAAAAAGTGTTATGCCGGAAATTTTATGAATTTCACACCATTTTATATAAAACAGAAAATTTTCATAGTAGGTAGGTACATCATTTTCTAGCGTATCTCTATTGTATATTGTGGCTAATTGTGGAACGGAGTGTCTTAAGACAAGGTTTACTCTGCCTACCTCGCTGTTTGCGGGATACAGCGTGACGTGTAAAAAAAAAATGTAATACACAGATTGTGTAGCGTATTCGTTGATAGAAAGATTGTTAGCTAATCTTCACTAACTGGATAATGACGAATTTGTGTTAGCAGTCTGACCCATTGCCACTGTTCTATCAGTTGTCCACACTACACTCAGTATATTAAGGTTACTGATCAACTTTAATATATTTTAGTCAAAAAATTTCATATTTCAGGATTCAAAGGTTATGTTTTGTAATATAATAATGTTTTCTTTTTATCACAAAAAGAAACAATAAAAAAATATACAGTTACATATTAATTTTAATATTACATATATTGTAAATATTACCTATAAATTACGGAGTTTTTGCGCATTGAAGTCTTTTGTAAAATATGTATTTTTACTTTAATGCATATTGTATTTAGTTAAAATTTACTTGTATATAACAAATAATTTTATTTGTCGTGGAAAAGGGGCGCAAAAGTTCGATTATAACCGTGAAGGATGTAAGTTCAATTTCTCTCACATTTCCTCGCTCTGGTAACAAGGCAAAGCGCGACTTTGAGTTCTGCCACTCAACAAGAAATGCTTCAAGGATTTGGCAGAAAGTGGGGAACGGAAGTGTGTTAATGAGAATGTAGTGTCTTAACATTAGTTTCCCAGGTTTACTCTGCCTGCTCGGGTATGTGCGAGATAGCGTGAAGTTAAAACATGTTTTCTTTTCGCGTTTTATGGTTACCCTGTTTATTTTGTTGCTAATGCTTGAATTACGAATTGCTCTGTTTTCACATTTTATATTTTAAGTTATTTATTAGGAAATTATGAACACATGTACTTACTAGTAAGCTCTTGTATAAGTTTGAGGCCTTCACAGCTTATAAGACTTATAGCATATGTGACGTAACACGACCTCGTCCCGATTGTACGATGTACGTGCTTGTTTATATACTAGAGGTTCCACAATCAGATGTACACATTAAATGGCTGCAAATATATAATTCTATTTGTTACATCTTGAAATATGAATGTTGGTCTACTATCTCAGTATAAACATGGAATGTACAATTTTATATTTCTTAATTTACATGGTATTTTATTATAAAAAAAATACAAAGCTTTCTTTATTATATCACACTATACTTAGTTGTTTGATCAAATTTTATTAGGGTCACATTCAATATCTATAAATAGGTAAAAAAATATGAACAATTGACGCGTCGCTATATCCTCATAGTCTGCTTAACATTATAAAATGCTTGAGCTATATTGAGAATAGCATAAGCAAATAACATGTGTTAATCCATACCTATATTATAAATTCGAAAGTAACTCTGTCTGTCTGTCTGTCTTTTACGCAATCAGGGTTAAACCGCTGATTTAATTGTGATAAAATACTCATATAGAGATACTTGAGGGTCTCGGGATGAACATAGGATACTTTTTTTCTCATATTTGTAATATTATCGATATATACCAATATATTAAAATATTTATTAATTTGACATGCAATTTATTCTGCCATGTTAATAACAACTATTGCAAAGTTACTTAGCAAGTTGCTAAGCAACGATTTGCAAAGTTTGTTGTTAGAAAACGTCACCAAAAATGAGCTTGCTTAACGCATCTCACTATTGAAAACTGAAAATAATTTCATAAAAATATTTAATAAATATTCGTAAAGTTCAAGCGGGCGTAGCCGCGTTCGGGTCCACTAGTTGTATTATAAAAATAAAAAAAACCTTATAAACTACAAATAGAATAGCAGTTGTACCATACAAGTTATGACTATGATCTTAATCGCCACGTTGTAAGTTGCGTCTTTAAATGGGAGAATTTATTGTGTAATTTAAAACGCTATATTTAAATATCTACAGGTAAATGTAGTCATTTACCTCTGAAATGAATATGAAAAAAAAATCATATTACAAATATAATACAAACATCTATTTTATTAACATATTTTCTTATCTGTTATATTGAACTACTTTTTTAAAAAAAAAAAATTTCAATGAAAATCTTCTGAAAGGAACAAATTGCTCAAATTCTCAATTTAAACTAATTTCCAATATTTTGAAACTTTTCAGGTCCGTGTATTCGTTGGTATAATTAGTGGTACTGCATTTGCAATGTTCGAAGGCGCTGTTATTGCGATTGTTAGGGATCAAAGAGCGGACTATGGCCTTCAAAGAGTCTATGGCAGCATTGGTGGAATGATCTCGTCACCGCTCTCTGGACTTCTCATAGATTATGCGAGCAGGGGGAAAGGTTATACAGATTTCAGGTATATATGTGTTAAAGTCAGTACCAAAATTTTTTTAGTACCAGTACCAAAGTTAATGCATTATATATCTTCTATTTTAAATAATAAACGACTAGATTAGTATTATATTCACACATTTTTGATGCATTATAATAGCGTTATATTCCAACTGCACATCTTGTCGTGTGCGATAATAATCAAAACAAGATATTCGTGCTGCATACTCAATGCAAAATCCAATTATGTTGGTTATTGAAAATTAATACAATAGAGATAATTTTAAATAATGATAATAAGCTTTAGTTAGTAATTTATTAATAAATTATATTATATTTCTATTTCTTCGCTCTGTTGTCGTGGCAAAGCTTGGCGTTGACTTCCGCCACTCAGCACGCAATACCTGCAGAAATCGGCGGAAAGTGGGGAACGGAATGGCTTAAGACTAGGTTCCCTTTACCTACCATGATGTGTGTGGGATACAGGGTGAAGCTGATTATTTTGATTTTAAGCTTTAGTTACCATATCCGTAACAGGATATGAAACTGATACTTAAAGTAATATAGGGTTACTGCAGTATTGTATAAGTGTTATGTTTATTTACAGACCGGCTTTTTATTTATATGCAGTTTTAAAAGTGGTTTCTGGTGTTCTGATGCTGAGTATTGATCTGGAATTCAAACAGCCGGCTCAGAACCTTCTCGAAGATGTTATACTCGTTTTTCGCAATATTGAAATAGTTGCTCTGTTCATAGCATGCTTTATCATGGGTGAGTTTGATTTTGTTTATATAATCAGAGCATAGCGCTCTCTCTCACTTTCTGTTTATCCACAATTTATTACATAAGACTTAATGAAACAAGATAACAGTGGTCTATATTCCATATTAGCGGCCCGCCCGTGGCTTCGCCTGCGTGAACTACGTTATTATTAATTTCTGTCTCCACGAGTACCTACATCTTATAAGTGACGTCCATGCAAAATTTCAGACTCCTAGCATTTGTAGTAACGAAGTTTCATATAAGCTTTCAACCCCAAAAACAACCCCTTAAATATTGCAAATTCACGTCTTAGCGAACACCTGCGTCCTATAAATAACTCCTATGCAAAATATGAGATTCCTAGCACTTGTAGTTTCTGAGATTTCGTGATGAGTTAGTGACCTTTCGATTTTATATACAGGTGTCCCAGGAATCAGCGATAAGACGAAAACAGGTGATAGACCAAGTCGTGACAGTTATGAGAAAAATATAAAAAAAATCGTTGTCACGTAATTTTCATATTATATTTATTTTAAAAAATATCGGAAAAACCGACACCCCGTGATGATTTTTCAAGTCCTAAGAGATATTACTCTTTCTTCATTTTTTTTCTGTAATGTAATCATGATCAACCCTTCTGGGAATTACAGCTTAAGATTGGAACATACCTGCATCAGTTTTCAATAAAATGTGGTATTTTTGCCAAACATTAAATTCAAAATATTTACTACACCTGACTTTAACCGACTGTACTATAAAAAAATATACTAAACTGTTTTTACAAGTATCTTAATAAGTTTGCACATTTAAGCTGGATTCCGAAATGGTACGATACTTGATGGATTACTTCTTTGTTGAAGAGAGAAAAATCGAAATACACGATAACTGTACTATGATACTGTGTGATACTGTATATAGATTAATTATTTATATTATCGTTTATTTTCCTTAAGTTTTCTTATAAAAAAAGTTGACTACCTCACTTTTGCAACTAACACTTGCTATACCTAAAATAAAATAAGACAAAGAAAGTTGTCTTACCAGTTTAGAAAAAGGAAACATATTTTTTATAAAATTACCGTTAGCGCATCTGTTTTAGTCAACAAAATGCAAATTATTGTTTCTTAGAATGTTGGAGGAAAATTTAAAAAGGTTAACATGGATAAAATGAATAAGTAGTTGGACTGCGTCTTATTCCTATTTACTTTATAAATATATAACACACTAGTGGACCCGAACGCGGCTACGCCCGCTTGAATTATACGAATATTTATTAAATATATTTATGAAATTATTTTCAGTTGTTAATAGAGAGATGCGTTAAGCAAGCTCATTTTGGGTGACGTTTTCTAACAACAATCTTTGCATATCGTTGCTTAGCAACGGTCGCATAGCGACGGTTGTTATTAACATGGCGGAATAAATTGCATGTCAAATTAATAAGTATTTTAATATATTGTTATAAATATATCGAAAATATACAAATATGAGAAAAAAAAGTATCCTATGTTCATCCCGAGACCCCCAAGTATCTCTATATGAGTATTTTATCACAATTAAGTTGGCTAACTTAATTGCGCTTGGCCCTAATTGTGTAAAAGACAGACAGACAGAGTTACTTTCAAATTTATAATATAGCTATGGATACATATATAAAATTAATGACCCCACGGTGGTGCCTATAATATGAACCTGAATGAGCTCAATAGGTGTAGGTTGCCTGAGATATAATTTATAAAAATGGGGTCAAATGTGAGTATCAATTTCCGGATTGTAGGTCAATAGGAACTACAATTAATAATATGGTAAATATTACAAAATTATTTTTTTTCAACAGGCACTGCATGGGGTTACATTGAGAGTTTCCTGTTTTGGCTACTTCAAGACCTTGGAGCCTCGCGTTCTCTAATGGGTATCACGATCACGGTCGGCGGAGTGGCGGGTCTGCCACTGCTGGTACTATCCGGTCCTATCATCCAAAAACTTGGACATGCTAATGTACTATTCATTGGATTTATTTTCTATGCCATTAGACTTCTGGGTAAGCTATTTTGATTTTTCTATGAAAAATACGTTCGTCATAGTAGTGAAATCAAGACATTAGCCTAATAAGCTTGAATGTGTAAAATAACAATTTATTGCGACTCAAGATGATTTCATAATTTTTACTTTTTTTTACATAAGTTATTTAAAGTTATATATTATTTAATTATGTTGATCTACTAATCTGCAATATTGCCTTGCATGTATTCGATTTGAGAATAGTAAAATGTTCTAAAAATTACTGGTAAATGAAAATTAAATCAATATCTAAATATTAACGATATATTTTGTTGTAAAAATTACCTTCTGTTAATTTTCAGGTTACTCTTTAATCTACAATCCATGGCTATGTCTTATTTTCGAAGCGCTGGAATCTGTGACGTCATCGTTGTCTTTCACAGCGGCTGTTACTTACGCGGCTAGATTGTCTTCTACTACTACAGACACATCTGTGCAAGGGTTACTAGGAGGTCTCTACTATGGAGTTGGTAAGTTTTATCATAATTGAAAATATACCTTTAATTATTTTAATAATATTTGAAAATTTTTATTATATTTAACAATAGTTAATATAATATTTATAATAATTATAATTTATAATATAATAATTATTTAATGGACTCGTGTGTTCGCAGTTCCTACCCTTTTTTATTGTGATGGTTAGATGGCACTGATGGACTCTCCTCCACCCACTAGTTCCTATGGAAAATGCGTGAAGTTCCTTTCACTCAATTTCTTTTCAACTATAAGTACACATTTAAGTACGAAAAAGTTAATAAATTATTTATTTCTTTAAACTTAAATTTTCAGGTAAAGGCTCCGGCAGTTTGATAGGTGGATATCTTATGAAATTCTTTGGAACGCGACCAACTTATCAAATGTTTGCTGCTGGGACTTTTATTACTGGATGTATTTATTATCTTTTTAATAAATTTTACATTGGGAAAAGGGCTGTGGGTGGCGAAAATGATATTTGCAAAAAGAAACCAGCTATTTTAGATATTGAGAAACCAGAAAACTTAGATAAAATTAATTCTACGACAGATGTCGCTAGTGAGAGTGAAATCAATATGACTGACTCCAAGACGGCGTGTCGACAAATTAAGTTGGTATCGAGCAGTACAGATGGCAGCACTGACTCTGGGGTTGATAATCCCGCATATAATGAACATGACATGGACTCCAATACAAATGAAAAAAGAAACGACGAAAAAAATACAATATGACTTTTGTGATACGATTTTAATATATAGTTTTTAATTTTTGCAAATAAACTTAAGGTAATAATAAGTTTTATGTAATGCTGTATGATATGAGAGAGTATTTATTAATAAAATATTTTAAAAATATATGTTTTTTACATTTTCTTACGATCGTTTCATAATCAGGTGTTATAGTTTTAAATACTAAACTTTAAAATAACTAAATCTTCTATAGAAGTATAAAGTCTAATTTATTTTAATATACCAAATATAATAATATATATAATAATATACCCAAAATACATAAGAGCGAACGATTGTAGTAGCATTACGAAAGAATCAAACGTAGGTCCAGTACCATCAGTTGTATCTATTAACTTTTTTAAAATGCAAATACAGACTATTGCCATTAGTAAATTTTCACTTTACACAATTCAAATTCATTACCTAAAATTACATTACTTTACAAAATCTCCTGAGTATCCTACCATCTTACCGCCGTTGATTCATACCATTTTGAAATCTACATTAAGCACGTATATTTTATAAGTAGTTTGTCAGATAGTCTATCATGTTTTTAACAAGAATGCCACAATTGTAACAAAATATTTACTGAATTATTATAACCACCCCTTTTATTATTTTATATTATTCTATTTATCGACTTATTAATAGAGGTAGTAGGTGTATTTACTATCTTTATTAATAGAGGTAGTATAATAGTTTGAGGTGGTGATTACTCCTTCGCTTCCTTCCCTCTTTCCTCCTTTAAAATTTAGAAAATGTAGATACGTTCATCTGACTCTTATGTCGCGATATGCATTATATTATAAAATTACTCATGCTAGTGGGTGGCCTAATAAATTAGTAGACATTTTCTATGTAATATATATAAATTTATTTATATTAAATAATAAATATATAATAAATATAGAAAAAAAATGGCTCGGACGACCAAAGTCTGTAACGTACATCTCATAAATAAAAAAAAACTAAACACATAAAACAATAATAATATTTATTGCTTGATTTCCTTATAAGACATAAGAATTTAACAAATTGATGAAATGCTAGCAACTTTTCAATATGTAGGTACTTTTCAACTTTTAAATAAATGGTAACACTGGTAGTCTACCAGAATAAGGCACTAACAGAATAAGGCATAAGCTTATAAAAAATATATGGGAATATGGAAATGTGAAAAGTGTTTCACTAATATTAAATGTGCTACACAAATATGTAACACTTTCTACGGGCAAGTTCCAGCGCGTGGCATGGATTATCCTGCTAATAGTGTAAATTGTAACCCGACGGGTCACAGTACTCGTGTTTCAGGTGTTCCACATTTTGAAGTACCGCTACAAATTATCACAATTGTCATCTAAATTGTTAGCTCAAAAACTACTATTTGGATGGCTTTAGTAATATTGAACATATTCAATTGAGGAGCCAAATCGAACACACATCAGGAACAGAATATGCGAGTGCGTATATTATAACAAAATGGAGTTAAAGTCAGTTGTTTTTGTATTATATGTGTGCTATTTAGAAACGCATATTGAAGCTTTAAGTTTTCCCGGACCCAGAGTGTATGTAGTAACTCCAGCTGCAAGACCTTTGGAAAAGGATGGTGGAAAATTCTACTACCATAAATGGATGAGACGAATGGATTCAGATTTGAATGCTACTACTACTACTACGAGTACCACAACGGAAACGTCTAAAATCAAGACACCAGATTTGATATTTGCGGAGTTCGAATCTAATGGAAATATGCAAAAGTCCATTAGAAAGTTATTAGAACAGGAGAAAGTGTTGGCAAAATCGACATCTATGAGTCCTATATATGTGCCCGATGATAACGAAAATAAAGTGACGCGTATTGTGAATTATGGTTTACCTGTGAAAATAGAAAAACATGACAAAGATAAAACATCTAGTGACGTAACAGGTTCTTCTTATAAGAAAGACAATCGATATAATAAATTACCAGGACCTGTTCACTCATTGTCATCTAACATTCCTACGCCTGAACCTTTAAGTACGACGACATCGACTGAACCACCTCCTATTAACATCGAAAACGTTTGGCATATAATTGACAACGAGAAAGTTAATCAATATTCAGGAAGTTGGCATGAAGAATCAACCAATAATAATGAAAATAATATAAAATACAAGAAAGCGGAAAACTCTAAATCTCAAAACTCCCAATCAGTGGAGATTAATGAAAAGCAAGAAGATCTGAAGCAATTTGATGATATAGACGACAACTTTGCTTTGCCTGGGTATGTATCTAGTTAATTTATCATTAATCATGAAATATTTTGTTTTCAAAAATTTTATAATAATATATATTTTTCATTTCAGTTTTAGTACTGATTCTGGAAACGGTGCAGAAAATGAATCCAGGGCTATACGCACTGATCCAATCATTAGGTTCCCTTATGTCAATCTTGAGCCCTTTCAAATTAAATCCCCTAAGAAAACGTCACAAAGTAATTTATCTAAAAGCAAGATAAACAATATGTTGACTTCATTGGATCATTTTTCTGATATAAGGCACCCAGTTAGAGGAGAAGCTCAAGATGTTCTTCCATCAGGAAATCAAATAGATCGCTACAATCCGGCTCAGCCATATTTACCACAGCCTACATACGGAAGTAAAGTATCTAAGCAATCTAACCCTGTTTCGCCACCAAAAACAACTGCTAATCTTGTACCTCCACCGCCTCCCCCGCCTACAGCTAGCGATGAGTTTCCAGCGCCTATTAGTTATGATTCATTTCCACCCTATGCACCAGTTGCGTCATCTAAACCTAATTTTGAGTCTGCGCCTTTACAACCACCCTCAGATGCAGATACTATAGGGTCACAAGTATTAGATACATCTAGCAGTGACGAATCAACTAGTGATAGTGACGACGGATCAATGGATCTAGGGTATCGTTATAAGCCTCCTACAGGAATGGCAGACAGTCCTATGATGGACATGGGCTATCAGTATAAACCATCTTCGCCTCCCGTCTCTCATTTTTTTCCGACAGTACCACCAGAGCCTAAACCTTTCGCAGGATATTCTTATAATAAACCTAGCATGGATACCGATAGTTCAGCAATGAGTGTAGCGGATAAACCTGAATTACAAGGTTATCATTATAGTAAACCAGACACACCACCTAAACCACCACATGACTTTATGGTACCTCCTGAATCTCCTCCAAATTATGGGATGTTATCTAGTTACGGACATGACAGTCCGCCTATGGATGATCAGGGTTTTCCAAGTGATTTCCCTACAGATTTTAAATTTCATCATGACTTCGAAGAGGATCACGATCATTATCATCATCCTACCACAACAACAACAACTGAAATGCCTCGTGTGAATAGGTTCAGCTATTATTATTTAGGGAAGAAATTGTATTATCTCCCTTTGTACTTTAGTGTTTACTTCATAGTATATGTGGGAGCTTTAATTATTAAAGCTGTTCTACGGCACAAGATCGTGTACCCTAATAGCTGGAGACCAAATACAACGACAGCCACATTCTTTTCTAAACGCTCAGTTGATGAGTATCTCTCAAATGACAACTTACATGAAGTTACGAAAAGAGTCACCCACGCCCTCGCAACGGCTGCTGAAAAATACATGAACAACAAAAAGGAATCATAAAAAAAAACATTTTTTACTACTGTTGTATATAAATATAGTTTATTTCATAGTGTTAATTTGATGTTGTGAACTGGACATATTTAAATGATAGAGATCGTTACAGTGTCATGTAATTATTTTTTAATAATTAAGAATCATGTTTAAATATTGGTTCATTATCACAACGTTTTAAATTATAAATAATATTATATTTTGCTTTATACGTTTGTTTTAATAATTATCCTATATAGCAATTTTAATTCAATTATTATTTTCAATTTCATTATTTTTTAATAAAAGCGAATCTCAAAAGGTTAATATTTTCTTAATTAGACAAAAATGTAAGCTTAGTGTGTTTTTATAATTTGAAACACATAAAATAAAACAATAATAAATATAAAGAAGAATATTTTCATTTTGCGTAATATCATCATCATCATCAACAGCCATCTTTTGTCCAATGTTGGACATAGGCCTTCCGCAATTCTCGCCACCACACTCGATCCTCAGCTTTTCGGACCCATCCGCTTCCCGCCAACCTCTTTATATGTTCGGCCCATCTGGCAGGGCGTAATATATAATAAAAATATTTAATCATAATGAAAAGATTCTTATTTATGGTGGAAGGTTGTTGAATAAAAATATAAACCATATTTTAAATCAATGTAAAAACGATATTTCTATTAAGAATTAAGTAATCAGTCAACAACTCAAATTCTCTTCCTCTATACTAAAAATTTGATATACACATTTCTATTGATGAAATCTAGGTTAAAGAAAGATTATATAAAATTTAATCAAAATGGGAAAATCATTTATTCGTTGACAATTTAAATAAAATACTTTTTTTTCTCCACTTGCATACGTAAAAAATAGATGTAGGTACACAAATTATTAATATACTTTATTTATACTTAAAATTTCTTTAGTTATAACAGATATAAAAATAACTCCTTAAATATATAAAATACCTGAGAACAAGTAAGAAGTGCAAGTTTCAACTCTGAGGTCATAAGTCACATTACATTTACACAAGAAGGAGAAATAAAGATATAAATATTAGTTTTAACTCATATTTTTCGATAAAAATAATATTGAACTTGCAAAATACTTCTTCAATCTTTTCTTATTACAATTTTTTTGTAGTTCTACTTTGCGTCCCGCACAGCAGGGTAGGCAGAGGATAAAATACCTAGTGTTAAAATATTCCGTTCCCATTAACACCCTTCTCCATTTTCCATCGATTACGCTGTATTATTATTAAACCGACTTAAAATATATTTACTTTTATAATATTTAATTACGTATTACTGTTTTGTTTTCAAGCGACTCTATAAAAAGCAGAGAGAACCTTCCTCCATATGTGGTATGTGGTAATTCTGTAATCGTCTGTTCATACATATCAGAATCCCTGTGTCACAGAATTATTATGTAGCTTGTAGAATTATTATTCTTATACAAGCATGAAGGAATTATTAGTTGTGACTTAAATCATTACCACAGTTTTAGAAATAAAGATAAGACAAATTTTACAATTAATGAACTTTTATCCGCGCCTTCAGTCCCGTGGTTAAATAGAAACAAATAAGAGTTATATATAACACATTCGAAGTGCCCGAAGTATTACTGCGACCGTAGGTAGGTACAGTTGGTTACTAAGAGACTCCGTACCAATTCCATCACTGTAGTTCAACGGCAAGTACATTTTTAAAAGTTGACAAAGTTGTATGAAATGAACTACAAACAAAGTTTGTAATTTTTTCCTTTATTTATTATTAAAAGATTGTTCCTCTCTTTCTATTGCAAATTTTCACTTCGCGCCTAATTTTAGTAAATTGACATTTTGAAGAAAAAAAATATACATTAAAAATTAATGCTTTAGATACTAAATGTTAGAAGAAGTTTGTCGAAATACAACAATGAAAATTGTATTTAAATCAGTTAAGTTGTTTCTAAAATGAGCGTTCACAAACGCACCGACAAACAGACCAACGCACACAGACAAGAAGACAAAATTCTTCTCATAAAGGGTTCTAATGCATTGATAGATGTCCCTAATAATAGATTTTCCACGTGTGACAGTGATCAATTACAATTTTATTATAATTATGTATGGATATAGATAGATAATAGTGTACAACTTAGATGTCCACTAATAAAGTTGATATTTTTAGCATTGAAGTTAATGAGAATATTATAATTATTTGTAAGTGCAAAAATGCATTAAAAGCTGTCCGAAGCCTTTTCTATATCTAACCAAATCGTAAATGAAAATTTGTATTTTTTTTGTAATAATTTGTAATGATTTAACTTTCTTTCAAATTAAATTAAATAAAATAATATGTTGATAAATGATTTAATGAATTATAATATTAATAACTTTCTTTTTTAAGACATAGTTATCACTGTGGCTTCAATATTGCAAATTAAATTTACACTTCACTCGAGAGCAACCCGTGCACGATTTGTTTACAGAACTCATATTTCAGTCTGTCCTAAACGCGGTTAACTTAGATGTGTCGTTTTGAAATCACCAGTCGATTGAAGTCTTTCTTTGGTGCACTATCTCTGATAAATTAATACATTTTATTTGTAGATTTTGTCTGGTTAATACAAATACGGCAAAACTATTTATTTTATTGAAAGCCCATAACCTATATTCTTTATAAAAATAATCAGGAAAGATAAGGTATAGTTATGGCAAAAGGTTTGATTGCTATGTCTATACACGGTCTCGTGGTCGCTGCAGTAGTCGCCCTAGCGCTTTGGGCGACCGGCGCAAGCGCAGGGGCGGCGCGGTACGACATTGCGACGCCCTACACTCCACCCGCTACGAAATATAAATATATACCGCTTCAGTAAGTACAATATAAATTATAATGTTCAATATTCCATTCTATGTAAAATTTACAATTATGATCTTGAAAAATTACAGTTGTTCATTATAATATAATTAATTATGCATATATTTATAAATATAAAATTATGGTTTACAATAAAATAAACAACAAACATAACTTTTCTGCAATTATTAGCCCCACGTACACTACAGAAGATTCTGAGCCCGAAGTCAACGACTCTGAAGAATATACATCAAATTCAGGCATGACGACGTCAGAGCTCATCCTGAATGTTTTCCGCACTGCCCTTGATGTGGTTAGGAAAGTCAACAAAAATAGGTCAAGATCGTCCGACGTCTCTAGCAATATCAACGCAACTGCAATTCAGGTTAGTTTCACAAGATAAATAATTCAATATTAGGTACGCAAAATGTTTTTTAATTTAAATATGTCAAATAAAATTCTACTTTAGATAGCACTGTAAACAATCCACTCATTGTGTATATTAAACTCTACAGATAATATAATATCTGAGAAATCAGATATTATATTGAAATGTCTATTTTAGAATTTAAAAAAAATGTTCTATTGACAATTATATAATTGTTCCTATAATTTTATTTAATCTGTAATATACAGTGCACGCATAGGTACATAGAAGTGTACTTAAGTAATAAGGTCATGCAGGTATATATAAAAATACATATATAAATTAACTTTATTGTAAAACTGTAATTGTGTAATATAAAGAACAATTTTAACATCGTCACAAACATTTTCAGTTTTTAGATGTTATGTACGTTGATGATTTGTTAGCTTAAGCATTCAATTATTTACAGTAACGGTTTCCGTTGGACTAGATGACCGGGAAATAGTGCTAATTGTCAACGCTAGGCCCCAACGTGGCTTTATTTATATATGAAATTGTCACAACTTTCTATAAAAGATGTAAAAACATGAAAGTACTTCTAACTTATTTTTATTAACTTTACCTGCACCAATATAAGTAAGTCTTAAAACAATGATTTTAACTACTTCCTGCTGTAGCCCCCTATTTATATGCATATGTAAACACCGTTGATTCTTGGTTAAAAACATTATACTTAATACAAACTGGATGATTATTTCACCTTTAATTTTGTTGTAATTTTTAGTTACGGAGGAATGGTGGTAAGAATATGACAGCAGGGAGCGGGCGAGGCTTTGAAGACTACTACGATGAACATCACGACGACGACCATGACCACACAACTACTGCCAAGCCGATGAAGCAAAGTAGATACACAGACCCATGGGCCGGGTATTACGATTGGATTATCAACGAAGGTTCTTTTAAATTCTGGAGTGTGTTTCAAGTAAGTTTTAATATTCCCCTAAAGCTTATGGCTATAATCGACAACAATAACAACTCATGTGTCACTATTGAAATATAATTCATATTTATAATATAAAAATATTTTATATTCAAAGTAACTTTAAGTTATAAATATACTATATAAGAATTTTAGATTTTAAATTATTTATTTAAATATCTGATTACTATTCTGACAACAAACAATGATTTCGACCTTAAATGCATTGTAGCGCATCGTAGCGACAAATTATTAGCGTCATTTTTCGTTTACCATAAAAAACAACAATTCCGTTGTTTTAGAGTCAAACTCAGGTGGACTTAAGTATATAAGTTTAGCATTGACATAGTTTTAATGACGGTCATATGGTGGATTGGCTATACGGAAACGCTCCAAGCCGTAGCCTTGTGTTGATACTCGTCGCAAATTTCCTATAGCATTCTGTTAATTTTATTTACTATTTCGTATACATATTTTTATGATTTAGATTAGTGCAGTTTAACTATCGGAACATATCGTTAGTATAACAGTTGTATGGGATCGTGATATCTTTTCAAGGCCATATTTTAAGTGCTTCTTCTTTGTGTCTTCAATAGTTTCCTCATTTTTTGTCTTAGCAGACAAGTAAAGTTAAATTGGCGTGTAATTGTTAATCCTAATGTAAGGAGATTATTCCACATATCTTAAAACATCTCTATATTTTAGTTTGGCCACAACAATTTGAATTTCGTGATTCCCTCAAGGTAAAAATCTCATGCTATAGTACTTGTCAAAATTAATCTTTCAAGTTTACTGTCGCAATGAACATAATATTCTAGGAAGCCCGGAAATTACATTTTAAATGTTAATATTATTATTCTGAAAGATGAAAATTTATAGTCACGTCATATAAAATATCAATATAAAATTATATTTATTTTGTACTTCATTTTACACAAAATACTACGCAAATTAACTAACTACTACTACTGACTTTTTATAAGTTATGCACCCTGCCTTACCTTCAGTATTTGACTTAAGTTGATTTATAATGACGACTTCGAGTCCGGCTCGCGCTTGACCGGTTTTAATTTTTTTAACTATACTTTGGTACAGTTAAGAAAAAATATAACAATAACCTGAAATAAACTTTCAAATAAGACTTGCAATTATTAAAAAAAAATCTAATAATCATAAAATAAAAAATCCTTTATTTTATGTTTATGCATATATAAACATATTTAAACGAATATGTGTTTAGTTATGTAAAAAAATATCCTTTAACCTTGTTAATTTTATAGGTACGTTACTTCTTTGCTAGGAAAAATCACGAGTACCTAGTCAAAGCATGTATCAACTGTTAACTATCAGATTAGCGCGTGCAGGTCGTGATATTGAACTAAGCACAAAATCTCTTTTTCATCTTACCAAAAAGAATTAAAAACTAATAATATGTAAAGAATAATTAGTTAAATTATTAGATCATCAATTGGGTATTATTTGTTGTATATTTAACTTTTAGAATAAATTGTTTAATGTTTCAAGTAACTTCTATTTTGCCTATTTATTTGTATTTATTATTTACATAGGGAAATATGCTGAATTAAATAGGTATATGTATTTATAAGTGACAACAACCGAAGTGGTTGATTTATATTTAGTCTAGGAAGTAATAACAAAATTGTATGCAGGGTTCTCTCAAAATTCTATGAATATTTAAAGTAATTAGACGACTCATAAATAACTTACTGAGAATTGATAAATATTTAATTTAAAAATAATCGTTTTAACCGTTAGCAATGGGGAAAAGCTATTTGCAATATTAATAATATTTTGATCAAATAATTTTATCTAATTGAAAATGGTATAAGATCTGATACAGATAAGAAAATCAATTTGCGGTTTTGGAAAAATTGTACAGTTGATATTTCTTTATAAAGATAAACTTTTAACGCAACATTTTACTGCTTTATTATAGTAAAGACTATAATAAAGACTACTAGACTATTATAAGTTATTATAGTAAAGACTATAATAAAGCAGTAAAATGTTGCGTCTGTACATAAATAAATTAACGGAAAAACAATTCGTTGATTGAAGCTCGAAAACTATAAATACAAACTGGATAATCAAATGATTTGTGATTAAGAATTTTGTTATTTTAAATGTATGACTAATAGGTATTAGATTTTTTTTGTCAGAAGTCATTTTTTAAATATTCGGAATGTCTACTTTTTATTTATTATATATTAATTATATTTTATTTATATTGATGCTAATTTTCGAGCTGAGCCTGTTGATTTTGTCAAGTTCACTTGTCTAGGTCAAATACCTTTACGGTATAAATTAACAATTACATAAGTTTATACAAAACATTCACGATTCAATTATTTTAATTGCTTATAGAATATCTATTGGTTTTATAAATATTACAAGTTTAAATATAAATCAGAAAATTATATTTTAAAATATTTTCTTAACACAAAATATCTTACAGCTTATTGCTACATAAATATGGAATTCTGCTTTTATTATCTACATAGAGATTTAAATCTTTATAGTAAGCCATACATCGGAATTTGCTTAATTAAATCGAAGCTTATCATCTTAAGTAAAATGTATAAAAAATGCATACATTATGAATGGATTCTGGGTAGACAAGTCAGCGCTCTATTTTATAGCGCTTTACTTTTGTTGAAACACTCCGTTTCCCATTTCGACGTGAAGACCTCAATTCAGGTATACACATATTATATTTTCACTATTTCTTGTTTTAGTTGTTCACTGCTGCTTTGCTCCTATACGCGTGTCTGTCAGCCATTTACTATGCGAAGTTCAACCCTATTCTCCCCGACTACAGCATGGAGTACGATGACTACTTCTTGGAGCGTACAGTTGGCAGAAAAGCACGAAGCGTTGATGCGTCAGAGGCTCCCTCGGGACTTACTTGGATGAATCCTACCACCTTCCAGTTTATATTAGACGCCATCTCAAAACATTATTTAGAACAATAATTTAAGTTCTAACTGTTACTATAAGTATAATTCAGTATAAGGAAACGACAGATACGATGTTGTTAGTTAATTATTGATTACTCTTGTTTCCTTGTATAGAAATTGATCTGGTTTTATGGTTTAATTTTTTAAATTGATTTAATTAGATCCTAGATTAAGTTTTATTCATATATATATAATCACTATTATTATATTATAAAAGTTATTTCCAAAGCTCAATTACTTGCTCAATTATATTTTATATTCGTAAGATATTATGATGAAAGCTCAAAAGAGGTTCCTATATGATTATTTGTTATAATTTTGAAAAACATTTTCCAGTTATTAGGTTTTAGTGTTCATTTTGTTAACAAAATATAGATATAAAATTAAATGTATTATTGTTCTCAATATGGCGCCATTGCCTTTACTTAATTTATGGCATTGCTTAGAAGAAAGTTTAGTACTTGTTCCTCGTTAAGTATAATGACTACTTGTTGGTTAGGTAGTAATAATATCCTACCTAAGAAGGATTTATGTAGACAGAAGACCAGACTTAGAAATTTATTTTAGATGAAATAGTAACCAAATGATTTTACCTCTCTTGATAGTTTGAAACTATTTTAACATACTGTATATATTATATTTATATCGATGTAACAGAAGATCATAATGTATTACTAGAATTTACAATTGTCAATTTAAAATTAATAAAACATTAAATTGCATTGAAAAAATATCATATTATTAAAATATTACATTGCTTGTAATAATAAAACAGGTCGTAAATTAAAAATTTAATTTCAGAAATATATATATATAATGTTTTGGTATTATTTAATAAAGTAATTTTAATATTGAGCGTTAAGGTTGTGTGAGCGTGGTTGTCCTATTACGGTGACGGGCTGCGGCCGCCTCCAGGGTTCGACGGCCGCGCGTCTAGGATATTCACAGGATGTCGCTAATACTGCCTTTGTGACTTGTTCATTTATTATTCTTTACACCGATACCCCACTAACAAGAACTATTTGTGTATGTTCATAATAAAATGTAAAAACATCAATGTCATACAAATAAAAATAATAAAAATGTGTATTTGTTAAGTTATTTATGTATAACAAAATCTTTTAAAAACTGCTTTTAACTCAATCAAGATATTATCGATTGTGAAGAGACCAATTAGGCTATCTCACGATTCGGTAAACCACAATACTTTACGTAGTTTTGTGGTTTTTCTATCGCTCTACATGCGCTTAGCTCGGCCACGGCGACCCCGTTATGTCTGAAAGGTAGTCTCGGTAGCATCGCGGCTCTGGTGCGTTGTGCATCTCTCCACGGACGGGTTACCACGTCAGTTGGACGTTCAAGCGGTGCGCAGACGCACACTTCTCGAGTCGCTATCACCGCGTGGTAGTCTGCCGCGTTTTGGACGAAATCGAACACACGACTAACACGACTTAACTGGCACACAATTGTTTATACGGACAAATAAACGAAATAGTGAATTGTGTATGTTGGGATCCATTTAAAACGGCTCTCTTGGAGGTTTGGTGAACTCTTTTATACATACAGACGGTAAGTTGTTATAATTGAAATAACGGTTCTGTCGGCTAATAACTTTTAATGGTCACGTACAGATTTTAAATTTGAGCGAATAAATTAATTACCATTTCCTTATTTTAATTTGTTAGTGTAAAAAGCTTTTATCGTGTTATTGAACTTAAAGTCGTTGATTTTTTCTGATAGTGACTGTTCATGACAGTCATATGTAAGTTGCAAATGGTTGCTATTTTAAAAATAACAGTAATTGGTAAAATATATATTTATATAAAAGTCGCAGTCGCAGCAGATGAAAAATAAAATGATTTCAATTATTCTTAAAACCAAAGCATTGATTTTTGTTATTTTAAATGTTTATAAAGTGAATGCTTATGAAATATGTATCGGAGAGCTTATAAAGCTATTACTCTCCTCGAAAAGACATCAACGAGGCCTATTGAACCAGTATTGGCGTGCTTGTATTGATCTTTGAAACATATATCGTATGTGTATGTATGTGTTACGTAACTAGTTTACGGTGTACAACTACCGTCAACTATTTAAGAACAAAAACTATTATATTGATGAACAATGTATGAGTATGCTATATAGGTACGTGTTATTCACATGAGTCGTACAAATATCAGCCATGCATTAAAAATATTCATTATATGAGAATTATAATTTAATAATTTCAAAGTATTTTATAAAATAAAGAAAAATCTTTCCGTTCATAAAAATACGATTCTATAGAAAAAGGATTTAAATGCTATGTTTCACCTAAATACACTACCATGGAGTACACTGAAATCAAATTCAATTATGAGAAGCGAAACTTAGAACCCCTTTTTAAGTTCGGAAATTTGGCACAGTAGTTTATACGAGTCGTATGTATACTCGTGTACTCGTATGTCGGTGTAGAGAAAGAGTGTGAGTGTGGAATACCTAATATTTTTTTTAAAAATGTAAAAAATACCTATTAAATTCATCAAATAATTGTAACTCGCCTATACTTTAAAAAATGTATATTTGTTAAAGTGATATTATACACTCGTTGCTATAGCAACGCGTAGTTTACGCGTCAATTGGTTCTTTAGTACATATTTAATATACCGTTGCATTTAATGCTCCGAGTGAATCATTCTTTACTTTAGATATATATTTCTGATATTTAATACTTGTAATAATTTGAAAAATTAGTAACACTAAAAACTCACACGCTGTATATAGTCCCAAGTTTGGCATTGTGCCTTACATAAATAAAAAGAATATAGGTAATGTCTGCCATAACTTAACACGAGAGTACTTAACTACCTAAAATTTCAAAACAATTTTCTTATTAATGACATTAAAGCCTCAGAATAGGATCAAACATGAGAATATTTGTTTCCGAATTATTTTCGCTGAGGAGGACGCTCTTCTAGCACTATTCTTGGTGCTCTAATCTTATTAAACTTTTGCAATCCAAGAGAAGATGAATTTCCAAATTTTTATAAATATTATCTGTTATATCAAAGTAATATATTATTTAACTTTAACAGAAGCGATAACACGGGCGTAATAACATAAACTACATATTTTTGAAACTATGAACTACGAATCTGAATAGTCCACAGAAGGGAACAAATGATGGAATTTGATTTTTTTCTTTACATTGTTTTTTTAATTTTGATGTGTAGACTAACCACTTATCATAAGGGGGTAGGCATAGTCAAATTTAGACTGAAAAATCGTTCTATTTTCTTTTATTTATTATTGCTATTGTAACATAACACTCATATGAGTATGACCCACATACATTAAACAGCATTTAAATTTTTATTTAGCAAACAGAAACTGCATTATATTTTTTAAATACAAATTTAAACATAGGCAGAGATAAAATGGGTGCCATTAGTAAATTTCTCGAGGGATGTGTCACTTTTATCCAATCTCCAAAACGCATTTATCAGGCAGGTTCATTTAATGTTTAATCAAGCGGTCCCATTCAGACGTCTCAACCAATGCAGATTGTGTGAGAAAATAAGCTCTCAACATTTCGGTTTGTAATAACCTGCCATAAGGAGAGAAATTCTCATCATCTTCAAGTTATTTTATTTTCGTCTTCAATAAGTAGAAAATAAGTTGGCCTAATATTAAATTAAGAAAAAATAGTTTGCTATTTATATACTTAATGTTGGAATAAAATTAATTCTTATAAACAAAAGAAATTATTTAAAAGCAAAGGTTACTTATATAGGCCCTAGGGGTTTATGTTAAATTTTTGACTTATTTAATAATTTTTATATATATTATCTATGTGTGTTAATGTTATATAATTATTATGATAAATAATAAAACACATAATGTTGCTGTTTACTATAAACTTGATGTATAAGATTACAAATGTCAGGATTTTGCTAGTTTTAATGATTTTGTTTTTAAAATAATTCATTCATAGTAGCCCTGAGTCGTAGTAATTATGTTTTATAGCTACAATGACATCAAATTTAAGTATAACGCGTCAGTTAGTTTCAACAAAAAAAATAAAAGCTTTTAAAAATATATAAATTACATCAGATTATACCTTTGTTGTACATGTTATAGTAATAGTTTTAAATATAAAATTGCTTATTATTTATGAACATTATTTTTTAAATAATAAATACACATACAGTTAAGTAGGTAAGTAATTAAGAATACTGCATTTTATGAGAAACATAAGTAAGTTAAATTCACTTTTGTCTCTTTATAGTTAAAGTCTATAAAAGTTATTCGTCCGATATTTAAAGCAAGAGTTGTAAAACAATTAAATAGATTTTTTTTAACTTAAACAAAAAAGACAAAATATTTTTTGGGCTAAACTTTATCTAATAATAAAAATTGAAGAAGCATTACGTGTACAGCCGTTCCCCATTCAATGTAAATGTCGACCGTTTCATAAATTATCAATAATGAGATAGCTTTTTCTCTTACGTCATGGGTACCTTATTGTCGCTGTACAGACTACAGTTAGCGATGCATATCTAATCTGTTATGCTCGTTGAGACTGTTGAATGAAAGGTCGATATGAAATTTTTAAAAGAATATTCTTTTATATTGATATAAATATATGTTTTTGTTTGTATATATAAAAGAATTATTTATTTGACGCCATCGTTGCGCAGTGGCATTAGGGTGTGACTGTAAACACAACGGTGGTAGGTTTAATTCCCACTTCGGGGAATTAATTATGTTATTTCTTCATTTCTTCGCTATAGTCCCAAGGCAAATGGCCGTATAAAGTTCCTCAAAAATTCGGCGGAAAGTGTCTTAGCGCGTGAAGCTGAAAATAAATTAAATACATAAACATATAAAAACATATAAAATCCAGTATATTAATCTGTTAAAGTATACAGCGTGATATTAATGAATTCTATGAAGTATTTTTTGTTCCTTATAAAAATATTGTAATCATTGTGTTGATGCGAGGTTCTTCTATTAGGTAATTGAGATAATGGCCTGCAAGCTAGAATTACAAGAATGACGTCATTTTCAAGGTCAATGCTTCTTGCCACCCCAGCGAGGACGATGGGTGTCGTGCTGATAGTATCAAAAGTATTCGTGATCATATCAGCATAAAATATACATATATATATATATATATATATATATATATATATATCCTTCCTTATCATTTCTGCAAGCGTAGTCTAAAGCTAGCTATCATCACTCAATTTGCTCAAAATGTGTTTAGATTTTTTGTCCAAAAACATTAACACCGAACTACTAACGAAAGCTATGTAAGAGTTTGACACTTAAATGATAAATTACTTTATAGAGAAAAGCTTAATATTTATTTTATAATTATATCCATTTTTAATCCACCTATCACCACTTTCCAAGAGACGCAGAAATAATCTAGCTGATCTTATGCAAAAAATAACTTTTTAGAGTTGCAAGTGCCGTAAAGATAATTTAATACTAACTGGACCGTAAAGAAATATCTTATTATATAGTGATTTCAAATAAGATATTATGTACACTCATGTCTATGTAAATTTTTCTAAATAAACAAGATATTGCTAAATATATTCATATATTTCAAAGACAATGTTAGACCAATCAATGGGCAAAGGGAAAAAGGGTTATACTTCATCGTAGAAAATCTATATTACAAATATAAATAAATGCAAACTTAATTATAATGTTTTAAATACGTGTTAATTATGCTACAATGGCGTGCATAATATTATAGGAATCAATTGGGATTATCATCATTATGCTGCTGCTTCACGGTGCATGACTGCCGCTCTTTGTTATATACTCGTAGTACTCAGTTATGACTTATGGTATAAATATCTTTGACGGTGGTTGATTTTTTGTCGTCTTGTCTTCGTATTATACATAATTATATCCAACGAAGGTTAAATAGTACAGTAGACAAATATTTACATAGAGACAAAATAAATGTGTCTAACAAAAATATTAAGAATGCTTAATTTATAATATATCTTTGACTATGTTTACATTAGATGAGCTACCTACCGTTTGTTTGACAAATCATTTAATTATTCATTGTATTTTCTCGTTTAATCGCCATTTAAATATATTGTATAAATAATTCTATTATTTACATACCACGTACTTTGAGTACCGTAGACGTCCGAATTCCGCAACAATTCGCGTTAGCTCACCCACTTGCCACGGATCAACACTCAAACCTGACCTACTGAGTAAATATATGCAAATAATATGTATAAAATGATAATAACGTAGAATAGCGCAAGTTCATTGCTCCTATAAAATGTGACACAGAATTATAATACTGATAGTTTTTATTGAATTGTAATATATTTTTATTTATTCCCGTGCGTTTATTTTATTAAACATACTTTCCTTAATTAAAATATTATGTCTTCTAATAAAATGTATGTGTGAAAATTCATATATATATATTTAGGAAATACACAAAAGCATTAGCCATTTAAATTCTATGCGAGAGGCACAGAAGACCTACTTGGCCAAGATTCATTGTCAGGTGACATTGGCATTGAATTTGCGTTTACCTTCGCGACTTCGATACATGTAGAGCTTTTAATATATTTTTATTCTTAGCACAGATTTTAAAATATATATCTATGTTCTGTATTTCTTTAGGGAATTTATATTTACTTTCTCTTTTAGTTTTTGTGCACGCTGTATCCCACATAGTAGAGTTAGCAGAGACAAGCTAGCGTTAAGGCATTTCGACTTCACTATTTCATAGCGTGTTGTGTGGCGTAACTCAACGCCTCGCTTTTTGTCTTGGTATTGAAATGAAATATATATATGAAATGGAATAAATATTAATAAGTAATAATTACTTTAAGCATTTTAATAAAATTACCAAAGACACTTCAAAATATAGGGCCATTAGATACTGCTAACTTCTAATAATACTCTCTAGTTGATAATGATAGTTTATTTACTTATCAATTAAAGTAGGATACATCATTTTAATTAGCTGCCTTTGTATGAAGGTCTGATATACAATCGGCCATTATTTCCCACGGTGCGTGAGTCAACTGCCCAGAGCAAGGTTCCCGCTTGAGTAACGATACGTGCTAACGATTTATACTACCCGCAAACCTAATCATAAGGGTTTTAAGATTTTGTCTTTTAATGATATTTAATAATATAAATTTCGACTATAGAAAATATTTAGGCTTAAAACATTAAGATATTACAGACCGTTAGGTAGTATATAATTTTAAAGTTTATTTTGTACTAAGATTATGCGCATTCAGTATATTGATTGATTGATAAATAATAATAGCCTACGATGAATAGTTATATTTTATGGGTCAATAACTTCCAAGTCTTCCTGATAGCAATCAACAATTAATTCTTACAATGCTGTTTTTTTTTTAATTCACGATCAGTATGTGAAGGTACATACTGATCGTACTAAGTTATTATATGCCTAAATGAATTAGAATATGTATTAAATATATGAAAATGTATTTTATATTTAGTTAAATAAAAATATTGCACAGTATTTTATTGAAAAAAAAACTTGTATTGAAAAATTTAAAGCACCTACGCTTATGCGTATATCGTTCGAAACCTTTTACCTAATGCGTAAAGATAAGAAGTGTATAAATAAATAAGAAAGGGTTAGGATTTTGGTTTTATTATTTTTTGTCTAAATTAGTACCTATTACAAAAATAAACAGGTTCGCCGGAAATGAAGTAAATGTAATGGACATATAGAAGTATATCTGCTCGAAGAATCCTGTAGCATATTATGTATCAAACAAAACAAATAATTATTTTAATTCAATAAACCATAAAATCATAATGTAATCTATTTAATTATATTATTATTTAAAATAAGTACATAACATTATATATATTATGTAGGCTCTATAAAAAGTAAACAAATATGTTTCGAGCGAGAACTTTAGTAGTACAAATATTATATTAACATATCATGAATGAAATCTTTAAAATATATATTATTTTAATTTATGAATGCCAGGTATTTGATCGTCCATATTTCAAATACAAAGCTGGTCAATCGAGCTTCGATTGTTATTTATGTAAATAAAACAAGTAGGGGACAACCGGATATACTGGATACTTCGTAAACGAGAACCGTTAGAAAGTCGCCGTAATTTTAGTCATTCCACCTTACATTGAATCGATCGATACATGAAAGTATTTACGTATTTAATCGAGAAGAGCTTATTTTAGTTCATATTTTTGTTTATACATAACATAATATGTATAATAATTTGTATAATTACTAAATAGTGAGTTCAGTGTAACAGGCGTGCAACAGTAAACGCGACAGGTTGTAGATTCGATTCTTACTCGACAAAATGAAATATTTTCATTTGCTCGCTCTCATAACGTAGCACAACGTACCGTTGAGTTCCGTCAATCAACACACAATTCCTTCAGAATTCGGCGGAAAGTGGGGAACGAAAGTGCCTTAATGGAAACGGAGTATTTTAAGACAAGATTCTCAGGTTCCCTTCGCTTACCCTGTGTGCGGAATACACCGTAAAGTTAAAAAAAGAAATAAAAACGATATTAATTAATTCACAACATTTTTGCTAATCAAACCTTTTCACTGTTGGGATAATGAAAGACAAAAGCCCCGTTTTCTGTTAGCAATATTTATTAAAGCTTTTAAGGTCAATATTTAAGACGACTCAACAGTTTTTTTGTTTAATCCTTTAAAAAAGTCAGATATTATGTTTACTTAAGTTATCTTGTTTATATGTAAAGACTTAATAATTACTTATTGTAGTACGTCAGTCATTATTAGAACCAAAAGTATTTTATACAAGTGACTTATATATTACTAGACACTATTTGGTACCAATTGCTTTACGTTCTTGTGTGTTCGTATACAGTTTCATATTTATTTATTTGTAAAATAACAAATTGTTAAGCCCAAAAACAAATATTCAAAAAATAAAGTACAACTTACACGTGGTTTACTTAACGATGTAAGGCATTATGCCATGTCATGCCATATGTAGGTACATATGTGAACTTTAAACTATTGCTTAATCCGAATAAAATCTCGGTGGTCTTATATTATTTGCTAGAAATTTGAAATTGCAAAATACCATCAACATCACCAAAGAAACGTTCGAATGTATTGTTATTTTAAACAAGGTGTCAGTATGAACAATTTTCTTATAAGACTTAGCCTCAAAGGATGTAGAAGTATTATAATTGTATATCGTATTCGCATCTGTGAGTAATGGATAACAAGGTGCATTTTAATGGTTAAAACCAGTATCCTCGTATATCATTAAATAACTTTACATGTTCTTTCGCTTCAGGTGAATTAATGACTACATAATGATATGCGAATATTGTTGAGACTAGTTATCTACATACAGTTTTAATAAGAAAGTTTAGAAATGAACTTATTGTCAGAAGAATACTCCCTGCTATTCTACAGAATCCACCTAGTGTTAAGACTCTAGGTAGAGAAGTAGGGCGACATTGCTGTGAAAGAAACATTTGTAGGACTGGATCACAATGGCTTCTATTTTTTACGAGACTTACGTATTTGTAATACATATATAACAATATTTAATAATATATTTCCTTTTGTTACAGTTACAAATATAATGTGTCAAAAAAGAAATAATATCGTGAGCTCGAGGTGACGGACTTATCCAAATAGTAGCCATGCACACAATGGACACTTTGGGCTATGGCCACAAGAAATATCGGCCGCCGCTCTCGCCAAGTAACTTCTACCAGCATGATTATTACTCCAGGCACACAACTCTTCGCCCTCAAGTAAGTTGATGATTCTTACGTTTAAAAATTAAAGACGTGTTTTAATTATTTTCCTTATTTTGGTGAATCACATTATGAAACTGCAATAATATAAAAAATTATACACACGTCAGATCAAGGGTTTGGGAGTAGGGAAAGAGGTTTCTTCTTAGCATTATGTTTTCATTAAGACTAAATCTTACTATTAATAATTCGTATACATATTGACTCTAGTGTAGTATTTATAAACTTTCTTTATAAAGGCGAAATTCATGACTTTATTATAAGACGATACAAATAGATTTCAAGCTTAGGGCCCCTGGGACAGTCCCGTTAGACAAAACGGTACTCGACAATGATAGTTAGTGAACAAAGCTTATTCTGTGACACAAACGGAAAATTTGTTTTTTTTAAATAAAAAAACCATTGAATGTTTCAGAATTTAAAAATGCACTTTGATTAATATGTAAAAATCCTAAAATCTATTCAAAACTCTACTGAAACACTTTTGTATATAGGTAATAATTTCAGTTATACGTACAGTACTAGGTACATAGGTACATGAATGGTACCTAGTAGGTGCTTATGATATATACGAAATATGAAATTATCCAAACTTATAGCTTACTTACTTCCTTTATACTTCATAGTGTATAAGTATCTATAGTTTATTTTACTATAAATGTTTTAAAAATTACGGAAATTAAATTGATGTTACAGTAAAATGAAATCTTTTTTCCAATTCAGAATCTTATAAATTCATATTTTTGAAATACTGAAAAATATATCTGAAAAAATCTTAATATGAATTTAATATAACTTTCCTGTATTAAATTTAGTTTTTAATTGATTTTTATACTGTAAATAACCTATTTTAAAGTGTTCGAGTTTTTGACGGTCACCGTTGAACTGTTGTGACATTTGATAACTGTCAACGTCATTCTACCGTTATGGACTCGTTTTCACGTCATTAATGCCCCTCTATAATATTCTTTTATAATAGCTAGCTAGCTATAATATGTCACAATAAACACAAAGAACCGTTCTTCTATATTTTAATTATACATTTGCTGATATGATAATAGAAGTACAGTTAAATTAGGTACATATGAAAGGTACCCCTCTATCCCAATGCGGCGGATATTTGATGTTTTCATTAAACATGTTTTTTTCTCAACTTCAAATTACTTTAAATTAATATTATATAAATCATGAAGGAGTGAGTTCAGACTTAATTTAAATTCACTTTTGTATCTTTATTAAAGATTCTAAAAAGTTATTCGTCCAATCTTTTTCACTGAATTACAAAAAAAAAAGTTGTAATAGGTAATTCATTACTTATTTATATAGATATCCCTAGTTATAATGGATTTTACAATCATTGCGTTATAAAAACTTCAAATTCATGCTCCAATGATCTATATCGCCTCTTTATATGAGAGAACGGGATCACGTTGCGCAGTGGCACAAGCGAGTAACTGTAAACGCAACGGTTGTAAATTCGATTCCCATTCGGAGAAATCATAATAATTATATTTAGATTTCCTCGCTCGCTACAACCGCGGCGTTGAGTTCCGCCAATCAACATTCAATGCGTCTGAAATTCGGCAGAATGGCGGTACCCCCTACTTACCCTGCTGTGTGCGGGATACAGCGTGAAGCTGATTTAATTTAATTCTTAATTTTATAAGTAAATATGTTTTCCATCTAAAGTATTAATACATTTTGATTAAACATGACATGACAAAGGTGATTTAAACTGTTAATGAAAACTAGATATGACGAATACGGTTACGTAAATATTTAGATAGTAATTACTTTAATTAAATATTAACAAGACCTATACTAAAAAAGTTAATTTTTCTAAAGAAGAATTCAGTTAAATATTTCCTTATTGTGGCTCAATGTTTATTACAAATTCGTGAATAAATTTAAAAGCCGGTAGTCAAAACAATGGATATTTAAAAATTCATAAACGCTCGTCCAAAACAAAATATTTTTATATTGAGTAATATTATAAAATAAAAGAAAAATAACTAATACCGCTATAAAATTATTAAAACCATGGACCGAGACGGAGTGCGCGTATATTCTATGAAGTAAGTAAGCAATGATATAATGTGAGATGAGTTGCTTCAAATGAGCGCGCAAGCGTTACGGAGCCGCACGCTATTCTATACGAGGCCCTCGAATCTGTATGGAAAAACTCAGGAAGCTCACCTCGTGCCCGTGATGCTGTTAATGAATAAATTAATAATATTCTTCCGCAATTTTTTATCATCAATTATTAATAATACTTGCAATGCTGCTCGCATGTGCGTTGTGGTTAACGGCATGCGACTTACCGTAAAGGCGAGTCCCTGGCTTCTAATGGCAACTTACAGTAATTAAAACACAATTTAATTATGATTAATTATTAGTAAGCATTCATTGCATTAATATGCAATGAATGTAATTCTAATCAATAATTTATAACTATTTTTGTTAGATTTTTTTATAGAAAATGTATTTTATTTCAAAAAATACTTTTTTTTCTGAAATGGTAGTTAAATAAGACAAGGTTAATAAACAAATAACGGTTTGAGTAATTTACTGCTCTAGCTATTTAAATCATCATTTCAGAAACGGTAAACTGTTAAGTCCTAGCTATATTCTATATCTATTTATTTGTCGCTGGGTATACGGAGAGAACCTAGAATTAAGACCCTCCATTATGATCCGATATTATCCATTCCCCACTTACCGCTGTATCGAGGCATTGGGCATGGAGTGGCGAAACTCAACGCCGCAAAGAAAGAATTATATTTTTTGTATATATTAGTTTAAAGGTTTATGAACTACTCAGTGGTTTTCGACTGTATATTTTTTGCAGTATGTTATAATTACTCGTATCATTAAAGTTACATAAACTCGACAGTCATCATACTTGTGTGGGAAGTTTTGTTAAATGTAAAAAATATTTGTACAACTTGTTTTTTTTATCTTCTTAATTTTTTTATACATTCTACATAACATTACATTTGATTAAAATGTATTTTACATTTAAAATAAATGTATCGTTTTTATTTCATTGGCATAAATCAAAAAAAATATATAAAATGATAACATGTTTCTGATAAATATTTTTCTGGTAAATTATTTACGTATGGCTACTGTAACATACCGGCAATACTTAGGTTTAACTTATCTCTAGAGGATTTTGACTGTGATATCCTAAGTATATTCTGTTAAATAGAATTTGATAGAGTTCTTAGGTCTCATCGTCAAACCACTTATCAAAACCAGTTTAATGTTTATACTATTCCTAAGATATGTCTAAGAAATGTGACAAGGAGGCTTTATTATTTGTCAGAGGCTATCAGTGTACATTTCGTTTCCTTAATTTAGTTATACCAAAAAAGGTATTGTTTTGCCTCCCAGCACGAAATGTTGGTTGGTCATTGAATTATGCTTAATGAATGATTTATATTGTATTTTTTACAAAAGTATACAATTAAGTATAATTTATATGCAGATAATTAAAATCAAGAGATAAGTACTTTATCAAACTCTACTGTCAGACACAATTTTAAAATCAATAACTAGAATTATAATCATTTTACTTATTTATCTGTTTCATTTGCATTCTTTACAATCTAAAAATAATTTAACGTTAACATCGTCTTTATTTTGCATATATTATCGGACAATTCATTTGGAGTACTTTGTATCTTTATTTTTTTCACATTAAAACTAAAGTCCTCTTTTTCATCTCCTTAGTTCAAATACAACGAAATGTATGCCAGATGTAATTACAAGTCTACATTTTTTGTTTTATATTTTTCCACCAGCTCTCGTTAGTGTAATCTTATTGCATAGTTACGTGTTGTCGAGGTTTACCCTGCTCTTGGAGCTTCTTCAGTGCAACAGCCGGCCGTGGCGGAGCCGGTTCGATATGGAAACGAGTCGCCCGACAAACACAGACGCTAGGAATGTGGATGCTTTTTAAATAAAATAATTTTGTGTACTTATAATAAGTTTTACTAGCCCAATTACTTCTATGTGCTTTAATATGGTATAGATAAGCCTCTTTTGAGCTATTGAATTAAAAATTAAATTAAATCAGCTTCACACTGTCTCTCGAATACAGCAGGCTAGGCAGAGGGTACCTAGTTTTAAGTCACGCCGTTCCTCATTTTCCACCGAATTTTTCTAGGCATTACATGTAGAGTGGCGGAACTCAACGCCGGGCTTTTGCCTTGATGCCAGAGTTCGAGGTTCGAGTGGGGATCGAACCCTCAACCGACGCGTTACAGTCCCACCCTTGTCCATTATCTACTATAAAAATAACAATAATAGTATGACTGTTAATAGATGATATTTTATATTTCATTAGCAAGCTCTCCATAACGACAATAGTTGCAAGGAAAGTGATTTGGAAGTATGTCAGTGGGTCCTACCTTTCTCTTCTGGCTTGTATTAAAAAAAATATTTCCACATGAATTTGTGATCTAGATTACTCTTTGTTTTGTAAACAATATGAAACTAATATATTAGGGTTTTCTTTGACACAAACTTATTCAGCCAATTTCATCTCTCTAAATTGGATCATATACAGTAGGTATATTTAGGTTTAGAATCTAAATTCGAATATTAAAAATGTATGCCAGTTTTAATTTTTCATAGTTACATTCCACAGCCAGCTACATACATAGTCAAAATAATAGTAGCTATTATTATAATATTATGAAATATTAATTATTAATTATAATTACTGCCAATCGTGGCGCAGGGGCACAAAGTGTAACTGCAAACGCGACAAGTTCTGGGTTCGATTCCCACTCGTAGATATTTCATATCTTCATTTCTTCGCTCGGGTGTCTGGTGTCGAGGCAAAGCGTGGCGTTGAATTCCGCCACTCAACACGCAATACCTTCCGAATTCGGCAGAAAATGGGGAACAAAGTATCTTAATACGTTAGGTTCCCTCTGTCCACCCAGCTTCGTGCGGGATACAGCGGGAAGCTGAAAAAGAAATAAAAAAAACTACTATTATGTTATAAATTTAAAAATATCCAACATTTCACTACAAGAAATTTTAACATAATTTTAAAACTTCAACCAAAGCACTTTTATGTACTAAATATAACAAAAAAAACTTTCTTTTTTATAAGAAAGTATAACATCCAGACGTACAAATTGTGAGTAATAGTGTACTTCAAGAAAGGATCTGCGTCAGTCATAAACTTAACAAATAAAATGAATAAGAGGCAAATAATAATGAGCATACAGTCCGCAGTACGAGGCTCTTGACCGATCAGAGTTCATTGGTCGAACGAGTATAGAGTCAACAACTTAATTAACTGTTCCTATCTCTGTTCTAAAACCTTTCTTTTTGGAATAGAGCAAGCAAAAACTACAACTGGACTCCGCTCATGGATGGATAATGTGTCTTTTTTAAGCAAGTTATTATCAATTAGTCATTACTCAACAAGCCACTAACGTTTTTCTCATCACAGCTTACATTCTTCTATTTATAAAAAAATAACCTTACGCTTTATATTTGGTAGTATCAGTATCAATGAAAATATTCCATTTTTTTTAAATGGAATATTTTATATTCGATAATCGATATTCCTATTCCTTTTTATATGTTCATTAGACGATTCAAAAGTGCTCACAATAGTCTATTTGTGTAAAGAAGTTCTTCTCTGATGTCAGTCTGAATTTTATTTTGCAATTTATATTATTTTATATATTCTCCGGTTTTAAATACCACCATAACTAAGAAGTAAAAAAATTTTTTAAGCATACACCGTCTCGGGAAACTGGTACGTTACTTTTGAAACTATATGTTATTCTTAAATTTTATTAAAATTTTAATGAAACTTCAAATTTTGATAAAATATTCTTAATATTCGAAATTGCCTCCCTTAATTATTAACGCAACTGTGAAATCGTCAGATAAATTAATGTTGTTATTTGCTTTGTATATGCGTTAAATGCAGGGATATTTTTTTAATATGAGGCTAAACATGGCAGCACAAAATTTTAATGACATATTTTATTTTTACTTTAATAAAATCTGGTTTTATAATGCGACAATTTACTTTTTTAATTTTAACGTTTTTTTTATCTAGAAATTTATTAATCTAAATTATTTATACGTTATAATAAATGGAGTTTATTAGTATTATTTTAAAATTTAATACTAATAAATATTGTTTAAGCATAGAATCATGCATTAACATATTCGTAGGTATACGTACGTGTATGTATATACGTATTCTACTAACACGAAAAGTTAGCTCTACAAATTGATATTTAATTTCTTTTTTACTGTTATTTAGAATAATATTTTTAGACTATTCTTGTATTTATTTTTAGCTTTTACAAATTACCATTTTTTATTATTCTAAAGGTGATATTGAACGGTATTGCTTTTCAATAACCTAAATAAAAATCCATTTGCAACCTTGCAAAAAGGCAGCTTATCTATTGTAAACTCCTTGATGCATCTCTACAATAAATAATTGTACAATTGAACAATAAAATAAATAAAAGGTTAACAATTGTTCTATTAGTTGTTTATTTTTTGTGAGAGATGCATTAGATTAAAGTATTTCATCAATCAGTTTTGCATTAAATATGTAGAAGTATTAGATTTTTAGTCGATTATTTATTGAAGCCTTTGTGGCGCAGTGCTACAAGCGTGTGGCTGTAAATGCGACGGTTGTGGGTGCGATTTCCGCTCAGGGGAATTTATTATTACTAATTAATAGCTTCATTTCCTACGTCTGGTAGCAAAGCTGCAGAGCACGGTGTTAAGTTACATGAAGACTCGGAGCCTTAAATGCCATAGAAAGTGGGGAAAGGAGTAAGAGTCTTAACTGTAGGTTCTCTCTGCCTACCTAAATTTATTTAAAGAATGACTAAAATAGTGATAATTTTCTCACTTCTGCGAAAATAGTAATATACATACTTTGTGTTATAAATGTAACACAATATGCACTTCAAACACAATTAATGACTTACGTACTTACTTATTTTGCAATGCATTGAGGCATTTCTTAAGTACCTGTCACATATATTGGAGATATGTTCTCTTATATTTTTTCGGCGCTGCTACCGTGCCTTAGATAATTTATTAAGCTTGATTAGCAAGGTTTTAAACTATATAAAAATTTGCTTTATAACATAAACAAAGTATAAAATATTGTTTCAAAGTTATTATTTAAACGCAAATACATAGATCTACATAATATGTGTAATTTTAGCTTTCTAAAGGAGAATGAGTATCAAAATATTCCATATAAAATATGTATTATCAGATCGGTATATTATTAAATGTAATTGGAACATAGTAATAAGGTTTTGAAAAATAACCAAAAAACCTCAACTTTCTCTTCATTGATGAACGCCGGTCAACGGCCGAGTCCTTGACATACACTCATTAGACCTTGGGTCTAGGGCCTTAATCTTTAATTAATAAAATACAAGCCTCACAAATGCTTAATTTGGCGTTGTTTGTAGAGTGTAGAATTATAAAATTGTTGACAAGAACGTTACTAAATCAATACCAATAAATGTAATTGTTATTTAAACGTGAAATTTACTAAACTGAAGTCACATGTTGCTTTTTATTTATTGCCTGAACTATTTATTTATATACATTAGTTGGTATATATGTAATTCTATTATTAAGAATAGTTTAAAATAACAGGCGAACTTCTTGCGGTATGGACCATGGAAGAGATTCCATGTTTCGTCATTACTCTCAAAGTATTATGTGTTTGAAGGTGACCTACATTTTTGGAATTGTTCATGGGTGACTTGACAAATGCCGGAGAAAGTGTCCGAATGAACGAAAGTTTAAATTTGTTTCTCATAGAAGCTTTAACGCGTTATGTACGTTTCTCTTTCACCCCTCGAGTGTAAATAATAAAGCTGATAATCTTTTAATGTATTTTTTTTTAAGATTGTTATTTTGTTCACTGTAAATATTTTGTTCTATATAACCGTCTATTGGTTTTGTTAAAGGCAATTCTTCAATTTACGCTACGTTGACATTACGATGATTTTTTTTAGAAAAAATAAGCCTAGATGTAGAGTAATTGTAAAATAGGTATAATTAAACATATATTTACTTACTTGAAATAAATTACTTTTCGGCCGTCGCGTCGTGGCGAAGGGGCGCAAGGGTGTAACTTGGGCTGGTGGGCTCGGGTNGTAGAATTATAAAATTGTTGACAAGAACGTTACTAAATCAATACCAATAATTCATTATTTATAAATTTTTATTTCTTCGCTCTGGCAATACATCAAAAGCATATTTTTTTTATATATTAGTCATAGATTTTGTTTTAAATGATATGCGTTAAACCTTATGAAATATTCAACTCATCTAACCTGATACTATATTTTAGATAATAGCTTTATCCTGGAATTAGCGTGGTGGAGCGTATCGTACGCCTGCCGCCTGCGAGCGGCGCTGTGACGAGTACCGTTACTTGACACACTGGCTCGAAGCCACCAGCGCGCGCTTTTGGTAACACTATAACAACTCCAAGATATGTCTTTTATAAAATACTTCTGGTGGAGAATTACATAGATAGTAAAATAAAATACTGATGGTATTTGGATGATAAACATTAGTATATTTTCTTTTATTTTTTTTTACAATAATTGGAAATATAGATCTTTCAGAGATAACTTGTTTGTTTACATGGTAAAATTTGAACTTAATATTTCAAACTCATTGGCCATCATCTGTACCCACGACTAAATAAATAGCTTACGACGGAATAACGTCTCTATAATAGATACCGATATTTTCAATAACAGTATACCTTATGGAATGTTCGATGAATGGTACAATTTGAACCACAGACAACCTCTGACGACCATTAAAGTGACATATACTGTTACATATTGTCATTGTTTATAAAGACAAGATGGTTGGACAATCTGGTAGCAAGAATGTGACTGCGGAGAAATAGACGCGTCATTATAGCAATCAATGGTCTACCTCATGTCGAGCTGATGGAGTGGTTATTTACGCTGCATTCCTTATTTTTATGCACCTACATTCTTTACGGCTTACTACCGTTGTATACAGATGAAGTTAATGGTGTCGAACGCCATACTTTACATATAACATATGTAACATATTCTGCATAATTGTAATAAAAACAGAAATGTACTACGAAGCGTGCTTTTGCTAGCTTGGTTGTATTAGATGATTCAAGTTATGAGTCGATATTCATGTTAAGAATTAAGATTTTTCATAAACATTAACACCTGCTAATGGTCTATTAAGAAACATTTTGATATAATATATTAAACATAGATTAACAGATTTAACACATTTACCGTCTATGTACGAGTATTTAGAAACAATGTTCGAAAATGAGGCTTTGACTTTGCTAGATATTACACATTGTGTCGACTTCGGGCGGAATGCGGAGAATGGGGTGTTTTGATTTTAGGTTTTCTCTACTTAGCCTTATATATACAGGATATAGCGCAATCCAAAAAAAAGCAAGCATTTAACCAACAATTTTCAATAATATTGTATTACGTATTTTGTACGAGTACCTCAGTTATTTGTCACAATTATATTTCCTGTCTAAAAATATTTGTTATAAATACAGATAATAATGTGGGTTACGAGTAAGTTCGTGAATTTATGACGTTGCGATCAGAAGTAGTTCAGGCTGTCTCGTTTTTTACAATATAACCTTTTAATAACCATTTACATGTTCGAACATAATAAAACGAAGAAATGTAACGAAAATACATCATCAAAAATGCTTGGGATGTAATAACCCTTATTAACTCTTTAAATAATTGATTAATAGGTATTGTATCTTGAAGGCAGTAAGTAATAAATTATAAATAACTAATACTATGATGTTTCATGATATCTCTCATCGGTAACATAGCCCCCAATGTTACCATGACTAACATGTTAGTAGCTGCGTCAAAATTATTACGTGCTCATGGCTCTCACCCATGACCTGGAGGAGCCTTGCTGAGTAATTATACGAGTAAACACTTCAGTACCTTTTTTAATTGACTCATTGGCGAATCGTAAATCAAAGAAGCCTCGGCATCGTGTATTCTTAGTGTTAATGAAAACGTATGAACAACTCTTTGAAAATACTTGTTTCACATTAATATTTCTTTTCAATAAACTTTTAAGTTCGAAATTAATCATAAGTGTTTTAATGCTTCTTTTTTTTAAGACTTTGTTTTGGGACTGATAGAAATTTTTAAAATATCTCTACATAGGTAGTAAATCAAATTTTAATTTTACTTTCTGCATCAAACAAAATTCCACATATTTATAAAAAAACTATATTAGTTTACCTGGTATTCTCTAAGGGATGTTTCATTAAACACAAGGTACCCTGCAACTCTATCCCGTGAGGTCATGCACCGCAAGGTCGCCCAGTTTTACCTGCAAGGGTATTACGGGTTATGCATCTTGAAATAAAGTACATGACTGCATAATGTTATAGTCGTCTATTTATATGGACACTGCTTATTTATTTTTCCTATTCACAACTTTATTGTTTATTTTCTTATTAAAGAAATATCGTTAAGAGTCTCAACGATTTTATTTTAGGCATTGTTGACCCTTGTTTATATCATTCCTAACAGTAGTATATAGGTATATATAACAATGTTGAATAAAATATATTAGTAACATGTATTACCACATCAAATACAACTTATGGAATTGTATATGTTTGTATCTTCAATTCAACCGCTCATCTCGACATGTCTTCGACTAGGCAAAAATATGTTAAAGATATATTTTAAATGGTTTTGATGTATAAGCCGAATCGTGATTTGAATCGTGGCGTAAAAGTGTACGACAGGTTGTAGGCTCAATTCCTACTCGAACAAATGTAATATGTTACATTTTCATTTCCACAGATTATATACACTACATATATACAATGTTTAAACATATATCTATCAAAAAATATATTTATTTTTTAAAATGTTAATAAAACAAAATTATACATATTAGGCTTAACATTATAAAAATATAAATGAAAAATACTTCTCAAAATTACTAATACAAGTATGTAGGTATGTACCAGCTAGGTATATATTTGGAAACAATTTCTTTTCCTTCCCCTAACTCTATTTAATTCACCATATATACGTAAATAACAAATAAATACGCAATAGAGCTATAATTCTTTGTGGCCTACTCTACTCTTCATAGGCTCGGGGAAGACGCCATCAATGTCTGGCAACTGGCCAGGAACATTCGCCTGACTCAAAACTTTGGAAGTTGGTCGATAACGCTCTATGAAAGTAAATTATCTGCTCTTACAAAAGGTTATTTTTCTCAGGAAAAAGAGCCTTTGTTAAAGTTGACTAATGAGTTTGTTTATAAGTGAGGATTCGCACTACAATACCAGTCACGGTTCGTTCTTGATAGACTTCTCTAAGACTGCCACAAATATAATTACATCAATTAGATAAATATAGCCATATCGAAAACGGGACGGTGATTTAGGATAATTTCATTGAAGTAGCTTGAATCCAAAAATACAAGAGAGTGTACGAAATTAATGTAGAGCATGTTTTAAAGAGTTCTACGACAAGAGTGTGACTTCAGCCTTCATTGCAAATGTCTCGATAATAGCGGATGGTGATAGATTTTAATTTATCCACGACAGGAAATATATAATAAATAGTAAATTATACTTATGAATTTCATTATTTATAACTTTCAGTCAAAATTAAATTTTTTAAAATAAATATTATATTTATTAACCCGCCCTTGGTACACGTCAACAATGGACAAAACATGTCAGAAAAAGTATAACGTCGAGAAAAAATATTTATATATTTTATCGAATTATAAGTCTGTTTGTTTATGGCGTATCTATGTGAATAGCAGAATGGCATTGGTGTCAACTCAATTTCCAACTGTATGCAATTTGTATCATCGCTGTAAGTGAGCGTAAAATTAGCACTCAACATGCGAACCGAGTAATAGACCAAATTATATCGGCACATGCAAATTGTATATGAACTGTGTTTTACTTCCCTAACGATAGACTAGACTCCTTTGTGGGGCGATTGGGCTCCAGCTGTACTTACCTGTTACCGTTCACTATGATTGTCGATTTGAATCCCTGAAATGGTCAATATTTCAAAATCATAAATGACCTGATTCCATAAAAAAATTAAATTACAGTAATTTATTACGTTCTTAGGGCCACGTGAGGAGGGACGGCAAGTGGATGAATTTTACTATAATAACGTTTTTGTAACTAGTTTTAATAAAATAAAAAAAATATGTTTTTTGAAATTACGTTGCAACAAATAATTTTAATCTTAATATAAACTTTTAATATGACATATAGCAGTAAAGCCAAAAATAATCGTTAAAAAAGAAATTTCACATTTATCACTTTAATTTGGATTCACCTAGAAGCGGTCCCATGGTGTAATGGTTAGCACTCTGGACTCTGAATCCAGCGATCCGAGTTCAAATCTCGGTGGGACCTTGCTCTTTTTTTATCTCTCTTTAAGTTTTATTTCTTCTTCCAAACAAGTTTTTGTTTTTCTTAAGTTTTTGTAAGTTACGTTAAGTTTTATAATGCGAAGTGCATAACGTTTCTGGAAGAAATGTACAAGTATTCTTCGCAATTATAAATTCAAAGAAGATACGTTGTGACTTGCGGTTGTGAGTTATAATGGCAATTAAAAACAACAATACAAAAAAGATTGTATTTGAGGGGTCACTGGCCGAGGAGCTATACAGATGTTTATTACTCTCTAAAGATTTATTTTAAAATTGAAATTTCAAAGACGAATGTTTTGAAACGACCTCGCAAATTGCAACCATAACATCTGAACAATTGGAACATATTTTGGAAGATGTCTGCTGGAATTTTTTATTAAAATACGTTACCGAGGTTCAAATGTAGTCAATCCAAACGTGACTAGAATCTAACAAGTTTGTAAAGGATGTACCAATCATTGGATTTCGTCCGGTAACTAATTAAATTGAATATAGACAAGGTTTTTTCTTTTTGTACTTTTATATTGACTCAAACTATCTATGTATGTATATATACATCTATGTAGCCATCTGTATAAATTTACTATAACTATAATCATATTATTATTATTTATCATTCATTTAATATGAAAAGTAAAAATTAATAAAAAAAAGCTTTAATATGGTCGCTTATATACCTAATTGAATATAACATTTAGTTTTCTCTCAAGACCACACACGTATTTTCAGAATTTCGTTGCTTCTTAAAACAAAGAATTAATTATCTTACGTTTTCAAACAAATATATTAGTTTCATTTAGGCTTATATAATTATTTAAAATGCGCTATTATTTCTTGCTATCGGGCTTAAATATATGTACATATAAATGAACTTATCGAAAATAAAATGATGAAATTTGTATAATATTATTATTTTTCATTTACAAATCAACCTCACAGCCGTCGAATTTACGCTTGTTCCACTGCGCCACGCCAGTCTTAAATTAAACAGTACTTAAACACATAAATTTCTAAAGGTAACTGCACCCTCTATTTACCTATGCATGTACTCGTACAATATTTATATCATTACGTCAACGTAAAGATATCCCCCTGTATGTGCCCGAGATGTAAAAAAAACGAAATGTCTCTTTTGTAATGATCGTCATTTCCACAGTATAATTATTCCACTTAAAAAGTAAACAGTCAAAATATTTGACTCGTCGTAATTCGGCCCTCGTCCTCAGGACGTTACGGTGCTCTACCAAAAACCATCACAATGATATGCATTACAAGAATTTTAGTCGGCTTGCCTTTTACATAAAATTCAGTGAACTAAATTGTTATTAAATAATGTATTATGTAAATATTCATATTTATGGAATCTTTATTTAGGAAAATGTAATATCTTTAATTGGGCTTAGATATTATGATTACAAATAGAAATGAATATTTGAATAATTTAACAGTAATAAACAATTAATAAAATGTATTGTAACTCCTGGTATAACTTTCAATCATAAAGAAATTTTCAGCAAATTTTTATACAGGTCCCATGGTGTAATGGTTAGCACTTTGGACTTTGAATCCAACGATCCGAGTTCAAATCTCGGTGGGACCTATCTAGTGGTAAATTTATTTTTTATATTCAAAATATATACATAGGATATTTATTATAAACACATGTAGATTATAACTTTTTCAAAGAAGAAATACCTAAAATAGTTTACAAATAATATTACTTGGGATTCGTTAGTGATAAATGGTAAGCATGATGATTGGCTAGCCCTAAGGGCAAATAAAACAATGAAAGGCCCACCGCCGGCGTTTCCCAGAGCCGTCTGCGACAGGGGTAAACCTACCTACGCCTGTCCAGCTATGCCTGTTCCCATCGGCATGGCACGATAATGACCGAGACTCGAGCCTCTCTCTCTGCCAATGCCGACGATGACATGAATTTGTATAATGTTACATTTATAGCATAACTTATATTTCAAATTATGATCATTATGTCATTGTAGGCATATTTAAATGACTTTACTACGTTTTATGTTAACTAAATAATTTTCTTAGTCATCAGTAGTTTAGCCTAATAACTTTTTATTATGAGTAAGTACGCGAAAAACTAATCAGGTACTTCGGAAGTTCGAAGTTCGTTGAAGTTTTTTTTCTTAAATGTGGAATGATCCACATAGGAGATGCGAAATGGATATAGAACAGTTTATTGTTGCCTGTAACAGAAATAGCGGTTACTTAGCTTTGGCTGAACAGAAGAAAGTGCTGGTTTACAGCCGCTGCTTTACAGCTCCGAAACGTGGTATTGCAGAATAATAAAAAAAGACAGTGACGGCAAACGGTGGACGAGGCGAAACATACCTCTTAGTCTTAGTAACTCCATAGCGTTTGGAGCTAAGCTCTCTCTGGCTATCCCATTAGATACACGAGTAAAACCTGAAGCAAACAAAATAGATAACATATATCCAGGCACTTGTTTCATATGAATTTATATAACTTAATGGTTATGTATAAGTAACGTAGGTACATATACGTCACATTGCTTGTAGCACCTAAGTACTATTCGCATTCACTTAGAATTAGGTCACCGCTTCGCTTCGCTTATATTAGAATACTAAATTTTGTTTGTGACTAAGGTACATTAGATGAATTGATTAATTGTGCCGTTAATTAAATAAAATTAATAATATAATGAAATGCGTGTAGTCTTTTATAAAGTAGGAACAACTTTAATGAATGCTGACAGGATAGAATATATATGGGAATTTCGCAAGGAATATTTATTATTAGCTTTACTACATATATTTCTTTGAGTCCGATTTGATTATACAACCATTGCTTATGTTATACCTTAATACTTTAATAGTGTTGTAAATCATCAACTTTTCTATGACATTGATAGCTTTTGAGAGGGTACTGTGTGAGCTTATTACTATGTGAATGTGTAAGTTTACTTTTACCATTTCAACTGCAGGTGAAAGAGTAACTTTAAATACTACCAGCAAGCTCTCACTTAAGTATGTACTAGTAAACTAATATGTTATATATCTTTATGACCTTTAAAATAGATACATGACTTCTTTTTACCACCCAACCATATTCATACTGGCTGGACTATTACGGTCCTATATCACACATGTGCCATACTTCAAAATCAATCCCAGCCTAGATTGTGTCCAGGTCTAATAGCTCTATAATAAAAAGTTTTATTCAGATGAATCCAGTACTATCGAAGATGCGCTTGTAAAGACAAATTAACAAACAAACAATCTATTCAAATATAATAATACATTTAAAATGATATATTGTACATTTTAAAAAACCTAATAATAACATATTTGTCCATAGAGCGAATACAGATTCGCGGGGGGTGGATATCCTCGTGCCCCGAGCAGTAGCCGGAGCGGCGGGCTGTGTTCCGCTGCGTTGGTCGGCGGGGCTCTCTTAGCCGCTGTGGCCGTCCTGGCTGTGGCTGCACTAGCTTTCTATATGGGTGCACTGCGACCTGATAACGGCGAACGTGAGTAAAATATATCACTTTGAAATTTAAATTATATTTCTTACTAATACAATTTGATTTACATAACTTAATGAAGGTATAGAATATAAAGAAAGTGCTTGTCGACTTTTTTTCAGCAATAATGACATTTGAAGGCACATTTAGAGTTACAAGAGGAGATGTGTATGGTGGCGTTCCAGGAAGCCCCGCGTGGCGTGAACGCGCGAGGCGATATGGGGCGTCACTACGCCAAGTCTATAGCGCACCTTCAGGACTACGACAAGCTTTTGCTGGAGCTTTGGTGACAGGATTTGGCGATAGACGTCTCGATGTACATTTTAAACTCTACCTCGATAGAAGAAAAATACCGAGGTAACCTTTCAATACTCTCTATCCTACGTTAGCCTCCATATTACCGCGCTAAATTTGTTAATTTTAATGTTAATTATTCTATTCTAATTATTTATTTTATTCAGCTTCTCTTCAGTTTTCAGCTCTTCTGTCTAATAAACTAGTGTTACTACTTTGCGTTACGACGCTGCTTTCCCCACCTTTTACCGAATTTTTCGAGGCATTATATGTTGAGCAATGGAACTCAATGTCGCGCTTTCGCTTTGGTGCCAGAGCAAAGTGTATAAATAAATAATAATACATTTCTCCAAGTGGAAATCGAACCTACAACCATCCCGTTATAGACATATCATTGTACCACTGCGCCACGACAGCCTATTAATTTATAGTATATTTTTGATTTTCAGTTCTGTCGCCAATATAGAAGAAACATTAAAGGGTATATTAGTACAAGATCTAATTTCAAAGCATCCAGCTTTTGGCCAAATTAAAATAGATTCTACAAGTATAGTTATCAAAAGAGATCTACAACATACGTATCATTCCGAACAGTTTGTAAAAGAAGCAATGAATGAAAGTATGGCAATGAATAATCAAAAAATATTACCTTCGAACACAAAAGACAAAACTTTACAAAGTAGGATAGGAGTTGTTCGAAAAACCACAGTTAAACCGAATCCAGAGTCAAGAAATGATCCAGATGAACCAGATATTGATACTGAAAACATACCCGTTGTACAAGGTTCTTTTCAAATAACAAAAACCGAAGCTGATATAACAGAAAATAAACACGCAACTCAAAGTCGACATGACGAAAAATTGAATCATAAGCCAGTTCCTACTTCTAAAACAACTACAACGACTAAAGCTCCAACAACAAAATCTATTCCAACTAGAAATACTACTGTCAAACGATTATCTTCTAGTACGCCAAAGAACAGGCCCTTTACTATAAAATCATCTTTCAACATTAAGCCAAAGATAGAACCAATTTCAAATAGAGATAAAGATATAAATATACGCGAATCTTCACATGCATTACCAACAACAACAAAATCAGGCCCAAATACAAAAACAACACCAACTTCGACTACCAGTATTCCAACAACAACAAGAAATGTATCTCAAATTTTATTTGATCTTTTAACGAATGAAAACCACGATAAAGATTTGCCAAAAATCGACACTTTATTTACAGTTCCTCATGTAATTGATAATGAACCCTGGAGACCAATAACACGTCCTTACTACGAGGTAACTAGTGAACAATCTACTGTACTAAATAAGGATATAATTGATCATGAAGCGAAAGACAGAATAGGCGTAGCGGAAGTTATTGAAGATGTGGGGTTATTAGAGAGTATGCTAAATCCTGAACCTACTAAAAAACAAATTGAAAAAACGACCCGTTTACCGTCAGGATTGTACAATATTGATCCACAGTTAACCGCCGACGTGTATATACCTAGTCCAGTTTACACAAGCTTTACACTACCAGCTTTTTCACCTCCATTAAAAGATATGGAAACTTTAGGCTCTAGCTTTCCTAAGCCACATCCTCTACCAGTTGATAAAATAAGCGGTGTTGTAGAAGTAGTAAATGAAAATACACCTATAAATGATTATAATGATGGAAAGCCTGTTGAAAGACCACCAAAAGATAAAACGACATCTGTTGCAATAAATATTGTGCAATTTGATCAAAATGACAATAATACTGAAAAGGTCTCTATAGAAGGTTCGTCGATAGTCAAGAAGCAAAATCTAACCACTACTAACAAAATCACTAGCACATCAATAAGAACTTCAACTGTAACAGAACAAACAAAGACTTCTACTAGTCCTAATATAGACATGGCTGCCGAAATTCCGAAGAAAAAACCTTTAGAAAGTAAAACTAACAATACTAAAGCCGATAACACAACTAAACGTCCTAACAACAAAGTATCTATTATACCCCCGACAAGCTTACCTCATCATACTTGGGAATTAGTTAATACTTCCACAAACACTAATGAAACTCAAATAAAATTATCTCCACAAAAATATTATAATGATACATTGCAGGCGATCATAACGAAAAATGAAGCCATTTCTCCTAGTACAACTCCTAAATTTCCAAATAAAATATCTATTTTACGAAATCTTACAGATTTAATAAAAAGATATTCTCAGAATACTTCCAACAAGCCAATTGAAATATCGACTCCTCATGCAGTAGAAGAGCCAAAGAGTGAATTCGTCAATATAACAAGTGAAGAAAGCGAAGATCGAAGTGAAATGGGATCCGTAGAAGTTGTATTAGATGAAGAACTTGAAACTACCACTGCCAGGGTGATAACTTTAATGCCAGCTAAATCTAATTTAGGTATCAACAGACCACTGCGTCCTCGACCAAAAATTGAAGCACAAGCTCCAAAGGAAAACAAACGAAGTTTTATAGATGATACCGATACAGTTATTGACCATGACAATATTGATGACGTAATTCACGACTTATCTGAAAACATTCCACAGGCTTCTGAGATAGTTACTATCTCTACAAGTCTTAGTGATGTTAAAGCAGAAGATACAGTTTCTTCTGATTTAAGCGACTCAATAACGCACTTAGAATCACCAAGCAATCCTACTCCAAGTGGTAATAGATTACCGAAATCTAAAGACGATTTTATTTACACTCAGGATAATAAATTTCAGGATAACACTGAGAAATTAATAATTCCAAATGGAACTTATAGAGTTTCATATCACGTGACAGGAAGCGTAAGTAGCAAACAAGCTAACAAAACACAATATCTACCTGCATACGAACTTGCTTTAGAACCAGACGTCGTACTAGAAATACCCAGCAATCAAACAAGTCCTTTAACGATTGATAAGTTACGACAGTTAGCAAGCCTTGCGACTATTTCTGATTATAAAAACAACAGCTTATTTCGAGCTCCCGGCGGAATCATTTCCACTAAAGCTATTCCATCTAGCTATACTCTTAATCAAGCAGGATTTAAAATATTAACGAAATCTTATAACAAAGTTCAACATTCTAAAGAAGATGACAATAATATAGGAAAACCAGAAAAAACTTATGGTAAACCATTTGTTACAAAACTCCAAAAAGAAAATGACGTGATTAAAGAAAATAATGGTATGAAACATATTCAATAATTTATATATTTCATATTTATTTCCATATTATTATATTACTATTCAATATTTTTTACAGAAATATGTAACACTACAAGCTCATTCTTATGTACCAGTGGTATGTGTATACCAGCGACATCTCGATGTAATAGATTATTAGATTGTCCAGGAGGTGAGGACGAACGCTCATGCTCTTGTGCAGATTATCTACGCGCTGAATTCTCGCAATCAAAAATTTGCGATGGTTTCGTCGATTGCTGGGACTATTCAGATGAAAATCAATGTGGTTAGTTCATTGTTATATTATCTTTTTTTTTTAAAGAATGTTGTAAAAATATTGGACAAGTATAATAATAAAGATAACTTTGCAGAATGGTGCAAAGAGGGCCAATTTGTATGTGCTAATGCTCGACAGTGCGTTGAAACGGTCAAGGTATGTGATGGTATACCAGACTGTCCTCTTGGCGATGATGAAAAAAGTTGCGTAGCTTTAGGCGACAATATAGAAAGCAATGAAGTCATTCCTTACAATGAAGAAGGTTAGTAAATGGCAGTACTTATAAGATCTATTTATTACTAACATTACACTTTTTTATAATCATTGTTTTAAGGTTTTGTGATGGTGCGTAAGCGTGGCGTTTGGGGTAGACTGTGCGTTGAAAACTTTGAGGATGTAGTATCACAAGCACACAGTACGCTTAAGTTACCTGATTTAGGTAAAGCTGTATGTCGGGCGATGACGTTCCAGTGAGTAAAAATTATTTCAATTATTTTAATATTATTCTCTATAGTAAGAGAATTGTAAGTACCAATAAAACTTCCATCGGAATCCATCATTCAAGCCTTTGTTTTCTTTTGGCGGTTTTGCTTGTTGATGTTTCCTTATTGACAAATATCTTCACGAAACAAATAATAAACACTTTTTCTATAATTGTGTATATTTGTCTTTTTTATTACCGGTCAATTTCCTTCGTTTGTTTTCCATGAAACGTGACATTGGCGAAATAAATTGTGCTCAACTGGCACGCTCGAAACGCCATATATCAAAAATTCAATTCAATTAAACACTTTTTGACAACCTAATATTTGAACTTATACTTTAAACAAATTTCGTTGTAAATGTAATGCTAATACTTTAAAAACACATCGACTGTTTCAGTGATTCACCATGGGTACGTGAGGCTAGAGAAGGCCGAAAACTGAGCTCAGAAGGTTATTGGGAAGTGTGGCACAACGCTCACGCTCGCGCTGCTGACACTCGCCTTACGTTTAAGCGATCAACTTGTGCTCGTCACAGAGCTTTAAGAGTACGTTGCAAAGATCTGGACTGCGGCATACGACCACATGCAGATGCCCAAACGCCTAGGTGAGAAAACTTCAATAAGTCATACAAATGTGTCATAAAAAATGTAAGACCATACTATCAATGATCTAAAAGTTAAAAAGAATATTTAAATTAAATAAAAATAATTTTGAATAGCCATTGAGAATTTTAATATCTAGCTATCAAAGTATCTCGTGGGATTGCATAGAAACTTAAGTAAATATGAGCGAAGTACGCAGTTGGGTATCGGTGGCGTTGTGTTGGTTAGGGCAGTTAATCACGAGCGCGTGCGGTGGGGCAGGGTGGTGGGCGGCGGCGGCGCGGCGGCTGGCGCGTGGCCGTGGCAGGCTGCGTTGTACCGCGACGGGGACTTCCAATGCGGCGCTACGTTGATATCAGCTGAGTGGCTCCTCTCTGCCAGCCATTGCTTCTACCAGTAAGTAAACATAGACAAACATAAACAAAACATAAACTATTTATATTTTTGATTTTCTTTACGCTTCATCCCTCATATAGCAGGGTAGGCTGAGATAACTTAAGTCACACTGATACTCAGTGGCAGTCAGTTCTCAGTGCCGTAATCTATGAGACATTCAACTCTGAATTTTAAATGGCATAAATAAATGTCACGCTATTATGGTTCGTGCAGATATGTAAATAATTCATTACCCGAGGGCTCAAACCTACAATCAATACAATAAAACCTTATTCCACTGCGCCATGATGGCTATAATTACCTTATATTATGAACATTTTAACATCGAAAGGATTAACATTATGTTTTCCGTATTATTTACACAGAGCAACAGAAGCTCATTGGGTCGCCAGACTGGGGGCATTACGTCGCGGCGCGTGGCCCCGAGGCCCCTGGGAGCGAGTAGCGCGTGTGAGACAAGTGGTGTTGCACCCCCGCTATGCACCGCGTGGCTTCAGAAATGACATAGCGCTGTTGCGTATAGACCCGCTTGCTCTACACGCCCGCCTCAGGCCAGCGTGCCTGCCCCCGTCGCGAGCGCAGCCCCCGGCCGGACACCACTGTACTGTAGTTGGTTGGGGACAATTATATGAGCATGAAAGAGTTTTTCGTAAGTACATCGAGTAATTTATTTGATCACGCTATAAATATTAGATTAGTAATCATTACAAGTTAAATAACTAAAATAATAAAACTAATATATCTAAATACACAATTGAAACAATGAAAATATTAATTTAATATTATTAATTTTCAGCCGACACGTTGCAAGAGGTCGAGCTACCAGTAATTTCAACAGCGGAATGTCGACGACGTACTAGATTGTTGCCGTTGTACCGTGTCACTGACGACATGTTCTGCGCGGGCTACGAGCGCGGCGGTCGCGACGCCTGTCTCGGGGACTCGGGGGGGCCACTCATGTGTCAGGTATCTACTTTTGTTTACTAGTGGCTATACGAAACATCGTTTGCGTGGACTTTGAGCATATTGATAAATTCACAACCACCAATTAAAATGCATCGCTTTCCCACAGTGCTACGACAGCCTGATTTTTCAATTATCATTATTTGACAATTAAGGAAAATGTGACTTAATGGGAACAGAGTGTCTTGACATTAGGTTCTCAGGTTATTACTTAACGACAAATTCTAAAAATATTTATTATCCAGTATTTTGAAAGCAACTTAAGGTAATTGATGTAAATTTCACGAAGTTTCATTCTATACTTATATCTATAACTTAAAATGTTTTAATATTTTAACATATAAGTTGAAACTAAACATATTTTAATTATATGCATCGTGTGATAAGATGGATCATCGTTTACGAATTAATGAAATCTGTAGCAACATTACAATTAAATTTTACGCAAGTAAAAATTTTTAAATGTTGCTTGTAGTATACCTACACAATATTACAAAGACGGCCTATAATTAAAAGAATAAAAAGGTTTAATACAGAAAGTAGAATTACCATCATCTAACCGGCCGGCCCCGGTATATACCTGACCTTTCACCTTTTCAGCCTTTGAAACTTCTAAGTTCTAGTGACGCTGGCTACCTTCAATTACTCAATTTTTACTGAAATAAAATTACAATGTAGACCATTTTTTCTAATTTTTACATTATTTTTATTATTCCAGGAGTCAGACAAGTGGTATATCTATGGTGTCACCAGTAATGGATATGGATGCGCGCGAGCGGACAGACCGGGTGTCTATACTAAAGTTTCCCACTACATCGACTGGATAGACAACATTATGGCGACCTACACACCTGTAAAAAATGAAACATTCTCTTTAAGCGATGATAGCTCCAATGAAGATTTCTATTCAGATTTGGAAGCCGCTGAAAACAAAAGAGTTCTTCATAAAACACACGACAGATGTAGAGGCTTCCGGTGCCCACTCGGTGAATGTTTGCCTGCATCTAGCGTTTGTAACGGATTTCTCGAATGTTCCGACGGCAGTGACGAGTGGCAGTGCACTGAACATCCAAATTCAAGTAGTTTTAATCCAGATTGAGATCATTAATATAGCAAATATAATTCATAGCCAGTAATTATAGTTTACTACTCAAAGTCGACTGATACTTTATAAGTAGGATGTAAGATGTGTCAAGTAAAGAAAAATATCCAATGTATCTCAGGTGACTTAAAATTTTCTAAGATTATTTAAATTTTATTAAAAAATGTCTCTGCCATAACTGTATCTTGGGCTTTTGTATATATAGCTTTAAATATTGTCTTTCTGCCCATTCTGTTGTATAAGTATGCTAATATATAAACTATTTATTCACTACCCATGGACCGCCTTTTTCGTTTGAAGCATTTTTCAAATGGACGACGCATGCCATGCAAAAATAAATCTTAAACAATATACAGTGTTTCATTTATTTTTCGGCGAAATCGATTATATAATAGTTGACAGTTGTCAAAATCATCTCGACCACCTTCTTTTCCATAAGTAGTAAAATGTAGAATCCACTTTCCAACTGAGTTCTAATTGTAGTAGTTAATTAAACCACAAAGAATAATCAAAAATGTTATAATTATAGAGAAAAATAAAAACACATCTGTACTTAAAAATTATTTTAATCTTCCGACAAATAAATTAAAATATCTTCAAAATAAGAATGCCATGATAAATAATTACAATTCTTATCAGCGAAGTCACAATAATTACGAAACACAGATGATGATGAATTAACAATCATTTCTATTATAATACTTTGATTAATACAATTATAATTATTATAATATTAAAATTATGAATGTAATAGATAGATGTCCTGATATAAAATTATCTCAAAACGTTCACAAATGAAAAGAACAATTACATTGAAAGTAATGTTAGACAGCTCTTACGAAATAACGCAGTCGACGTATCGGGGTTTTAAAATCACTCTATTAAGTTACAGATAGTCACATCGAAAAGTTCAAACTCTTAGAGATGGACATTTACATTATATTATTGATGAGAAAGCACAACCATTAAATTATAAAAAAATATAAAGAGTAAAGTAAATTAATACGTTAAATAATCTTTTGGAAGTACTTGTAAAATCAAAAACCAAAAATAAAATTAATCAACCGCTCAATATAAAAAAAACAAATAAAACCAAAATGTTGATCATTACGTAAATATCCATCTCCATTCTTAATTTCACACTCCTTACATCTAAGATAAGACTACATCCCGTACCGAGTGGTACTCCGAATAATATTCCGAATTTTAATGAAAAATACAAAACACGAGTAAGGAACATCTCCATATTCACACGAAGGCCAGTAAATACTTGAATGATAGATAGTTATTTCTACGTCATATTAGATTTATATATCTTAATATTTCTAGTTTCGAGCGAAATGAGCAACAAATTAATTACGATGTACATACACTTAGTAAGAAAATTAGACTGATTATGAGATTGGGGATCTACCGTAATATTATATATCCGAGTTTGTTCAAATCTTGTGCACGATGGAGTCGAGGCGAGTCGTGAGGGTTAAACGATCTAATCTGTGCAAAGTATGTAAAGTCGCTTATTAAAAGATAAATTTCACCCCGTGTGTAAAGAGTATGCAGGTGTAAAACACGCAACGTGTTATGATGTTTCTGAGGTTCACACGGACACGTTTGTTATTGACTTACATATCAACTTTTGTTTGCTATTAATATTGTTTTTAGTTATAAATTTCTTTCCTATTTGTTATGGATACAACAATATTTGTAAAGTAAAATGTGTTTCATTAACACGTTGCGCGTACTGGGTATATACAATAAAAATACGGGAGTCCCCGGCGACTGACTGACTTAGCCTGTACTCTCGACGGGCGTGGTGGTGAGGCCGGCGCCCTTGTTCAGCACAGTCTTGAATTGCTCGGGAATTGGGTGCTCGGCCTGAAATTTATATATATTTTAATATTTCTTAATGTTAATATTTTTAGGGTTGTCGTTATGAGACAATTACTGTAGGTCAGTCGTTTAATTAAAATATTAAAAATATTAATCAAATAATATAAATATTTTTAAATTTAGTACTTTTGGACAACATTAATCACATATTCATGTTTTTTTTTCTTCGTCCTTGAATAATGCAGAGTAGACTAGTGTTAAAACACTTCACTTCCTACGCATCGTCAAGTTTTCGATACACAGCATGCATCGCCACTCTCTGTCTAGTTACTAGAGCAAGGAAATGACAATATAAAATGTGGGAAGTGGGAATCGAACCTACAACCGCCAAAGCGCCAAAACAGACTTTCAAAATTCAATTAAGTTTTTTTTTCTTTTGTAGTATACCTGAATAATATGCAAATTACACCATAAATTCCAAGCCATAAAATAAAATTAAAAAATAAATACATACATAGTCACCATTGCCCTTTGGAACGAGCACATTCATCTCCGAGGACTTGGAGGACACAATCTCCACGGCCAGCGACTCCTCCGACAGGTAGATCTGGCAGCCGTCCGTCTTGTCAATGGAAATGGTCGGCACTTTACCCAGTACCTGAAAGAAAATGTTTATTTTAAACCGGTTGCACTTATTTGTGTAGCAGATAATAATAATATGTGAAATACTTTATACTAATTAAAAGTTTAGCAGAGTAGGCAGCGGGAACCGGGTACTGTTAAGACACTACGTTCCTCACCTTCCGCTGAAATCTCTGAGTGCCGGATGTGGGTAATTTTTTTATAGATATGACGAATCTTTGAAAAATGGGTTCTTAATTATTATATGTATATATGCATAGTAAAATAAATAATAATTTAGTTTAATAATTAAAGAATAAGAAGCTAGCTTTACATATTATATTCCAGTAAAATATAATCTCCTTGATATATTAAATTAAGAAAATAAAGAAGAATATTTAGAACGTCACAATTTTGACATGTTACACTTTTTGATTGACATCTTTTTGGCACGTTCTGCAAACAATGAAAACGTGATTGAAATAAAATAAATATGATTTGAATTACATGTTTTAGATGTTTAGAAATATAATATTAGGTATTTTAGCAGAAACTAACTCAAAGAATGAACTTCGGAGAGCACTTTCAACAAATTACTGTGGACGACTTCAAAAATGGTGACATGATATCAGTTTTATATGGATATTGCCAATTTATATTAGAACAATTCGGAATACCTATTTGCTACTACCTTTTTAAGCTTATTTATGCCGTTTACATACATTGTTCATTATTCAATGCGGTACTATTTCTTTTGTTCTTAATTTAATTCATATAAAATATAATTGAATAACTTTCTTAATTTGTTTTCGTATAGATGATATTCTTAATAAAATGTGTTCCGATGGGAATTTATGTACATAAAATTATGAACATCTATATTTCATCAAGAGAAAAAATAAAACAACAAAAGATGGATATAGAAGATATAAAACTGCAGGTTACGAAGCAATTTTCATGTATATTGCATATAAACTATTATTTTGAACTTACATACGAATAAGTAATTTATTTTTAGATTCAAATAGTAAACACTGTAAAAATAAATATGCGGTGCTACGAATGTGCGGAGCGTGGAGAATTGTTGAGACAAAAAGTAGAAGAATTCCATAAAGTCAGGGCACGAGTCCGAGAAATACTTGAATTAAACGAAGAATTGAAAAACACAATCAATCGCCAAACTTGTGATGAACGCTTCGACGTCAATAACGTGTCTGAAGAAGGTAGTTACTGACGGCGAACTAGTGTTACAAAATAATAAATTAAGTTCAGTAATAATTATGGTTTGATTACTTTACAGATTATGTTTTAATTTTAAAAACAAAATTCACATACAAAGAACTTTATAAATACATTTAAATAACAAAATTTCAGAATGTAAACTTATTGTGGAATTACTAAAAGAGCTAAAATACGATGAATTGGGGGAGTATCAGGCAGATAACAATAATTGCTGCCAATATTCCAGTGAACCTGTAAACAGTGGCTTTACTGGCTACGCGGCTGCCAATGAATGTGGCGAGCCCGGCAATGTTGAGAACATCGAGAACACTTCAGTCGGCAACAAAGATAAAAAGGAAGGTTATCACATCAAGATAGCGAAAGTCACTATTGTTTACAAAGTTGCATATCTTCGACACTACATAAAACTAAGAAAAGGAAAATCTAAATTAAGAAAAAAGGTAAAATAGACACAGTTTTATCTAATAAAATAGATTTTAATGAGCATGAATTATGTTGGGAAATTTACAGATGAATGCTGTTAAGAAATTACTGGACGATTGGCAAAAAACATTAAACATGGTTATAAATAGTAACACACTGTCACTCCTGAATTGTGAAATGCAGAATATGAAAATGGCACCACCTGTGGGTTTAGGGGAGTTGTACAAGTTGAATTTTAACAATTCTTCGGATTCCGACAGTGATGTCAAAAATAGTGCCAACAGTTGCTACGACGACTACATAATGAGCTGGAGATATAACGAATGCAGGCCCGTTTATGATTACGACGTATGTATGACAAAGTAACATCAAATAGGGCTGTGAGATTTAATAAATTTAATTAACAAACACACAGTATATATAGTTATAAATAATTTCTCTAATTTATATTGTGTATTATGAAACCTCCGGAGACCGAAATCATATTTCGATATTCCCAACCTAATCTTCATAACTTATAATCCCGCTCTATTATTGATAAGACTACCATAATATTTCAGAATACCAACATGGCTCCATCAGCACTGAGGAAATGTTCAGATGATCACGAATATTTTAACATGTATAATGGCGAAGAACAAAATTGTGACTGCAATAGGGCGTACGGAGATTTATTTATTGTGCCCGAAGAAACAAGAAGTCAAGTGGAAATAGAAAAAAATACACCGTACGATTGAATGGAAAATTGTTTTATATTGAGCACCTACTGTAATGTAATGGGTGGTTTTTACTAGTAGTTATTAAATTATATTTTATTGGATATTATTATTGTAATTCAATATTTGTTATACTACAACATTTTATATACATAATAATACAATAGAATAATTAAGCTGTATCCCACGCATTGCAAGGTAGGCAGAGGGAATCGGAAGATTTAGTGTTAATATAAAAACATATAAAATATTTTACGTATATCTATTAAATACAGAATTCACAGTCTTATATTTATTTTTATAGGATTAACATTTTTAAAATTTTTAGTTTTGAAAAATTATACATTTTCTCGTTAATCATTAATAATCCCAAATAAGTCGAAATTTGTATGGAAATCTAGGTATTCTTTTCAAGCGAAAGCGAAGAGCATTATTTTACATATTTTTACATAAGGAATGTAGTACGTATCAGGTCCCCAGAGAGAACGCAGTAATAATTCACAGACGAGTATAACAAAGCTATCATAAATATATTTATGTTAATAACATGGCGCCATCTTCTTCCTTATATTTACAATTAGCATACACGAAAAACAAAGACATTCATCCTTATATAAGTAATGAAGTCGTAAACTTACCGAAGGAGTATTTTCACCTCTTTCGATTTGATTTGATTATATTTTTTTTGTAACAACTTTTCGTATACAACATTTGATTAATTTTATTTTAATTTATTTTAAAAAAATATTCAGTAAGTTCGTTAACAGCAAGTACCTAATATACGGTGGTTCGTGATTCACCTTAACAAGTCGACTGTTGTCATTGATTTTCTATTCAAGTCTGTCACACGTGTGCACATTGAATACTTATTAACTTTTTATATTTGGGCTTACACATATCCTTATTATAAAAGAAAAACTTGAAGGTATATGTAAAAGAAACCGCAAAATGTTTACTTTATATTCTGTGTTTAGGCTGTATTCAGTCCCTTGATACTTCCCTATCATAGAATAATAAAGATTTTATTATTACAAAAAATATTTAGAACGTAATAGAAAAAGAAATTTACTCTATAGGGGGGAAACAGAAAGTACAGTACTAATCAAGAAGTGTTTCGGATGCAAACCTGACTTCATTCCGTCAGCAAATCCATACCTATATTATAAATTCGAAAGTAACTCTGTCTGTCTGTCTGTCTGTCTGTCTTTTACGCAATCAGGCCCAAACCGCTAATTTAATTGTGATAAAATACTCATATAGAGATACTTGAGGGTACCGGGATGAACATAGGATACTTTTTTTTTCCTCATATTTGTAATATTTTCGATATATACCAATATATTAAAATAATTAATTTGACATGCAATTTATTCCGCCATGTTAATAACAATGGTCGCTACGCGTTGCTAAGCAACGGCTTGCAAAGTTTGTTGTTTTAAGAAAACGTCACCCAAAGTGAGTTTGCTTAATGCAGACATGGCGCGCGCCGATATAGATTTGTATACATTAACAAAAATTAGATGATTTCTATAATTTGATATTCATCCTTATGAAAATAAATATAATAGTCACTTTTAGCATTTCATCTAGATGGAAATTATAGTTTACTGTATAACATTCTAATAAATAATTAAGGAGATGTCACTGATTCCAAATGACTTAGCCTACGAGTTGTGTAGTATGACCGACGCGAACGGGCAGATGACTTTGTTGATTTTGTAATTTTTTATATATTTTCGAATTAATATTATTTTTTATGTAATTACTTGCTGCTTATAATTAATTAATCTTAGTTCGGTTATCTATACCGATGTTATACACTTAAAATATCGTAATTTTAATCATTTGGGATTTTATTTAATATTGTTCGCAAAAATTAATAATTATTTAATATAGAAAAATGTTTAGTACGCGCGCACGGCAAACTTTAGGTACTTTTTCTAATGTTAAGAATTTCCTTTATTTACTTTTACTTCTTTTGTTTGTTCATTTCGGTTACTCAGACATTTTTTCTAATAATAAATCTCAACTTATTATTATTTTTTAACTTATTTTGATTATTTAGGCTTATATTTTCGCGGGCGTAGCCGCGTCCGGGCCCACTAGTTAGAATATAGATTGCTCTTAACTCGTAAGCCTAGATTGATTGTGTCAACAAAGTTACAAAGCGAGTAACATCCAACAACTACTATACGATATTTTTCTATTGAATGTAATGTACGCGAAAATAATATAAAAATAAAATAGATAAAAATAATGCTGATTTTAATTCAATCTTTAGGAATCAAACAGAATGTAGGCCAGGCCGAAAGGGACGCATTTTTGCTGAAATTAAGTAAAAGCGTGTAAGCAATAAGTTACGGCTACATAATTAAATAACATAACTTCCTCATCGATATATGTATACGCGGAACCGCAAGAATGTTTCATATTAAATATTAAATCAATCAATGAATTAATTGTGAATAAAGAACGTTAGAATATTAGATTATATTAAAGAATCAACTGCCGTATTCAAAATATTGCATTATTTATTGAAGTCGAAGACACAGTGGCACTGTATGGGTTCGATTAACACTCGGGGGTATAGAATATTTAATATTTTCGTTTCCTCGTTTTGGTAACGAGGCAAATGAAATATTTAATATTTTTAATTTCCTCGTACTGGGGACGAGGCAAAGCGCGGCGTTGAGCTCCATCACTCAAAACTCAATGCCTCAAGAATTCGGCGGAATGTGAAAGTGAAAGGTACAGAGATACAACATAAAACTATTTAAAAAAAACATATTAACCTGCATTTGCACCGATTGGCAATTAACAAACTCCACGCTGGAGACCAGGTTATCGAAGACCACGGAGCACTTGGTACAGGAGTCGAGCACCACGCCGTTGATCTTCCCGCGCACTGTCAAGGCGGAGTCGCGGCAACGGAACATGTAAACAACGTTGTTCATTTCCGCGTTCTCCACTACGAGACCGGAGTTGCCCTTTTGATATTCCTGAAAGAGTGTGGTTAGTTAACTTTGGTTTCATCAGATTTATTAATTATTTATTAGCTGAGAACATTGCCTGAAGGGAATGAAAAACTGAAATGAGACTATTTTCTCGCTGTGACAGTGAGTGAGTGGTGAGAGAGGGTCTTAACATGATGGGAGGGTCTTAAGTTCAAAATATATATTATATTTATTGTGTTCACATGAGAGTACCTACACAAAATAAGTACCACACAAGTGACATACTCATATAGAGCTCATCACAATACAACGGAATAACAACGGAAGCGGAAAACCATCAACATATTATATATCCATATATATACTTTATTAATAATTAATAAAATTTTTGTATAACACAAAAATTAACAAGTAACGAATGTTCCTGTTTTTGGTCATATCGGACACTTAAAATAAAATATATAATAATACACATTTCAAATTACTACGTAATACCAATTTTAAGTAAGATATTTGTTATTGTTTATATTTTACCTGTTTAGGTATAACAGTGGAATATATTGTGACCTAGAATTGTTTTTAAAAAATACGGCACTTCGCTTATTTTATGTAGGTTACATACAATCTACGCATATGGCAACACGTCTCGCTGACAGACGACTAAAATGTGCCGTCTTAAGAAAGACCTTTTACCGTCGTAAAAGGAATATAACCTTTTAGATGACATTTTATTTTACCAAACTGAGGCCTACTTTGAAAATTTATGATAATATAGCTTATACATTACTAAAAAGACATAAAGAATGTTTGAAATCATGTATAATATACATTTTTGCACCTTGTATAGATTACATAACATATGCATATATACTTATATGTCTATATATAAGAATATCAAAGAGATGATGCTTATCATCGAACGAATCGATTTTACTAAGAGCTCTCGACGAAGTAAAGAGGCTGTAAAAATGTTAAATTGACTGTTTTTATATAGGAAAAATGATAATATTTCCATTGAAGCTTAGACAGTTTTATGCCCACACACGAGTATGCAGAAAATACGAGTATACGTAATATACATAGTGTGTTTAAAATAATTTTAATTTTCGTATAACGTCTTGTAGACATGTTACTTTAATACTAAGTATATAATTATGTTTAAAAGTTACCTACGAACAACAACATGAATAACATAAAGGTTTGCTTGAATACAATATGTCAACAGGCCTAAATACATAAACATCCCAGTTAACCGTGTACGTATCGCGACTAATTGTAATTGACTAGCATACGTGAGTTATTTCTACCGTAAATTATAAGGACAAACGTTCGATATGTCCAATTTAATGTAACGAAATTAGATGATAAATTAGAGGTATTATTATCTGCATATTAAGTCACTTGATAAAGAAATACAATTCAAAAAATCTACTTTAAGAATTCTTAGTGTTGAATAAAACTTCAAAAATATTAATAATATTTAATATTTAACATTCTCTTTTGTCAAATGATCACTGTTAGAAATAATCTTTGTACAGCGATTTACAAAAAATATTTGTGAATTGAAATATATCAATAATCTACCTATTATAAAAATCAAACTAAATACTAAGCAGAGATGCCAATAACTTAAATAAGTTGTAACAAGCGTATAAGAATTTCGAAATAGTTTAATGAGAGCCAATGGTCAAAATGCATGGTCAGAGCGCTTAGATGGTTTATAAAAGGTTACGTTTTTATGTGTTATCTAAAACATTTCTAACTATATTTTAAAAAGAAGGTGTTAAAAAGAAGGTATAGGACTTACAATAATCCATTTCTTGCCGTCTCTATTAAACACAGGTGGTTTATCGGGTAAGACCCCGGCGCCGGGCGTGGGTAGCGCCTTGGTAGGCACTTTGGGAGCCGCCGCTGCCTTGAAGGGCGCGGGGCCCTGACGCAGCTGCGGGTTCTTGTGGGTTTGCATATCCGACGTCACCTTGCGGAGACCTAAATACAATCGAAATTAATGAATAACATCTTTTATTTTTGTTATTTTAAAACGAAATAATATAAGTTAGTCCAATATTTTTTTTGCGCTGTTGGTATATATTGGAGGAAAATTTTAAACAAAGTCATATTTATTCCTCTTGAAAATGTTTTCCGCCAATTCCTCTCAATTTACATAACAAATTTGACTCGTATTCAAAACATCATATTTAATCTTATTACAGCCAAATTTAGAAATGTCAATTAAATTGATGTTATAAAATACGTAACACTACTGTCAACTCTCAGTCAACTAGTACACGCAAATCAATATTCTGTAAATACGGCGCTCAACCCTATATTTCATCGTGAAATAGTAATATAAATAAATGGGTAAATAGCCCGGATGAAAGTGTATCAAGAGATGAATATTTTACACCCGCATCCACTACACATACACTATAAATAAAATATTCTAACTCATACGTTCTAAATCTAGTACCACAAAGTTCGCTCTTATAAAAGCCATTCTCACTTTATAAAGGATCGTAAGAATGAATAGCTGCGCTAGAATATTTCAATTTTATTTTCTAGAACTTTCTAATGGAATTTGTAGCAAATTTGCATTGTTATTCTAAAGAATTGAAGTGGACGATTTTATACATCCAAATCAATTACTATAATGAACACAATTGATCCAATAGAGCTATTCAAAACTGACGTAGCTTTTGTTTACGTACCTGGGATAAACCCAAAAGTAATGATAGTCGATAATAAACAATTAATATATAAAAAATAATAATTTATTTTTGTACATAGTCTCTTAACAAGTCTACACATTTAGTTCACCTCTTTTTTAAGCTTGAATTGCCTTTACTGAAGTTCTTGGCCTTGGCATAAAAAATGTAATCTAAAATCCAACGGCGGCTATCACGGCGATATTGTTCGTGCGCTGGAGGAGACACCTAAAGCCGAGAAAAGAAGAAATCACTGGGAACTAGATCTGGCGAATAGAGGGAGTGTTCTACCAGTTTAAAGTCCTCTTCTCAAACAGCACCCACAGCAATTTCAGCTTCGTGAGCCGGCGCGTTGTCTTGGTAGCCGTCTGCAGCGCCTTTTCTCTTGGCTATTCTCCCGTAATTCTCACATTTTCTGTGCAACGTCGGTAAGTCGGCTCGTTTTCATGTCATCGATTGTTAGGGGTAGATTCAGGGTCACGATACGTCACAAGAAATTTTCCTAGTCTGCTTCGAATTTTTGGGAATTTGCTATAAAATTTGTCAACTCGTTTCGTAAATAGGAACCTTCATTAAGTTCGTTGTCCGCCAATGTTTCTGTCTAGTCGCTATGTACATAATTATTTCTTTCGTAGACATTTTTTTCAAGCAGAAGTATTTGATGACAGCTCTGATTTCGTGCTTGCATTTCGTAATCAAATAAATATAGCTCCTTATTTAAGTTTTCTTTTTCTAAACTAATAGATACCTAAGCTAGTAGAGGACATTTTATTTTTGTGCGTACTAGAAATAACAGCTTATTATTATTACTTTCGGACTTATCACTCAACCCCAATCCCTTGTGATAAAATATGTACAACATGGCAATGTATTTGACAAAGCAATTTAATAAGTAGCAGAACTTATAAAATACATAAGAAACGTTTATGCAAGTAACAATAAAATTATAGCTTCCACCTCGCCTAGAAGATTATTAGACATTCAGTAATTGTTTAAGCATTATTATTATTAATCATGTTCTAAGTTACAAATGTTGGCTAAATGACTTACTGCTAGTGATAGCCTCTCCCTTGTTGATCTCGGCGAAGAGAGCGCTGCGGTCGTCCGCGGGCATGCTCGCGAAGTCCACGTCGGGCAGCGCGGGCGGCGGAGGGGGCATGCCGCCGGGCGGGGGCGGCGGCGCCCCAGCACCCTTGCCTAATAATTTACAGAATTTACTAAAAATTCATTATTTTTGATAGCTTCACACTGGTTTCCGTATTCCGTAGCTAGTACCCAGTACCCGTAGCTAGTCCGCCTAATATTCTAGGTATCTCATGTTACGTGACGGAATCCAATTACTTGTTACCAGAGCGAGGAAATAAAATAAAATACCCTGAGCGGGCATCGAACCCACAACCGTCGCGCTTTATATAATTATTAATTGGAGTGTTTATCTTCTAACATTTTTTCCCTGGTTATTCTTAAGTACGGTTTGGTCATAACGATTATTTAAGAATTCGAAAGTACCTATTACCCAAATAGTGCTCGGCCCGGTGTTATTTTTGCGCTACCATTATAAGAGATCAGACATGATGTGTGTGAATTCCAGCTGTAGAATATGCTTTTCTTATTTAACGATCACAATCACGTGTGCACTGCATGTGGCGTACCTACTCAGTTATCTTATTTTAAACATAGTGTTTTATAACAATTTGTCTGTATATTACGTCATCTCCAATTTTAGAACGTCCTTTAATATTCCAGCCAAGCAGTAAGATTATATAAATAAGCTATATTTTGTATTCTTATTCGAATAATACAATCATTGTTTTGCCAACCCGACAAAATATCGCTGTAAATGTAAATGTAATTGATGGATATTGATGTATACTTGGCAACTTTCTGTTTAATCTAATTACGATTAATCTAACTATTTATCCCTAGCCACATACAAAACAATAAAAAGGTCCCTTTTTTGACTTTTTCATTATTATAAAATTTCAATATTGTAATATAATATTCAACATTTTACTTACTTTCTAAAAAAGCAAAGCTAGGAAAACGACCATAGAAGCAATTGTTTGTCGGCATCAAGAATTATGTAAAAGATCATTTTCCAATAGCGCCCGGATAATATCAAGCACAGTTTGTTCAATGTTTCTTAGAAGTATCCAATAAAGACATTGATTCTTTATCCTCGGACAAATATACTTAAAGAGTGATCTAAATAAGCCTAAGTAAAAAGAATTATAGCACCCGCTTTCACTGTTTCTTTCGATTTAGAGATAAAGATATTTTTTTACGAAATACAGCTAGCGGATATAGCTCCGTTATATTATATTTCAGTAGAATCTACTGGAACCCACAAGGTGATATAAAGCGTTAATTTAATATAGAAAGCTACCTCGGAAAATACATATAATATACGAGAACACGCTCATGTTAATTAATATAATGCGGGTCCTTTATGAAACCTCTTTTTCAAGGTTAGTTGTTTAAAACCACGACGCGAATATAATATGCTCAAAGTTTAACATTGCCGACTACTGCGACCTAGTTTTATAAAAATGTTTTGAATTGATGGGATTATAACCGCACTTCAGTACAATATGGACGATTTGTGGTGGTTCATAATTTTCTTTATATATTTTATTTGGAAAAAAACATAATATCTCCAGGTAGTATACATAATTTAAGAAATGCTCTTTCACATATATTTGTATTTTTTTTTCAAAATATAAAACACTCACCGGACCATACTAATCCAGTAGTGTGATACTGTTTGACGTACGCCTGCAAGTCAGACAGCAGCTGCACCCAAGCGCGACACCACTCAACGTGGGTCTTGTCTTTCTCCTTCCACTCTTTGAGAACACGGTTCGTGTAAAACTGGCCGGCGTCGTTCATTTCCTTGACGTAGGGCGCCGGTGTGGGAGACACGGCTACCCATCCCAAGGCTGGGATACTCTCCGATATAGCGGAGAGATGGTTGAAGAATGGCGACGCTCTGTTCTTCTCGCGGTATTGTTGGATAGATGAGATCTTTTCGCTTGTTGGCGCTAAGAGCTGTACCTCCTCAGCCTGCGGCGGCTTAGACCGGGAAGTTGCCAGCTGAATATAACGAAGCTGTTGCCTATACAAGAAAACATTTTATATATGACTTTTTTGTATCAGTATTTAATAAAACAAATATTTTAAATAGTTGTAGACTTACTGAAAAGCTTCGTTGACGAGGTTGGCGTGCGTGGCAATGTCACCGCCAAGCTGCTTCGACAGCTGTAGATAGGTAAGCAGGGGTCCCTAAGACAATAAAAATGGGATTACTGTTTTTATTTTTTTAGTTATTTAATAATGATTATCTAAAATTTGACTTGCGTCTACGTTATCTGAAACAAAATTTAATTAAAAATGTATAATTAATTCTGACGCCTCTACCTATGCTTACTACAACGCTGTCTTGTACTGCCAGTAGAATTTAATTACCGTAATGCTCTTATGTACTAATTTGTGAAATTCATAAAACGTCTTTTAGATGGCATATTTAAAAGCGGTACGCCACTTCTTCACATTTATAATATTGATAGCAGTAAAATGCAAATAGCTTGTTAACGTATATTTCTCGTTTTAAGCTTTCTTAGTTACTGTTAGTTCGAAAGTGAATGACCCGCACTTAAGAACAGCGCAAGTCTATCTTTTTTTTGTATGTATCGGCTCTCAAACAATAAACCACAGGACGAAAATTAATACATTATATATAAATACGGTATAAAGAATATTGTAAAGATTATCTGATATTTGATTTTTGAAAGATTTATGATTATTTGTAGGTGGTATGATTCTCCCCTGTAAGTATTGAGAGAAAAAAAAATATTTGAGCCAAAAGTAAATTTCCAAAAAATATCTAAGTATGGAAAAAAGTAGGTAAATATATTTCAATTTTCTACAAATGCTCTGTCTCTATAGCTTCTTCACGTTAATGACATGTTTACGAAAGATTGTGATATATTTTTTAATCTTATAGCAAGCAATACACTTGATTCAATCGCAAGGGACAAAATGATTAATGAAACGCCAAGCCATTTATCATGGACTGTGTACGTAATACGAGTGTATGCAAAATAATGTAATTAATCATTAAATCTTATATTGTATAAAAAAATAAGAAAGCAAAATCCAACAGTTGTAGGTATCTTAAAATTTATAAATTACGTGTTAATATAGAAAGCATAAGCTAACAAAATTATTTTTAAAGTATTTTTTATATTTTTTTCCATCAGCCTATCGCCGTCCATTGCTGAACGTTGGCCTCCCTCATCAAGCGCCAACCAACCCGGTCTTGGGCTTCTCGCATCCATCCGGCATGCAATTTAATTTGCAATTAATAAATTTTATACGATTTGAGTTAAAGAAAAACTCTTTTATTTAAAATTTAAAAATTACGGTATTTTGTTCTTTTTAAAATTAATGGAGGTATTTTCGTAATATCTAAAAGTCATAAAATTCGATAACCATTGAAACTGTTAGGACCTTCTAATAATGTTATTTGTTAAATATTTAAAACATTTTACAATAAGTTAATAAATTTTATAATTAGTAAATTCCATATGGATTATGAAGCAAATTTAATACAAATACATATTCCACTATCGCTTATATAATTAATACGGGATAGACAGAATTCGATTAGGGGTGGCTTTTAATCACGCATCAAATTCCGGCAACGGCAATGTTACGGGACGTGATTGTTTCGCCTGAGGAGTTAACGTAGTATGAAATATTAACCTTCCAAATCAATCATTACGTTTTACTATTAATATAACAAATTTGACATATCTTTAGTCTCCAGTATTAAGCTTAAAATCTTTATTAATAAGTTAATATTTGAAATCAATTATGATCCATTTATTTAATTAACTAGTACTATTAGAAATAGAGTGCCGCACATGACGGGAAGCCTATGTCCAACAGTGGACTCCAAAAGGCTGATGAAAGGATGGCACTTAATATTGGCTGGTGTATTCTAGGTTACATCAGCCTATATTACATTACTAGTCAATGATCTATCGTTATTCGTTCGTCCTATAAAAATATCCCACTGATTGTTTTATAGCTCCATAATAAAGAAATAATACTAAATGAAGGGAAATGTCTTTCTTGGGGCAAAGTGCTTATTTGTTGAAGAGAAATATCAATCAATTTCGATTAAGTGCTCTGTTTTCCCAATTTGTTTACGTTTCAGTATAGCTGTAACCCGATAAAACAACCGAAGCTTACACTGATATTGTTTGTTTTATATCATTTTGTATCATTTTGTTTGTAAATGTTTTATATCACATTATGACATATAAAATCAAATATTTGCCATTATTATTTTAATACTATATGTAGGTATACGTCGTTCTTTTGAACAGCGAACTAAGTGAATAAACCTGTATCTTTATTTAAGGTATAAAGTCGGACTTTTTTGGTATCCTAATAAAGTTTTTCAACAAATAATTTTCCCTTTAAGTCGTATAAGAAAACCGGCTGTGCTTATCAAATTTGTTGTCTTGTTTACTTTAATTCACGGTTTAAATTTTTTATCGTAATACTACCTATATTTTTGCAGAATTTTTTTAAGGTATAAAATATTTTATATGTACGTTAAAGAATTTTATTAAACCCAAGTGAATCTGTAAATATTGTGTTCCATTCTAGAAAGGAACGAACCCTTAAAAGAACTACAGAAAAATTGTTTTCACGTGAATTCTGTATAGCACATGGTCGCAGCATTAAAAAACACTGAATACTTTTTTCGTTACTATTTCACGAATTTGAAATATCAGCAATAATTAATAATACAATAGGTATTGTACGAGCCATATTATGTATAGATAGATAAAAAAATGTATTGCAAATATTTCCTTATAGTTCAATAAGTTCTATTTATGTGCTTGATAAAGTTATAGCGTAGAGTCGAATAAAAATTAATCCGCGTAACTAATCGGACTAACCTGCACAATTTCCTGGTATCCGTTGACACTCATATCGTCAGTTTCTATAAAACTTATGATTTGTGGATTGGATTCGCTGTCACTGACAGGCGGTAGCGCCGGGGAACTCTCCGGGGTAGGAGGGCTCTCGCGCAGCACGGGCAAGCGCTCTAAGCGTGACGTCACACGCTCAAGCCGCTCGATGAGTGCTTCGAGGTCAGCTGCAGGACTGTGAGCTGCTGCAGTAGGCTCGACCTCACTACCTATTAGATAACAAACAAGTAAAACATTAGGTGAATACTGAAATGTCCACTAAAATTTTTATGTTGACTTACCTACTACTAAAAAAATATATTCGCAGGTATATGTATAGATTTTACCAATATGATTATATATTTATATAAAGCGAAATATAATTATGTGCTTGTCCGCAAACTTATTACTAAATACAATAACAAATTTTATTAATAACAAACATTAGGGATCATAATAGAGAATCTTTGTAGATATATGTTTTTTCACATTATGAAGACTAGAAACACACATTTAGTGCAGATTTCTTATTCAAAATGTTGATATTCTAAAATTATTACTACAATCCTGTAAACTACCTTGCAATTCCTCTCTTATTTCATTAGCTTGAAAAAGTATATCATTGACCGCACCCTCTTCTTCGTCAGATTGGCAAGTACGAGTTTCAAACATTTCTATGAGATGTCTCATGTTTCTACCATTCTTCCCGCTATCCATGGTTAATTATAACAACACTAATGAGCGTTAATACGAAAAAATATATAAAATAAAATAAAATAATAATCTCCACAGAAAATAATCACTTCACACTAACGTCAATGGAGGTTCATTATCAAATGACTAAGTTTGCGACCGATATGAAGCGATAATGCCCAATGCTACTACGAAAAGATGATAAAGCAGAGTGAAACATTTAATCAGAAATAAAAAAAAAACATTTATTTATTACAATAATAACAAGTAATTATCTTTGTCTTTCTATATAGAAAATAAGGATTTAGCCATGTCATAGCACTAAATAGAAAATAGTTCTATGAATTTAGAATCTGGCAATCTGTCAAGAAACGTTCTATAGGTAGCCCCATCTTTGTTTACGTGTTAAATTTATAATATAAGTTTATCGATAACTCAAAAAAAAAATTAAATGTTCCATTGTCGGAATTTTAAATGGAAATTTAAACTGGAAGATTAAGACTGAAAATTATAACTGCTTAGAAACAATTGATTATTCATTCAAGTCGTCAAACGGAAAACAGTTAAACAGGAAGGTGTACTAAGAGTATATTATACATATGAAATACAGTACGAGCATACTTATAACAGTACAAAAAAGTACTAAAATAAAGTAAGGTTAAGTGTACTCTTGCAAATTTTTTACTTAAAAATTTGGTATGAATAATAAACTTTTTTTTATATTAAAAAGCAATCTTATCTATGTGTTTATATTAACACAAGCACACGCAATAAACTCATTAATTATGGAAATTACATTACTTTCTTAGGATTTACTCCCTACAACGCACGATATTTTTAATATTTTGTGTATGTTAAAAATATATATATTTTCATTCAAAGGCTCTATAATCAAAGGCTAATAAAGGCTGTATAATCTATATATCTACATTGTTTGTAGGAGTGTAGAATAAGAATTGGTATGGATATGGTTTATACTTTTCTACAGGCACAGTAACTTGTACCCTAAGTAGAATAAATATTCAGTTATTGGCATAACTATTTTTTTACTATATATACCTAATTTATCTATTTTTATATTTTGACCAAATTATTACTATTTTTAAAATAACCTGATGACAATATAAGTAACTACAGTAGGAAGAATTAATGGGAATAAATGAACATTACTATTTTACATAACGTCATTATACCTACCTATAGGCACGCTGAACAGTTAAGTATTTAAAAATGAGCTCTTTCAAACTAAGTACTCTTATAAAGGAAGCCAAGATCATAATGGTGTGCACTAGTTGCCATCAACCATGTAATTCAGTTTACTTTGATAAAACTAGGGCGTTCACGTTCTATGATAGTATTAGTAGTATAAGTAATATAATATTCTTAATGTAGAGTCAAATAAGCTATCATTTAATTCTAAATAATATAGTTGTAAAAATAAAAACAAATCAATTTCACGCTGTATCCCGCATACAGCATGATAGGCAGAGGGAACCTAGTATTAAGACACTCCGTCTCCCCTCTTTCCACCGACTTCTCGAGCGGCATTACGTGATGAGTGGTGATACTCAACGCTGTGCTTTTGCTCCGAAACTAGAGCGAAAAAATGGAAATATAAATTTAAATAAATATTTCATTTCTTCGAGTGGGGAACGAACCCACAACCAGTCGCGTTTACAGTCACACTTAGTGCACGCCACGTCTAGCCGCAAAGAAGAAAGTATAAAGTGTTTAATATGTCTTAATTACAAGCTTGTAAATCATTTGATATTCAACCACAAGGCAACGGGAATACACCACCAGCCGAATTAATATCAATTAAGTACTTGCTCTAATAGATAATGTAAAAGTTACTTATTAATAATTAATAGCGTAATAAAAACAAACCGGAATATCAAAATGACTAATCAGTAAATGTGAAATTAAAATAAACAATGACGTCATCGTCCCGTGATAGAGAAGTATCTAATAGATAGAGAACGTACAACAGATATTTACCGGTTGAATTCCTTTTTACCAGGGATTTTTGATTATTTAAAAATAATAGTTTCCTTGATCTGCTTAGACTTAGTGCGGCTTTAGGTTATACCTTTCGAGCCTTTAAGGGAAAATTCGAAAAAAAGAAAAATATCGTTAAATACTACTGGCTATTTCGAGCCATAATTTTATAGCTTATGCGGGCAAAGCCACGAGCGGAGCACTAGTTTTACAATAAAACAAAATTTAAAGGTAAAATAATGTGAAAATCTACATACAAACAACACATTTAATAAGATCATATAATCAACATTAGTATCTCGTCTATGTGTGGACTAGCAATAGACCAAAATAGGCTGCGCGTTGCATTACAATACACATGGTTAAGCTAACTATGTCATGCTACACTTACGCGCACCATAAAATTACAATGGAAACCAAATATTGCAGCTTGAAAGGCAAGAAATTGAAAATAAATATGGATCAAAAAAAATATACGAGCAGAACCTATTCAATTCGCTGTGCCTGCTCTTCCATCCCTCGAGCATCCAGAATCGTACATTTTTAACGACGGGATTCATGTCAAAGAACGTCGCAACCGCACTTAAATTATTATGCAGCTCAAACCGAAGCGTGTAGGGCTTAATTTGCTAAATACTTTTTGGACTTTAGTTGATGAATACGACCCAGATTAAATAATTTTATTTATTAGGAGAATTTGCTAATTATATAGTATGAAATGATTTTTATTGAAATAACAATCAGGGATAAATATTATAAAATAGCTGATGATAATATCGGGCCGGCGTTTAACCACAATTTAAAAACCCGTACATTATTAGATACCGAGTTCTTTAATGGATAAACTTTAAAAATAAATAAATAATAAAATTAAGTTAAACAACTAGTGGATTCGAATTTAGGCCATTGTTAAATATTTTTCTTATTAAATATGTTAGATTATATTAAGTCATTGTTGTTCATACGGTAAATAGCACAATAATACAAAGATTATAACATAATCCTACTAATATTATAAATGTAAAAGTGGAGGATTGATATTTGTTCCACTTTCACGTTAAAAATACTGAACTGTATTAGATGGAGCCTTACAGTATCACAGTAACTCTAGTACGCCACATTATACACCAGAATAATAGATAGGCTACAAATGTCAAACTTTTGTATAATTTGACTGTAATATATTTAAGCAGGCGACGCCGCGGTTGAGTTGCTAGTATATTGTATAAATGTAGCGTCTTTTAATTTAATAAGATATATTATAGTACAACCAGATATATAGCGATTTTATAACAAAAACATTGTTATTTGCCAAAATAAATTTAATATAAAAACATATATGTGAATATAATGACGAGATGTGTCATCTGGTAAGTCATACCTACATCCATTTTATGGAGGAACGCGATACGTGTTATCATAATGGATTATTTTGGCAATATCAACATCGAGTACGTATTAATAGTGATTAAGAAATATAAATAGACATAAAAGGATACAATATTGTAATAATTACCTCAACTCAATCCCAAGTTCGAACGTTGAACGTTGACCAAATAAAATGTTATTTATATTTATTAAACACAATTTCACACACAAACCGCATATAGATACGTGTAGGCGTGCGCGTACGCCGTCCAACACTGATTCCAGCCAGCCCGAGGACGGATGCTACTGTGAATCAGACCAAGCGGCTGTTTTGCCGGTCACTCGTTCTCTAGAAACTTTGGCTAAGGTCGACATCATGGCTGTGACTCTGTGAGCACGCCTCGCCCATTTAATGAGTCATTACTGTGACGTGACCATATTAAACAACAAAAACAATTAAAACATTACAGCCAAACAATTGTACACAATATCTCTTACGACATAATAAAAGACATCGGTGTTATTTCAAAGAAAATTCAATATTTCCTACCAGATTGAAATAATATAATCAAAATATATAGTGCGAGAGACTCTAATTTTTCTATATTAACTGTGAAATATGCCGGTTCCGTCTAATTAAGTACGCGGTTTCAAGAAATATGTTATTCACCCAGCGTTGCTTTTTAATTAATTAATACAGTTTACCGTTAGTCCTTATACTCACAAAATAAAAATTTATGCCAACACTATTCATTGCTTATTTTACTATTTAAAAAAATGTTAATATACAATGGAACGTATGTATAATATACTTAGTCGTGGAATCTTATATTATTAAAAAAATAATGTTTAACAAAAAGAAAAACCGACTTCTAACAACGAACTAAAAAGTGAAAAATAATTTGACAAAGATTTTATAATTTTGAAGTCGGTGCCAAGTAAAACAAACAGACTTAGTAATTAGATATTGCAGTAAAGTTGTTGTAGCATTAGTTTGACAACGACTTGACCGACTACAAAATCTTTGTCAAATTATTTTTCACTTTTTAGTTCGTTGTTAGAAGTCGGTTTTTCTTTTTGTTAAAAAATAATTTATTATACGGTTGAAGTAATGGGTAAAAATGATGCTTCTTAAACGAGTGGTGATGGTGGTAGTAGTGGTTGTGAACGAGTGGTTGTGGTTGACCTATTTAAAACTTCATTTAATTCGGTATTATTTTTGTGCAAAGTAACATTTTTTTATATTGACAAGAACATACATAAAAAGGATTCGGGCGAATTGGGAATCTCCCTTTTTCGAAGTTGGATGAAATGAGAACATCCTCTTTTTTGAGGTTGGTTGAAAAGAAATGCAACGATCAGGAATCTCACTTCTGACATCAATTTAAAAAATGTTTGCTTGTAACTATTACAGTATAATCAATTTATTACCAAAAAAAAAACAAACTTTCTAAATTTTGACCGGATCTCATAGTCGGAACCTAACCAAACTTTCACCAAATTATCCTTAAAGTGTATCCCTTCAAATAAAAAATCATCAAAATCGGTTGGCGCGACATTGAGTTATTCGTCTATTTGTCGCGCACATATCTAACGCAAATTTAAGACTTATGTGATTTTCTCATAGATACCATTGTCAGACATGGACCAAAATAATGCGTCCATTCGGGAAGCTTCACCTTTCAAATAAAAAAAAATATCAAAATCGGTTCACCCAGTTAAAAGTTGAGGTAACATAAAAAAAAATACAGTCGAATTGATAACCTCCTTTTCTTACAGAAGTCGGTTAAAAAAACTAAATCATTTGGAACTAAGTAATGAAGTCAAGAACCGTGCCTGCCAAACGTCTTTTTTTATTTTACAACCACTAATAATTTTATATCCTAAGTGGCTTAAGGTCGACTTATGATATAAAATTGTAAGTGTCATAAAAAGTGCTTTTAAAGTTATAGTAATAACTTTATCAGTTCAGGGCAACGAATGCACGTATGGATAGATTTTAAAGTAAATTTTGTAAGTACCTATATCCTACAAAATATAGTTTCGTTGAATATTAATTTAGCTGCAAATGCATCTTAATTAAATTTTTATATAATATCGTGAAAGACATAGTCATAATGCATTATAAGAAAATATCTATCATGATGATAAATTTATAAAAAAATGTGTCTTAAATTTGTTGTGAAATTTTTAGATTTACTTCAAAAGTCATTATTATACTTAAATGTTAATTTTCAACAACAAAAACAAGAGTTACAACAATATATTTGTCTTTTTTACTAATCCCCAGTGTTAATATTGATTCAAAACCATCATTTTAATTGTAAATAACAAAAATACCAATTTGCTAGTCCATTTTTACCAAGAATATTCTAGTGTTGTAAATTTGTATAAATTTAGCTTTTTTATCCACGAATTGAGAATAAATAATATTATTTAGATTAACATGACTTCAAACCATATGTTTAACAGAAGATAAACTGGAGAAACAAGAGCGATGCGCTACTTGGGTAAGCGCCAACCGCATTGATTTTTGTCGACTGAAAAATTTGAGAGATGAATAAAAATATTGAAACTTAACTTAAATCTTACATAACTAAATTGTAACATGTGTAATAAATATACGATGTTTATTTTATTTAAAATTGTTTAATATTTACCCGCGTCGGCAACGACAGGTCCCATTGGATCAAATCTCACTCGATGTTCTACAGCTGCTCTAGCAGCACATACTAAATCGGAAAAAAAACGATGTCTTCGTAAAGCCAATTCATCGCGACCAACAGGGGTAGCTGGCGGGTCTCGTGGGCCCTCTGTGTCACTTATTAATACATCCCTTTCGAAGACATCATCGTCATCGTCCGAACAGGATTCTTGTGTCGTTTTCAAGCGATTGTCGCTGATGTCTCCACTGTCTGATGTCGATTTTAAAATACCAGTTGATTTGCGTCTCCCTATACGAACATCTACATTAGTTTTCGCTAATTCCTTTTCAAGATTTGCGAGCTCTTCTAGAGTAGCAACATTCCTACTGCAGTCAACAGAATACCTTTTAAATTGAATACGATTTTTTTTATAGTCAACAGAAAATCTTTTTTTAGTAATATCGGGTTTAGACAAAACGTCATCTGTACTTTCAACGTCTTCACCAATACAATCATTTTCAACGTTGTCATTATTAGGTTCTGCACAAGTAATGGTAGGCACAACAGGGCACTCGTTTTCTTCTTTTGCGCCCTTTATGTTTTCGTCTTTACTTGACGAATCATTTGTACTTTCTTGGACATCTGTTGTAACGCATTCAGCATTGATCTTGACATTGATTTCTAAGTTTTTGTTACCTTCTAAAGGGTCTGCGAGAGAATCCATATTTAAATTAGAAGATTTAGATTTACTTTTGGTAATTTTTTTGTTTGGCCGTGCACAACAACTTTTAAACATAATTCTTTAATAATTTTAAAGTATATAATATATCTCTATTCACAAACATATATAAAACTTTTAAGTAATCCTAACAATCAAATATCAACCCTATATGTTACAATATAGTAAATATATTTTTTAATTGTTTATAACGTTTGAAAATTATATATCTATTTAACAAAGCGTGTATGGTATTACAAAGTATTGTGCGATGAGAGGTCGTAAGGTCGGCGGCCGGCCGGGCGCACGGCGGCGGGCGACTGGCGGCACTGACGCAGGGCGGATGCGCCGCCCGCCTAGCGCATCCTGCCACCCGCGCTCATTTCACACAGCTCTTAAGGAACCCGCAAAGCTTTTGTTTAGGCTGACCTTACATTCATATTGAATTTTAATTTATACTAAAAAGTATATTGTGTTAACACGTTTTCCGTATGAAATGAAATATGTGAAATTAAACTTTAATAATAACTTATAGTTAGGACATAGTTGGTAAAAAGTAAATTTTAAGACAAGCAAAAAAAACATAAATATATAAAATTAAACAGAAACAAAAGCAAACCCACAAATAAAAATAGGCAAAAATCATAGTTTTGCCTGTTTATTGTTTGCGTGACTATTTATTTCATATTACATCCTCGATATATCGTAACTGATAGACAGGTTTCCCTATATTTTGGGTTTGCATTTAAATATTAAATTTATCAACCATTTTTTATATAGAATAGAATAAAATATGTCATGAAGTAGGTACTTCACTAAATAATCAAATGTTATTTTTATCAAATTCAAAATTTCTTTACAGGAAAAATTAAGAGAAGACTACGTAGACATAATTTATATGTGTTCCCTAAAAGATTATTTTTGTAATATTTTTGTTGCCAGATTAATAATATTTATATAAATTGGAAATATATTAATTATTATTTATTCATAACTTTTTTAATGTCTCAAATAATGACATATATGAACATACTCATTGCTTGTTTGGTTAGACTCACTAATCTCACAAAACCTGGTTCAAATTAATTTATTCTTTTTGTCTTGGATAGTCCATTTATCAAGGAAAGGTATATCACATCATGATAATAGTTACACAATAACTCACCGAACCTGTGATCAGAGTATACGGAACTCCTAGTTACTTCCTATCAACCATGGAAGTGGAGTGGTAGTAAAAACTGGTGTCTGATAGAGTAATTGATTGATTCTAGTTATATTATAATGATTTTAGCAATTTAAGCACCACTATGACTGCACTGCTGATGCAGATCCATAAATATCTCTTTTTTTATATTAATTAATAAAACTACAATATGTTAATTAGATTAAATTGTATCTATACTATATAATATATATAATATAATAAAGCGGAAGAGTTTGTTTGTTTGTTTGAATGCTAAGATCTCTGGATCTACTGGTCCGATTTACTATGTTTTTGATTTGTATGAAAGCTGCATTTTTCAGAAGTGCTATAGGCTATATAAGATTACATTACACACATACTTATAAATTAAAATATATTCTAATTTGACATGCAATTTATTCTGCCATATTAATAACAACCGTCGATGCTAAGAAACTGTTTGCAAAGTTTATTTTATTTGTTTGTCTTATATTTTGATATTCATCCTTATAAAAATAAATATAAAAGTCACTTTCAGCATTTTATCTAGATTGAAATTATAGTTTACTATGTAACATTCTTATAAATAGTTAAGATGTCACTGATTCGAAACGACCTAGCCTACGGGCGGCATAGTATGCAAATGGGCAGATGACTTTGACGGTTTTATAAATTTTCATATATTTTCGAACTATTGTTATTTTTTATGTATTATTTGCTGTTTATAATTTATTTAAAATACAATTTGGTCCTCTTCTAATATTAAGAATATCCTTTAGTTACTTTTACTTCTTTTGTTGATTCATTTCAATAACTCCGATATTTTTTCTAATAAAATGTCTCTACTTATTATTCTTTTTGATTATTTACGCTTAGATTTTCTTACTAATTCTATTGAAAACGGAATATAATTTCATAAATATATTTAATAAATATTCTTATAGTTCAAGCAGGCATAGCCGCTTCCGGGTCCACTAGTAGTTTATAAAGAAGTATGTAACAAATAAAAAAGTAACAAATAATGGCTTCACTCATGGAACATTTCCTAGTTTATTAATATTTTCATTGTCTCTTATGTGAACTAATTGGAAAACTAACTAAATTGATTCAGCAATACATATTTATGCACAACAGATAAATACTATATTTACATACACAATTATAGTTACCTTTCATGACGAATAGGAATCAAGCTAAGTGTAGTCTCAAAATAGAAAATGTGTTACATACAAGTGACATTTTAAAAAATCTTAAATGTTCATAGTTCAGTTAGGTATTTTTGCTTCACACTGCATCCCTCATACAGCCGGGTAGGCAGATAGAGGCAGTATTGTTCCTCCAAGTTAGAAGTGAATCCACTGTGCCACAACATCCTCTAAATGTTCATTTATAGGTATATAATCTTTTCATATATTCTTTGGATAACTTATTCATGCTCAACACTAAGTAATTAAAAGTAAAATGATGATCTCTAGAATTAATAAATATTTTTGCCATTTGTATGAAAAGAGAACACAATAATTTATTACAAGTTTTTATAGATTGTTGAATCACAAGACAAGACAGCCTTGTCTTCAGTTCACTAATAAAAATAAAATAAAAATCAAAGTTTTTATATGAAATTATTATACAATAATAAAATACATAAAATAGACTGTGATTTAAATAAAGTTTATAAATATTTTTTTTCAGAGTAACAAGATATATAGCATTAAATATGATATTTTAGCTCATTATATTATAATTGTTATTTCATATCACTGAAACAGGGAGTTTCATAATTTTAAATAGCAATTCTGCGCTTTTAATAATATACTAAACAATTTGTTTTCTTTATATTTTTATTTGACTGCACTTTTACATGTATATAAGGACCGCTGCGAAATAGCTTGTTACTGTTGTAATTTTAGAATAAACGGTGATGTTAACAAAAACCTCGTATTTCCTTTTATAGTCACGAGACAAATTACGGATAAAATACTTACAAAAAATGCCGGTACGGGTATTTGATGACCGCCGGTTGCACCGTTACTCACTAGCTTAAATATTTTATTATTAAAGTAAAAATTATAAAAATCAGTCTTTACAGTAGATTCAATAGGTTAGTTGTCAAATAATTAATAAATAATTTACTTTCAAAATGCTAGTGTTGCCATCTCAAATTAATATTCAAATTGTTTGTTTCAGATAGATTTTTTGATTTATCTGTTCAACATGACAGTTATATACGTACTCTTACTTTGTCGTGCGGTATCTTATTCATAATTATTTTACATTACTAATGTAACATTACAAATGAAATGTTTCTCCATTCAATATGCCATTGACTGTGCTGAACTGGCACGCTCGGAACGCCGTAATTAAAACAAAAAAAATGTTTTCGTTTTCAATAGACGTCTATTGAAAACAAAAATGATGAGTCACGTTGCCAGCAATGGCAACACGAACATTTATTAAATATATTTATGAAATTATTTTCAGTTTAGGGGGTAAATTCTAATAAATGTGAAACACCTATTCAATGAAATATTTTTAAGTCTGAATTTTTTTTTTAATCGGTGCCGTTTTATGAAAAATTCCATACAAACTTTCAACCCCTATTTCATCCCTTAAGGATTAAAATTTTTCAAAATTCCTTAGTGGGTGTCCACATTATGAAAATAAACAGCTGTTTATCTATATATATAAAAGGACTTGTCCTCACTGACTGAGGTAAGACGCACGCACAGCCGAAACCGCTAATGGCAGGAACGTGAAATTTGGACAGATGTTTACTTTCGTAATCTGGACATCCACTAAGGGACTTTGAAAAAATTTAAACTTAAAGGGGTGAAATAGGGGTTGAAAGTTTGTATGGAAAAAAAATTAAATCGACACCGATTTTTGTAAAATTTGAAATTTTGATTTTTAAAAGTATTTAATTGAACACGTGTTTCATCGTTTTCTAGAATTCTCCCCCTAAGAGTGCAAATAAGGGGTTGAAAGTTTGTATAAATTTGTTTTTAAATCGGCACCAATTTTTATAAACTTTGAAATTCAGACTCTTCAAAGTATTTAATTGAACACATCTTTCATGGTTTTCTAGAATTCTTCCCCTAAGGGTGCCAATAAGAAGTTGAAAGTTTGTATGGAAAAATCTTTAAAACGCCACCAATTGTTATAAAATTTGAAATTTAGACTCTTAAAAATATTTCATTGAACACATGTTTCGTGGTTTATTAGAATTCACCCCTAAATAAGCAAGCGAAACTGCGCGAATCCGCTACTATATATTATTAAGAATAAATATCATAATTTAATTTCAGCTTTCATGCCTGGGACCATCCGTAGTAACCGTGGGTAATTTATTCAAGTCACCTACTATCACTCTAGGGAGTGATATGGAGTGAATAAATAACATTACTGATGAAATATAACATATAAATAATATTACTGAGGATTATGTTACATACTTAGTTGAAATCACTCATTATAAGTAAACGCACAATAACAAGTAGTGCTTACGTCGATACTCGAGCGATCAGGGCATGACTGGACTCCTCCCAAAAAACCTGGATTCCCACGAAGGACTAGGACGCGCTGCGATGGTATAGTTCATGTATAGGATTCGAGGGACGTATAGCTAGATTTTATACTTAGCTGTAGCGGGGACCAGGTGTGTAGACACATTTTTTGCCTGAATGGCGTTAGTGAAAAGTAAGTTTAAATTCAATGCATCCTCAACAATGCATTATCGAGGCGTACCGAGGTGACAAAGACACTTAAAGTTGCGTTATGGTAATATTATTACATAAACAATATCAAAAAAATATTCGATGTATCTTTTCGCCCTCTACTGAAGTCCAAAAAATCGAAAACAGGTATCTTTGCCTAAATCTCTAATAAAAGAATAACTTAATAAGTACATTTTTTATTTTTTATAATATTCCTAAATACTAAGTGCACATAAAATTCTTACTATAACTAGTGAAATATATCTCTTTTATGTAATATTAGCATAGCTTAATTTGTAAAAAATGTGCATCATATTGCTGCAATAAAGGCACACATAAATATTAACCTATAACGGCCTGTGGATCCACCTTATGTGAATGTTTTTTACTATTTTATTTGTATTGTTATGCATGTTCTAAATACTTAATACTTTGTTGAATATAAAAATATTATTTCTATCAAATTTGACTCCCACTATTTTATATATATACGCACACTTTTTTTATTACATGCATGTTATTATACTAATTAAAATAATAAATAAACAAAACATTAGTTACTAAGCATTAACATTATATTATGCTTATTTTTATATAAAAAAAAACTTTATTATTTGTACCAAACTTATATTTACCAGACCTTATCCATTTAAAACTATATAAAACAAGCATTTAAATTACACAAGCTAAGTTACAAACTTAAAAAACGCTTTAATAATAAAATTGAATAATATTTCAATCACAAAATTAACCCACAAAAGGAATGTAAAGAGGCTTGTTAATAACATTCATAAATCTGCGCAAACTCTTTACAAATTTAAAGTAGCAATGCAATATTATGTATTAAAAAATTAGGAAACCAAAAAGTTAACTTATACAGAAACAAAAGCGATAAGAACTGTGTATATATGTATATTGTCTGTAAAACATAAACTTTTCAAATTAAAATATTAATAAAACTTCTTAAAATCTTTGTGCACTAACTTATTCTATCAGTAAATAAAATGTCTTGTTCGATCAAGTTACACTCTGTTTACAAACTTAATATATATAAAAATATTTATATAACGAAGTTATATACTTATTTTGTAAAACTAAATTATATAAAATAATTTCGTAAGTATATAAAATAACTTTATATAATCAATATGAAGGAAATCTTGTTTAAAATTAAATGTATACCTACTGTAGGTCATATTCTATTTAGGTAGATTTATATCATTTATTTTTTACCTTCCCGAATTCAAAACATAGCGTGTTGGGAACAATATCTCGCGGAATTGAACCTACAATCATTATGTTTACAATCAGACACTGCTCCACATACACGATATAAATTATAGGAACCAATACTTTTATGAAAAGATAACTAAATATTAAAAACCATATTGATATTTGTTTCCGTATCTTTTCAACAGAACATTATACGACATCAAATGTATTTTTTTTTATATAACTCAAATATGTTTTTGCCATTATTATAAAAAGTATATACAAACTATGAATGCAATAGCATTTTATATGTTCAATTTACTTCATAACAATTTTGACTAGTATGATATTATTTTAGGGATCAACGTCGTATTAATTTTGGATTTGTATCACAGACGATTTTTTTATTTGTGAATTAGGTCTCTTTTAACCAAATGTTAATAAAACATTATTTATCAGGAATTTAGGTAGACACTACTTTATACTTACATAATATACTATATTTTTTACGTTAGTAGTTTTATAAACTCCTATAAAATATTTTTCCTAATTTTTATCTTTAAATGTTATATAATTGTACTCTTCTTATGAAATAATAATAAAGCTAACAATAACGCTAACAGGGATAATAGTTTTTGTGAGTACTAAAAATAAGGAAAATGCAAATATATATAGCTTTACGCTGTATGCCGCACATGCCTAGGTAAAAAGAGAGAAACTGAGAACTTAGTGTTAAGACACTCCGCTCCCCCTTTTCCACCGAATTTTTAAGGCTTCGCTTACCAGACGTTACCAGAGCGAAGAGATATTTTTTTTCTCCCGGGTGAGAATCGTACCCACAACCGTCGTGTTTACAATAACCCGCTTGTGCCCGTCCTTGCGCCACAACTCCCTCAACCTATATGTAAGAACTATATATCAATCAAATATATCATTTGAAATTTATTATTAGCCGTCAAAAATTCGACATCGAAATAAATTGACAATTTTAAATGAAATGAATTTACCTAATTAAGTCCTTAAGGTACTTTAATAAAGTATATTTGATCAAATAATAACAGTTTAATTTAAAACAGGACTACTTTCTTTATTCGGTATTTAGAAATATTTGACCACCCCTAATTTAAGAGATATGACAGATTTTTGTTTAACATGGACTTATTTTTTTCAAATGTCAATGTTTCTATTGTGAAAATTGTTTGCACAAAATTTATTTTTTGTATATTAATGGACATTGTCTAAGCAAAGGATAGTTACTATGAATGGTTGGTTGGTTTACTTATTTTTTTACAAGCATTAGATTTGTTATATAAAACTGTTATTATAAAAATATTTAATTATAATTGCAATGCTTTTTTAAAAAATATACATTGTAATAAACTAAAAATATTATTTATTTAGAAGTGTAGATGCTGATTTAAAATACCGTAGCGTACGACCAAATACAATACAAACACATGCATCATCATCTTTCGACTTCTTCAAACAGGAGGTTAGCTAGGTATATTCGACAATTATATTTTAACGAATATTTATGTTTATTTTCCAATAACTACCACTCGTAGTAATAGTACTGGAGCGATATGAAAAGTAATATTAAAATTGATGAAGTTTCACGACAGCTCCCCGATAGGTGCATTCTGCAGCCACAGATCATGGATGAAATTGTATAAATCATCGCTGACTGCAACCTGTAAATATGTTTTTCTTTTATAGATCTGCGGTAGGCAGAGGGAACGTAATTAAGACACTTCATTCTCCTCGTACCGTTTACTTTTTGAGGCATTGCGTGTTAAGTGGTGGAACCCAATGAAACACTTTGGTCTTGTTACCAAAGCGAGGAAAGGAGGAAGGTTTTTTTATTTAAAAGATTTTTTTTAATACAAATAACTTTCAGCAGCCATGATAACTTAAAATTATGTTTGTACCTATTAAATAAGATTTGTCTAAAGTGGGATTGACCGGGATTGATTTAGTGGGATGACTAAGGACTAACTCTTTATCATTAAATTTTTAGCCCCCAAATACGTATACGTACATACTTTACTTTTTTTATATTTATATCACTGTATCTTCCATTCATTTATTTTCTATTTATTGTTTATTATTTGTGAGGTCTATACTTAAAATAACATATGAGAACAACAACATTTAAAACAGTTCATTGTTTTTGCTCTTTACCTTATAAGGAGTGGGATTTAGATTTCTCTTGATATCTTGCCGTAAAGTCCTCAAGGATGATTGAACTCTTTCGCGTACCTCAACCAATGGTTTGGGGGCTTCACAAATGCGACCCTCATTCCAATAAATCTGAAATACCAATAGTTGGTGTTAGGTGTATCCCGCAAGTTATTTAATTATTTCTACAATGTTAGCAGAAAGGCAGAGGTTGTGTTATAAGACTTAATTACCCACATTCCGCCAATAACGAGTTTCACGACCATAATGACTAGAATAAAATATAATGAGTCATGTGAATCAGTTCATGTCACTTCTATCTTAACTTCATTGATTTTAATCTCAAGAAATAAAATAAAAGGAAATTAAGATAAATTTGATCTATTTTATATATTATTTTATATATTATTTAAAGTGTTAATTGAAAATTTTAAATTATATAAATACTTTCTAAAAACTTGAACGTTATGTATATAGTACAAGAAGTGTGTAATTTTTATGCGTTTTCTTAAAAAGTATTCATATATTATTACTTACTTTATAAAGATGTTCTACGTGGCTAGGAATAACATAGGCTCGTTTGGACTCCTGAAAGGGATGTCTGCATAGAACCTTTTGTCCTACTTCAGGTGCGGGCTCAGAGGAGCGCTGTAATAGATCTATTAACGCATGCCCATCCGCTCCGAATAACCTATAGGCCTAGAAAAACAATAAATTAAATATATAATCTACTTAGTGCACATTAGTTATCAACAACCTAGTGTTAAAACACTCCATTCCCATTAAGACATTACCGTTTCCCATTTTCCCCTGAATTCTGGAGGCATTTGTGTTGTTGTAGTTTCAACCAAACCACGTAATAATTAATTGTATTCTATAAGGTATATAAATCTAATTGTGGTTCAGGAACCCTAGACTCGGAAAAAATAGCGACATATAACGGAGGACGATTAATTTTTAACAATAGTTTACTTTGTGTTTTGTATATTAATAATAATTACAGAATTGATTATGACAAGACTTATTTTCCTAAAACAAATAATATTTTCACGGAATAGTGTGATAAGCATTAAACGCACTAATAAGATAAATTACATATTACTTTCAGCCTTGGACTGTATGTATTGATAACCTTATACGCAAGAAACATTTCCAAAGTTTGATTGAATTTGCAACATGTAGCTTTAGAATTACTTACACAGTATTACAGAATTATACGTTTAATTTTTTTATAAGTGAATAATGTTTGTTTTTATAAGTTTAAATATGATGGCGCAGAGGCACAATGTGATTGTAAGTGCGACAGGTTGTGGCGTCGATTCCTACTTTTCCGCTTAAGGCACAAAACATTTGCCTTAAAATAAGTACTTTTATGGAATAAATACCTCTTTATGTCCGGGAATAGTAACTTTGCCGACATCTTGACTGAGTTTGATTCGAGGTTGGCCGTTTATTTCAACCAATTTGTATACACATCCTAATGCCGGTTGACGTTGACATGTAACTGTAAAATAAAAATTACTTTATACACAATTTAATTTAAACAATAAAAAAATAACAACATTTTTTTGGTATAAATTATTATTTTATGAAAACACACATGTACTGGAACTATATACAAAATATGCATATTTTAATTAATAATAATTATGTGATGGCTATTGGGTATTATCTATATATTGTGTATGGGGTATTATATTATATTCTTTTGCGCTCCCCTAGTAAGACGAAGACGAAGAAGGAGGGTTAAGTTATGAAACTCAAAACCTAATGTCTCGAATTTCGCTTGAGAACTGAGATCGTAGTGAGTTGGCCATAGATTTTCTATGTTTTCTTTGTTATACGGAATAAAGTGTGAAGCTGTAACTGAAAAAGAAGCTCCATATGGTAGTAACAAATTCCAATATTAAATATGTATAAACTCTTACTTTTATAATATTAGTAAGATAAGATAATTTCGACAAGCGTTAGAGATAACGCATGTTATACACAATTTTATTAAAAATGCTCACACTATCTGTAAACACTTATAAAGACGCTTTATTCATATTGACATTTACTTGTGTTTATTAGCTTATACCCACGGCTTCGCCAACGTGGTCTATAAATAAAGTTGTAAATGATACATTATAAGGTCCCGAGGTAACTCAGACCGCAGCTATACTAAGTTACATCGAAAAGATTAACCTGACGTAATAAACCTTCGACATAATTCAAAAAGAATTTATAATTTTAAACCAATAGTTCCTGAGATTAATGCTTTGAAACAAATAAACTCTTTATAATATCAGTTTAAGCTTTATTATTTCAGTAATTCATAAAAGTACTTATGTATAAAATAAATAAATAAATAGCTTTTGTGTTTACAACTTAAATGCATCTTTGCATACAAACTTTCGAACATGAACTATTATGGCACAAATACAAGATATTATTTTATTTACTTAAATAATAAAGAGACATATCATATTTAAACATGACGGATAATTATTTTAATGACAAGATTATAATAGCATTGTCAATACAACAATGTTATCTATATTAGCCTATTCTTGTATTAGACAATCAAATAAGTTAAAGTCTTATTAATTAAGTACAAAGACAATATAAAATTTAAATTTTGTCTTGTAAGGTATATACGACTAAAATTTTTAATCAATCAAAGTACTAATTAAACAGACAAACAGTCTGTACATTGTTTTATATTTTCAACAAAAAAAAAAAGAATTATAAAATAGTAATAAATTATTACTACAAATGTATAAAAATGTATAAACTATCACATTTATTTTTATTTTTAACTATTATTAAGCTGGGTGTTTAGAACTAAATAGAAAATTCCGTTTCAACTTTGGGTAATTCAGTTATAATTAAGAAAATATTTCTATGTTATGTAGAATAGAAATATCAATAAAAAGTTTATATGATAATGGCGTATTACACATTACTTGTACTATCGTGCGTAGGCGCGTTGGATGAATATAATGTAAAACGTATTACCTATCTATTGTTCATAGAAAAAATTGGCGCATAAGGAATGATATGCAAAAAATATATTGTAGCTATATTTATAAAATATGGCGTAATTTAGCATGTTACGCGCCGAGTAAAGGATCGAAGTATCCAAATATATTTATAATTTTCCTCTTTCTGCGATAAGATAGCATTGTTCATATATTCTTGTAATCTAAGCATTATATTATGCGATATTTAACTTGACATTTGTTGCTTGTTCAAGTGCTTATAAAAAATATATTAAAAAAATTAAATTAAATTAAATTTTTGGTATGTTAATTATGTATAATTAACATACCAAAAATTTACTATTAACGATTATTAACATTTTCGAAATACTGGTATCCTAAAAAAAACTACCTACACATAAGTACATATATACAGGTATTATATAAAAATAAAGAAAATAGAAATACCACTTACCCAAGTGAGTTCCAATTCCGAAACAATCAATAGCGTGTCCCTGTTCGTGGAGGCTCAGTATTGTTTCCTCATTAATATCATTAGAGGCTACTATTGTTAATTTGGAAAACCACGGCAGATTGTACTCGTCCGCCACTCTCTTGAAAGTATCTCGTGCGAGCACAGACAGGTACGCCAGGTCCCCGCTGTCTATGCGTATACCGATCGCTTTATAGCCGCAGTCGTTCAATGCCATTGCAACAGCACAGAAGTTTAATAGACCACTCCTGTTGACAATGTTATCAGTAAGTCTCGGCAGAAAATAGTATACTCTCTACATAAAGAAGTAGTATACTACTAGCTAGCCGTATAGCGATTGTGAGTTTGTTTTTAGTTTAAACTAAAAAAACCGACTATTAATAGTCGGTAAGTCGTAATTTGCTCAATTGCAGTTATTTTTTAAAAGAAGAATGAGTGCTTTCTAATTATTAAAATATATATATTCGTATTCATTAGGCCAAAATAGCCAATTTTTCATTATATTTTTAAATATCATGTTTAAAAAATACTACAAATATATATTTTTACTAAATTAACTATTATATTAAATTGATTGAATTGTAATAAAGTTAATAATGACATAAAATAAGTAGCCTAAGACTTTAAACCAAATATAACATATATTATGCACTAATACGTATATACCTACTCATTTGCAATTGATATAATTGCTGCAGTTATTAGTATTCCACATCCGTATTAGAAGATCTTAGATTAACAGGACCGGATTTAGATAATTCTTGTCCTGCCTTTATCTTTATCAAGAAATATATTGAATGACATGCATCATATTACTATCTATTTTTAATGAATATTAAAGAACGTAAAATAAATCTATATAATATTTAATTCAAATATATTTCCACCTAAGAAAAAAATTAAAATGAAAAGATAAATACACGTAAATGATTCTAATATATGAAAGAAAAGAGCTAAGGTTTAAGAAGCAACACAAAAATTAAAACGCCAAGAAATATGGAATCCGGCCCTATGGATTAATAATTAGTACTTTCAAAGACAATAACAATGTAATAGTTAATATGAGTTCTAGATTTAAACGATATATATATATATATATATATATATATATATATATATATATATATATATATATATATTATACGATAACCCATCGTATAAAATATATATTAAATAGATATAATATATTAAATAGACATTAAAAATTGTTGACATAATACAAACTGAAACAAGATAATATTATTAAATAATAAGTTTACAAACTAAAGCCATTATAGATAATTGTTATTAAGTCATGCAAGCACAAGTCTAAAATATTTCTTATAATCTTTGACTTTAAAAAATCATATATAAAAAGGATACTTTTAATAGTAAAAATAATTTTATTGAATAATGAAAGTGTAAAATTTAAATTATTTATAAAAATGACATAAAATTTTATTTTTTCCAATAAAAGTCAAGTGTTATATAAACAACTTTATACGAGCTACAATATTCCAATTTAATACGAATCACGAAAACTAAATAAAATCAAACCTGAAAAATGAGGTTATCATTTGACTGGACTAATTAAAAACTCATTATGAATCGCCAAATGCTACTTAAATAAATAATGCAATGGAATGAAAGTCATGCAAATATCAGAAGTATATTGTGAATGTGTGCAGTCCCTATACAATGCAACTGTGCCCAATGACTGAAAGTCCCATTTCTTGCGGGCACCAGGCAATACGTCACACTGAAGCAAAATGTTTTATGTACCGGTTACAATATGTACATAGTCGGGTGCCGCATCGCAAGCGTCGTGTACCTCGTATTAGTCAAGTGAGTCGAGTGAGTCCAGCTGATTCCAGTGAACGAGTGAGTTATGTAGGGTATGAGTGTCTGCGTGTCCGGACCGCAAACGACCGATGCAAAACAATAATAAGTTCAGACACCAAATGTCAATATGCAGTCGCGCATGTTTACCTCAGTGTGCGTTCGACTGTGCTATATCCACACGTACTACGTATAGAGCAGTTTTGGGTTCTATGACCATTGGATCCACAGTTGCTATTGTAGCCGGAATGCCCATTTGTTTGGCGCCTGTGCCGCGACGGCAAGCCTTGGAAGTTATACCTCTTCACATCGTAAGTGTCCACCAGGGCCAGAAAGCCGGAGGGGAAGGCTTGGGCATACGATATGAGGGCGGCCAACTCGCCGTCGCTGGCCTCCTCGGGCGACACATCCAGCACGGCGGCCACGCGGCGGCGCCAGTGCTCGGCGCGCGCGCGCAACTCCTGGTCGCCGCCCTGCACGTCCTCCAGCGAGCTAAACGACGTCACGAACGAGTGCGCGTGCGTCCCCTTCACGGGTATCTTGAACATTTTACCGGCGAGAACGTTACTTGTGCCATCGAACCCACCTGAAAATTCCAATCTCCGATTTGATTTCATCGTGATCGACACTTTAAGAATTCTTTCAAAAGTTGCTATGCAGTTCAATATTTTTTATAACGATTAAAAGTAATTATATAATATAATAACAACAAAAATTTTGAAATATAACTCTAAAGGAACATATTTTTTATGGCATACTATACCTACAGAGCCTTATTGTGAGTTCGTAACAAAAGCTTTAAAGCTTGGAGGTATTCGAAAATTTATTATTCGATAGTAATGGGGAAAGTATTCAATGTCAAGGTCTGCATGATAGTACCAAATTAAAGAAAGTTACTTGGTATTCGGCTTCTCATGAGTCAATGGCGCGTGGTGCGCCGTATAAATTTGAAAAGCCGTACCAGGCACCGAGCGGTTTGGTTTCACAGCAATATGAGCTGCAGAATTACGCTAATATAATCAATAACCTTAGGCACCATAGCCTTCTTATGAATATTATACAAAATGTACGAAAATTATCGCCTTATTATCATAGAAATAACAGAAATATAATAGATATCTACTAAAATAAAAGCTTACCAATATATGAGTATTTCGATGCAGAAAGCCCACCATCAGGTCCTTGGGCTCTCCTTAACCCAAACTCTAAAAGAGATATATTTTTACCCGCAACCATTCTGTAACGAGCTGCATTTGTTGCCATTAGGCTGAAAAAAAAAAAATTTACACTACGAGTATATAACACCACCAGCCAATATAGAAAGACAATATAGACAAAGCGCGGCATTATAGATCTTCTGTACACCTTGTGACTGTACGGTTGTAGCTTCGATTCCCACTCAGGCAAATGAATTATTTTATATTTTCATTTCCTCGGTCTGATAGCAAAATAAAGATTAGCGAAAAGTGGAGAAGGGAGTGTCTTTAAACTCTGAATAGCTGCTGTGGCTGATATGAGGGTTACAGCGTGAAAATAAAGAAATAAACTGGTTGTTTATAAAGTCGGTTAACGGACGATAATTTTACGTGATAACATCATAAGAAAACATTGATATAAAAAATTGCATACTTTTATGACTTCAATTATGATCACTAAATTATCATTATTTTGTATAATAAAAAGAAGGAGGAAGAGGATTGAAAATTAAAATTTATGCGATAAATGAATATTTATGTGAATAAACTCTAATCTACTCGTTAATTTAAATATTTTTCTATTTAAATTATACAGATTAATAACAACAAATAACAATGTGTTCGGCCGATCTTGTGTCTCCATCGTTAGTTTCGTGTTCTCGCTTGCACTCTGGGATCAGGCGGAACGGGACAATAAGTCATGCTTTTTCGTGGGCACAACCGGCGCGGCGTTGTCGATTTATAGATTTATAGACGTTATCAAGTCAAAAATAAATAGTATTTTTTATGCGAACTATGAATATATTATATTATTAAACAAGTCGCATTTTCAGTTGTACTGTATATATCAAGAATAAATTAAAGTGTAGTGCATGTTGTATAACAATTACGTGTTTTACAGTAGTGTATTATTAGCTTCACTTAAACTATAAAACAATCTTCCGCATAGAATGCATGTCAGACTAAATTTATCTCGTTTACCTATGACAGCTATATATATCAGCCAATGTAGGGCGTAAAGAAACAATAGACTAGATCACATTTTGTCATTTTAACCATCGGATTACGTAATAAAAAAAAATATTTTAACGTCATAATTACATCATAAATGTCACGAATCATCAATAGGTACATAATTATGTACTATTTGAAAAAGTAATATTAAAATTAATTAAGAAAACTATATAACTTAAGATATTTAGTTAGTAGATAGATCAGTAATTTGATGTGTTTTCATACAGTGACTTACCTTGCAAAGTTAACTAGTGTCAATAACGTAGTCTCCAATAATTGCGCAATAATTAGGGGGCCTTCAACTCTTAACAGGGGAACTCTGAAACAAAACTTGTAAATTAAAGCCAGTTTGTATGTTCTTTCTATATTCTTCAATTGTTTATGATATTTTTTTGAAACGAGTACTCATTCTGTTTTATTGTTATAACGTAAATAATAATTTATGGATTATATGAGGTAAATTGTTTCTATCGACGTCTTACAAAAAATTCAATATTTTGATTGATTTAATAGGAAATAAATGAGCGTAAATAATTATTTCCATTACAGTGGCTGAAAATCGCTGGCAAAAACAATATCTATTTCAGTCAGACTAATTTTATATGCGTATGATTTATAATATGACCTTTGTGTACATTTTAACATTTACATTTTACCGTAATACATTTAGTACTTATAATATAGTATCATTATCAATAAAATAATAACTAAAATAGCACGGTCACGTTATTTATAACTATTAAAATAATATAGACTAACGATTTTTTATTAGTTTTATACTAGTGGCTTATTAGTATAAGAACTACGTACGAATTGTCTCCATTAACCAACATGCAAAGAAAAATAAAACATATATTTTTATGCAAAATGCAAAGAATTTAGTGTCTTAATTTTAGTTTAAAGTGCAGGCCTTATATTTTTATTTTAAATATTCACTCTCTCAAATGTTACTAAATTTGTATTCTAAATTTTAAAACATTTTACAGAATATTTATTCTTATTTTATTTAATACTAATAATAAATGGTAAAAAATCACAGCTATTTTGGCAAACAATAATGTTAAACAAAAGAGAAAAGTATTCAAGAAATATATTCGTCGATTATCCGATCGTAGATATAATTGAACACCTTGTTGCAACTTCTTAGTTACATTTCTAAGAAAAGCGACTAGAATGCCTGAATATTAACATGCATGTTGTATAAAAGATACAATATGAGATTAAGGGCCAGTTTCACCGGTTACGAATAAAGTTTCAGATAGAAATGTAATAATTAGTGCAATCTCACAGGTAGAGTATGAAAATACGAAATAATTATTTCTTGTATTTTCAAGAATAATTTTCTCATTAATGAACGATAATAGTCGGTAACAGTTCGTACGATTAATTACATTTTTAAATTACAAATAAGTATGTTAAAATGAAATGCATGTGTCAAATGTGTATCTACTAGATATCGCTATTCGAGCCCTGAAAAACCAAAAATTATAGCTTGTCTGACAGATAAGGGTATCTTCAGAACTTTATCAGCCAGTGTTGAAACTGGCCCTAAGAAACGGTTAGGAGAGGGTAAATCTGCAAACTAAATTATCCAATGAAAATAGATCAATGGAGGACAATCAAAATAAATAAGCGGCATGTTTATGTTTATAATGTATGTTTTATTCCTATTTGCCATAGCTAAAATGTATAATTATACACAACTATCTATGTAAATATGGTTTTAATTTTTTAATTCATAAATACATATATATTGATGAATCAGAAAAGTGTAATTATCATATTCCATATTTAATTTGAATAATATCTGTAAAGGGAATATAATATTATGTGATCTATATTGTAAGGTCAAGTAACAGCAGAAGCATTTGTTTGTTAATGATACTAATAATTAAAAATATTAATAATGGGAAACTATGAGTTGTGTATGGCACCAGTCATACTGTCCCAGAGGTTAGATTGGAAGTATAGTGGGTTACATTAAAACAACAAACAATTGATGTAATGTAATAGTGTATAGCCTTCCTTAATAAATGCACTACCAACACTGGTTTTTATTTTATTCACAATCAGTAGTTACGTCACTTAAAGAAATCTCTTTTGATTTTTATAATCTCTTAGCAATATTTTAATATAGATACATGAATAAATATGGTTAATAAGGATCTTAAAAATTAAAAACAAATTGAATTGTTATATTTGAAATTTTACCTTTCACAAAAAAATAGATTTTTTACAATAATCGAAAGCACTTACCGCAATTACTGAAGCCTAGCAAGCCAGCCAAATCCTGCCCAAAGCAAAAATTGACCCAAAAAAATTTACTTGTAAGCATTTGGTGGATTGGGCCAGTGTTATTAATTACAGTTTTCTCAAATCTGGGCATATGATTATAGCAGATGTCTATTGTCAGCAATGCAAACCATGAAGGAAAAGCTAGCTTCAAAAGACCTGAGGCTCGTCAATCTCTCTACACCACTGTTGCTTTACAAGAATGCTCTAAAAGCTTTAAAAGAACCTCCCACTGCACAACAGACAGTACCAAATTAGAAGAGCTTAAATCGGAATGTCTAAGACATCCACCATACTAGTTCCACTACACCCAATCAAATATCTATAATCTTGCTCCAACAGTTTATCATTTTTTTCAAAACTTGGATAGCTTCTTGCAAGGGAAAAATTCAACTCTGATGGAGGGATTTAAGTAAAGAGATTAATGAACTACTTATGAGATGGCAAAAGTGCATAGATAACAATGGTTTATACTTTGACTAAATAAATATATTATATTAAAAAATATTCAACTTTTTGTTCCTCCCATACCAAACTCCAATCTCATACATATTAAGCTGCTTTTAAAAAATAACTAATCATGTTGATATAAATATGTATACAATGCTAATATATTTTCAAGTTAAAATACCTATTTTAACTTTTAGATAAACATTTAAAAATAACATACATACCTTGGAAAAACCACAGATCCTTCTTCAATCGCACTCAACTTGATATCTTTACATGTTAAATCCTTCAGATAGTCAAAAAAATCTGGTTCTATATCTGCTGGTAGTGTTTGTTTCAAATATTCAATGTCTGTAAGATAATTTTAATCAAAAAACATAATTCATCAAATAACATATAATCACAATATAATAAACTTCACATACCACTATTAGAGTAATGAAAGTTTTCTAAGAACTTTAAGCATTCCTCGAGTCCAGCAAAAATAGTAAATTCTCCTTGAAATGGATTTGTACGAAAAAATAAATCGAACACAGCGAAATCATTAACTTTCCCCGATTTCCAATAGGCATAAGCCATTGTGATTTGATACAAGTCTGTAAAAAAAAAGAAATGAAAAGAATGTAAAGAATGTAAGACCTAATAATTTAATGTATACCCACAACCTATTAAAAAGAGGTTATAATGATATATTTTAATATGTTAGGTAAAAATAAAAAAAAATAAAAAACTTTTAAAGAATTTCAAAATTCGCTCTAAAATAATTACCTTCCTTTTTATTTGCTTACCAGTTAAGAGAGGTTGAACGATACCATTTTGACGAGCCATTTCTCTATTTATTAATATTTCTGCGCTAGACATTATCGACAGAAACTTATAGTAAATTTTGGGAACAGTAGCAGTTAACGTGAGAAATGTTAAACCGACGGGCGACTAATGAGAAAAATAATTTCATCGTGATCAAAAAGACTCAAGTCGCAGCTTATCAGCGCGTTGCGCGCCAAACACGAAACTGTTGACAGTAGGTAGATAAGTAGCGGGTACTCACGCATGCGCATTTAATTTTTTATTGACTGTTCAACCTTGAGGTCATTCGCAAAGGTCAAATATTCAAATTATCAAAATTTAGTAAATTTTTGTAATAATTATTTTTATATACTAACGACCAAATCATATTACGCAATATTTCAATTTATTTGATAATTTTATAACATGTTCGATGAAATTAACAAGTACTGCAACATTTTTTTCTATAAAATAGAGAATCTATTTCATTTGAATAAACAAAATATTAACCAAAATAAGTAAATAAGCTATACTGCATAAAAAGAGTTTGGTTGGAGTGTTGACAGGTGAAACTACATCATTTTTTTACAACAACATTTTATTTTAATGGCAGCACTACTTGGATGTCAAGTATATTGATAATATCAATTTGATATAGCTCGAGTCTCGAGAATTCGAGATATTATACTTTATGAAGTAGGTGAACATTGGCACGAGTCAATCTCGCGCATGTACATAATGTTAAGTAGCGGAGTTCGGCGTCATTTTGTGTCATACATACAAACTAGCGCAGTAGCTGACACTTGGTGTCACGTTCTACTGTACGTCGTTGTGATGGGGCTCGCAGGGCAGCGGTGCGGTGTGAGCGGGGACGTCCCTGTATGGGTTAGGTATCTTAAATATGCATTCTACGCAAGTGTCCCCGCATACCTCCGATAATTCATAAACTTCTGTTGGACTATACCTACCTATTGTGTCACCTTCGAGCCGCCTTTTCTTTTTCAAAATCTAAATTCTTTGCTGATTAACGTTTATGAAAATGAATGAGACTTAACTACATTGCACTTATATTATTTTACTTTATGAAATTCGGCACGAAATGAGAACTTACCAATACAAATAAAGGAAAAAATCCCAATATTCAAAACTATTTAAATATTTCATAGAAAAAAAAATTGCAAACGTATTTTTGTAGTTCATTTCATATAAAATGAGTGCATATACCTGCAAATTTATGAAGTACTGCTGAATTATTTTCGTGTAGTAATAACATAATGAAAAACAGAACATGAAACAGACTGTAAACACGACGGCCCAGTCCCACTCGGGGGAATTAAATATTTTTATTTCCTCGCTCTGGTAATAAGACTACGTGAGGCGTTGAATCTCGACATGCCACGACTAAAAAATTCAAACTGGTGTGGAAAGGACTGTGTCTGTGTCTTAACTCAACAGGTACTCAAGGTACACTCTTACACTCTACGTCAAATGCCACTTTCTACCAAAGCATTAAAACTTTTTTATAGGTACATATCAAAAACATTTTTGGTTTAGAATTTAGATCTTCCTACCAATATATTTATATTTTAAAAACTTCAAGTGCGAGTCAGTTTCATCCATTGAGAGGTCCGTAATAATTTTACGTCGTCACGATTGCAGTTCAACGGGCCACGGGCCACAAATGAGCAGCAAATACAGTCTTGTAATATTTTTTTTATTATGCATAAGGTAAATGTACGGGGGTTCGGCAGTTTAAGGCTCTTATAACTTTAAACTATTGTAAATACATTATTAAACGTTACATGAATTTGCAAATTTTAGTGTGATCAAAGTGGGTCTTTTGGCAGTAATTAAATGTGTGATTAATGCGGTTTAACTTAAGCTTAATTTTTTTATTAATTTATTTGTGGACCTCTTGTTTGAACCCTACTTCGTGATAAAATTTAGCTTTGTTTCTAACTTCGTGAGTTTGTGGCTCCTATTTCGATACACAAGTTTTTACCCCGCGAGTAAGGTTTTATAAAAAAAAATAAACACCTTTATAGGTTCGATCAGCTCAACGACATCAAAACTTTCATTAAAAAAAAATCAAATTAAATCATTATCACGCTGTATCCCGCATACAGCAGGGTAGGCAAAGGGAACCTAGTGTTTTTAAGACACTCCGTTCCCCACTTTCTGCGGAATTCCGGAGGCATTGCATGTTAAGTAGCAGAACTCAACGCCGTGCTTTGCCTAAAATATAAATTTAAATAAATATTTTGTATTTTCTATACTATTTCTATTTTCATCTCCTCGAGTGGGGATCGAATCCACAACCAGTCGGTTATACAGTCACACTTTGTGCCCCTGCGCCACGACTGGCCTCAACTTTTATAATTTAGAAATTATGAAAGCTCAGTTTTAAAAAAAAATACATTTTGAACTTTTTATAAAAAAAAAAATAATTTTTATAGTCAAAATTCAAGTTTAATGTTTTGAAGCTAGCTATGCCAGTTTATAGAACTAAGTATACCAATAAATTACCATATTTTCGATTTTTTTTCTTTTGCCAATTTATAAAATTATAGTTCCACGGGAAGTACCGTAAATATTCTATAATATCTTAAAACAGAACGTCTCCTTAGAAAGGACTGAAATTTATATCCGATTTGATATTAAATTAATCACATTTTACGGTATAAGCACCAAGTTGCAAGACTTGGGTTTTTTATAAGTTATGTTGTTGAGGGCATCTTAATTATTTTTTATATAAGTAGCCGTACTTTTTTTCCTTTTACGGTACCTTCTAATCCTTAAATACCAACAATGGATTTTCTTTAAGTTCACTCACGGTCTTCTAACCTTTTTTCCAGTAATTTCCGATTACACTGATTAATTCACTGCAAGTGTAACTACGCAGTATATATATATACGCAGTTGGTGTATCTAGAAAACTAGACTGAAATTGCATTTTTTTTAGTTTTTCCTTGATTTATACACTGAACTCTAATTGTAATCTAATTTGATGTTTCTGCCTGCTAGAAGCGCCTTAGAGTTTTGATGATCGTTCAGTCACAGAGTGAGTGATAAAATGAAGTGACTTTCGACTAGTTATAAATTTTGAGCTCCAGGTTCAAATTAAATTAAATTTTAAATATACCATGTTTATACAATGCTTGCTTGTACTGAAAAGTCAATCTTCTAGTTTCATCTACAACGTCTAAATTAGTGACGTCGCATGTTGAGTTACGGAACTCAACGTCACGCTATCTTAGCAAAGCGGAGAAATATAATTTAAATAAATTAAATTAGCCATCAAACCCATAATGCTTAGTAAGAATAGCCCTCATAAATAGAAAGATAGATAGATAAACGTTTTAAAATTGTTTGTTTGGATTTAAGCATCATGTAAATTACTATATGCACTTGAACACCAGTTATTTTAAACGCATAGACACATGTGTTTTTATTTATAAATTACAAATTATCATTTTCCTAAGTTCCACCATCACTCCTAAGTTATTTTTTTCTGTTTAATACAGATTTGAAAGTGGCGTAATAAGCTAGCTTACGAAAGGACTGACCAGAAATTGGTTTAGAGGTAGGTTTGTAAGTGGTAGAGATGAATGAAGTATAAGGAAATATTTCTGTAGTTCTCTGCTATATCTTGGCATGTCTAAAGGTATCAAAAATTCATTTCAAGCATGAACTTCAAAAGTGACACTAATAGAATAATTTAGAACCTGGTGTAGTTGTCAAGAAGACCACGGACAAGAGACAGTTTAAATTAATATTAATGCTCACTCTAAGCGTCACTCCCTGCAACTACATTCTCACACACCAGCACATTAAATGTATGTGAATGTTTAGTAGTTTCTTCTATATCCTCAGCCAGAGCTAAACATGCAAGTGATCTTGTCAATATCTAGTTTTCATTTGATACTCTAAGCAACTATAAAGTACAAATTTAATTGAAAGTAAATACTGAGATTTATAATGTATTGAAATTTAAGCTAATCACAATAAAAACAATTGACAATTTAAGTGGAAGCAATAATTTTGTTCCAGGTTTAAAAAAGGTGTCATTTATTTTAAATTCATTTCAATAAGGCGTTTTTAGACAATAAGGCCAGAGGGCGGTCTTTTCCTGGGTGTACTTTATCATGGTGGATTAAAAGGCCTCTTCTCGTAACAAACTTCTCATTACAAAAGGAGCACTGGAAAGGTTTTTCACCTGTGTGTTGATACATGTGATACTGAAATAATGATATACAAATATATTAATATTAAAAAAAAATACCACAAATCAGATATACATATAAAAAATTAGCTATGACACAAAAGTCATATTTAAAAAAATATGTATAATATGTAACATATTTGAGTTTTATCACTATCACTAAAAATAATATATTAATTTACGAAATATAAAGGAAGTGTAGCAAATATATTATATTTGGTACTTATTAAATATGTTTCATTTGTATGTATATGTATTTTTAAAACTTACTGTGAAATTATCGGCTTTTATGAAACTTCTATCACATAATGTACATTGATATTTGGCTGCAGTCTTCACTTGTATACTAGTCTTTGGTGCTATAGGGCGCAATTTTAAGGATTGATCACGAGTGACTGGGGGCCTTCGTTTCATTTTCCCTTCAACTCTTCTACCTGGATGCATTCGATTTTTATGCGAGTAACAGTTACCTGAACTTGCAAAAGATTTTTCACAAAATGGACATTTGTAGGGTTTGGCACCAGTATGCTGATTTATGTGGAACTGTGTGAATAAATATGTCATAGATTCAGATTTTATAAACATAGTATAAAGATATAATTCATGAACTAAACCTACATTTTGATATAATATTGCCATAAATTGCCACTACATTACTAAAAAATTACTAAAAAGTTGTTACACAAATTAAAACCTTACTTTTAAATCTTGCTTGCGTTTAAAACTCTTTTTGCAGAAATGACATTTATATGGTCTTTCATTACTATGTGTAACACTATGAGTTTTTAAGTTACTGCTTGTGTTATATGATCTACCACAAACATTACATGTAAAAGATTTATTATTTATAGATGTATGTGCTGCCATATGTGCAGCTAAATTTTTTTCTTTCCTAAACCTAAAACAAGAAGAAAATAATTAAAAAGTATGAGAGGAGAGACTAGTCAACTATAACTATTGTAGATCAGCTTTTCAATAGGAAACTCAGATATTATTATAGTTAATATTTATAGATTATGTTAGAACAATTCTGGAGGAGGTTGTAAGAATAACTACACAATTTTTACCAAAAGCAATATAAATACAATAATTATAGTTGATGACATCAAACTTAAAATTAATGTGTTATTTTTGTAATAAAAAGTATTTTTTAACTTACATTCTTCCACATATTTGGCAAATTCCATCTGACCTGTGATTTTTTAAATGTGTCATCAAATCACTCTTATAATCAAACTGTTCCCTACAAGAACTACATTTAAAAGGTTTCACTGCTCTATCTTCATTAAAATGAGTCCAAGAATGATTTTTTAAAGCCAATTCAGTAAAATAACTTCTATTACACGAATGACATGGAAATGGTTTATTAACTTGTTTTTTGTCATCACTTATGTCACCCCTTTTAATTAATTTAATGGTGACATCTTCACCATCTACACCATGAAGATGAGATACATCTTGTTCTATTGATTCATTACCTTCACTTGATTGAGAGTTTGATTCCTCTGAATTTTGCAACACCATCATTGGATCTACACTAACCTCCATAGGAATATATTTAATATCATCCACATATTCTGACTCCACTTTGATTTTTGTTTTATATGAGTTGATTAAGTCATCACTTTGCTCTAGAAGTAGGCTTTGACTTTGCAAAACTTCTTGAGCTTTGCGGGCTGTGTCTATAAAATCACAAACTTTTTGCAGCTTTGAACAACATTTAATGCAAATATTTTTGGGTAGTTTATCATCTTCATCTACCTGGTAAACAAGTAAAAAAATATTTTAAAATAAATGGTGTTATTTAGAAAAAATACTTTTTATAATTTATTAAGAAGCTACTGTTTAAAAATTACATATCGTAACTTAGTTGAAAATACTATGTGTAGAAGAAAAAATATATCTGTGTACCTCAATCAATAAATATTTGTTTAGCATATTCTGAAGTAGCATTGCCTCAGCTTCTTGACTGAAGATCATTATAGTAACTTCCTGCTCTTCTGCGCAAAGTCTACAACACCTTTCAAAACTTTCCAAAGACGTCGTCATATTTAATAAAGCTCTCACATATTTTATCAATAATTATTTTACGTAATATAGGTTTGTATCTGTTGAACTTCGAAAATTAACGGAATGTGATTTCACAAATAATTTTGTTACTTTGTTTCTGAATGCATTTGTAACGCATGCGCGTTTAAAGATAGCGTGGTTAAGTTCTGTATACTTCATTTTTATTGATATTTAAAGGTATGATATAGAATCTAATGCGCAAACTCCAAACGTTAACCACTATGAAATGTGCAAGGTATAAAACAAGTCACTGAGGCTCACAGTTTTAATATTTTTAATGAATCCAAAATTGTTTCATTTTTTTGACTACTAATTAAGGCTTGAAATATATATTAAGTACGTTCTACATTATATAACACAAACACAACAATAAATACAATACATCTAAAAGATAGATAAAAAGTAGTTACTATAAATTTTTGAAAGACGAAGAAATTGCCATATACTATATACATATAGACCATATAGTAAAATGAGTAGTGTTGTCTTTTATATTCACAAAATAATAACAACTTGACATGAATCAAAAAATAAAACTTGAATCAATAAGGAGGAACGCAAAAATGTTATTTTTAGAATATTTTAATTTTGTATTATTTATTATTTTAGAAATGTACATGTGTAAAAAGTATTTAGAATTTTATTAAGACAATTAAGATTCTATTATAAAAGTGTTTTTATGGTTTTTTTATAATTGTCTTTTCTTATCTTTTTTTATAAATCATTATTTTTTTATTTGCTATCTTTGTTTTACAGAATTATTAATAAGTTTACTTAAACTTAGTAATAATGTTAAACTTATACATACTCTTACTAGATTTCCCACTATTAAAAAAAAATTCAACAATATCATAATTATGTGAATTATGTACAAAAATCAAAAAGACTTTTTAAAAATTTTTAACTTTAAAACGAACAAACATTACCGCACGCATTCTGCGATCGTTTTCATTAGTCGAACGGATGCCCACAGTGATTTATTAGTCAATAGGTAGATAGATTATTCAGGGACTCCCCGAATGCTGTATGACTGAGTTAACGACTAATGAAAATGAGCCCTAAGCTAATTATTAAGAGTTGTAAATGAAACTATTTAACCGGATTGCGTGTATTTTAACCGGATTGCGTGTATATTATAAATTTTTGGAAACCCGAGTTTCGACTTGCGACTTACGACTTTGCAGTAGTGAGAGTGAGATGTCATTTGCCTGTCAGTTGATATAATTAATATATCAAACTACCGCCAACGATATCTTAATTGCGTCGCGTACAGTCCTGGAGAATTAAGTAGCAGAATGGGGTGACTGTATCTTGCCCTCTGGTATGGTGGGTTTGAGACTTCAAATATTTTATGTGTGGGTCCCAAGCGGTAGACAGTTTCTAACCGCCCTCTCTATTGAAATTAGGATGTTATTGTATTTCAATCGAAAGATGTCAATTATTTTTATCTAAGATATATATCATATGCTTTAGCATATGCTTTATTACTGATTAGTTTACATTTAAAGGAAAAAATATCCTCTAGAACATAAGGCAAGAGCCATTAAAAAATTACTGCCTTATCACGGCTTCTAATATAACACTGATTGAAACGTAAATATTTTTTTCATTTCAAATTAATACTCTAAAATCATTTTCTTTTTTATTTTAGTACAAGATAATTTGTATTCGGTGCTTATATATTCTGTCTCAATTAATAAATAATTAGGTGTTTATATTACTGGGGCCTCAATGTTGATAATTGGAGATTATCACTATTTTTGGGATTTGGAATTATTTGACTTTGACTGGAGATTATCACTATTTTTTGGGATCTGGTATTATTTTATTTTGACTGTGACGAAGTTTTACTGGCGAGAAGTTAGTGTTTCTACAGGTTGCTCACTAACCTGTAGAATGAAAGGGGTGCTTTGAAGGACAGTGAAATTTGAACAGAAAAACCAACAACGTTTTGCAGTGATGGGCCGAATTTCAGTTTTGATGTAGCTGATGGTGAAATGAATATAAAAGAAGTTCACAGTGCAATAAGAGGTTTGAAATGTAATACGGCAGCTGGAGCAGGTGGAGTTACTGCTCAGATGATTAAACATGGTAGGCAACGCGTCTTGGACTCGTTCTGGTCTGGGGCGAAGGGGAAAGACAAAAGTTTACAGATAGACTGCGTAAGCTATAGGGCTATCAGTTTGATTAGCTTGGGTAGTAAAGTTTATGCTAAAATATTACAGAGTTGAGAGAACGAAATTATGGGACATACTACCCCGCTACCCCGGAGGCACTACTGGATACGGCGTGAAGCTTAAAAAAAATCTATTTTTGGCTAACTACAAATTTAAAGCAATTTAAACATTGTTACAACAAAAATAATTAAATAAATTGTGTTTTTTTTTAAATATATTTATATATATAATAAAAAAAACCTGGTATTTCCTTAAGGTGCCGGTTACTGATGCTAAATAAATAGATTGTAGTAAAGCCAATGCGACCTTACACATTTTAATGATATGTAAATGTATCCACTATGTGGCAAAATAGTCTCGTAGACCAAAATTTAAAAAATAATAACTTTATAATTATTTATGTAAATCATTTTATATAGAGCCGAAAATGCTTATAGATTTATGCTTATAGATTTAGATTCTACTTGTTCTACGAATTTCATGAATTTTATGGTGTTTTGGAGGCTTTTATATTATAATAATTGTTACGTTTATAATTAATTAAATTCAACGGCTTAACGAGCTTTGTGTTTCTGGCGTAGTTAATGCATCTGAAGGATACTGGATGGATGGATACGGACACGGACAGTCGTTAGGTAAGGTAGGTGCGCTGAGCGGGTGAGGTAGGTGAGGCCTGCGGGGCATCGTTCTCGAGACCGGTCCGCGCGGGGTCGGGGGATTGCGGGCGGTGCGCGTGGGCAGGCGGCGCGGGACGGCGCGGGCGGGACGTCAGTCGCGCACCGAGCGCTATACTACGAATACGTCGGGTGGCGCCGCGCCAGCCCGTAGCGTGCTAGTGTTGTGTCACAGCGGTGGGCCAGGTCGGTTTCGAGATTTATTCGTTCCGACTCAAACATGGCTCTCAACTCGGACGGTGAACAGAAATCGAACCTGGTCCTCCGCGTAGACCAGGATTCTGACTCGGTTTTGCAGTCATTATTCGACACAGTGCTCAAGCCCGACTCTAAACGACCGCTACAGGTGCCTCTGCGTATGCGACAGCTTCCAAAGTCGTTCTTTAACCCGCCGTCGACCGGTTCGAAGTCGCCATCTGTTTCTCACTCGCGAGAAAATTCGGCAGATTCGGCTTTTGGATCTTCTTCTGCCACCGGAGCTGCTCCAGTATCACATTCTCGAGCACACTCTTCTCCCGCTAGCTTGCAACAGACTTATGCAGCTGGTCAACAAACACAGCAACCACCTCTACCACATCAACATGCGAAGCAGAGGTCCTATGATGTGGGAACGCACATCCCGGACGATCTTGGCCCTTTACCAGCAGGCTGGGAACAAGCACGTACTCCAGAAGGACAAATATATTATCTCAAGTAAGTTATTTGCACTTAGTTCAACCTATAGTCCGACATGGAATTTTAATAATTTAAATTTTATAACAAAAATGCATAGTTATTGTGAACCTGATAATAAATAGGTAAATTGAATACTTATGTTTTTTTTACAAAGTACACGTTCTTTATACAATGATTGATAACTTCATGTATAACATATTACAATAGTTGTTTACCATCGCTACAGGTGGTATACCTTCATAGCGTCCAGGCGATAGTCTTTGTCTAGTTACTAGTACATTCTCTGTAGATGGGGGACATAAAGGGAATGATGTTGGGATCATACCAACAGGGACTTCGGACCGTTGGGGTTGTAAAAAAGATTTGGACTAGTACATCCTCTGTAGACTAGAAGATATAAAGGGAATGATGTTGGGACCATACCAACAGGGACTTGGGACCGTTGGGGTTGTAAAAAAGATTTTCACACTCCTAATATTAATACTATTTGCACATTGCGCTTTTGTATAAATGATTTATTTCCAAGAATACCTGCTGTAGGTGATGTTATAGGGAATCCCAAACAACCGCGTCGATTGGTTTTTTGTTTATAGTAAACAAATGTAAGTATTATCTTGTAATAAAACCTTGTTACAGATTTATTATTATTTCCTGACTTTCTTTGTTTATAATTTTATTAATAAAATAAAGCAAAGCTCGTTTGACACGAGAAGGAAAAGAACTTGTGAGGTTTCTGTGGTCAACGTATTTACCCCGCTTTGTAATAGCTTATAGTATACCTACATGATAGGTACATATTATATACGGTATGTCCTCATGTATATAAATTATATTTAAGTTACACGCACTATGGCAATATTACAAGTTTAATTGATTCCTTAAATTATTATTGACTAGTAGCGGCAAACAATTTGGTTTGCGTGATCATTATTGCGAAGCAGAAACTGGGCACTCCGCTCTACGCTTTCCATCCAAATTCGAGTAACAGTGTCTTTAGTTGCAACTCAACGCCAGGGTTCTTGAGTGGGCATCGTTTTTACAAATTTACAAGCACAGCAATTGTAATTAAATTTTCAATTATTGTTCAAACTGAACATTTATTACTAATCGGCATTACTTCTTAGAGTTTAGCTGGACTGTTATGATTCTTCATCAGATGTTTCAGATTGTCAGTTTTATTATGATAATGGAAAATGCTTATCATATTAAATATTTTTTGTTAATGATCTATTTAATTGTTTCTTGTAGTTAAGCTGGCCACTATGGTTCTACATGAGGTGTGTATTCCAAATAATAGCCTAGATTCTTCTCAGGCCTAAGCTCTCTCGGGCTCTCTCAGGCCAGAAATTTATTCAAATACGCCCAGTTGTTCTGAAGATGTGTATTTATAAACTGACAAACAGATACGCAATATTTTGTTTTCCCTATATTGTTTTTTTTTCGCAAATATTATCAATGTACAAACACTACTTTGAGGATTAATAAAAGGACAATCGTTATTATTCCGCACTCGTTAAATCTATTCCGCTCGCGGCTAATATTCATTACCTAAAATAACTTTCGTGTTCTAATAACATTATCATTTTAAAGGTACTATACATTAAGAGTTAAAGTTTCAGCCAATAGAATCGTACAGTTATTTTGTACAAATTTTGTTTTCGTCTTCAAAGAAAATTCTTAATATTGAAATAACTTTTTTATCTATAAACAGATTAAAATAAAACAAATACTAAATATTAAGGGCAGCTTGCCAGATACAATAATGGAAATTTAATTTATTTCATTTGAGCTTAGCGTGCACAAACGCACAGTTAAACAACCTGCCCACAAACAGTCAAAAAATCACTGTTTTGAATTATCTTTCTGTAGATTTTCTCATGTCTTGAATTTATAACAGACAGCAATCAGACCATTTTTAATTTTTTAACTATTTTTAAGTAACTTTCGTTTAAATTGTTATTACAAGGAACGTCGTTTTAATTTAGACTATTAAATTACTATTACCATTACTTAACCTAATGTATTTATGCAATATGAGTTACGAAATTTTTAATTATGCTCAGCTACTTAAACAACGATTTTAAAAAAATATATTTATAATTAAATTTAATAAAAAGAAATTAATAAAATTAATATTTAATTTAAAATACAAGTTATGTAAACCTAATATTATAATATAGTTTGGCATGACTGATAAAATGTGAGGCCCGCCATTTTAAAATCTTGTAAACTAAAACTTGTCATAATTATCATTCTCTATCTTAAAAAACATTGTCGTCATGGGCTATCTTATCGCAATCGTATTCTTACCTTTCGTCAGAGAGTACTTTATGATAACTTTTGATAAACTGTGTTAAAATGAATCATGAGGAAAATATGGTAAAGATGTACTTTTTATGTCTTAGGGGCTAAAAGTAAATATAATTAAACACTAGTGTACCAAACGCGGTTGCACTCGTACGGATTACACGTTTACGACTATCTCGTTATTTGATATTATCGACCTATCCTGTATTATAATACCCATGTATTGAGAGGGAAAAAGAACATTGACGTCATTAACGAGTTACCAGAAACTACTTTCGAGTGAATAGATTCTATTTAAAGCTTCATTAAAAGATTATACTATTACGAATATTCACTACCATTTTACAATTTAATCTATAATCTGTTACGGCTGCAAACCTGGCGCCACTGCCATTATTATTAGGTTGCGTTTTACTTCTGTAGTCTAGGATCGTATGGCTTAACGTGGGCGAAAGTGGGCTTCTGTTGTTTTAGCTTCTAATATTAATTCAAATAACATTTACAAATTGCAAGTTACACTTGTACTAGTATTATTTTTAATGTCCTTTGTAGAGTTCCTGTATTTTCATTTCATTATTAATTACTTAAGTGAACTATCTAAGTAACAAGATATAAATTATGATAATGATGTCTCTAAATCTCATGTCACATAATAAGCGTGATTGTAGCTAGACCTGTAATAATCTCGTTTGTTTGGTAACAGAGGTAGTTACACGCCGGGCCGTCCCTATCACCGGTGGACAGCAGCCAATGCTAGCTACATCAAAGCTTTTGCCACCTCGTAAATAAACTCTACCAATGAAATAAGCATACTTGTACACTGTATAATAATAATGTTATCATAAACTGTCAACTTATTTATCAAGAATAATTATATTCTTTGCTTATTATTTTGATTCTATTTTAATGTTCAAATCTAAAATATAAAAAAATGTATCAGTTACTTTTTCTTTTTCATGATACATTCAATATTATGAAATATGTATATTTTAACTTTTGGGCTAAAATTTTAAAAGTACATACATAAATATGAATGTAGACTGACAACATGTCGGCGCTGGTCGCTATACTAGCACATCGTCTGCATAAAGCAAGAGGTAGGCCGTTGCAAGCGGGGCGTTTCTTCCGCGTTGACAAATAGACGTGCGCATCGTTTCTTAATTGCAAGTTGGGTCGGTGTTTTATAAGCTCCATAACGGCCCGTGTGTCTCGTATGCGAAATGTTTGCTTTAATTATTATTGGAATGGAGGGTAATTCTCTGTGGTTTTGTTCGGCTAGACTTGGCGATGTTCCGAAATGGGTAGCGATGCAAATTGCCTTGGCGGTGGCCCAACACGGCGCTATCAGCTCGGTAGCTTTAGCATGGTACCTTACCGTATACCTTTACTTACCATTACCTCATAACAGAAATTTCTTTCAATGTTACTTTAATATGATAGGTATATAAATTTTATTTTAAAACTTCCCTAAATATACTATATGCTATTATTATTATTATAAAAGTTTATATTATAAAATATATGTACGTACAATGTACATGTTATATGTTACAACATCTTTAGTAAACAATGATAAATTACCTGTAGTGATTCGACACCGTATAATATTTCCTTTAAAGTGTCGTCCCTTGAATTGTTAATCAGTGAAACTTCTGCTTCTGAATACAGATACATACATACTTATTTCGAAAAGAGTTGTTAAGTTCATTCAACTCTATTTTATTTGAATTGAGTTACCTTCTTGCTGGCAAAGAACAGTAGAAAAGCTGTTTTAAATTTGGAAATAATTTCTGGTTTGTCTTTAATTTATGTATGGTATTTTTGTGGTACAGTACATATTTGTTTATTTAATGTTTTCATAATAGATAATTGATGTAAGTTTCCTTATTTAAAAAACTTTTTTTTAATATTAAAAGAAAAAAGAACATGACTTTTAGTAAGGAGGTAAACCACTAGTTCCAAGAAGGACTGTATAGTAGTCATATGCAGTGCAAGTCAACTTATCGCAGTGTATTCAAAGCGATAACGTTTGAAATACAGCATACTATCGCCTTCTCAGAAATATGTCCGCCTTGCGTCCGTCGCGACAGGTAGCTAACGGAACTCTACGACAATAAGATTCTATAAAGTAACAATACACTCAATATTACATGTTATCCTATACTTTATTGCATGTTATCCTGGTTATTATATAAAAGTACAATTGCATTAAGAAATAATCATAAAAAAATACATAAATTGTGCCAACCCAGTTCTCAAAATAAAATTTTAAAATGATTTAGCTAGACTATATAAATTATTGAACGTCGACCATACATAGTAGGTACATATGATGTTTTGACATGTATCACGTGAGATTGTTTATTTATGTGTATTTCTTTATTTGTGTAATTATAACACTTAAAAAGTATCTGCAACAATAATTGATGTACGTAATAAAAAGAATTACGATTACTCAAATCATTCCAGATAAAAGCCGATAAGTTTCATTCAAATTTCTTTAAAAATAAAATTATCGGGTCAGTCTTTCTTATCGTATCGACCATTGTACAGTTTGTAATCTTTACAAAATAATCGTTTAAAGTTCTAGCTTGGATATATTAAGCCTGAATTACTAGCCAGTATAGAAATATAATAGAAAATAAGAATAGCAAATATATTGTAGATACACTTATTAATTCTACCATTTTAACTTTTTTCGAAACCTTGTAAATAATTCTCTAGCTAAATGATGAAAAAAAGGACGTATGGTTTGGGGGGCAGAGCGATTGGGCGGTTTCCGTAGACGCAAGCGCAAATGTCAACTTTCAAATTTTATATTTATTCTAAAAAAGTACTTTCCATTTTTAAGAGTGGAATAACACTTTAAAATTATAAAAACTTGTGTCAACAAATGTATATTTATTGTTATATTTTAATCTTAATACATCCTTTTGAGTGAACGATAGCGTTGAGTGTTATTCTTAACAAGTTAAACACTAACTATAGCTCTTTAGTCAACGACATAGAACATATATTTATTTAGAGCGCCGGCAACAAAAACAAGGTACTCAGTTTCCACGCTCTGATTATTGGATGTTGGCTCTAGACATCGTCTTTATCGGAATCAATCAGAAACTATTAGGTATTAGGCATCGCGAACGAACATAGTATTCTTCAAAATTTAAACCAAAATTTATTTGATAAAATGGTAATATCTGTATTTTATGTTATCGGTCAAAAACTATAAATGAAAATTTTTACATTATGTTTATTATTTGTCCAAGTTTCAAGTTCTGTTTCAAATTTGTATTTGATCTCACCATTTCCACGCAATGACTGAGAGTTGTACATATCTCCAAACGGGTGAAATGTTTGCATTAAAAAAAAATTGTTTTCTTTTCCCGATTAGAAAGCGCGACGTCGAATACTTACCGACACCTAATACTAATTACTCGGTGAAAAATTGACAACAAAGATTTTAAAATAAAAAAAAAAAGTGGAGTTACTTTTTTCTATAAAATACAAGTAGGTGCTAGGAGGTGTATATTATTATGTTATTTGTATATTTATGAGATAACTTATTTAAAAGATATGTGTTCAACAATTTTAACTTTATATAATATCAATATATTTGCAAGAAAAGAGCATAAGACTCTATTATTCATAGTTTAGTACTAATTATATGAAGTACCGTGCCTAATTTCATATAAGTATTTCTACCTCCAGTTGACTTTAAGTCACTCTTGTTCATTTCTTCAAGGGTACAGCATTGTATTCGTGAAGTCCAACAATATAGTGTCTTGTGGACACAGATGTTTTTCATCGACTTGTGTCATCGGTATAAATGAATTCCAATAATATATGTGATCACAAAGATGTTTGTAAAGATTATGCACGAGGAATATAGAGACCACACTAGTAGAATGTAATATGATGTCCACAACTTACGAGGCACAATTTTGTAAATTAAATTGTAAAAAAGTAGTTAATGACATTTTTTAAAACTCTTACACTTTCAGATTTACTTGGCCCTATAACAACAAATTACCAAAGTTTTCATAAAATTGATTATAATTGAACCTAGCAAGTACAAACCTCTATGTTATATGCTGGGAGTATTGCCATGCCTAATTGTGAGATCAAAAGGGGTCAAGTGTGTACATTGACGGGCGCCTTAGGCCCAACGTCATCTTCTGTTACAATTTTAAATATGACCACGATGACGCAATTTTAGTATCAAACAAAAAGAAAAATCTATATGTTTTTAAAGTTTCATTTCAATTTTGATGTCTTACAAACTACAATAGTTACTAATACCATATGTTTTTTCATTACATTAGATTCTTATTCTGATAAGAGTCCATCCTTTAATGTTGATTAGAAGTTAAAATATATCAAAATTAAAATCCATCAATAGAGACCGAAGACACTAAATGAACATGGAAAATGGATGGAATGGATTTGTTTTCTCTGGTTACCCTTTTGGGGATAAAGCGTGAGGCAAAAAACTTTTGTTTGGTGATGTTATAACATGGTTGATAAAACTAAATACAATCGAATTGATATTATCATCGCGCACGAGCACAGAGGCACGAGCGTGTGACTGTAAACGTGACAGTTTTGGGTTTGATTCTCTCATGCCACTCAACGCGCAATGTCGTCAAGAATTCGGCCAAAACTGGGGAACGGAAGTGTTAATGGGGAATGGAGTATCTTAACACTGAGTTCCCTGATTCCCCCTGCATAGTCTACATTGTGCGGGATTTTAAAAAACAGCTTCACGCTCTATTCTACATATAGCAGGGCAGGGGGATCTAGTGTTAAAACACTCCATTCCCCACTTTCATTACATAATAATTCATTCTCCGATTGGCGATCCAACCCACAACCGTTCGTTACACGTTACCTTGTGCCCCTGTGCCACGATGGCCTCAATAACTATTATACTGTCAGTATTTTTTGACATATCAATTTATTCATTGTTTTTTGTTAGACTACTTCTTGCATGTGAATTATAAAAAACGTTCACTAGTGCATTCGCATTAAAAAAAATGACGCTGTCGCATTTATCTTGATTTTAACAGAAAAGATAATGAATCATTTCCGATTGAATGGACATGCTATGAGCATTCTTAATTTCACAGATAGAATGATCTTAAATTTGCTTCCAAAAATTAGGGTTTCATGCAACACGCACATATTTTGGAATCACACAAGAAGATATCTCTAAGGTGCTTATTTAATATTAAGTTATGTTGGTCGATGGTGATAATTTTATTAAAAAATATTAATGGCAATTTTTTACGTTATTAAATAATATTTAATATATTATTTTATGCTTTCATTATCTTGTGAATACATGCATACATACATAGATACATATGTTCGGGCAACATTAATAAATGTGTAAAAGGACAAAAAAATGGACATCGGGGAGTATTAGTCAAAGAGAGGTGCACAAGTTTTCGTCGTTAACGGCGCCTCGTTCTCGTCTTGTTTACGTCTAATTTTGGCGCGAGCGCCGCGACGCTCGCCCCCGCGCCTCCCGCGCCTGCCCATTGAACACTACGCATGCGGTTATTTCGGCATGGCCGACCCGCGCCACACTCGCGTCCGACGTCAAATCGTATACAGATTGTTAGACGCGTTTCACAGAATCTATGTAATATAAAAATATGACATTGATTGCTTTTAGATGAAATATATTCCCAATCTCATAATTATCTTATTAATCATCTTAAATATCGTATTAATAATAAATTAATTTTAAATATATAAACAAATTAATTTACTGGTAACACCATTACTATATTAGATTTTCGTTAATTTTTTTCGTTACATCGACTGTCAACATTTATATTTGAATAGAAAAGATATTTTCTTAATTCATTGTTTTTAAAAGTTATGCTTATTTGATAAAAGAACACTACCATATTTTTTATTTTTAATAATAAACGAAAATATAATGTCTATTGGGCCCATTTTTCACCTTCGGGCGGACTTAACAAGATTGCCTCCTGTGATGTTGCCGCAACTTGCCTCCGAGGCTCGATTCATTTTCTCAGAATCGACCCCACGAGAGCTCCCCCCGCTACCCCCTCACCGGCAATCACCTCTCCATCAGGACGTTCTTTATGTCTGTATGCCAAAGTCCAAACTGTGTATAGTCCCATCTTATTGCTATCGAGTATCGACATCGGTCATCTTGTACTGCTAATATTATTATGAATTTTGTTTGTCCTTTTTTTAGAATCATTATAGCTATGTAATCAAATAAAATAAAATAAAGTAATATGTTTGTGAATAATGTATGTTTAAACATAATTCTTGTGTAGGTGCTATTTTACAGAATATGAAAAAGGTATGAGTAAAAATAGAAAAATGTAAGCTCTGTTTCTCCTTACAACAAAATCCAATTCATTATTTATATCGATAAATTATGTTCGGCGCCTCCCTACAAGTGCACTGTCAGGTTGTGTCGGGCTTATTTTATTTTATTTGGTACACCTGAGTTGTTAGTAACAAAGGGATTGATTTTTTTCCCGGGTCTACCTCGGCTTTTAAACGTCTTGCCGCATTCTTAGAACCTCTAGCAATCATTTTATAATCTCCCATATCCATATGTACAGTACCTTTTTCTTGATATATCATCATTTTCATTTAATAATTTATATTGAATAATTAAATGTGTATTTTATTAAGATGTTAATTTTTGTTGTGGTATAAAAATCGACATTAAGTTTAATATTTCTTTGAAAGTTCGCTGTGGTTGTTTTATGAACAATATTAAACTCATCGTGACCTGACCTTGATATATAATATACATATAATGTGGTGCTTACAATTGTACTTTGCGCAAACGATATTTAAATTATTACAAGTGACATTTTGCACCTCGAAGTTGTAATCAGATACACCTACACATTTTTGCAAGTATCATTTAGTTGCTTCAGTGTGTTGTTCTTATGTTGTATTCCTTACTCAGCAATCACTTGAAATAACTATAATTATATAGGTATTATCTGTAGGGTAGGTTTATCTAAAACACTAAGCTTATTTAGAAAGGCACAAAGGTAAACCAGTCGTGCAAGCTTGTGGAAATGCCCGCTGCATTGCCTTGCGAAACTGTTTTGTTTCTTCAGTAAACAGGAAGATGGGTCTTTTAAATTATGATAAATCCATAAATGTTTGTTGTCGTCATCATAAATATAATATATTGACGTATGTTATATTTATATGTTTAAAAGGAAAAGTAGTATTAATTTCTATTTAACTATACAAAATATTTTATAACTAATGGTAAAACTATAGCATTAATTTTTATATTTATTAAAATATACATGTATATCTATATACATTATAATTATATATTTTCAAGATTACATATTAAAACACAGGCTTAGATTCACATGCATATAACTAGTGTTCAAGTCAGGTTGCCGCGGGCAGAAAAAGATGTTGAAACGAATCTAGCGGTGAGTATAATGACGGCGATGTGGAGGAGCAAGCGGGACAAAGCGTTTGTCCACAAGAAGGAACGAGACATGCATATAAACAGTCAGGTCCAAAGTCCGCGGCCGCAGCAGGACAGTAGCCTCGACGATGCAACTCGTATTGCACTTACTCCCTCTACTTTAAAGCCAGTTGCTTCTTCGTCTATCGGATTTTTCTATATATTCAATAACAGTCGGCATGATGTGGTATACCTATTACATATGTTTATTATCACAAAGTCATTGGCTGTCTAGACTGGACGACAAAAAGTATATCCGTAGAGCTAACTGTTCAGTTCCTGGCAAGTCGCGAATCCGGTGCAGCAGTACCCAACAAGTGGTCGCGACCATTAGAACTTCCTGTGCGTTTGCTTCACTGAATCGGCGCACTATCCGCAACCTGGCTAGTGGAAGCCATATGAATGAGTAACGTAATGCACAGTGAATTATTCGTGCCAGACCGGCTTCCGTTGGCGCCGGACATATGCTCCGTGTTCTGCCTTTTTCTGATTAACGTCTAATTATAGGGCAAAAGTTGATGTACAAGCCATTTTAATATGAAGTTAAACAGCAGTAGCAGCAGTAGCAGCAGCGGCAGTTCTCTATTTTATTAAAGCATAACATTTTATTTACATATTATGTAAAAATGAAATGACCAAAAACGAAAAGCAACATAATTTGACAATTGAGCAACGTGATATATTTTTAATAATACTAATCTAAAAGTTTATTTACTATACAAGTAAAGAAAGAATAGAAAAAGAAGTGAAAGCACCTAATCATCTTATTTTTTTAAATGTTGTTAAATAAATTTATTGTAATATGCCAACTAACGGCGCATCAGCTCATAGTAGTATTTACCTTTATACAATGCGCCAAATTCTAAATAGTTTAAAGCGTAAAAATAATAATTTTATAAATCTTAAATAAATTGAAATATAGAGTCATAGTCAAGAAACGACCTTAAAACCGGTTGAAATATAGTATATTCGCAATATTCATTTTGGAAACCGGCTGCTTTTAATGATAACACATTTAGTTGACCCGGATGTTGTGTATATCAACGGGGTATTAAGCCGACTCAAAGACAGGTCACGACGCTTTGTCATCCTTGTCTCACGCCGGTTGTGCCTTTGATATTTAGCGTTTAATCTCAGGGCTGAACGGTGACTTGCTGGAAGCAATAAATATATGACTATAATTTTGAGTTGAGTTTTAAAACATTTAAAGAGTTTTATTTGTTCTCATAGTTTGCAATCGGTTTTAGTGATTAAGAAGTGTGCCCAACTTCTTTCAGATAACGCAAGTATGTTATCTGGTTACTTTCTAAAGTTAGATGAAAAAACATGTTGTTAACCTCTGGCAGCGAATGGGAGACCGCCTAGCCACAAGGCCGCCAAGTCCGCCACCCGCTCTACTACCTTGCGATCACTACTCAGAATAACATAGAAATGATACGTAGGCGTATCGATTGTGTTAATATAAATTTGTGTTCACACCATGTAACCTCAATCGTGTTAACAGCGAATTCCCTAAATTGTCAGAATTCTTCTTATTTGGGTTGGTTTTTGATACAATAAGTCTCAATATAATATAACATCGCAGCCTCGGTAGTCACTGGTTAACAAAGCGGTGTTGAGTTTTGGTACTCAATGTCTCAAAAATTGGGGAACGGGGTGTCTTAAAACTAGGTATTATTGCTCATCTTCCTCTGCTACATGCGGAATAGAGCTTGAAGCTGCAGCTAAAAAACGAACATTATCTGTCGTTGTTAGGTAATAAACTGTACTTTCTAAGTTGCCAAAATCAGCAAGTACTGCAGCTGTGTATGTAATTGTTTGTTGTGTTGTTTTATTATCTCGCCTGTAATTGTCAACCTAACTGTCATTTCATACCATGTAAACAGATAAAAAAATCGTTCCTATTACTTTGAAATAAGCATAAATGCAAACGTAAAAGATTTTCTTATATATCTTCCATGTTTAGATATATATATCTTTATATCTATCAGTAATATTTTTATAATATACATTGACTATACTAAGTTAATATATAATATAATACACAAGTCTAAAAATTATACATTCCCCAGTAATGTGATATAATAATTTACTTTGCAAAGTTATACGTAACTCTACATCTAAACTGTAAAAATTCTTTAATGCAATATTTACTAATTAGATTTACGGCATTTTGAAAGTGTTTCAAAACGCATTCATGTATTGATATTCCTGAGTAGTGGATATAAATAAATCAATCGATCCTTTGTCGCAAGCGAAAACGATCTGGCGCCATCCTTCTGTAGACATAACCTTTGTTTATTACCATTTAATATGTCTATAATATCACTTACATGAGTAAAATATTCTGATATTATTTTAAGGAACTTTATACTATATTTTTTATCTATGTATCGATATAAATACTATGAAAACTAAGTAACATTCAAAAATATAGTTCATAAGATTAATCAAACTGTATAATACTATATATAAGTACTTATTAAAATAAATGTATGTTAAATAGATATCTACAGTTTGGCTGAAACAGTGGATCCCGTAATAAAATCATCGGCCGGAAGTAGATGCGTCACGCGGGCATTTTCGTCCACATGTGTTTGTGTGGGTAGCTGATGTGCACACACTAATAGTTTGCGTATGAGAAATAAAACATATAATACTTAATTTTACAAGACTATCTTGCATCTAAATATATGTTTTAACAAAACATGAATTTTCGTAGTATTTCAAACAATTTAGTGTCCATAGAAATTAATTAAGTTATTGTTGTTTGGTGTTACCCATTGCTCTCGTTTGCACTGTGTTACTGATTACTTGTGTGCGTTTATTTACGTACGCGAGCGCCGACTCGTCCGAGATTCAAATTTAGAACACCGACTCCGCCATGTTGCTTTCGGTGAAAAACCTACGATCCATGTCGTTGAAGTTGTGAGAGCAACACTTAAAAAATAAATTCAATTATACTAATAAAATATGTGTACCTAAAATTAAACCCAATAGTAGAATAATTATAATTTTCAGTTTCTTTCGCAATCACAGATGATGTTTAATATTCTTAACTTAAATTTTGTAATTGTAGTTTTTGTTTATTAGAATATAGTTCAGGCATGTTCTTTAATGCTGTTAGCGTAAATAAATTTTGCTGGTTAGTAAAGCGTACTCATATGAATGAATGAGTCATAGTCAGAATTGGTCCATTTATCCGGCAGATTGTTACGAAGTAGGTACTATTATCCTCCGTTCAAATATCTATAATTGATTGATTTAAAAAAAATACTCATCAATTATAAATTTATAATTTATTGTTTATTTTAAACTTCATTCTTTATCAGAAAAATATATAATATGCTTAACAAAAACATTAAAATAATTTATAATAAATGGTCTAAATTGCTGTTATAATCACCTAACCATTCTATGTGATTTTAAATCATTTAAACTTTTGTCACTATTTGAAAGTTATTATTTAATATCTTAGAAAATGTTTTCCTATATTAAAGCTCAAAGACTATTGTTAAAAACTAAATTTGCAAGTCTCATCCTGATTATTATATTTTCCGGGATTCAATTATATGTGCAGTAACCGCGCAATTTATTTGGTTACGCAATCAAGCTCAAGAATAAATAACCAGCGCTGTTCGAGGTTACTCGGTGGTCTCAGAGCTGTGGTTTGGTGTAGGTATTGGGAGTCATATGTAAAAGGGGGAAAATTACGTTTGAAACGAATGAGGATGTGCGTCCGACGTGACGTGCATCCGCCGCTGCTCGTAGGAACGCCATCTTAGGAGCGATCAGTAGGTCAGGTGCACATTTTACTGCTTTTAATTATGTCCTGTCTATTATTGTATCTTGTTACAAGGTGTTCTAATAACGAGTTTATTGAAGGGCTTACAATTATTTATTAACTAAATGACAATATAATTGTATATTCCGTACAATTAGGCAAGCATATGAACAATAATTATAATAAAATTAACAATTGTAATAATAGTTATAAAAGTTTTCCTAATAGGTCCAGTTAAGCTTTGGATGCAACATTGACTATTTGTATTCTTAACAGCTGTTGTTAAATATTTCAGATACGATTTATTAGTTAGAAAGTATATACAATAAACATATACATCTAAAGGTTTTCTTTGTTTCAAAGTACACGACACCTAGTGGTGTTTAAGCTATCGAGAAACTGCAAGCGCTATTGTGTAAGAGTAGAAGGCCTTCGCGAGAGAAAGACATTTTGTTTCTCAATACTACTTGTCACCTGGTGATTGTTCACCAACTCTATTTATATTATAATTTTACTACGTATGTATGACATCCTATTTGCATATTCTTGTGTGTTATAATAAACTAACTTCGAGGAACTTTCTAAACATTATATTCTAATGTTGGGAAATATCACATGTGTATACAAAATCTATACCTTTTAAGAGATTTATGTATAGGCAAAGTAATAACATAACATTTTTTGTTAATCAACTGTATGATGAAAGAAAATAATTTATTGAATATATTAAAATGTAACGGAATTATATTACTTAAAAAAATTTGAAATTCTACTTATGGATAAATCTTTTATTCTCAGAAAAGTGATTTTTTCAAGTGTCATAATTTATAAGTAATAAGTGTGCTCAGGCGCAGGCTTGTATAACGCTGTTATGCAACAGCGTCGGTGCGAGCGCCGCGCGCCGCGTCTGCAGGCTGAGCTGTAATTACACACGTTGCGGTGTACCAATCTCTCCCCGCACCCCATTATTTCTGCACTTCAAATACAAGTAATATAATAATAAATGTTTTATTTCATAAGAGATGCCATAGTAAAATATATTAGACAATATATTTTAAATGGATGTCACTCAAGAAAACTATAAAAATTTGATCTGGTAATGTACTTTTAATTTTTTTATGAATACAAGAAGCGAAGCGAATTGGCGGGCGAAGCGAATAGTGGGCAAAGGTAGTAGGATGATAGCGTTTGTTTCTTGAAAAATGAAGCTTTCACATAAATGTTTTACCACTTCAGTGACTAAAATATTTGAATATTCAAACGAATAAAAATGACGCGTTTGTGAAATAAAAGTATTTAACTTACTTTAACTGTAAGAGGCCATTATGAAATAGTGGAACAAGCATATGACTCAAGAGGCGTAGGTTCCATTCATTCTCGGCGCAATGAAATATTTAATATTTTAATACTTTACTCTTGTAACAATACTAACGACGACGCGGCGTTGATTTCCACCATTATCACGCAGTGCATTCGGAATTCGGCGTGGGCAACAGTGTTTTAACACTAGGTTCTCTCCCGAACTATATACGGGATACAGCGTAGAGCTGAATAAGAGCGCTTATCTATACTTTAAACTTTGATTTATTAATGCCGAAGCAAAGATCGCAGTATAGATGTGCATCGAGAACTTGTCATTTATCTAATAAAACAATAACAGGCACATTGCAGGTGCGCTAACTCATTTCACAGTAAGTACAGTTTGTTAGCGCGACATCGACAACAGCTGATACGGCGGCCAAGTTCATTAACGCCCCGAGCAAATCGATTCATCGTGGTCATGCCCTCGGCCGCTTTCCATTGCTAAATCATTTCCTTATCTCCGTTTTTTGTTACCTATATCACAAACTATTCTTTATTTTTATTGATAATAGTTTTCGCTAAAAATGCTTTCTCTGCTTCTTTTTTAAATTTTTCTTTTGGCTCATCAAATATATAGGAATGAAGGCTTAGTTTTATTTATTTTAGATTATTAAAACTTATTTTTAGTTAAGTCTATAACTGAAGTAATTGACAGTTGATACATGTCACAAAGATGTTCAGATGTAGATTTGAAGGTTTATCGAAAACATAATACTTATAGTTTTTAAGAAAAGGGCAGTAAATTCCCTTATTGACTATGTACTGTTGAAACGATGAAAGTAAAAGAACCATTCATCATGGCGCAGTGAGTGCTCGTTCACTTCACTAGGTCGTCACTTCGCCAGTGCAAACGCCGCGTCCGGTTTACCTACAAATTGGTCACATCGACCGCTAAGTAGGGAGGCGCGGCTCACATCATGTCTGTTACCAACGGCCTTATAATTGCAGTGCCTGCGTGTACCCAGCACGACCTTACCACCGTAGGCCCGATCGGCTTTTGCAAAATGGTCACTCGCTGTACATATTTGTATGAAAAGTTGCTTGTTCCGATTAAAATATGTAGTCCATACATATAAACCTTAATTTCCAATGTGATTTTAGGATCGAAATAAATAGCGCTTGTCTTGGCTGTAATAGAAATATTTATTTTCATAGAAAATAAGTTTTAATTCATAAATAAATTATAATTATAAGGCCCCTTCGACACGACCACTATATACAGAAGTATATAGTCAAACATATGATAGTGTGTAGTACATTTATTTTTTTAATTTAATGTATATTAATATTCTGCATTCTTTCACTATATCATCTACAACTCAAATTTCATACTCCGTTTTCAAAGTCCGCCCTATTTTCGTAAAAAAGGGTACAAATTTTTCATCATCACACATTAGTTTATATTGTACATGTTAAACTAAAACTGAAGATGAGATCCTGTTACATGTTATAATAATATTACAATAAACTATATATTAATTTAGATATTTTTTCATTATATCACTTAATTCCGAGGAATTTACAATATTTATTAAAATAACAACTATTTTAACAAAAAAAACTAATCTAGTGTCAATGCTTCATTGACAACTCTTGAGTTGGTATAAACTAGCTTGATCTTCCATAACTGGTTATTGTGATACTTGTTTATTTGGTGAAAGCTTGGAAATTTATCGAATTTTACTGTACCTGTACAACAACCGAAAAGTCTATTAGATATATTATTTCATATTTTTGCCGTTGACTCATTATACTATTTGTGTAAGATGGCGGAAGTACCTATAGTGGCGGAAGTACCTATAGTGTCTTACACTACATGTGTCTTGGTAACAGCCGAAGGCTACGAATCTTTTTATTTATTGGCTCGTTTACCTTATTTAATGATCATTTGCGTAACATATCGATACTGTAAAAGATTATTTAAACAATTATTTATTTTTTTCGTTTTTAAAAAATATGCGTCAATTTTATTGGATCTATTACATTTTGTATAACACTTTATTACTTTTAAACGAAAAAATATAAGATTTTTTCTGAGCAAATAGAGATCTAAATATAAACTACTATCCTAATTTAGCGTCATGTAAATCGTTCAGCCTTTTATGCGAACGCAAATGACAAAAATAATATAAAGAATACATTTATTTTTACCAGTAGTAGGAACGGAGTGTCTTAACTCTAGGTTCCGAGGTTCCCTCTGCCTACCCCATTATTTGCGGGAACAGTGTGAAGCTAAAACAATAAATAAATGAAAGTATAGCTAGTACTAGTGTTCTGTTTTATCTAATCATTTTAAAGTTTGTAAGTTATTTTAATAAATTCGTTTGATTTCTTACAGCCACATTACAAAAACAACGACATGGGAGGATCCCCGCAAGACGTTAGCCGCGCAATCTGTAGCAAGCAGTGCCCAGCACCAGAGCGCAGAGACGCTGCTCACGCCAGCGGCCGCACCGGCCATAGCTGCTGTAACGACAGGTACCTACTTTGAAATAACATTTTATTTTATAACGAAAGATATAATAAATGCTGACTAATTACATATTTATGAAAATTATTATATCAATGAGTTTATTTCAAAAAGTAACCAAAAAGATAGTCCGCTCACTTTTTATAAATATAACCAGTAAAAAGATTATATAAAAAATACGTTTGTTTAATAAGATGAGAAATTGTTAATGTTGAATAGCAAGCAAGGAGTAATTTACTGAAATAAGCGTTAGAAGCGTACGGTAAGTTTATTACATTATAGAAGCAAACATTACTCGGACTTCGGAGCGACGTTTAAAATTATCATGGAACTAAAATAAAAACAAGTAAATAACCCGAATTCTAAAACTGATTTTATGACGGGAATTAACGCGTTGTTTCCGTCGGTCGATGCGAGACGAGCGTTGAAAGGTGTTCGGAAAATACATTGGTGTGTCGGCGCCAGCGCAGCGGCCCTGGCGGCGCCTCTTGCGACACGTTCGTTTTGATATGGTATATATCTATAGACCACCTAATTCTTTTCATCTTCGCATTGTCACTTTTTTTTACTATTGTAAACGGTCTAGCAATGCACGTTGCTATATGCGTACCCTTCTTATGCATTCGACATAGTTTTGTTTTATCGTTGTAAAATAAATCACAATTTTAATCTATATTTATAACGATATCAGGCATTTATTTCTATCCAATATATTTTAATTTGTAATCAATACTTGAAAAAAAAATAAGTCCGCTTTAGCAGCTGTTTGGCAAGAAATCATTTCTATTTATAATCAAACGCTAAGTAAACCTCATAGATAAAATATTTATTATTTTGAAACTGAAGAAAACGTAGAACGTCGTACAAATGTATTATGATATGAATTTTTGGCAGGGTGAAATCGAAAACAGTTTATATTTTCAAAACACAACTCAATACGAAAATATAAACTTTGATTATAAACACCTTATTTAACGTTTTTTCATATGGCAAGTTAATTATTCAATTACATTGTACATATAATATTGAAAACAGAACAATATTAGAAACAGCAAGGACATTTGTCCAAATCGAAGTTAACGTAGAGTCACGTGTAGACACATTTATGCATTGTCTCATGATAGTTGCCTTCAGTACGTGCTCTAGTCACGTTCCGTGGTAATGCACACCTCTGACGACTCTAAATGGAGCAAGTTGCAGGCTGAAGATGCTCTTATCTCAGATTTATTAGAGGCGCAAACAAGCCCACTATGTAGATCACCTGACAAACGAATACTGTTTCTGTACCGCATTCCTTCTTATAATCTGATGTCGCGATTATATATTGCTTCTCAAATATAAAATAGTTTTCAAATGATGCATTACATTTTTATGCTAAAAGTCTGATATTCCCCAATTTTGAGACTTTAATTGAAATTTCAATAACTCTTGTAAATATGGATTCTGAGCACGTATTTTTTTGTTAGATATATTATTAAACACTAGTGTTGTGTTTAATAAAATATGGTAGCGTTATTAATACGTGATATAGTTCTTATTTCTGAATTTAATTTTATTATACACACTATGTAACTTATTCAAATGTTATAATTTTTTTCACTACAGTACCCGGTTTATCGTTTTTGGAAATATATACCCACGTTATTTTTTTTGTGCGTTAAAAAAATGTAAAATATTTGTTCACGGGTCTGGATCTCAAGTCGCGTGTTTTTCGTCCAACGAGCAGAGTCGTGAAATGGACAGAAAGTAGAGAACAAACTGAATTACACAAACATCAAAGTTGTTTGAATCAATTCTAGATTGGTGATAAAAGTTGAAATATGAACATTATAATGTATATGAATTATATAACTGCCGTTGTTTATGAATGGCCGTCCATTTGTTACGTGTCGCATACCTCATGAGCGCGAGATGAGCATGAATGTGCGAGGGTGAGTTGGCGTTGCATCCGTTGCATGGTGATTCATTTTATTCTCCGTATGAATTGGCCAAACGAAATGGTATGGCTCGATGTGAAAATGCTGTTTATAGTACATTGAAAACATTACGGAGAAATGTTTTGCAGTCATCGGAGTTTGTGTCGATTAAAAACCTATGCTTTCCTTTGAATATGTTTTTCTGGATACAAGCACACAATGGCGTCTCACACTACTTGACACTACGCTACAAACTTCTCAGAATAAACCCGGTGACCTTCTATCATAACCATTCCATTTCCATCCATTTAAACGATAATATGCGCACTTGTTTCGTACCTACCACCTGCTGGCTTGCAACTAGTCGCTGTTGAGAGAATAAAAACTCGTTTGCTTTTAAGTAAATTAATTTAAATTTATTTCAATATATTCAAACGCGTCTAATTAATTTCAGCAGCGAAGAGTACAAGCACTAATACGACGACAGATCCTCTCGGGCCGTTGCCGGACGGCTGGGAACAGGCAACGACACCGGAGGGAGAAATATACTTTATCAATCACGCGGCTCGGACGACATCCTGGTTCGATCCAAGGATACGTAAGTTTATTATCTATCACAGAGTACACAAGATCTCGATGGAGTTCTACAGTGTGTTAAAAAAATATGTTTTTCCTATATCCAGCGCAACACTTACAGCGTACTCCGGCGGGGAGCGGCGCCGCGGGCGGAGGCTGGGCCAATGCCTCAATACAGGCTTGCCAGCAAAAATTAAGATTGCAGTCACTACAGTTAGAACGAGAAAGACTTAAACAACGCCAGCAGGAGATACTACTCCAGGTTAGTATTATTGGCCACTTACAGATAAGCACAAACACGTACAGTTAGAAAAATTTAAACAAAAAATAATAATTTAAAAATTGGTAAATTGGAATAAAATCTGGGAATTTTATTTATTATAGTAGAAATAAATATCAAAAATATTATTAAAAATTGTAATTAACGAGATCAGAATCTGCCCGTCACTTGCGAGCGCGAACGCACTCACCGTAAAATTAAAGCAATAAATACATCGAGAAATATACGAGCTCAAGATGCATGAAAATTTCTCCAGTCAGAGTTAATGGCGCGGCAATCCTCGCCTATCGTGGTGGCGCTGCCGGCGGGCGGCGGGGGCGCGGGCGCTGGCGCAAGCACGGAGCTGCCGCTGGACCCCTTCCTGTCGGGCTTGACCGACCACCAGCGCCAGGAATCGGCTGACAGCGGGCTGGGCATGGCCGTCACGCAGTCCTACTCCATGCCGCACACGCCCGAGGACTTCCTCTCCGGTATGGACGACCGCATGGACTGTACCAGCGAGGCCGGCGCCACGCTCGACTCCGCCGACATCACCGATGACCTGGTACCCACCCTCTTAAAACTAAATACTGCTATGTAGAATTTATCTTTTTATGCTCTCTGCGCTTATATTTATATTATTTAATATTACTCATATTTGCTACGGAAACAAAAAAGTGTTAATTATTTTTATTTTGTAAAAATAGCATTTGGTTCTTGAAAGTAGAGACTGATGAAGTCGGCTCTATTACATAATTATTAAATTGCAAGTGATTTCCTTAAATTATATTTTTAAACAACAAAAGCACATTTCCTATTAAGATTGCACATTTTGCATTTACTTAATAGGTTAAATATAGGTAATGAAGCTATAAAATGACGAAAGTAAATTAATTTGTGCAATATTATTTTAATGTTGTTATGAACGGAACCCCGAGTAATTTAATGTTATAAACCAGTTAGTAAACTATATGCCCGCTCAAGGTAATACTGTGTTCAATTCCTATTAATTGTCGTCCTTGCTATATTTCCACGAATGCGAATCTTGTACACCTGTGCAAGCTTTCATTATTTATGTAAACAATTTGTGCGTTGTCATTTCCCTAATAATAATAATCTATTTTTATAATTATACAAAATTTACACTACTAATTCTAGTAATTTAAATACGGTTGTTACATAAACACTTCTGACTCTTTCAATTAACTATGATAACAAAAAATGTAGAGCAGTTTAAAATATAGTGCATTCTGTTGATTTTCAGTTGGGAGAATTTACAAATGACATACTACTGGACGACGTGCAGTCGCTCATCAACTCGACGCCCAGCAAGCCCGACAACGTACTCACCTGGCTGTAGAGGACAAAAACACAAATTTTTAAATTAAGTATTATATCGTAACTGTAGAGTACTTACCGCATCAGAATATCGACTTCGTACCCGAGTGTCGGTACGGTCGGACGGTAACGGTGTATATTTCACTCAGTAAATGACAGTAAGTAGAGTTACGTGTAAATGATCGGAATATTCATGTATGGATTGTGTGATTTTCGTTAAATGTCTAACAATGTTAATTAAATTTAGCCAATGGTCCTTCAAAATTTATCAAACTACGAAGCAGGGTGAGCTGTGGTCAGGTGACTTATTATATAGAATTGGCTTTCACGTCTCGGCATTTATCGGAATGAGATACGAATGCGAAATTCTGCATGATAAGTATTCTTAAACATTATTAGTACACAATGGATTTGCATGCATATGAATTGTACGTTTGTACCATACTTATTTGTTCGTCTGTACTTCACATATTTTTCATACTATGCGGGCATTTTAATACCAAAACGTCCATTTAATCAAACCATATATGATAATAATTGAGTATGAAATGAATTTAAAATGAGTTTGATGAGTTTTAAGATGTACCAGGTGCGCGTGGTGGACAGACGCCGGGTGGCCGAGCTCAGAGGGTCCGCGGTAAATGCAAGCATTCTTTCTTGACCGAAAGAAGTTGAATTGCATTGAGCTAACTGGACAAGCTAGGTTTCCCGTATTCTTTAAAACTAGATTATTGGAAATCCTACTTTCCGCTGAACTCGTCGATGCTATTTGATTAGGACGATTTGTATTTTATCGATAATACTTAGATTGTGATGCCTTCAATGTATCGTGCCTTATTGTGCCTTTATACAATTTATTTATTGTGTTAAATTAAGATTGATATATTTCTACACTTTTACACACGGAATCGTATTAATGTTAATTCAAATGAACTACTTATATACTTTTTGTAGTAACGTGTTTGTCTACTTACACCGTCCTTGTGTATTTTTCGAGATTATGTTTAGGATAGAGATAGTTGAACGCAAGTTAGTTAGTAATGTTGGCAACTATTAAGTTCACTATTATGATAACGCCGTGTACGATGTATTTGCGTGTGCGTGGTGCCAGTAGCGCCGCTGTTGGAGATACTTTACTGTGAGAGTGCTAGCGCGTGTGTTTGCTGCAAGTGCAATAAGAGCGCCGAGAGAGAACTCGATGTTCAAATGTCTAAGACTAATAATAGTAGCAGTGCAAACTTCAACGTATTTTTTATCTCCTGATATGCAACTTGTCTTTTATAACGAAAAATTACTCAAAAAATTACGTTTTAGCCCACCTAGTCTTTAGAATTTGTATGAATTCATTTAGACGGTTTGAAAGTTATGTTGAAATTAGGCCTAAAAATTAATTAAAAATACTACATTGAAAACTTTGCCATATTAGTAAAAGTACTTTATTCTTGTAAGTCTTTATTGTAATTTTCATATACATGAATAGCAATAATAGCAACTGTGTAACTATTATAATTAGGTGTAACGGTGCTGGGTTTATAATACAATATTATATTTTGTATTCTGTCGATCCTACGTTGTACTTTATTTTATACTTGTCGTTTAATAATTCTTGTACTCGTAAGTAACAATGCTTTTCATATTGTTCGGTTCATTATTCTATATTTGCTTTATCCTTACCTTTAGATATTAATTTACGTCGACCTGTAGAGTCGTTTTTATTTTAAATGTGGCTGCGTTTTATATTTATCTTTAAGTAACAAACAAAACATGCACTACATTATGTGAACATCTGTGAAAGCATAGTAGAGGTTATTTTGATAACATTAACATATGAATATACAACTGTAAGATTTCAGATATTAAAAATAAAAATTGTATATATGGTGAAATAGGTTAAATTATTAAAAAGTATCATTGACACTCAAAATCGTATAGCATCATATATAAAAAAGCTTTTAAAATACCATCAAATTTTCAGGAAAAGTTACTACCACATGTTGTAAAAGGAGTCGAAATTACTAACTACCCTTAAAATATACATTTTTATATTAGTTAATTATTTAAAACGAATCTAGTAAATCAACTGTTTCAAAAAATATTACCTTAAAGTTGTAAATTTATAGTATGCACCTAAATATCTACTATGTTTTCGTTGCAATTACATAATGAGAAACATTCCATGTTTGCTAACCATTTGCGACACGTCTCCGGGACTCACAGAATAATATTCGGAACAATATAATAAGTGTAAACTATAATATAGTTTATTTCTTAAGTATAGCCTATATTTTACAAACATATCTTTACAGTCTGACACACGCAAGTTTTCTCTGTAGTGTACATAAATGTGTATCAATGTTATAGCAATGGAATTATAATTAATGTCATTATACTAATTTGCAGTAATTTCATTGTACATAATTTGATATTCTTATAATAAATAAATATTTGTTTTAATATCCATTATCGTTTTCACTTGTCTGAACCCAATCCTTTACAGTTCCGTTTTGTATGATAGCTAGAAAAATGAACAAAATGTTACAAATGTTAAAAAAATATAAACTTTTGCTATGCTATGCCTGATTTTAGCGTTAGCTATTGTCTTAGCCTCTTTATATTAATTCAATTAGCTTTATAACTACAAATCCTTGCATTCATTAATTAAAAGCAGGTAATCATTATTAGTTTTAACAACTTTAAGAATATACAGTAAATATTTAACAAGCACAAAATGCTCATCTCTCTTTATTATACAGTGACAGTAACTTGATCTCAGTGAATGTAATTTGTGCAAAAATATTTCTTTATAATTATTACATATTATTAATATGCTATATCCATTTTAGAACAACGGACGTGCAGCTTGCCATTAAAAGTTTTATTTAAACTGCCATTTATTTTATTGTATTAAATATTTAATATTCATAAATTATCTGTCGCCATAGTAATCAAACTAAATTGTTAGTAATGACAAAGCATTAGGTTTCAAAAAAAAATGCAGAAATGTGTTGTTATTTTTTTAATATATCTACTTAATGTTATTAATTTACGTGAAATTTGTCATTGCCGCTAGCTGTTTCAAAGCAACCTTCACACACGTCTTCGCACCTGTTAAAGTATACATGCATAAAAAGCTTATTAATGTTATATTTTTTTATACATAGCAAGCAAAATAAGGTCTACTCAAAAATATGCAATGATTAAACTTTTTATTACAATATAGATAAAATCATAAGGCAATGTCTGGAATAAATGATTATAAATTGTAGGCTGTTTTATGGATGATACATACATATGAAGACAGGATTAAAATAATCAGAATAGATGTATAATCAGAAGACAGATTTCCATAGTCTTATAGTAGAGTTTTATAATAAGTATATGTTTTTAAATTAGAAAATTTCAAGCCAATTTTTAAATCTTTGTATCATGCGGTCCCAAATAAAGTTAAGGTCGTGCTTGTCTGGTCGTTGCATATTAAGCGGATGTACATGCACATGCGTAGCTCCAGGCTAGTAATATTAATAAATGCAATATTATTAAATGTAATTTTAAGTATATAGATAGTACACGTAATTTAGATTTTATTTAGTGCCAAAAAATGTTAAAGAAAAAAAATGATTTCCCAGCATTTTGAATTCTAGTTTGTAATTTATTTACTTCGTGTATGAGTTAACAGTTTTGGATAATGGAACCTGACACCCAATTTGTCTAACCAGGCTAAGGAAATGAAAATAATTTAAATATTAAAAAACACTGGAGATTTGAATCGCAATCATCGCGTGAATTTTCAAATTTCTTATATTCATGGTGTCAAAATCGTAATTTTAGGTAACTGCCAAATTATATACTACAAAGTAAATACATAAGTATGTTTTAGCATAAGCATTTATATTTTTTATTTTATTTTTATTGTATTTTGATCTGTTACTGTTATGACTGCACAACCATTTATGTCTATGATAGAAGCTCTAGTTTTGGTTTCTTATAAATATAATAATTTAGTATTGATGGTTAAACAGAGATTAACATTATTTTTGTTAAAAGTATATTTATAAGTATGTAAGTATACTTACATCAGGATTTTTGAAGCGTTCGTCTTGTGGTAACTCTCGTGTAGCGACCAATTGCTTGTAGTATTCTACCGACAATTTAGGTGTTCTTGGACGGTCTGGGTCGTTGATGTCAACGTAATATAAACCAAAGCGTTCACTGATAAAAAAAGCAAATTTATTTATTTAATTAATGTAAAAAAACTATATTTGATTAATTTGAATAATTCTATGCAGTCAGCTGCCGCAAATTACTACTGCACAAATTTATGTTGTTACATTATTAATTTTCATTGTTGAAACAAAATTGCATAACATAAAATGAGATTTTTATAATTTATAGTTGTATGAAGTTATATAATAATTGAACATAAGAAGAGATAACTAAGAAGTGCTTACGAAAATCCAGCGCGCCATTCGAAGTTATCCATTAACGTCCATAAAGTGTAACCAAGAACTTTAACGTCGTCGTCGTAGATAACGTTCAAAATTTCAGAGAGGTAGTCCTGTAAAGATATACGAAAAATGATGACATAATTAAGTATTTTTATAAAGAATAACGGGGGTATTATCTGTCTATTTCCTTACTTACAACAAGTAATATGTAAAAATATTACAAAACATTTAATTTATTTTGAATAGATACACTTAAGTTATTGCGATAAAGAAAGAAATTATGAAGTAAGTAAAGTCACTTTGTACTACATTTTACTATTGAGGCACATGAAGTAAGTCAAAAGTAAAATGTAGTAATAAAGAACAACCCAGAATAGTCAAATGAAAAAATGTAAAAATGAATAAATAACATGTACCTACCTTAGAATTAAAGGTGACATCACAAAGGGATTTTTACACAAATAAAACTTACATTTAAATATTGAATTCTGCTATAATCTTGTATATCACCGCGGTCAGAGCATCCGTTTTCAGTGATGTAAATCGGGGGGTCGTTATAGGAACTCTTGCACCAACGCAATAAGTTAGCGAATCCAGTAGGCACCACCTGAAAGCGTATTATTATATAAGTTATATATAGAATGAAGAGTGTGGATTTTCAACATTAATTTTATAATAAAAATAAAGTTAATCTAACAAAATACGATTTTAGTAATTAAATTGTAGAGTTAAAATCACAATAATTACTCTGAGCCACTCCGAAGCTGAGTCCCCGCCAACATTTAAGGAAGTAACAGCTCCAATATCTTTTAGCCACGAAGGCGACTTTGCATTAGGGTCAACACCAGGTCCTGTGATTAAATGTGTGGTGTAGTGATTTATACCGAGGAAATCTGATGTTCCCTTGATTCTTTCAATCCAATAATCGTCAAATTGTTCTAAACGAGACTTAGGAAGACCCTCTGCTTGGCTTTGACGTGCAACATTCTCAATCATGACTGCGGGATAACCTCCTTCTTCAGTAAAAACTGGGTGAGCAAACCATCCAAACTGTAAAATTTGTTAAAATCTTTAAATTCTATTTATTGTAATTTTGTATATTAACAGAGCTTAAAAATATGCAAAAATAGTATACCTTAAATTGATTGGCGACTTCGGCTAGCGCAACTTGCTCTGAGTTATCAGGATCACTTGGCTCATACCAGATGGAGTTAATAGAAATCATGATTCTTCCGTTTTGTACGGGTCTGTAGGTATCATTATACAGGTGATAAGATTCAGCATGAGCCTTTAGTAGTGTGTCACTGCATAAATAGTTTCCGACACCATGACTTTCTATAGCAGGTGCTTTTTTGTCATCTCCATATGCATCTTCACAAATTTCATAAGGCTCGTTGAAGGTGATCCAAGACTTGATTTTGTCTCCAAATTCCCTAAAGCATAAGTCGGAATAATCACGGAAGTAATCAATCATTTTCGGATTGGCCCAACCACCCAAATCTTGAAGAGTTTGCGGTAAGTCCCAATGGAATAAGGTTACCTGTACGAAACAAAAATTTAATGATTTAAATGAATCTTACTTCAGATATATATAAAATAAAATGAATTATTATTTGTAAAAGCATATTATCTACCATAATTTCGAAGTTACTTAATTCTAACAACAACAGTTTAAATCATATTTACGTGGAGCGACGAGAATCAACAAACAAAAGAGAGAATATTATAATTGGCTTAAAGTATTTGAACGGTAGTAGTTGCAGCCCCAAGAGAGATTAGTTCAAATTTCTATCTTTTTATATAGGTATAGGCTTTAATATGTTTCTATACTCACAATATAAACATTATACTTTATAATTAAACAAGATTTCTTAAATACATTCGTCATGAAAGATATTTTAAAGTTACCAAAGGTTCAATATTTTTCTCAGCTAAAGCATCAAGAAGAGCGTGGTAGTAGCGAATGCCATCGGGATTTACATAATCAACGCGGCCAGTAGGCAAAATTCTAGCCCATGACAAAGAAAATCTGAAAGACATAAAAAAAATGTAAAAAATCTTAAACCAAGTATAAAATTCCATAAGACATTCCTATCCTAACCTGTAAAAGTCAACACCAAGGTACGCCAGTTCATCTACGTCTTCTTGATATCTGTTGTAAGAGTCGCAAGCGACATCGCCGTTGGTCCCATCTGCGATCATCCATGGTCGCGTGTGCGTCAGACGATCCCAAACATTTTCGGATTTACCTTTACAAGTTTAATATTAAATTAAACATCGATTATTTTTTTTTGTTATAACCAGCATATGGAAACCTAGCGTTAACACACTCCATTCCCCACTTTCCGCTCTATTTGAAAAACATTGAGTGTTTGTCTTGTTACCAGAGTGAGGAGATGAAAATATAACCTTATTTAAAAATATATTATCTGTAATAATAATTATATTGCAGAATAAACCCCGTAACAACTGTATAAAAATAGCAAATGTATGTGTGACTTGTTTGTTCCTAAAGGCTTAAGCTAAAGTTATCAATGTGTCAGTAGGTATGATATGGATCAAGTAATAGATACTTCGTGGGTGTTTTCAGTTCGACAATGATAAATATAATATGATTGACAAGAATAATGATAAATATAATCTTCTTTTAGGAGAATGATAATAATACTTTATGTAATATGTGAAGGAAGAGTAAAACGTTTATATTCACAGTTGACTGGTGGGTACATATAATTTTTCTTACCGCTGACATTCCAAGCACCCTCTATCTGATGAGCTGCTGTGGCCACACCAAATGTGAATCCTTCAGGAAATTTTGTGTGGTGTGCTAGCGTCCTGGAAATTGTTATTACGAGTTTAAACACATATAAAACAAATACAATAAAAGTTGTACTTTCCGTCCATCTACTATCTTGAAATTGGTACGGAAACTTACGCGGGCGAGTCCGACTCGTACTTCACTGGTTTTTTATATAGATAGGCTGATTAATATTTAATATTCGGGTGGAAGCGTCTGCGCTCCATTTACTAGAACAGCATATAGGGTAAAATATTTCAACCCATACTTAAAAAAAATAATTCAGGTACGTCAACGGTTTAGACGCTGATTTTTTTCATTTGATGAATAGACTTTGTGGCTGAAGTAATAAATAATATTGTTAATGGTTATATTTAAATATACGAGTATAATATTGGTTAGTACCTATACATTTAATTACGTTTGGTAGTATAGAATTATAGATAAATATTTTTATTAATGTAGTCTAATTAGTTACCTAATGTCAATTAAGATATAAAAATTTGTCCTTAATATAATCGTATAGTTAATTACTGCTTATCTTAAACTTCTATATTTAATAATATATTATAATAATATATAATTATAATGAAATAGGAAACTAGCCTACCGGTAGGTATTAAAAAAGTTGTTTAACTTTATTTCTGAAAAAAAAATTAAATGAAAATTGAAAGCAATAAATAAGTTTTAAATAAAAGGTGTGTTGGTTTTTAATTAAGTTTTAAGATTTTTTGCAACACAGGGCGCGCTCTTAGCAATTTCTGTTTAATAGTAGTAAATAATAGGGAATAGAAATTAATTATATGTACTTCTCCTTTGTTTTGAGTTAAACTGTCTCCTTTAAGTTTCGATAACACTATAGACAAAAAGTTAGGGTTGCAGGAGACGTAGTCCAAAATATGGTAATCGAAATACTTATATTTAATTAATATTATTTAATTATTATTTAATCGATTTACTTATAAAATAAAAAATCTATTCAAACGTTAAAAAAGTAAAGAGTATCTATTCAAAAGTAAAAAAAATAAGTTTTACAAATAAGTGTTATTATGACAAATTAGTAGAGATGCGCCGAATGGGGGTTTGACGGAATACCGAATACTATTCTGTTTAAACTTTACCGAACCGAATATTCGGCCGAATTATTTTATTTACGATTTATTTGTTATTTTGTGGCGTAAACAGGCTTTAACATGTATGCCACCTGTCATCGCCGGCTACATAACGAGCGGGCCGTACCTCATCGCCACCCGAAACCGAACATAATTTTTGAAATTTCGTATTTCAAAAATTATCCAAATGTACTAGAATCTGCCTATCAACATTGTTGGACCCTCTATTTCGAATGAGATTTTCTACTCCAGAAAATTGTGAGCTGGAACTATAAACAGGGAAGGACCTCTACAATATATTACATTTTTTAAAAGGAATACATGTCGATATGACTTGGGTACCTTCAAAAAGGCTGCTTTATCTCTACCTTAAAAGCTGGCAAAGCACCTGTAGCTCCTCTGGTGTCATGGGTCCGGACGAGGTCATGGGAAGCGGTGGTCATTTACCTACTATCAGGTGAATCGTACGCTTGTTAAAATGTAAAGTGACAAAAAAGTACTCCTGGTAATAGTGTGTATAACGAACTACTATTTTCGAAAACAGAAAACTTATATGAAGAAATACATGCAACAGACTGGAAAAGGACGGAAGATTGGTATTCAGCACCATAATTTACCATTAATTGAAACTCTTAAAATTACTTTTAAGCGTTACAGATTTTTTTGTACAAAGATATTTTAAAAAAGGCTAAAAGACAATATGACACTAAACTGTTAGAAAAATCCTGTAATAATACGAAGGCACTGTGGAACGCTATAAGAACTATAACTTACACCACAAAATTTAGACACTCATCTACTCAACAATGATAGAAGTAACACTGCACTCATCACAACAGTTGACAAAAACCCTTTCACATACCTATACTATCTTATCCTCCTTTGTTCTTGAAGAAGCTGATAATGATGGAATCCTACAAACTGTTAACTTTCTTAGTTCCAATGCTTCTACTGGGTGGGACGGAATTTCATCAACTATATTAAAAAGATACTCTGCAGCACTGACACCTGTGTTGTGCCACATATTCAATAGATCCTTTCAGACTTCGGTCTTTCCATCTTCATTTAAAAAGGCTATCATTCATCCTATCTTCAAAGGGGGTAATGGAAACCAAGTAAATAATTATCGTCCAATTGCAGTATTAAGCGCTCTTTCTAAAGTCAATACTTTCAATAAGCACCTTGTCAATAAGACTCAGGTTTTACTTTTAGCATAGCATTTTAACCTAATATCAAAACAACAATTTGGTTTTCGTAGAAATAAATCCACAGCTGAAGCAGTTCACGAATTAACTACTTTTATTGTCACCAACCTCAATAATAACAACAAGGTATTTACTGTGTTTCTTGATCTCGCTAAAGCCTTTGACACCGTTCCCATTACAATTCATTTACAAAAACTTGAAAATATAGGTGTCAGAGGCCAACAACTTAAATTTTTTCAGAGCTATTTGACAGATCGGACGCAAATGGTCAAAATAGGTATCCACGTAAGTGATGAACTTCTTATACAATATGGGGTGCCCAAGGGAGTATTCTTGGGCCAACTTTGTTTCAAATTTTCACAAATGACCTTTGCAATCTTAGTATAACAATTTCAAAAATCGTTACATACGCAGACGACACTGCAATAACTTTTTATGATGATTCCTGGTCGGAAATCCAAACAGCGTCTCCAACTGGTATAACACTTAATTGGCTACGCTCCCACACACTTACGCTGAATACGGACAAAACTAAATTTATCACTTTTTTTCCAAACTAATCTCCCAACCCAAAAATCCTATTACCCTCATAGCCCACTCATGCATCACACAATTTGGACATAATTGTCAGTGCTCACAAATAGCTTCAGTAAACAATATAAAGTACTTGGGTATTATTTTGGACAAGACATTAAATTTTAAAGCTAACGTGCAGAATACGGAAATTAATTTTTATTTTTGGACACTTTGCTACGTTGCGAATCAATTTATTATACGCAATGTCTATTATGCACTCGGTCGATCTGTAGTGTCTTATTGCATATCTTGTTGGGGAGGGGCCTCTAAAACAGTGATGCTCCCACTCGAAATTGCACATAGAGCCAACCTGAAAGTTGCCACCTTTCGACCGATCCTTTATTCGACTACGCAACTTTATAAGCATTGCAATGTTCTTAGCGTCAGGCAGTTATTTGTGTTGGATACAATCGTACGTCAACACAAAATCACCCCTTACGTTAAGATAACTAAGCGACGTAAAGATAATGTTTGTCCTCTCCCTGTTATACGTTACTCTTTATCTAAAAAAATGTTCTTCTATCTGGGCCCTTTCTTATACAATAAAATTAATACAAGTAATTCCATGTATAATTTATCTATCCATAAATGTAAAGCAACTGTCCGTTCATTCTTACAAGAGAAAACATATGAGGAAACAGAATTATTTCTACAAACATTATTATAAACTATATTATAAAAATCTTATACTACATGCATAATACATACATATTCATACACATACCTTACATATAACAAAAATAGACACACATACACACACAGACACACACACACAAACACACACGCACATACATCTTATATTATACTCACCAAAATATTTATAATATTAAAGAGATAATTAGGTTATAATATATTATGTATATTAAGACTTGTAACTCGTATATTTAAGGAACACTTCATGTAGTACCCCCCGTGGTACACGGCACTGTTTCTTTTTACTACGGGCTACTTTGTAACCTATCTAAGAGGACCGTACCTCAACCTACTATTGTATCTAATAAGTGTTTAAATAAAGATATTAGTATTATTATTATGAATGTTTAATTAATTATAAATAATACAATATATTCGTTTCTTTCTGATCTACGAGAGGCGTTCAAAATATTTTTGGTATCAGCACTAAAAACACACACAAATTTTACTCATTTGACTTATAATAATAACTTAAATCTTACATAAGACGTTTTCTATTTTATTTCTACTGTATCGTGCAAGCCGAGCCAAGTAAATAGAAATACTCGAACCGAATATATTAATATAACCGAAAATAATAATAATTCGGCCGAATACGAATATTGAAAAAACATGCCGAATATACCGAATACCAAACGAATATTCGGCGCATCTCTATATATATCGGCGTATCTCTATATAGTATATGTCTATAGATATATCAATTATTATTTATTTTGTAGACTCTTAATATCTTTGAGAAGGTTACGGACAAACTAGTTATTTATAAAAAGTAAAGGTAACTTTTTCATATTAGCTAAAATAAATTTATACGATACGCTGGCGAAGTTAGAAAGAATCGTTAGTTCATAATAAACAATTAAGTCCTAAATGTCGAGGACGTCAATAATGTTGGTAACAACTTTTGTATTTAAAGGAGTGTTCATTGATTTTGGAGTGCGGAGTCGACGAAGCGTGTGCTAGAAATCGAAATGACGCGTAGAGTGTAGAATAAATAAACAGTAGGTACTTACGAATGAGCAAGAGCTAAGAGGGCAATAACAATAATTGTTGTCGCCATTGTGCCGTGCAGCGGTGACGACTTGCTTCGCTGTACTGCAGATTTGGCGTGCTTCTTTTATTTTGAGTGTTGTGCTTCCCGTTATTCGGTAATCTTGAGTGGCTACCTACAGTTGTCAACGTTAAGAGAAGATAAACTCATAAAAATATACTTTACACTTATCTATCACAAGAAAATAGTATAATACATATTGCAGTGGGCGTCAGTATCAATCATCAGGTATACTATATACCTTCATACTTCAGCATCATTATTTAAAAAAAATATTCGAATTGGAACCTCCTTGTTCTTGAAGTTGGTTAAAAAATATATTTTTGCAGTTTTTTTTTTAAATTGATGTTACAAAGTTACCTGCTACTATATGTTTTAATGTTTGTATTTCAGAAATACGTTTGTATATATTTCTATACGATGGCCTCTTTAAATTTCACCTTCACATAATGGTGAGTATGTAATTAGTTTTTTAACATCTCTATCTTTTTAATGGCACATAATTCACAATTACATTAATTAAATATCCAACAACATTTTAATTATAAGATATTTAGTTATTTTTTTAGGTCAGTCGTGGCGCAGATGCACAAAGTGTGTCTGTGAACGATACTACTACTACAACTAGGTTCGATTCTCACTCGAGGAAATGAAATATTCATTTACATATATATTTTCATTTATTCGCTCTTGTGTCGAGTTTCGCCACCCAAAACGCAATTCCTCCAGAATTCGGAATTCAGAATTCTAGCCTAAAAATAACTAAATATCTTGTCTAAAAATAACTAAATGTCTTGTAATAATGTGTCTTATAACTAATAGGTATGGGTCGACCACGACTGGGTTTTGTAAAAAAATTTTAATGTAGATAAAACCAAAATAAAGTTGGCATATAATACTTGAAGAGATATAAGTATCTTATCACCACAAAAACATATATGTATGTAATATATGCTGTTATAGTTGCAAGTTCTAAAGGACGAAGTCTTTATCCTATAGTACGTACTAAACGTACGTGTACGCCGATGTATTGTAGCCGCACTGAAGTTAGCTGATGATGACTGCACATGCATTATAAGATTATTATTATTATTTTACTTTCATATTTTAGTGCGCAAAAGTTCAGTAAGTCTATCTTCAGGGCGGCCACTCGTTGACCGTACTGTTATTTTTAGGTATATAAATAAAATTCGTATTTACGAATCATCAAGCAATCCCTGCATGACGCAAAGGTAATCTACGGAGGTGGCGAGTGAATGAGTTAGCAGAATTCCACGAGTGAGAACTTCTCGAACCTTCCACATGTTTGCCGGCGTGCACGGTTGGAACGCAACGGAGAGTATGCGCTGGAATATGCCACGTGGTAAGAACCGCCAAGGCTCGTTAAGCCACCAACTGCAAAGATTGAAAGCTTTAGAAGATTTTTTATACGCATAAATTTTTCACATTTTTCAGAGTGAGCATTGAAAACTGTAAATAAACCACACTTTCCGCTTATTAACTTTTGTGAGAAACCACGTTGAATATAATATATTTGGTGTAATCAAGTGTTTTGTGAGAATAATACCCTATTATTATATTTTTTCCTCATTTTTTCCTTTTACCGCTTTCGGCTTAAAGTTTAGTAATGAACCTTTAGATATAAGAATCTAATAAATGTTTTATATTTTTATTAATTTTATTTTATTAATAGTATTTGATATTTAGATGATGATGATGAAAAGAAGATTAATTAAATATAATATAAATGTATATTTAAATACCTTAAAAAAAGGCTTTCATATATGAAGAAAGTAATCGCTACGACGAAGAAAGGATAAAGCAACGGCAGAGTGGCAATGAGACATAGGAGTAAGGTTCCAATAATTTTGAGAAAAGTGGGAAATGGTGCTCCATATCGCCATAGAGAGTAAACATCTCTGCTAAATTCAACTATCAGTAATCGTGCACGTCCCAATCTATTTGCTGCTCGGAACTATAAAGAAATAAATTATTTTTTTATTATGAATTGGTTTGTATGGACATTATTAAAAAATAATAATGTCAATTATATAAAAAAAATATAAAAAAATAGTCGAATTGATAATCTTTTCTCGATGCCGTTGGAAAATACCAAATTTAAGTTGAAAATATTTCAAGGTTCGATAATTATTTTTTTCAGTATCATGCTTTATTATAAACAGCAGGGAAGACAGAGAGCTCTATTCTTTACTTTCTTTTCAATTTGCGAGTGGCGAAACTCGAATGTGGTTACGGGTTAACAGAGCGGGAATATGCAAAAAAAATCATAGCCCGAAGTGGACAACGAACTATTAATAAATAATTAATTAACGTGTCCGTATCGTTCCCACTGTGATACGATGGCTTTCATTTTATTAACTAATGAATATAGAATGTATTAATGTGATGGATGTAGTCTACATTTTTTGTTAATTCCGTTCTTTTCACTTTAAAAAGCAATGTAGTCTAAGAACCCTACTAACAACATTTTATATGGCAAACATCTCATAGCATTTTTTATATATTTCTGTAAACATTATTCTCCTTATCTTTTATATAACATTTTAAGACTTTAATCTTAATATTTTACCCTACTCGTTTTTATCATGGTCACTCACATACTTTGTTTTTTCATTTTAAATACACGTTTGATTTGCATAAATTGTGATAACACTCGCGGAACAGTTAAAAATGTCTTTAATTTCTTATGAAATTGCATTATTTATATATAATATATAGTTTAGTCAAGGACAATAAGGCAATAAGATTGATCGAAAACATAATTAATTTAATCTATCCTTGTAGTCAAAGGATATTTATTCAATTTCTTTTCGTTCATATTAGCTACTGTTTAGACTATCGTTCTTATTAGGCGATATGAAGTTAAATATGACTATGAATTATCCCTTATATTTTTTTTTGTCATATAAAGAACTCACTTCAAGCATGAAGGATTTGTTACTGCGCTTGTAGGGTTTCATTGATAAATTTACTTCATATGTTAATTAGTCCGATGATGATATTTATTTTACTATCATTTTCCAACAAGTTTTTTTTAAGAAAAACATTTTTATTATTTTCACATTTTTGACAATATACACAATTGACAACAATAACAAAATAATCAAACCAACTGTAAATTTGACACTTCAACAAGATGTTTATAAATAGATTTTCCGTAAAATAATTAAAAAATATACCCGTAAATTTGATTTTATGTTTATAAAAGATGAAAGAAATATATCAAATATAATATTTACCAGAAATGTCAGTATTTTTAAAACAGAAACGCCAAATATTTTTTGTGCGACTGCCTCTATTAAACACTATTACTCGTAGATAGACGTCTTAGCTTGTTTGTCACCAATATTTTTTCTTTAAAACAAAATATATATACTTTAAATATGTACTTTAAATATGTACTTTACTTTAAAATAAATAAATTTTTACAATGTAAATTATCTTGTTTTACATATATAAATCGTAAGAATATTTGACTAGCTGATTACATAAGAAATATTAGGAAACTTTTGTTACTTCTCAGTAGGTAATTTGAATATTTTGTTAGTTTGCTGATGAAGGACTTTTATCAATTCAAAAATGCTAATTAAAAGCTCTTCCGCTTTTATATGACCGGTTATATGTATTCTAGTACGGAAGACCTTTAATTTATTAATATATTTCTCAGTAACTGCCTACTCACACTTAAAGATATTTTTTATTAATATTTTCTAAACATAAGCTCATATTTTCGTTTCAAGGCCGATTGGAATGTACATTTCCATGAATATAGGGCTCGATAAAATAATTTAAGACACACGCTTTAAAGCAAACGCTTTATATTTAATGTATATTTTGGCAGAGAATATTTTGAACTTATTAAATAGCTTTCAATGATGCTGTGGAGAGGTTTTTGTTTAATATAGATAAAAATTTCGACTACGACTCGTCTTAGGCAACGCTCTTAGAACTTATCAGATACTACTTTCTTATGACACTACTTTTTACACACTCCGAAATTCTTTTTTGTTAAACGAAATAAATGTAATTTATATAAATAAAATAATCCAACAAGTGGAGATCGCATCCACAATCACGTTGTATTAGATACTGTTCTACTTCGATAAGATGGCGTGCGCAATAATATTTTAAAATAGATTAAAATTGTAATCAATGAATGGTTTATTAAATGTCTAATATAAAGCGCATTTGAACTTAGGAGGTCTATTTGATAATACTACAATAACATGTTTGAGCTAGACGTGTTGATAATACTTGAAACTACTTTCTAATAATAAATGTAGTCACAGTGTCTACGTACTACGTATTATATTATTATTTAATAATTATTTAAGCCATTTATTTCTAAGTGCTGCATTTGAAATAACGCTAATTACGTTAAAATGTTGTGGCTGTATTTAATTTTGTTACTGGGACTACTCACTGTGTTACATTTTTGGTTGAACGGTGATGAAGAATTTAATAAGATTCCAGGACCAAAAGGAGTGTTCATATTTGGAAATGCTTTTGATTTTATATTGGATCCAGGTGAGAATAATTTAATTTCATTACTCATATAAAAAGTGAAAGAATTTAATATGATACATTATAATTAAGTACTTATATACATTCTATTAGATAATAGACGTGTTATGTGTTTTGTTTAATATTAAACGTTAATTTCAGTTTCACTGTTTACATATTTACGTCACTTGGCAAATAAATATAAAGATTTATTCAGACTTCGAATATGTGGTATGAAAGTTGTATACATGCACAATCCAGAGGATGTAGAGGTAAATTTATATCACTTTTTCAACATTCGATTGCCCTTTTTATTCATATGTACAGTGTTTCTATTTATATATATTTTATTAGAAACCCGCCCGCGACTTCACCTGCTGCAAATACTTTTAATAAATATAACTTTTCATTTTCGGATTTTTCCTTCATTTGTGCTGCAACATCTCACTCCTTGCTAAATTTGATATTTGAAGGTCTACGGGAAATAAATTATGAGATTTTGAAGAATAAAGTGTACAAAGTTAAGTTTGCGGCTGTGTACACTCATTAAGAATTAATTGAACTACAAAATATATAACTTTAATATTTTTTTTTATCTATAAATTTACACTGGATTTCTTTAGTTTTGTATTGTAAATTCTCACACCAAATTCACATAGCCCAGTATAGTCCAATACAGTCCGAGCAGTACCATATACGTAGTAGGTCTTGATGATGCGGCGAATCCCGTACTGAATATAATATTTTTTGATGAGTTGACGTTAAAAAAAAATTATATAGTTTTTAATGTGTTGTTGACTCCAATAGATCGTAGATCTAAATATATTATATTAATTTTAGCTTTATATGTATCAAGCGATCTTAAGATAAATTGGACGACGGAGAACAACGTGATCCTGTAAGGGTTCCATTTTCTCTTTTTGAGCTACGGAGTCCTAAAAAGTAAATGTATTTGGAAAGAGTTAAATTTAAATAAAATAAATAATAGTGTCATTTTAGCAGGTTACAAATCTTATCCATTAGGTACAATAACTTTTGACCAATTGATACACTCGACGTTAAGTAAAGTTCATTAGGTTATAGTACACGTATGTACATATTATCTGCATTAAACTACGAGTAAATACGAAGGTCATAGTAAAGTCTTCAATTTTCAATATTTCAGGTAATTCTTTGATAGCAACTTAATTTTTGTACTCAACTTAAGAACGAAACGAATAAGCATATTAATTTATTTTTGTAGGTACAACGTTTTTATGTATTTTCTTAAGATATCATCAAAATATAAAAAAAAAGACAAAGTGTCTTTACTCGTTTCATTATAATTGCCATTTAATTATATACACAGAAATGTTACATAAGTCATTATTAATAAAGATTAAAAAATATCGTTATATGTTCGTATAAACCAGAACAAAGCGCAGTTGAATTTAAGAGGTCTCTACGATAGCACTACGTAAACGTTTACATAAATATTTGATCTAACAGTGTCGTGACTATAAAAGGAATCTATGTCAATATATATCTTGTATCTCATTGTAATTTTAATATATTATTAAGATTTGTTTAAAATGTTATATTGAAATTATTAAAATGTTGTGGCCCTTCATAATTTTGTTGTTAGGAGTCCTTAGTCTGTTATACTTTTATTTATACCGTGATGAAGATTATGAAAAAATTCCGGGACCAAAAGGAATATTTCCATTTGGAAATGGTTTTGATTTTTTAATGGATAGCGGTAAGAATAATTTAATATAGTTGATAATTGCAAGGAAAAAAATATTTAAAAGTTCAACTTAGTTTAATATGACTAAATGTAATTTCAGTGCCGCTATTTAAATATTTTCGTCACTTGGCAGCTAAATACAAAGGTATATACAAACTTCGATTAGGTAGCATGAAGACTGTACTCTTATATAATCCAGAGGATGTAGAGGTAATTTTTTTTTTATCGTTTTTTTTATTTTATTTTGAGCAAAAGATTTGATTTAGCATTATCCTGTGAGGGCAAACATATTTTGGAGATTTCTAAAAAACGTAATCAAGACGCGAAATTTTAAAACCGATTTACTATTTTACATAAGGATAAAAGAGACGACTAGGTACCTACTTCAATGTTATTAAAAGTATGTTGGTCGTTTTAGTTTAATTTTTTTTTCATGGAATATTCAAATATTTTTAACATCAGGTAAATAAGTACTGTAAAATATTAAATCTGGTTACACAATTGCACTTTTCGGATGTACCTTAGAGTAGCTCAAACAAATGGACCAAAATGATAAGATGAAAAAATATTTAGTTTACAGCTACTAAATTTAACTAATATATATGATAATTAACATGAAATTTAATGAAATTCAGTAAACGTGAATTCCTTATATAAGTGATATTTAAAAAATTATATAAAGTGACGCAAGTACTTACAATTTAATCAAACTGTAAGTACTGGCGTTATCTTAATTATTGATGGTAGTTGTATTAAAAAGCAAAAAAAAAACTTTTTATCAATAGTTGAGGATTTGTGTGATTTCTTTAATAAAAAAATATTTTAATATGAATTGTTTTATTTGACGCCATCATAGCTCAATGCAACAGCGAATGTCTTTAAAGGCTATGTTTTTGGATTGGGAATTATTACATTGAAATTATTTTTATTTGCAAAACACGGGGTTGAGTGTCTCTCTACTAATCAAGCAATAACTTGAAAGTTTCTTCAAAAGTAAGGAGTTCTGCCTCTGCATGAAGTAGAAAATTATATTTTCCAAATAATATTTTACCTAATACTTAGTTCTTTAACATGCACTAAGTTTTAACTCTTATAAAATTATACGCTTACAGTACCTACTACCTACATCCACATATTTAATGTAGCGAGTAAATACACATAAAACTAAATTTTAAAAGAAGATATTTCTTATGTGAATATTGTAAATTACTTAGTATAAATGTGCCTACATTATTTTTTATTAATAAAAGTTTGAAGCAAAAAAAAAATGTCAAAAAATAATTTATTCATGTCTCTATAAAAAACTCTACCTGTTACAATTTTTGTCATACACAGCGTTCATTTAAATAATATTTATAATAATGTCCTTGTCCTAAAAAATCTAGCCAAAGTTTAATTAATGAAATTTATATCAATTATTAATGGAAATTTTCAATTACTTATGAGATAAAAAATATCTTAGATATATGTATATACATTCACCTAATCACATTCAAACTATTGAAGAAAACCTTATCATATTCGCTACATTATCATAATGTATTTTTATTTGGCTACAGAAAATGTTAATAAATCTTCCTTTAAAAAATTCCATCTTTATAATTTTACAGTAAATTTAAAAGTTATCAAACTCGATATACTATGTGGTAATATAATTAAATTTACATATGTTAAGAATCAATTGGATCTATGAATGATATAATGTAAGCAAAAAACTTGTTTGAAAGGTTGTAATTATTATGTACTTCGCCCCATTTTTGTTTTTAGTAATGTAAGTAGAAAAAAATTAAGCAAATATTAAATGTTAATTATCTCCTATTTCTTTTTGTAATTTACAGACTCTTTTGACTAATACAAAATATAATGAAAAAGGCTACCTCTATTATTTCCTTCGTCCGTGGTTAAACGATGGTCTATTACTAAGCAGCGGTAAGATTTTTAATATTCAATATTTAACATTAACATAATTAATAAAATTTACCATTTATTAATACCAGGGTTCATTGTTAATTTGTTCATGTATAACCCAGTGTCAAGACACTCCGTTCTCTTCTTTCCATTCGAAGTAGAGACGTAGCGTCTGGAATGCCAGGCCGTTACAACTATGTGCCTTCGTGTTTTTAGTTCTTCGTGTAATATTTCAAATATTTTGACTAAAACGAAACATTTTTTAACTAACATCTGTATGTTTTGCCACGTATAATTTACAATGAATACAAATATTACAAAAATACAATCTTATAGGTAGTAAGTGGTATGAGCGAAGAAAAATTCTTACTCCTGCATTCCATTTCAACATCCTCCGTCACTTCAGTGAAATTTTTGTCGAAAACACAGAAAAATTGATTAAAAGCCTTGAAGCTGAAGTTGGCAAACCAGAGACAAATATTTATCCGTTTATAACAAGCATGACTTTAAACTCGATATGTGGTAAGTTGTATAAAATTTTTTGACTTATTTAGAAGTATCAGCCTCACACGGTATCCCGCGCGTAGCAGGGTAGGCAAGTGGAACCCAGTTCAAAAACCTTAAGACACTCGTTCCCTTTTTTCTGCCATTTTTTTTCGATTGATTGTGTGTTGAGTGGCGGGACTCATTGCCGGGCTTTTGCGTTGGTGCCAGAGCGAAGAAATGTAAATCTAATGAATAATAATTCATTCCCTCGAGAGTGGATCGAACCCATAACCGCCGTTGGTTGGTTGGTTGGCTGCGCCACGATGGCCTCAATGTCAAATTTTCAAAATCAATTTATTTTGATTTTGAAATTAATAATTTATTTTGATACTAATTAATGCAACTAATTACTTACAGAGACAGCCATGGGAACGTCGCTCGACGCCGAGACCTCAGGGATAGGTCAGCGTTACAAATATGCGATACATACACTGGGAACATATCTACTTTACAGAGGAATACGAATTTGGTTGCATGTTAAATTTTTTTTTGATTTAAGTTCAGTTGGTCGCAAACAGAAGGATTTATTAAATTTACTAACCACATTTCGAAATCGCGTAATTAAGCAACGCAGAGAAAATGGTAACTACAAAGATTTGTATTCTGAAATAGTAAATGATCCAGAACAAGAGTTTTATAGCGGTAAGAAACGATTAGCGATGTTAGACTTATTGTTAGATATTGAGGAACAGGGCAAAATAGATATTGAAGGTATTAATGAAGAAGTTGATACTTTCATGTTTGAGGTAAGTTGCAAGTTGTTTTTTGTTACTATATGATACAAATATATTTACGAACTTACAATAAATATATCATATATTAATATCTGTTATGACGATCTGTTTATCAATACTTATATTATAAATTCGAAAGTAACTCTGTCTGTCTGTCTGTCTTTTACGGAATCAGGGTTTAACCGCTAATTTAATTGTGATAAAATACTCATATAGAGATACTTCAGGGTCTCGGGATGAACATAGGATACTTTTTTTTCTCATATTTGTAATATTATCGATATATACTAATTATTAAACTATTATAAAACAATATATTACCAATTTACTCTGCCATGTTAATAACAACCGTCGCTAAGCGACCGTTGCTAAGCAACGTTTTGCAAAGTTTGTTGTTAGAAAACGTCAAATAAATGAGCTTGTTTAACGCATCTCTCTATTGAGAACTAAAAATAATTTCATAAATATATTTCATAAATATTCGTATAGTTTAAGCGGGCGTAGCCGCGTTCGGGCCACTTGTTATGTAATAAACTCGAGGGACTTGTCAGAAATAAAAGTTTACAGGAGAGCGGAATACAGGTTCATGTTTTTAAAATTCAATTTGCGCTTATGATATATTTTTTGCCATAATATCTACATCATATATTTAATTACTTCAGTCTGGTAAATATTTAATTTAAGATACTGTATAACAGTTGCGAGGATTTTTATTATTGTTTCCTTTGTTCGTCATAATAAAATTTTTAAAATGCTAAGATACTCATCATGCTATATCTCAATGTCATCGGAAGGTGAAAAGATAATAAAGATTGTGGGAATTTTTAATTATTACGAGTCCTTATATGTAATATAATATGTATTGTTCGTCTTATATTGTTTTAGGGACATGATACAACATCAACAGCACTTATTTTCTCTCTGATGTTGCTAGCTAATAATCAAGAAGAACAGGTAAAGATTGCCCCAAAATTAATTAAATACTATAATATATATAAATTTAATTAATATTTAAATATTTTATACTGTTTTAGGATAAAGCATTTGAAGAATGTTACCAAATATTCGGTACGTCCAAACGAACGGCTACCATGAACGACTTAGCAGATATGAAGTACTTAGAAAGTTGCATAAAAGAATCACTAAGGCTTTATCCACCTGTATATTTTATATCAAGAAAATGTAGAGAAGAAATAAAATTAAGTTAGTATTAATTATAAGAAAAAAATCAATTTTGTACATATTCAACGTATGTACATTGTATCTATAATATGATTCGTATGCCGATATATAATAGGGAATGTTGTAAAGTGGTGATGACAAGAACACTCTGTATATACCTGAATATATTCGGAAGTACTACGCTTTATATTATTTTTATTAAGCACGTAAGCAACTTTTTCTAGGCTCAGTATTTTAATATTGTTTCATTTCTTTTGCTCAGTCCCAATATTGAGATTATCCCAGATTTTGAAAACCAAAATTTATTATTTTCTTAATCGCATACTTTTAAAACTTACTTTTGATTCAAGGACAGTGTTTACTTGTTATTGATTATAAAATAATTTTGCGTTTATTTAACTATTTCTTGTTCTAGCTACTTTAGCGTTCTAAAATATAAACTAGTTATGTAAAACATGTAGGTCGAGAATTGTTGAATACATTTAGAATGACACCATCTGAGAAAAATAATTGCATTCAAATTATCTGTATCTTTGACGAGTATAATATGTTAGTAATGAGTAGACATTCAGAAGTGAGTGTCTCATAAATCAAACGTTAACTAAGTGTCTCATAAATCAAAAGTCTAAAGACTTGATAGAATTAGAAATGACTATATTCGAAAAAGAAAGATGACTAAAGTAAACGTCATAGGTTGAAGTCGCTTAGCTGAAGTGACATAAAGTGAGACAGAATAGAATAGAATAAAATATCAAACTTGCATATGTGTGTAGACTTTTTTGTGGAAAAGCCTACATGCATATAAATGTTAATAGCGTCAATGCTTATAAATATATTTTGTTTTGTTTAAGAAAACTATAAATGTCCGGCTGGAGTTGACTGTACTGTTTTAATTTTTGATTTACATCGTCGGGAAGACCAATTTGTGGAACCACTCCGATTCCGCCCAGAGAGATTCATGGAAGCGCCTACTTGGCATCCTTTTGCATACATTCCATTTAGTGCTGGCTCGAGGAATTGTATAGGTAATATTTTTGTGTCTTAAACCATTAAAACAATATTAGTATATAAAGTTAATTTTAGATTGCCATAAAATGTAAGAACATAAATTTCTTATTTTCGAAAAAGAACAAGTATATCTTCTTTTAGAAGAAATATACATGTTTATATACAAATATAAGATTAAATTACATGTTAAATCACTTCCTTGATTCTACCACTATTCTGTGACTTAATAGATATTAGTGGAAACTGGAAAGGAATAGATTGACACAATCATTGTTTTGGCCTTATTCTCTCGCTTGATATGTTTGCTTTGTTTATTTATTGGAAATAAATACATCCAATATTTCATGGTTTATGGATTATGGATATTACAAGAAACGTTTTAGGGTTCAATCCAATCCCAGTTCCTCAAAGAAATTAATTATTTCCATTTCGCCGTTCTGATCTTACAAAGTGCGGCTTTGAGTTTCACCACTCCTGCCTGCCTGTCTCGGATTCTTGCAAAAAGCTGGTGCTATTTTAAGTCGTTTAGCCTACCCTATTATAAGTAAAATATGATATTGATTTAATATCTATTTCTTGATTTTAATTTCAGGTCAAAGATTTGCAATGATAGAAATGAAATTGGTATTATCCGCAGTACTCCGCAAATTTCGATTGTTGCCTGTCACTAAACCTCAAGATATTAATTTCGTTGTCGATATGATATTGAGAACTAATGATCCTATATACGTGAAATTTGAAGCACGATAAAGTGGAAAACCATTTTGGAACTTAAGATACTAGATTATATTAAATAATAAAAATATGATAAAAATAATATTAAAATTAAGATATTAAGATAAATTGCATATTTCTGCAATCATTGTCTTTCCATTTTTCATACTCAAATAAATTACAATAATAAGAAATTGGAAACTATTACAAAAGTTACATAAAGCTTGGGCTTGGGTATAATTGGTTAAACGACAAAATGATGTACTATCTTCATTACACCAAAATGACGGAACGTACCGAGATGGGTGGACGGCTACTGAGTTGGTTCGGGAGTTTGCATCAATAAAAAAAAATCACAAAGACCTATAATTTCAGAAATGAAGATTCTTAGAATAAAAAAATTAGGGAATTTCTAGATAATTTTATTATCTTGCTGGTGTCTCATCTATTTTTATGATATAATGTAATATTACAAAAAAAAACCGTATGTTATGAATAACTTATTAGCACACGTGAGATCAAAGGGGAATTTAATATTTTATTTGTAATCGTAGTCTCTACCAAATTCCATTGTGCATTAATCATACCTACAAAAAAAAAAATTGTCACCGAATTGAATGTAAGCGGATAAAACGGGTGCCTTTTAAGACTATCTAGATTTAAAAAACAATCAACTGTTTATTTTTTATATTAAGTTGCTTGTAGAAACATGAAGAAAATTCAAGAAAAAAAATTATGAAAATGAAAAAATTGTAGCAACATAATTGTATTATTTTTTATATTTATCTGTCTGTTTATACACACAACTTTCAAAGTACTAAATGCTTTTTTTAATGTACCTGTACCTGTAATAGCTATTAATTCACTCAAACGAAGGCCACAAAGCATTATTATAATTTATAGTTCTGTAAAATGTTTTACAATTAACTAATTAAGTATTTTCACTTTACCACTACATGAATAATAAATATAAATTAAAGAAAAAAAAGATAAAATAAAATAATAAACAAATAATATTATATTACTAACGTCATAGCGATTAGTGACATTAACAGTCGAGACCCAAATGGGTCTGGAGTGTTGACTATCGTCTGAGTTGATTAATATTAATTATAGGTAAGTATATTTCATTCTCTAGAATGAAACATTCTAATGTTTTATAAGTCTCTGTGTTATTTCATTCATTCATTTTATATCTTCATTCAATTTCAGAAGAAGGTTTTAGTTAACATATATTATGTACATTGAAGAACCTCGAAAATCTAATGTGTAACTACAAGATCGAATACATTTTAACTTATATGCAAAGTGGATTCCTAACATATAATATTTTTCATTTATTATTTATTTTTTCATTTATTATTATTTACTATGTAATAATTTCTAATTTCTATCTACAATGGGGTCGCAAATCCTAAGCATTGCTCTGAGCTCCTCGCCCTGCAATGAGATGAGCTACACGGTGAATCCATTAAATGTTAGGTCGGTTCTTCTCGTATAAGATAGGACGAGGCTAAAATTGGACCAACATTGTAAAGTCCATGACTTTAAAATGTTTGCCTGATTATCTTTTTATGCACTCTAATTTCCAAAACTACTGAAAAAATAAAAATAATAATATATATAAGACACTCCGTACCGCGTTTTCCGCAGAATTCTAAGGGCATTGAGTGTTGAGTGTTGGTGGAACTCATCACTGCCCTTTTGATTCGACACCAGGTCGAAGAAATGAAAATATTAAATATTTCATTTCCTGGAATGGGAATCGAACCTCAAAGCCTGTCGCGTTTACAGTCGCCCGCTTGTGCCTCTCCGCCACGACTTGCCGCAAGAATGAGAAGAAGAGAAGAAGATACATGGAAACAGAAGTTCTCAAGCCAACGTAAACGACGTTGAAGGCATGTGCTAGTCTTTGAAATACCTAATAAAACACATCCAGTAGAGAATCTCATTGCAATAAAATATAAAAAACTTATTGCTTGCTATAAAAAATACTATTTTACCTACATCTCATACTATATATTTAAGTCGATATTTTTTTATTATAATATATTTTCTTTTAAAATTTATATTTGAGTAAACATTTTTTCTTGTTTTTTTTCTTATGTCATATTTTAACTGCTTAAAATATATATATTTTAAATGTAATACAATTTTACACAGTCAACCAGATTTGGCGAAACAAGCGTAGATAATATTTGCATTACGAAATGGAGCTGATAATACCTAAAGTTGAGTAGTAGTAAGTAAATGTAAATAGCTAAAAAAAAGGATATCGACGATGGGGTAGAGATAAACATGTTACTATCAGATGTCATTGCTAATTGGCAAATGGCACATGGGACTTATTCGGCATATTAAATAGCCATTTAATAATAAATGGGAACATCCACGAAACAAAAATTACATTTTTATTATAAAATCAGATGGGGGTACCTTCTATTGGTTTGCATGTTAATGAAGCACAGCCTACCGAAAGCAAGAACTGCGTGAAAACTAAATTCAATAAAGCATACTTTCGATTTCACTTCAATGGAATATTGAAACACACTTTCAATATTTTTCTGGATAATTCTTTCATGTAAAATGGCTATATTACCTACTCCTCAATTATAAATATTATCGAGATATTAAAACTTTGACCTATCATATATGGCTTCGCCAACGTCGTATTAGTCTTCATAAATAAGTGTTTTATGCATTAGTACTTAAAAGATTTATAGTACCTAAGCATAGTTTACTGTCTCTAATTCACTTGGTGGTTCAATCGCTTAACAACATCTACGTATTATGATGCTGTCAATTATTCTTTTATTCCTATTAATTATATTTTTACTTCATTTTACAATTAATTGTAACGAAAATGCCAAAGTATACTTAAGTATTCCAGGACCTCAGCTCAAATTTCTAATTGGGAACACTTTGGAAATGTTTCTTTCACCAGGTATTTGTTTCATTTTATTATTTTCTCTGCAGTACAAATTCTGCTGATAGCATATTAGGTTATTTTTTTATAGACCTTCTATTTATTTTATTTTAGACCTTCTCTCTATCTTGTTACTAGAGGTGTATTAAAAGAAATGATAAATATGGTTGCTTAAAAATATAAAACTAAGCTCTCGAACGCAAAAGCCTCTCAGCTAAAACACCAAGCAATTGAAATATAACGGGTTCGGTTTCATGTAAAAATATTTATTATAAATAATAAAAACAGCTGTTAGTAATGAACATTATTTGGGTTAATAATAGTTTGTATATTTTAGTGGATTTGTTTCGTTTGGGGCGCGACCAAGCATCATTTTACAATGGAATTTACAGATACTACGCTTTCAACATTGGCACCATAAATATTTATAATGCAGACGATATAGAGGTACATTATAAGTTATTTTATTTAACTATTGTTAACAGTTAATAAAGTATTATAAATCAATCAGTCAAATTTCGCTTAAAAAATATTTTCGGTTTCAAAGCGCAGTAATAGATTGACTTAAGATTAGTTTCTCTCTTACTTTCTTTTTTAGATAAATTATTATATTTATTATTCTGAGCTTATTTATTTAGCTTATAGCTTTAGCTTATTAGAAACAAGCTTTAGCTTATTAGAAACAAATAGATTTTTGTATACTTTTTTTATAGTTTATTTTTAAGATAAATCTGATCTGCTAATTTATATGAAAATAATTCATAGATTATTACATCGAGCAAGAAGTATCATGAAAAAAGTGTAGTTTATAAATTCTTAAAAGCCTGGTTGCAGGAAGGACTACTTGTGAGTAGCGGTAATATATTTTTGTATTAACAGCTTCATTGTTGTCCCTATATTAATTTATGTTCATATTGTACTAGTTTTATTTTCAAATATGTTGTTAAAATTGTATGTGGATTATTTTAGGAGAAAAGTGGAAAAATAGAAGAAAAATTTTGACTCCAGCTTTTCACTTTAATGTTTTACAAAAATATTATCCAATTGTAGCTGAAAACAATCTGCGCTTGCTGCAACACCTGGAAAAGACTGAAGGCAAAACATTCGATATACATCCAGTTATGTCTGAGTATACTCTACATACAATTTGTGGTTAGTTATTAATAAGGATAATTTATTCAATGGAATTATTATTCTTATAATAAGCATTCACTGCAAATTAGGTTTTGATTACAGAAACAGCCATGGGCACTCGACTTAGTGAGGATGCAAATTCGGAAGGGAAATTATATATAAAAACAATACACGAACTCATTGGTTTAATTCTTAAGAGATTTACCAACATGATTTATATTTCAGATTTTATCTTTAACTTTTCCTCTTTTGGCAAACAACACCAAAAATGCGTATCAGATATTCATCGTTTTACTGGAAATGTCATACAAATGCGAAGAAATAATTTGGGCTTGTATTTAAATGATAAAGAGAACGTATTAGAAGGAGGGGAAATTGGTGAACACAATATACTTACACAAAAAAAGAAATTCATGTTAGATTTATTGCTCATAGCTGAGAGAAACGGCCTAATTGACAGCGTCGGTATACAGGAGGAAGTCGATACATTTATGTTTGAAGTATATAACATATAAATCTATAATTGTTTAATCTATATTTACTAATAATAAAATCGTAACGGATCGGTGTCTTCACATAGAAGATATATCAGAATAAGTATTATCGGTGGCACTTAATAACGTAACAGAACCAAAAATGTCGTTTTTTAATTTTTTGTCTATTTGTCTGTTAGTTTATGTTTGTTAAACTATAGTATCTTGGCAAGTTTCTTATAACATTTAAATTTAAATAAAAAGTTTTTAAACAATGTTGTTCGACAAAATTTCCATAAATAACGAACGTTTTAATGAATTAGCTGAAATTTTACATTTCAATATTGGTATACATTTTATTGTTTTTAAATGATATTATTAATAAAAATCGAAAGTAATGCAGATCAACTAGTAAATTAATAATTATGCAGTTTAAACGGGCGAAGCAGCGATCGGGTCGCTAGTTGATAAAATATAATTGTTTGATTTAATGTAATATTTTATGTGTATAATAATTAAATATTATTACAGGGTCATGACACGACAGGAGCAGGATTAACTTATTGTTTATTATCATTAGCAAATGAACAAGACGTGCAGGTGATATTTAACGTTAATTAAAAAAGTACGATTAAAAAAATTATACGTACACATACTTATGGGTTTTTGTATTTGTATTCTATCCATATCATAGATTTATAGTTAATAGAAAAGAATAGATTTATATTCTTTTCAATCAAAAGTGCTGAAGCCCTTCACAATATTTTATAGGAAAAAGTTGTAGAAGAAATAAAAGCTATATTTGGCAATGACACACGGCCAGCGACAATGAATGATCTTGCCAAAATGCGCTATCTAGACTGTTGTGTTAAGGAGTCGTTAAGACTCTATCCACCTGTGCCTTTCATTAGTCGTAAAATAGCTGAAGAAACCATCCTAAGTAAGTACGGTACTATTATTAATGTTATTCATGTAATATTGTTTTTTTTATAATCACCCCTCCGATTTTATTATAACGTATAGCATAGATAACTAACAATTATGTATTTAGTATATGCATATAGTTTCATAAGGTTTCAATTCGGTCAGGTATAGAAAGAGCTCTCCAAAAAATAGCCAAGATTTTTTTACAATTTATCATATCTTAAAATTTAAAAAAAAATAAAATAAAATAGTAATCTTATAGATAAATATTAATATTCTCACTTCCTTGTGCAGTTTAAATTTCATAGGGATATCTTTAATAGATATTGAGAAAATAAATTATAATTTTAAGGATTATTATCCCCATAACTCCCTTACTGTAAAGGTTGGAGACAAAAAAAACGGTGTATTGCTATTTCAGATAAAAAGCAATACAGTCATATTTAAAATAATTTATAAGAAGTCCGTGCAGCTTTCTCATGATTATACTGGTAGACACTTTATCACGTAAAATATGCTGTAAGATTTAAAATATACCGTTTTGGCTTATTGTTAGGTAATTACAAAATACCAGCAGGGGCAACATGCCACATCCATATATTTGACCTGCATCGGCAAGACAATTTGTTCAAGAATCCACTGAAGTTTGACCCAGATCGATTTTTACCTGAAAATAGTGTTGGGCGACACAATTACGCGTACATACCATTCAGCGCTGGCCCTAGGAACTGCATTGGTGAACCATTTATTATTTTAAGCGAAGATTACAATTAGAACGGCAGACATGAAAATGTAGCATTTATTAAAAAAATAAATTTCTACATAATTTTTGAGAATGTTGATTTCCTAAACGAATTCGTGTCAATGGCGATCTATTTTCATCGAGTACTTTTTGCACAGCAATATACTATCTTTAAAATTGTTTCAGTATTTATTATGTAAAGGCTGTCATTTTCATATATAAAGAGTAGCTTTTTAGATGGCGAGGCTTGGCGCTTGTTTCACAAAAAAATTATACGTCTTTAACAAGAAATTTCGCTCACGCTCAAAATTATCACAATTTATGATGTGGAAAATAAATATATAAATCCTTTTTTGTTTTTTTTATCAACTTCACGCTATATTCCACATGTAACAGGGTAGGCAGAGGGAGCCTAGTGTTAAGACACTCTGTTTTCGTTCATACTGAGGAAGGTATATAAAAAAGTTTATTTTGTTTATATTATATTTCAGGTCAAAAGTTTGCCATGATAGAAATGAAGTCGGCATTAACGGAAATTTTGAGAAATTTCAAGTTACTTCCCGTGACTAAGCATTCTGATCTTCAATTTATTTCGGATGTAGTCCTTAGAAACTCCGGACCCGTTTATGTCAAATTTGTGAAACGAACTATGGAATAGACTTGGATTGTTAAATAATTTACTAAGCAGCAATTAACATATTAAGTTAAATTGTGTTATCGCATAAGTGACATTGTGTCTTTTTCGATAATAAAGTTTCTTTAAACCTATAACATTAACGTGGAAATAAAAATGTACTATATTTAATAATTATTATTTTATTTCTACTAATTTTGTCCATACCAAATTTCTGTGTCATTTGAGATTGACTCCTTCTTGTGCTGGAAAATAGCTGAATAATATTTTATATTTGTCCACTTCACCCGGAGTATTACTTAACGAGACTGTCATCTATATAGAGCTACTAACGGCGGATTAGAAAAATCGGACAGGCGCGGATCGGGCTCGAAGTCTCGAGCTTTTTTGAAATTCAAGCTTGGCTTAGTTTTGATTTCCTCTATAGTGTCCAAAAATGGGTTTTTTGCAATATAAATGGCCATGTCTTTTGCGTTAGTAAAATTTCTGGGGTGGGCACTGACCACCCCTCTACCCTATACCTACGCCCATGGATATATGTACCTATAGGTTGATAATTGTAATAACTAAAATTCTATAGACATGAGCGTTCACAATTATATACTATCTAAATATACGTTGATACCAGTCTCGACGTAGAAGTTGGCACTCCTCGGGATAGTATTTATAAGCGACAGGCTGAAAATAATGGTTCAGTACAGTTGGAGATAACACGACGCCTGATTGAACGTCTCCCTGTGTCGCAATACTTCGGAAGAATCACGTCTTTTAATCACACTTCGTATGCGTTTCTTTTCCAAGTGCAGTTTTGACGATTTCGTAATGGAATATGGCAATGATTTTGAAGTGAGTGGTTTAAGATTTTTCTTTTATTTTATCTTAATATTTGATGTTGATATATATTTATTTCACTATTACTACTACCACCGTATTTTACGTAATCTTTTCATTAACAGTATATTTTACTTCATTTTAAAGCAAAACAAAAATACATGGTGTCAGAATAGGGTTTTTTATTTTATTTAATCTTATCAAAAATATCTAGAGAGTATTAACAATAACAGGTATTGAGATTAAGTTATATATATGTAAGTTTGTTTTTAGCTTCAAGCAACATAATATAGCGGAATAGAATTTAAAAAGTATATGTGTAATTATCGTGTAAAATTAAAATAAGGGGAAATGTATTAAATTTTAGAATATGTTAAATATATATTTTTTAACCGACTTCTGTAAGATAAGGAGGTTATCAATTCGACTGTATTTTTTGAGTAAAGTTATAAATTAAATAAAACATAATTTAGGTATATCTTAGGTAATTTTATTTCAAAAAATTGAAAACTATATCTTAAACGAATTACAAAAGAAATAAAATTATTTTTCATTCATGAAAAAGTTCAGTTGTTGCGTATGAGCACAAGTGTGTCTCTGTAAATGCGACTGGCGGTGAGTGCCGTCCAGAATGTAGCGAAAAATAGGGAACGGAGTGAGACTTAACATTAGGTTTCCTCTGCCTACCCTGCTGTGTGCTGAATACAGCGTGAAGTTGGAAAAAGAAATAAAATTATATTTCCATAATAAAATTATCTTATGATGTTTATTTTTTTTTCAAATATCATAAAATTACAGCATACCTAACATTTATATTAATATTATCTTAAAAACAAACGGATAAAAGTGACTACAAATTATATTTGTATTACGATATAAAATGATATAATTTACTATGACGTTTAATATTCACGTGGAAAAACGTCACAACTGAAGTAAATAGTGTCACTTAGATAATGAACGCCGGCCGAGGGGCCGGGTGCGCCAGTCAACGCCTGCGCGCTGTAGCAAGGCTGTAGAGCTCGAGCGTTCTTCATTTTACCCTACCGGCCGCCGTTATGCACAGCCGTCAGCTTCGCAGGCTCGTTGCCGTCCGCCACCCTCCTTTTAAACAGCTGACAGTATGCCTGTGCCACCGACATTACAGTCAAGTGAGGCCCGTCTATGTTATAGAACGACCTGTGAGTGTCCTTTCTGTTCAGCTTTTCGTGTTCCTTCCGCGCTATGTACGACATTGGACCTTGACACGGTGACCGGAGAGGAACCGGAAATCGTAGGGATCTGTTGGTGAAAATTCCAAAAAATAACGTTAATTTCTTTACAGAAATGGCGCAATTCAGCACCGAGCTTCTACGCCGCCCAATCTATAGATATGAGGTAAGATAATCAATTCTCTTTTATTTACAAGTGACAGTCTATTTATAACTTTTTCTAACGAGACAATTGCCCGATGAGAGTAATATTAGAAGTGTTTTATTAAAAATCAATTGTTAATAATGGCACATATCGACTCCTATTGATCTATATTAAAGTCCAGACAGAATACGTAACAAATATATCATAGACGCCGTGCGCCGAGTCCTTGTTTAATTCACCCCTGACATTAAATGCACACCATGTATAATTACGATGATAGTGTAGAGAAAATTGGTATTCAATAACTAATGAAAAGACTTTTTTTTAAACATGAATAAATAATATAGTATGGTGCATGAAGAGCATCTAAATTGCAGTTATAGTCATCAACATTACATATGAGAATAGTATGTATTGTAATGGGTACATTCTAATAGAATATTGTGTTCCCCTTTCATGGCGCAGACACTACTCATTCGTGCACAACTTAGACCCAGCGTGAGTACTTTTACAAACGACATTGCATGTTTGTTCATTTGTCTTTCGCCTTTTAGCAGTTATTTTACACGTATATAATACCTATATGATAATAAACTATTTGTATAGACACATATATACAAGCCTTTACAAGTAAATCATTGCGCTGATTTACATTATGTGAAATAAGAGGTAGATAAGGCGTAACAGACAACTACTGTTGCTCAGATATCATATAGCTAGTCATAGCTCAGCGTATAGATAATATTAAATGAAAATATCTTAGAAACATGTAGGCTTATGTAAGTACGTATGTATAGATATATTTTTATACATACCCGCTTGGGATTTTTAAATCAAATATTATTGAAAAAACTTCTCTATTACCTATCCTTGAGTGTGTTTCGATGTTGGTAAAGTTCCAAAACAACAAAAGTCACGGCGATTGTTGACTTGTTTGCACAGCAGTCGACTACGTCGCTGACACACCCGCGCGTGATGCTTCAATTTTTGTATCATATAAATAGACTCTATGTGACGACATATTTTAGGCACTCAGTACTGCTCCAGCAAAGTCGTAGTTTTTGTGACTAATTTATTACAAAATCACGTATTTAGCGATCCTTTGCTAGCTTATTTGATATGTACGAGTAGTTGGTACCCGTAATTGCATGATTGGCAACTAATTAGAATATTAAATATCAATAATATTATTTTAATCCTGCAGGGTGAGAGAAGGTTCACATAAAAATGCAGATGATGTCCTATTTGACATGTTCAAGAATGAAGATTCAGGTTTACTTCCCGTAGGCAAATTTTTGGCCGTAAGTTTTTTAACGAGATTAACACAACTTATTTTTAAGGAAATGGCAAAATTCATATAAACACATTGAGTTATTGAATGTTTTTTAGGCACTGAGAACCACAGGAATTAGGAAGAATGATCCTCGAGTTAAAGAAGTTATGCATAATTTGTACAAAGTTCATAAAGAATCAAACTTTGAAGGGGGATCTCCTGAAACATTAAAACTCGACCGAAAAAGTTTTAAGGAGGTAATTTCACCGAACATAGTGTTAATTACAAGGGCATTTCGCAGTCAATTTGTGATTCCTGATTTTCAAGATTTCATCAAGGATATAGAAGAAATGTACTGGGCAGCCAAAAGTAAAACAGATGGTAAAGTTGCCAGTTACATACCACAGTTGGCACGAGCAAGCTCTGAAAATTGGGGCGTTAGTGTCTGCACAATAGACGGACAACGGTTTTCGATCGGTAATTTTTTTTGAAGATAATTTTTACTAACTACCATAAAACTTTTGACTACATTCATGTGATGGTTTATAATAGGTGATGTCAATGTTCCATTCACTCTACAATCCTGCAGCAAACCATTAACTTATGCTATGGCGCTAGAGACGCTGGGCCCTGACACGGTACATAAGTATGTTGGCACGGAGCCCAGTGGCCGAAACTTCAATGAACTCGTCTTGGATTACGATAGTACGTATTTTGGACATTTTATAGTGGAATGTTTTGTATTTCAAAATGCTTAAAATATATATTGCCTAATTAATAGGGGATAAACATTAGTATTCCTACTACTTAATTTAGCTGCTTCTTCGCTGTTCGACGAAACTACTAAACAAAAAATTGAATTACCTACTATTAAAGTAATATGCGTTTATTTATTACAGTGAAACCTCACAATCCCATGATCAATGCTGGTGCAATCTTAGTATGTTCTTTGTTGAAAACTTTGGATAAACCAGAAATGACACTCGCTGAAAAATTTGACTACGTCATGTCATTCTTCAGTCGTCTCGCGGGTAATGAAGTATTGGGTTTCAATAATGCTGTATTTTTATCGGAACGTGAAGCAGCTGATAGGAACTATGCGCTTGGATTTTATATGCGGGAACATAAATGCTATCCAGAAAAGACTAACCTTCGCGAATGTATGGATTTTTACTTTCAGGTACCTACCTAAGTACAATTAATTTAAATAAAAATACTGAATGTTATCTATGATTGTAGTATTTAATCAATTCGTAGTACCTAATATATTTGATTCATAACTGTTTGACTAGACAAAGTGTAGCGTTCGCGTTATACCGCTACTCGGAACGTATATCTAGTAGGTACATACGCTTACTTACAAGATATTACTAAAACGGGCCGAGAAATATAAACAGAAATCATTTTATTACAACATTAAGGAACTACTCCTTAAGCAATTGTTACTTTTAAGCAATTGTACCTTTTAAAATTCTATGTTACTCATAAAGAGAATGACTTATTTTTAGTGCTGTTCCATGGAGGCGAATTGCGATATAATGTCAATAATGGCCGCTACCTTAGCTAATGGGGGTATTTGTCCTATAACCGATGAAAAAGTTCTCAGGCCGGATTCAGTTCGTAATGTGCTGTCTTTAATGCATAGCTGTGGAATGTACGATTATTCCGGACAATTTGCATTCAAAGTAGGTTTACCAGCCAAATCAGGGGTTTCTGGAGCCATGTTGATCGTAGTACCAAATGTTATGGGAATTTGCACATGGTCTCCACCTCTTGATCCACTAGGAAATAGCTGCCGAGGCCTTCAATTTTGCGATGTAATTATACTTATTTATTAATAATTTCAAAGTAATGTTTGTTATTTTTTAAAAATAGACAAAATATTTTTTGTTTACCTAATTATATTAATTTTTACAGCAATTGATTGATCGTTTCAACTTCCATAAATACGACAACATTCGTTACGCTAGCCACAAAAAGGATCCACGTCGTTATAAATTTGAATCAACTGGACTAAGTATCGTCAATCTCCTGTTTTCTTCCGCGAGTGGAGATTTGAGCGCCTTAAGAAGGTAATTAAATATACAGTGACTAATAGTAAATATTATGTGTATAAGTGACTATAGGCGCAAATACCTACCAATGTATTCAAAATTCATATACATTTATCAATAAACATAACTAAAATAGAAATAAAAATAAATATCTATATTTATTAGTACTTCAGATACTCCCGAGGGGTTCCAACAAGAAAAGGAACAACCGCCACCTTCAAGGGAATAAATTTAAATAATTCAAGTAACCTTGCTTAATGAATTACTTTGTTGTTATAAGAGCTAAGTTCATCTTAACATTAGTTAAGATTTACTCAAAATCACCGTCTATTAGTCACTTGTAGTTTTCATACAGATACTATAAAGAGATCAGTGTCTTCGCAAATAAGTATATATGTTACGCAAATTTTCTTTTTTACTTTTGCTCTAAAATACAATCTTAGGCTACTTTTGAGCAACCTATATTTATTTTGCAGCTACTTCAAAAAACAAGCTGACGCTTTATATTTTCCACAGCTAAACTCTTCTCATAGAAGTCATCAAATAAGTAGTTGAACATATATAAAATAATTTAAAGGATAATTAATATAGGTATTCAATTGATATGAATCTGGTGTTTTGTTTTCTAGACACCATCTTTCTGGAATGGACATGACTCTATCTGACTACGACGGCAGAACAGCTTTGCATTTAGCAGCAGCAGAAGGGCATCTTAGTTGCGTGGACTTCTTGCTCGCTCAATGTGGAGTTCCTCATGACCCACAGGATCGCTGGGGAAGTCGACCGCTCAATGAAGCTGAGACATTCAACCACACCGCTGTTGTCCAATATTTAAAGGAATGGGAGAGATCCCATCCACAAGACAAACTTCTTGAACGTGCCCCTGACACGGTTGATCAAATTCTTGATGTTAAACCGGACGCTGATGATGCCGTTAAGGATCCAAGTATACAGGAAATAGTAACCAGAAATGGCGACAAAGTTCAGTAAACGTCGACTCATATTATGAGCTGTTGTTGAATTTTCAAGTATTATCAGTATTCTTGTATTAAGCTATTTACTTGTTTGGTTATGTTATATAAATCAGGTAAATGCTAAAAATACTGTAGGTACGTAACAAGAATAATCGTGCCTTTGTGACGTTCGGTAAACAGAGTTTGTTATTGAAAATATCATGACTAGGAGGCGCCACGATTATATACTCAATTAACTGAAAATGTAGACCTTTTTAAATTTAAGTAGCATAGACATCGTTATGTGTGTTAATGATTTTCTACAATTATAAGAAAATTATATAAAATTTTATATACCAATATTTAGTGAATCTCAAATATTTAAATTATACTTTCATTAGTACGTTATTTTCAATTTAGTTTAATAAAAGTCTAATAAGACTGTGATATTATTTAATTTGTATTAAACTAGATAAAGCTTGTCGTCATAGTTAAATTGTTTATTTTTTATTTACTTACTTATATATAAATAACTGTTTACCTTGTATGTATAAGTTATAATCTCCATACAAATTTATTTTAGTAAATACACTAGCTGATAAAAGATAACAAAGATATGTTCACTCGTATCGTATATATATTCATATCAAAGGAACCAAATTTTATATAATCATATTAGCTACAATACGGTCAACAAGTATTGGCCGCCCTGGAGTTGAGTTAGCTGTAGACGGCTTTCAAAGTCAGCTTTGGTTTCGATTTACTCTCCACTACAGATGTTCTTTCTTAATTTTTTTTCTCCCTAATATACAAAAAATCTCATTTTTTTAAAAAAAAATATTAACTTTAAATGTACTTATTTTATAATATTGGTAGATAAAATTAAATATATGTAAAGCAAAATTAAAATAAGGTGGCTGTCCTTTTCCTGTCTAAATCTGAAATTATGATATTTTGTAACTGTAACATTCCAAATACAATAATTTTGCATGAATTTCTAATTTGAAGATTAAAGCAATCTATCCTTTGGCAATATGTATCTAAGTATATTATATCATTTTATCTCATTTATACATATAATACATGAAATGTAATAAAAATGCTAATATTTATTTAAATGAGCTAACTATTTACAGAGCATGTGTAATTGTTTCCTACAAAAAAAATGTTTAAATTTAAAATGCTTCTTCTGTTCTATCTCAATGTGACAATAATATTTAATTATAGCTTGTATGGTAGATTATTCCAATAAATATACCTGTTATGTGTATTTAAGTCAAATAAAGTGTTAAATTAATGTTTTCAACTTGATTTTATTACTTTGACAATCTATTGTTTATTTTTTATACAAATCCTGAGTGTAGATTTTGCAATGCGCTGTCGTGGCCCAGGGGCACAGAAGGGGGTGTGACTGTAGCGCGACGGTTGTGGGTTCAATCCCTACCCGAGGAAATAAAATATTAATTTAAAAATGTATATTTCCATTTCTTCACTCTGGTGTCGAGGCATAGCACGGCGCGAATTCCGTAACTCAACACACAATGCCTCTAAGACTTGGCGGAAAGTGGGCAACGGAGGGTCTTAACACTAGGTTCCCTCTGCCTACCCCTCTGTGTGCAGGATACAGTGCAAAACTGATTTGATTATTTCTGCTTTAATTTTTATAAAATAAAGAAAATTATTGACCATACAAATTTGGCAATGTGGGTCTGTAGGGGAGTATAATGGCTTGAGGCAATAAAAAAATTATTTTGGAAAATCTGACAGGAATAGAAAAAAAAGCAAGATAAGTGCAATCAATACATTCAGAATAAAAAAATGGACATAATATAATTATATCTTTATTCTCTTAAAATATATGATCTTTTTGTATTTAGATAAGAACAGGAATGAGTTTTAAAATACTCATAAACTTACTAAACACCAACTAAACATGCAGTAAATACTTAATTAACTTTTTCATTTATTGATATTCGGACTGGTGAGGATATTATCCCTAATAATTTACAATCAGCTTCTAATAATGTTAAATCAGTGCTAGATCCTAAGAACCTAGAAGATAGTTCTAAGTCTTTAATTTGTATTCTAACTTTGGCTCCTCGTACATATTCCTCCCCTCTGTTGGTTGGTCTTGTACATACACAATGAAATTTCCATCCAAAATCTATATACAAATCATCCTCTACAATATGAAAGATTTTACCTGTGACTATTTTATCTACTGGGTCACCAAGCTGAAAGTCAGTTTTTAATATTAGAACTTATAAAAATATGGATAAGGAAGATATTTTATTACTTAATACTTATTAATTACTTTATACTTACATCAATTAATTTCGAATTTCTTAGTAGGGATGCAAATGTTTGCTTTGCAACTGGTTCTTCTTGTAGAATTTGAGATTGTTTTTCAAAAGATTTTGCAAAACCTCCTTTTTCAGGTGTATTATAAGTTTGAGGTGTTTCATTTAATGTGTTTTGATAGTATTTTGCGGTAGTTCTGTAATATCGAGGATTTACCAAATATTTACGTGATCTCAAGTTTTTACGAAGACTTAAAAACCAGATCATCTTTCCTATTATATAGATGAGGATCAAGGAACCAAGATATAGTCTATCGACGGTGGTATATCACTATTTTTATTTTAAAGACTGATGGGTAGATGGGTTACATTATATGAATACAGTCTTTTAACCACAGAACACATTTACTCAAATTATGCTTCTAACCCCAAATTTTAGTTGTCTTAAACATTGTCTATGTGTCAGTGGATTCAATTTATCTGTAATTTATATTGCTGATGATATATCATCATAAATTAGATCTTCACTTATTTTTATTTAACACTATTATAGCATTAGATTGTTTATCGAACATTAAAACAGCTAAATTTATAAAAATACCGTATTTTTGTCTACAGTTTATGGTATTTCTTCCTCTTTATCTACGTTTTGTATTGTCAACGTCATTTTAATGAGTCAAATGGTCAACACGCATCATAAACGTCACGAGCGATTTACAGATTTTGATAATGTCGAATAATTAGACAAATAAGCTTAAACCAGTACAATGACTGAAGATCAAGATGTTAAAGATTCACAATCTGATTCAGGAAGCAAAACTTTTATTAATAAAAATAAAGACAAAAAAGCGAAACCACATCGACCGTTGACAAAAGTGATTACAACATTGTTATTTTGGTGTCTGTGCATATGCTTCTTGGTTATTTATTCTATTTTCGTAAATGTTTTAGATTATACTTCGAAGATTACCCCCGACAATGACCGAAGAGGCATTTATAGAACAAGTTTCGCCAATTCCTGAGCACGATCATTTCTATTTTGCTAAACCTGATCTTTCTTTAGGAAACAATGTGTATTCGAGAGCCTACATAAACTTTACTAATGTTGATGATATTTATCTATTTAGAGATAAATTTGACGGCTATGTTTTTTTAGACGAAAAAGGTAAACAACATACTTTTACACCAAAATAAAAACTGTTACACTTTGTTGATTGTTTAATCATTTTTCTGTATACAGGTGTTGAGTATGTAGGTATTGTAGAATATGCCCCTTTTCAAAGAATTCCAAAAAAGAAAAAAAAGAAAGACCCTAAATGTGGTACTATTGAAAGTGATCCTATTTTTCAAGAATTTATTGAGAACTTACATAAAGATCAAGAACCTGAAAATCAGCCAAAATTGGAATATTCATACCCTGTAAATGAAAGTAAGTGTAAAATTTTGGCATTAATAATTAGAATTTACTAAGTATGAAATTATTTTCTGATATGATTCTGAATTTAAATCATAATTATATTTATTAATTAGTTCTATAGACAATGTTCAATAATATTATTTACAGTGCTACCAGTGTTACTACTTATTAATTCAATAAATCCATTTTTTTTCACTTAATATAGTAACTCTGTCAATTGTGACCTATAAAATAACCTTTTTTTGATTTGTTTATCATTTTTGAACTTCGGCTCCGTGAATAGGGAATCTTGCTCTGGTAACAAGGTAAGTCAAGAATTCAGTGGAAAGTGGGAATAAAAGTGTCTTAACTCTAGGCTCCCAAGTTCCCTCTGCCTACCCTACTATGTGGGGGATGGGTTTGAGTGTGAAACAAAAAAATAAATTAATAAGTGACCAATGTATAACAAATGATTTCAGTAGGAGATAAGAAGGTGCAATCAACACCATTGTTAGATTATCTTGCAATAAGAAAGCAAGATAAAAGGGGCAGAGATGAACGTAGGAGAAGAGAAAATGACAAACGTAAAATGAGAATTGAAAGGAAGGGGAAGGATCTGCCTATAAAGGTTTGTTAAAATTACATAAATAGATGTTTTAGTACAATGTTGGGCTGTAAGCACGACAATTGTGGGTTCAATTCCTATATGGGGGAATGAATTATGTTCATTCCCTTGCTTTGACAAAGAAGACAGCTCAGTGCTAAGTTCCAACACTCAACACATATGTCTTAAAAATTGGACCTATTCTGCTATACGCGAAACACAGTGTGAAGCTAAAAAATTGTAATGAACATGTGACACATGTTATAATAAAAGCTGTACATTTTCTATTTATGCAATGCTTTACTTACTATTTAATCAGGTAATGTGAACATTTCAATAATTCAACCTTTACTGGTCTTTAATAGTTCCAGATTAGTGAGATTCTTCTAATTCTATTATAATTGAATCATATAGAAGCAAATAAAACAATCTCAGTTTGAATAGATGTTTGAAAAGTAACATAAACATTTTTTGTTCCTGAACAAATTTTACGAGCATACTACTATTAGTAAATAAGTTAATCATTTAATTAAGCAGAAACACAGAAAACTTATTGGATTTGCTTATATGTGATTCAATTCTTTTATTAACTGCAAAATAATTCACACATTATTTGATATGAATGTAAAATAGAGAAATGGAAACTTATCAGAAGATGATGTTTATGATGACTTCTATTATAAATCAAGTAGACAACTATTTTGTTATGAAGAAAATAAAATTTATCATAAAACAAAAATTAAGTATCCAAACACAAATGTGGATTTTAAAACAAATGGTTCTGATGAAGTTACAAGCACTGATTCCGATTGGGACAGTCAATTTCCTGCATTAACTATGAAAATACACAGTACATTTACGTTAACTTCTAATAAGAAATTTAATCAGAAATATAAAGAAATTAGTCAAAAGAGCAGTGGTGATGCTACAAAGGTTCAAATTGTGGTTTAGTTCAAAAATTTATATAATTTATTTATTGTATATCTATCATCAACTAATATATTAACTAAAAACTATCAAAAATATTGTGTATATTAAACAATTATAAATATAGCTATTTTTGATTATCATAAAAGAAGAGTGTACAATAGACAATTTGTTATTGATAGATTGTTACATCTAGTATTTGTGCTATATAGACGATGATAATAAAAATATCTATTCTTTATACAACATTTTTGTCTTTAGTGTTTATGAGTTTTATACAATTCACATACTTCACTATTAGTACTAACCATAGTGTACCCTTATAACATATTCTCATAATAGCTAGTAAACATGTAAATAGGTATATATTAATGTGAAATATTTTTATTTGCTTCACACTGCATCCCATATAATAGCAGTATTAAGACACTCGGGTGATTTGTCTTGTTAGCAGAGCAAGAAAATGAAAATAAACATAAAATTTCCTATTGGGAATCCAACCCACAAACGTCGCGTTTATAATAATCGTTCCGTTCCGTTAGCTGTTGCGTAACTAGGGCCACGGCGGATTATTGAAGTTATGAATGTGTAAAATTTAGAAATATATTTGCGGCCGTCGTGGCGCGGAGTGGCACAAGGTGTGACTGTAACGCGACGGTTGTGAATTCGAGGAAGTAAAATATTTCTTTACGTTTATATCTACCATTTCTTCGCTCTGGTGTCGAGTTCTGCCACTCAACACCCAATGCCTCTAGGATTCGGCAGAAATTGGGGAATGGATTGTGTTAACACTAGGTTCCCTATGCCTACCCTGCTGTGTGCGGGATACAGCGTGAAGCTGATTTACTTTAGCTATTATATAGTGTAATTTTTTTTAAAGCATACTATACTATCCAACACAGTTTAGAATTACATTCATAATTTGAATGGTATTAAACACTGTTAAACTTTACTTGAGAAGTTATTGATGTTTACATATTATTAAACATGATATTCCATACATGTTTATTCTCACTCGAGTAAATGAAATATGTAATATTCTCATTTTCTGTCTCTGGTAAATAGGCAAAGCGATTCGTTGAATTCCTCCACTCAAAACGCAATGCTTTGTGAATTCGGCGGAAAATGGAGAACGGAAATATCTTAATCGTAACAGAGTGTCTGAACATTTTGTTCCTACCCTGTTATTTGCATCTTGCACACTGCGTGAAGCTAAAAATAATTATGTGATTCTTTAACTTTTCAGGAAGAAGATTCAAATGAAAGTGATGTCAAGAGGATTAAGCCCAGGGAAGGGGAAAGAGATAAATCAGTCAGTGATGTAAAAGATGATGATGTTATTACAGACAGCAAGGAAAGCCCAGTGTTTGAAGTGAAAGTATTTAAAGATCCAAGAAAGCTTACTGGTTTAAATACAATGATTGATAAAAAGAAAAGAATTGATTTAGAAAAGAAAGAAACTATTGTAAGAGACGATGAAGATGATGCCGATAAACTAAAAAAAGAGAGACGGGATAAATTTAAAGAATCTCCTCGTGAGCAAAAAAGTAAAAAATATAGTGATACTCGCAAAGAAAGACTAAAGCAAGCCGAGATAGGAAAGTCGGATAAGCAATCTGTTATCAGTAAAATTATGTCTTCTGAGGGCAAACCTAAAACACTTAATTATGATGATATTAAACCCTTTACTCAGTTGCCACAAGTCAAGACTGATGATTTAACGAAAATGATCGAAGATATGGATCGTAAATTAAAGGACGATCAGTCAGAGAGCAAGAATCAAGATGATTTTGAAATGTCAAAAATGAGAAGGAACAGTCTGGATTCTGGGGATATGTCAGGAAAAGAGGAATCCACATTGAAAACACAAAAATCTTTTGATGATAGAAGTAAATCTAGTGATAGGGAGGGATCTGAGGAGAAAGAAAAAGGTGACAGTAGCGACCGGCGTACAGAAAGAAGAATAAGAAACAAGGTAAGAATTGTATGTAAATAATTTTTTATTCATTTATGTTTAAAAAAAGTACAGATATATTAAGTGGGTGATTATTATCTATCAGATTAGTTGTGAGGAAGTTTGATGGTGGAACCGAAAACAAATATGAACAATTTTTGTATATGAGATATCATTAATTGTATTAGTTTACTATCTTAAACTTTCAAACTGGCCCTCAGTATTATATATTTATGGAAACTCTATGTTTCGAACACTACTGTCTCAGTCTACTCGTTAAATTTATCCGGTTAAAGAGATTTATTTAAAATGTACAAGGAGAAAGCGTGAAGTTACAAAAAGAACACAAAAAATTGAGATTATCAGACAGATAGTATCATAACTTATGAATCATCTTCGATAGGGAATAAATGTTAAATAGATAGTGAATAAATATTTGAGAAATAGGGGTATCTCTTTCTTCCTTTTTGATATCATTACAAACAAATCTCTCATTATTCTGTCTCCATATTTGTAAGGTTAACCGAAATATATATTTTTAATTTATTGCATATATATATATATATACATTTTTGTTGTTATCGGTAAATACATTCGCAAGTGTAGTGGGAGTAAGTAGCCAGAATCCAATGAAATGTGAATTGACATATGTTTTTTTAAATTTTCTAGTAGCTTCTAGACAACTAACCAAAAATAATTTATTCAAGAATAACTTCAATGTACTTCGTACTTTCAGGACCGCCCTAGCTTAGTCATATACCAGCCAGGTATGGGCAGGTTCAGCAAACAGCGGCTAGCTAAGGAAAAGGACCAACATTCACCAACCACAGGCAAATCTATAAACGACAGCGAAAAGAAAGACACTTGAAACATGGACATTGACTTCCAATATTCGGACATCAACGGAATTAACCGGAGCTGGCATTGAAACGTTCCCGATGAAAGTAGCAGAGGACCCTTGAACGTGCCAACTCATGACACTGTACTGTTCACCAAAACCTGTCGTTTCGTTTCATTTATTCGCGCAATTCGCTCACAATGTTTTTGATTCATAATAAAATCAGTGTAACGATAATGCTTTATTTTTAGCTTGTGACTGTTTAGTTCTGTATGTTTTATTTCATTTTAAATATAATTCGTTTTTTAAATGGGATTTTGTGTGTTTGTCTTTTTTTATATTTTTATAGAATATTTCGTTTTGAAGAATCTAAAGTATAAAATCCGATAAGAATATAATTAGACATCTATTGGAATTACAATTTATCAAATAATAAAATTTTTGACTTAATAATTCCTTTCTCGAAATATTCAATCCTGAAAATACTAATTCACCAAAAACTAACTATTGCCTTCTTAAGAATTTTTTAGATTGCATTGTCATGACTACTATGAATAAAGAAAGGAAACGGAATGTATTTGCGACATTAAATACTATTGGAAAAAAATATGCGATTTAACGAATCTGTGATTTTAAAATTTTGTTGTCTGTTTGCTTGTACACTCACATCTTCTGAAATGCTAAACGGATTTGAATTTTTTTTTTGTATCACTATTAGACCTGAGCAGGATTAATACTTAGACTATGTATGATTTTGAAGATTGACACTGCTACAATGACACATGTACAACATTAGTGGTACAACAACACTATTAGGATAAATTAAATGCGTCCTTAACAAATTTGTCGATGTAACATGATTTTTGATTTTCACGATCTATACTTTAAATGAAATTCATAGACCGGATTAATGGCGTATACCTACCCGTGACCACGGACTATTGCAAAATTTTGGAAACGTCGTTTACGTCGAAACGTTTGAAATGAAAAATTAAAGATTTCGAATATCTGACAAAGAACTACGTATAAAGATTCAGCTAAATTATAAGAAATAACAAAATGGTCGGTGATTTTATTTTAAAAAATATATATATAATTGAAAATGTAAGACGTCGTCGCACAGTGAGGTTTTTTGTTATAAATTAGCTTAGCTTATTTGTAAAATTTTACGAGTATTGAAAAGTCTATTGTAACATATTGTTATATAAGTAGAATTATATGGGTATTTTTATAAAACAAAGGCAAACGAGCGTAAGGGTCACCTGATGGTAAGTGATCACCGAAAATAAAGCTGCTGCAAACTAAGGGTATTGTTAAATGGTATACGAAGAAGGTAAATACTGAATTACTAAATATTATACCTTGATTGTCTGTTCTCTAATGTTCTTATATTATAAAGCATTCTTGTCTGAAAATCATAATTATGAATACCGTCCGCAAAGTCTAACTGAGCTTTGCATTTGTGTGAGTGTTCATAGGTATATAGTGTAGATATAACGTCGCCCGTCAAGGGTGGCATCTTTTTCGTCGCCTAAATCCGTTTATACTGTTAAATGACAAGTTACGAGTAGTTAAAAGTAACTTAAAAGTAATGAAGGCGAATCTTTTATTTACTTATTTTATGCAATTTATAAAATATTTCTTTTTTTAAAAAAACCTTTATTTCAAAATATTTAATCCAATTAATATTTTCTATCACAGTGCATAAGCTAATACAAACCATTATTTTTATATCTAAAATCTAATTTTATTATATTACAAACATAAAAATTCTTAATTACCCATAATATCTTTGGTAAATTTTAAAATGAAACATTCAGTTACACGTGCAAATTATTATTTTAACAAAATTAATTTTCTATTTAAACTTAACATTAATTAATAAAAATAAGGTAAATATTTTATATCTTAAGGTTATAAACACATTGTGCTTCGTAGTGATAAATTTATTTATCTAGTCAGCCTTTAAAAGCCTCTAATGTTAAAATAATATATTTGATAATATATTCTTGACTACAAATTAGACTTGTAAAAAATGGTTACCAGCAATGTTTTCTCTTCTTCAGGATCAATGACAAAATATTTTATTTTAAAATACTTATAATGACATAATTATTTTTATCATAATTAGATATAAACTTATACACTCTTTTATAAACTACAATTTACATATAAAATATAGTTTTTGAATCACTTTTTTTTCTATTATGTTATTTTTTAATGCAAAGAGCTATGCGACGTCATAGATATTTAGTATATACTTATCTACTATAAACTTATAACATCTCAATTTATGTATTTTTTCTATAGCCTGATGTAAAAATTCATACTCATACAAACATTCTCATAAATTTAACCATACTTATTACATTTTATCAATAAATTATGATTCTAAAATACATGAGATATTTCGGTTGTAATAATTACACTTAACATGTCCTTACTTTTTATACTTACATGTGAATAGTTCTTGTCTTTTACATTCTGTAGGTATTTATAATTTTGAAAAAACGCCTTAAAGATGTCGAAGCTAGATTAATTTGGACGGATGTAGCTATAATTATTCAAACTGTTGATTGTCGTACAAAACAAACGGTGATTCAATTACTTATGTTGATAAAGGCCCGACTTATGATAAAAAGTATTATATTCGGCACACCTTAATACTAGGACACGTCATTGAGAAGTAGAGCTGACGATTTTTGGTCTTCAGTTGGAGCTTTCTTCACTTCTTTGGTATTACGCTTCGTCTGCGCAACGTTATGTCGATGCATAATGTAGAGCAATAAAACGAAACCAACCAAAAAGCCTGATAGACCACCAGCTATAGTTAGCCATGTGCGCCGACGCGACGATCTGGAGTTCTGAAGGTGAAAAACAATATGTATCATTTAAATTAGCATTTTACAACTTTTCGTTTTATTTTTTAGCTTAAGCAAAAATAATAGTTTTGTATAGGAATTCAGAATAAAAAATAGTTAGATACTTAAGTTAACACTATGATACGGATATCATTAAATATTTTAAAAATATTATCAGACATTATTAACTATTTTATCTTACCCCAGCTGTTACCAAATTTTGACACTCTCGATACGTTGTATTTAGATTCTTTGGCAACTCAAGTGAAGGACAATTTTCGAATTCTGTAAATAAAATAAATGAAATAATTATCATCATCATCATCATCAAAGCCATCTTTTGTCCACTGTTGGACAATGTGGTGGTGAGAATTGGGGCCTTCCCCAATTCTCGCCACCACACTCGATCCTCAGCTTTTCGATAATAATTATACATACAACAAATTATTTCTAAATATAGTATAACTGGAAAAGAGGACAATTCTGTACATTAATTGAAATAAAATGCTTCTTTGTATACAAACAAGTAACAAAAGCTAAAAATATAGTTTTTGAATTCTTTTTCCTGAAATTTTCCGATTTTTTATAAAATAATATTTCTCCGCAAATTAATAAAATAAGTAGGTATAAATAATATTTACATACCTCTAGAATTCAGTCTCGTATAATCGCTAAGTTGAAAATAAATTTGTTTCTCCTGGAACCACTTGATGCTCAACTTCAAGTCACAGAGTTTTATAGTATCGATTGAATCTGTTAAGTCTAGTTTCGTAAGCCGGCACATAGAACTCAAAGTATGGACGTCTATTGTCGTCAGTGGGTTGTGCGATACATTGTATAGCACCACCTGAGGTAGAATTCCAAAATCTGGCAGCACTTTTATTTTACAATCAGACAGATCCAGTAACTCCAGAGGTGCCTTGATAGGTTTGCTTATTTCCATACTATTTAAGCTTAAATGCAACAAAGGATTTCCATTTAAATACAGTTTTCGTAACGATGGCAATTGAAATATTGTCTCTGGAAGTTGGAAGATTACATTCTTTGAGAGGTCCAATGTTTGCAGATCCGTCAAGTATGCAAACGCATCTTTATCTATTGAGTAAATTTGGTTCTCAGACAGATATAGGAATTTTATGCTTGTATAGTACGATAATGTGTCGGAGTGCACTTCCTGTAATTTATTGTCGCTGAAATCGAGTATCTGTAAAAAAAATTATAATTTATTTTAATAAAATTTAATTCTGACGCAAAAACATCTATTCAAGTTGAACTTGAGACATTAGTCTTTAATGTGTGTAATTTTTACCAATTTCTTTTTTAAATATTTCAATTTTATGGCTTATCAGTCTAAGTGATTTATGAAATAAAAATATTACAGTTTAAGAGCAATATAATGAAATTTTCTTATCATATAAAAAGTATCTCTGATAAAAGTGAAGCCTAACAGCCAATTAGAACTATGCTTAAGATAGTAAATAGAGATAAGAGAATTATTTCTTGATTAAATGTACTTTGTTTTAAACTTTGACGAAGTACTTCTATGATACAACGTCACAGCAAATGACCCACCATAGATTATAGTATGGGATTATGATGGACATTATGACAAGGTAAATAATGAACAATGCTTAAACAAATAGCATTAAAACACATTTATACACGAGTATTTATAGACAGATAATATAATAATAATGTTGGAAATGGGTTATTTTAGTTCTATGCTGCTTTCACTGCTATTTTGTTTCATTTTTTAGTTTAAACTATTTTTAAGAAATAACAAATGAACACCATTTTCATATTAACGTACTAGTGGACCCGGACGCGGCTACGCCTGCTTGAACTATAAGAATATTTATTAAATATATTTATGAAATTATTTTCAGTTTTTTCAATAGAATTAGTAAGAAAGAATAATAAGTAGAGACATATTATTAGAAAAAATATCTGAGTTATTGAAATGAATCAACAAAAGTTACTAAAGGATATTCTTAATATTAGAAAAAGTACCTAAAGTTTTCCGTGCGTGCGTACATACTCGTAGATATCGACTCTTTGAAATAACTAAACATTTCTCTATATTAAATAGGATAATTAATTATTGTGAGCAATATGAATCATATAAATATAAATTATACACAGCAAATAATTACATAAAAATTAACAATAGTTCGAAAATGTATGAAAATTTTTAAAACGTCAACGTCATCTGCCCGTTCGCGTCGGTCATACTATGTCGCCCGAAGGCTAGGTCATTTCGAATCAGTGACATCTCCTTAAGTATTTATTAGAATGTTATACAGTAAACTATAATTTTAATCTAGATAAAATGTTTAAAATGACTTTTATATTTATTTTCAGAAGGATGAATATCAAAATATAAGTTCATTTTGGGTGACGTTTTCTTAAAGCACAAACACAAACAAACTTTGCTTTGGTTCTTATTAACATGGCAGAATAAATTGCATGTCAAATTAGAAAGTATTTTAATTTATTAGTACATATGTGTAATGTAATGTTATATAGCCTGTAGCACTTCTTACGAATGCAGCTTTCATACAAAACAAAAACAAAGTAAATCGAACCAGTAGATCCAGAGATCTTAGCGTTCAAACAAACAAACAAACTCTTCCTCTTTATTATATTAGTATAGATTACAGCGGCGCAAACGCCATGTTGTCGCTCGCCTAAACTTATTGTTAGGTATATTGTAGCTAAATTATACAAAATCTTTACATATATTACTGTTAAGTTTCAAGTAAATTCGTTTAGTCGTTTGAAAGTGAAACAAGCTTCACAAATTTTCACATTTATATTACTCGCATAAATATATTTAGTATACGAGTATTTCAGACCAACCTCAATTCCTCCCTTGAGACTAGGTATCTTAGACAACCTTAAGCCAGCACAATGCGCGCCATACATTTCATAAGCGTATGCGTAAGTACATCGTGTGGGAAGGGACGCCAGAGCTTCAATATCCGTCACCTCTTTAGCGTTATTGCTGAGAATCAACACTGTGAGACTCAAAAGGTACCTGAAAGTTAAATTATAAAATTAATTGTATTTTAAACTGATTCGGCTAAAAATTATCCTAGAGTGCTTAAAAATGTTTCTTCACAGAATATTTTCATCATTTCGTCCGTATATTTTCATCGATCCGTCATTTCGTACTCCTAAAGGACATAATAGCGCTCCCCGCATCACATTACACCTTGATATATGAAGTGTTACATCTCATATACGTTTAGTAATTTCACTAACTATTTTGTCCTTCACATTTGAATAGTAGATATCTAAGGTTCCTGTACTTACACCGTTTGGCACCTTCTAAAAATTTGTGTATTCAATAAAATTATTCTTTTGAATGTTATCACTATACATACATTTTGTGTACCCGCAAATGAAGAATAGAGTTTTGTTTCTAGTTATGCCTAGTCTAGTTATTTGTGTCTAGTTTAGGTGCACAATTTGTAATTGTCACTTATAAAATTAGGCTCAAATCGGATCAAATATATGAATTAAATAAACATTAATTGATGCGTTATTTAAATATAATTAAAATGTTGTAATAGTTAATTGACTCTAGCTATCTGTCCACTGACGTTTAACTTTAAAACTGTTATACTTAAAATCTATAATAATTTAATGAAGTTTAAATAAGTACGGATACAGTACCCCTAATTATGAATTTCGAAGGAATCCTATAGGAAAATATTCATAATTATGACAATATTTAATATTTTCCTGTCTGTATATCAATAGGGTCATTTTTGTATTACTTTCTGGAATAAAACTCAATTTCTTGTGACTTTATCTTAAAGCTACGTTATCTCTACGTTCATAAGAAACTATTAATTACTGTCTTCAATAGCATAATATGTTTATTTATTTCTTCTTTGGGGTTATCGTCTACGACCTTTGGTCCACGCATTATGTGGAACTGCATTTACTTAATACTTTGAGAACTGACTGAACCGAGTAAGCACGTAGAACTTCCCAATTCATAGAAATTATTAGCGTAAGCTGTAATAAAAATAAACGGAGCTGAAATACTTATCATCTTATCTATGGAATATGATCTTGATGGTGTTATATCGATTTAAAGTTTAAATTTATAGATATACGCTGTTTTATTTTATTGAATTTTTATTATTACACACAGTATTATTATTATTTTTTTAGTTTGCACATAACGTTAATCCAAGTCCAGTGTCTTAACACAAGATTCCCTCTGCCTACCCTGAATACGAATTGTACGAATTGTGACGCATCTATCCCTTCATTGTTACTTGTAATTAATTTTCATAAATTAAGTAAAAACATATTTGAAACTATTTTTTTCTTTGTATTATACAAAATAATGATAATTCCATTCATAATCATTCAATTCAATTTTTAAAAGTATGCAATTTTTGATCAATGTTTTTTGTGATGTTATTTATCACTTAAAATGATCGTCCATTGTATCGACTTTATTATTTTTTTCAGTTTTGAACCGTATCTAGCATATAATATAGCAGTATACATTTTAGTTAATAATAGAGAACTTAGTGTAAAGACAGACCATTCTCTACTTTCCGTTAGAATTCGTGATTTCGCGTTTTTTAAAAAAGCGGGGAGATGTAAATAACTATGTCCCCCGAAAGGTATCTGGACACCCTTGCCCATCTCGTCACAGAAAGACGCTGATTTAGTACGCCATAATTACCTAAAAAAATATAGATATGTTTATAACTTCAAATATACTAAAAAACGCAATAGCAAAGATAAAGAAAAGGTCCGCATCATACTTAACACGTCTATGATAAGAACTTGTGATCTATCGCTATCGCCTGTTCTAGATATTTTAATATTGCATAAGTAATAATGTACAAAGCAAACGTGGACTACTACTTTTGGACGCTATGTGTGCTATACTATGAGAGTATCCTGAAGAAGAAGCTAGTACGCAATAGGCGGTCCTGTAACTTACATGGGAAGGTTTCTGTTTTATTGGATAGTACTGAACAGTATATCATTCATCCGTTCGGCAAATGTACCTACCTTGGACAAATGCAGTCTACGTAAACTGCATCTCCCAGACTACAAAAAAAAAAGAATACATGATACCCTATCATCGTACTGTAATTAAAATATAGATCAGCAACCTATTTCACACCAATTACCATAAATGTGTTGTGTTATATACGCGTTATTTGCCATTGTTAGATAACATTTGAAACTCAAAAGGTAATTAAGATTCTATGTCACAAACGCACTATCGTCGTATTAACTGGGTCTTCAGTGTGGTTTCCACATACTTTTGATATAAAATACTATTTATGAGAATTATTATGAGGTCGCTGTGGCACAAGCGTAAGCGCGTCAGTTATGGGTTCAATTCATTTCATTTCATTTCATTTCAATTTTAGTTTGAGCTGCGCGCTGCGTTGAGTTCCGCCACTCAACTTATTAAGTGTGAAGCTGAAAAAATATATATCGAATATAAAACACTTGTATTTAAGTATATAGTATAACAAACAACAAATCTAGATATATATTGAGTCATGGTTTGTTAGTAATAACTATACAAGCAAAGTTTTGTGGCTATCGAGATAAGTATATGACAAAACATTTATGTATATAAAACATTTCCTGAAACATCTAGTATTACAGCGCACTAACGCCGCACCTATAATTTACCTCCGTCATATAGTGACAATGTAAAACAACTTAGTTACTCGGTAGTTACTCCTAATGCCACCACATATAATGAAAATAATTGAAGCTAAATTAATAGTAAATTGGCCAGTCTAAAGTAATGCAATGATAGTTCTATGCAGCGGATAATAAGGATCGTCCTCGCGAAACAACAATGGGATGTCCATCTTTCAATCTTTTATCGCATTTCGATGTAATATGTTGGTATTCCTTTTATTTTTTCTATTTTGTTGGTGCTACCCTCCGAATATATATTTTATTTAGAAACTTCGAGAGAAGAAGCATGTGACTGTAAACAAGAAGGTGGTTCATTCTCCCACTTGGGGGAAAGAACTATTATTTATTATTATATTCATTTGCTCGCTTTCGCTCTGGTAACAAGGTAAAGCGCGGCGTTGAGTTCCGCCACTCATCATGCAAAAAAGAATTTAGTGGAAAGTGGAGAACGCAGTGTCTTAACACTAAGTTCCCCTATACGGGATACCTTTATACCTACGGGTGTGCATATACGGGTTTATTTATGTTTTCACCAATTAATGAAGTTTCCTCTCAAATAAAACACCACGAGAGTGATAATGAATTTCATATTTTTTTCAGTAATTGACCATGCCCTAAATATAGACAGAGATATTGTGTCGGCACTCGGCATATCATCTATTGGCGCACTTTGCGATAAATTGTTCAAGGTTAAGAAAATATCGTATTATGTATTTTCAGAAAACTAATGAAAAAGAAATAGGTAGATAAGGTGAAAAATTTTGTTTCTTAAATGGTGTTAAAACTTGTAAGTTTTCAGTAACATTATGAATTCGGTTCGGAAGATCCTATGGTAGACTGATATTTAACTATAGAATAGAACACTGCGATCGGCACTAAAATATTAACAAATAAAGTCGATTTTCTTCTTAATGTAAATGAAATTATTCAACCCCGTTTGAGCTAATTTTTGAAAAGTAGTTTTTTTTTGCTTTTGTTTCATAGTCAGAGACATTGTCCACTCGAAATATTGCAAACTCAGAAGACAGCAGTGCCGTTTTAATTGGCAGAGGTCAAATTAATTTCTTTTAATTGTTGACTTGGACTCTCCATCTAACAAGTGGTTGACTTCGTAGAAGGAATCATGAAATAAATGATTCTTGAGCAATATAAAGTTTTGTTTATATATAGGACATTTTTCAAAATAACATTAATTAAGTATAGTTATACTTACATATTTAATATATAATATCTGATATATTTTTTATCTACTATCAAGTATAATTTTATTTCGGAAAAGTCTGGAGTATTTGACTTTGACGGGCTATTGGACGGAAGCTCTACATATTGTGAGGGACACTCCTGCGCATCGTGCGTGGCGGCCCCAATTGTCTGATTGATCTTTATGATGTGCCCACGCCCCTGGCAATGTTCATCGAAAGAATTTTGATATCAATATCTATATATATTATATGCAGATAAGTATAATAAAAAAAAATAAGTAAGAAATACTAATATTTTAATGTTTTTTTTAAATCGATGAGCTTTATTATTCTCAAAATAAGTTAAGATTTAGGTGCTAGTTATAATAAGATACCATATACGAACATTAACGTTACAAAAACTGTACATTAAATAATGTCTAGTGATGTGCATCTTTAGACAATAATTAGTAATAATGATAATGCAATACTTAAAAAATATATGTTATTGTTTTACGAATCACATAGAAACAAAATTACCGATTTATCAGTCAAACACCGATAAGATTGATTCATTTTATTTTTCTATGAAAAAATGATAGCGTGACGAATGTATAATATATGTATATTTTATCGGTAAACGTATTTTTTACAATTAATTTTTATAAAATATCTTTAAATATTCTCCGTAAGAGTCTAAACAAAGTTAGTTATTTAGTGTTTTGTTTTATGCCAAAGCCAGTTAGTTATTTATTTAATTAATTTGTTCTTCTTTTTAGATCGCTTAGTATCGCTATGTAAACTATTCATATTACTTCTATCGAATTCTGACGTTGTCATTTTTTATATTTACAATAACTAATTATAATGTATTCATTACAATCCCCAATTTGTAATTCTCTTGTAAAACATTAACTATTTCTATACCGAAAACGAATATTATTTATTAAATACGTACTTTGCCTAAATAGTTTTGTCATTAGGGCTACGATAATTAAAAAAATATTTAGTAAGTAAATATAGTAAGTATTTAAATATTGTGTGTACCACTTATATAGTAGTACACACAATTGGAAATATGTATATTTTATATGAAATATGTATATAATAAATATTACATACCTAAAGTATTTCTTATCAAATTCATCATTTATTAGATATTTAAAGTCATTCGAGAGATTCGAGAAAAACGCGAAATGTTTTATTTGACGTTTTTCTTAGATTTTAATTCACTATTAACTCATGTAAAATTGAAGAACAGTTATTTGTTATTATATACACTATTAGCTTAAGAACTTATTAACACTTATTAACATACGTGTGTATTCTGAAATGTGAACTAATTTATTAACGGCGTACACTAGTATTGATTTAATGTGAATTTCGATGATTCAGGTACCTAATGACAAAGATTCTTGCGCATAAATGTTTTAAATAGAGTATGTACAAATTTCATAAAAATAAAAATATCAGGGCTACTAATTTCACTTATCAATTATTTAATACGTTAATACGTTAGTAATATAAAAATACTAATAACACATCCGTGGATATTCCTCTTACCTGTCCTTAATATCATACCTGTATTTTCTTATAAAAATATATATAAAAATTAATAAATATACCTGAACATTGTTAAGCACTGTAATTCATTCACAATTAACGGATATCGTATTCTGTACTGGTCATCACCAAGATTAATCCATAATATGTCTACTTTTGAAGAAAACTTATTAAAGTCACACACACACAAAGGTCTCCAGAGCCGCAATCTGCAGCGGAAGGCGTTCGTTAAATTGATTCAATTAAACCACTCCTGCGCACTGCTCGTGGTCCTTATTCGCGGAGATGTTTTTCCCTCGGAGGATCAAATGATACTGTCGTTGTAATCTTTTATCAGCACTAGCTCTACAGCCGAATATATAAATGAGACAACTTGAGACAATGACTAGGTACCGTCGATGCCGAATATCAATTGTAATTGACGGGCTCCTATCTAAATGCAACGATTGGTTGTAAATTATGTTTATTCTTGAGGAGTGCGCGATAAATAAATGTCTTTGTTTCTACACTACTGTAAACATTAAAATAATTGTTTTCTTCTAATTATATAGTTTATAGATAGTAGAGGAACGATGATGACCAGAGGTTTTCTTGCTCTTATATTTAAAGGATAATTTTAGTAAATTGTGTATAAAGATTGTCTTGTTCAGATTTAGACATACCTATGTAGACATATTTTCATGACATATAGACATATTTTCAATTAATAAATAATAGATAAGTATTGTTATATGATAGCTATTATTTTATCGTAATTTATTTTTAAATGAGTATGTATAAATACCCCATAACTAACTTTTTTGTGCTGAATATCTCTCGATCTTAAGACAGATGGTTTTGATAAGTGTACCGACAGACACACGGACATCAAAGAGGTCCTGTAAGAGATGTACTTATTACTCCTAAGATACGGAAAAATAGAGAAAATCTATTTGTATATACATTTTGGTTTGTTAAGTATCTAACATTAAAAAATTTGTAATATCAAGGCTTCTGCCGAACTAGCCATCCGCCGCAAGAGAACCGATCGCCGGAAGGCAGCATACGACCGCCGCCTTCCGCCCTAACGAGTCAGAGGGCGGTCAGCTTGGGGAAGCTTCATGGCTTATTAGAATTCATCTCTAAGGGTCTATATGAGCAGGCGTAACTGCGCGCATCTGCCACTAGTATAATAAATAAATAAATATACACAGTTTTATTAGGTATTACAGAAAAATATTAAAATGAATTGTGCAAGTACCGTAGATTGATAGAAATGGGAAAAAACTTGCAAATACTTTTTTACTTATTTGCCCCGCTTACCCCTCCTTAAATCCGGGCCTGCAGGTGTAACTATAATACTAATTTAGAATGTAATCCTTTTTAACTATAACTATAATAAACTAAAACTAAATTTGTTATTTTTGGAGTCTGCTCCAACCAAGACAAACAAAATCTTAAGCCAATAAGGTATGCCGAACAAAAGATAATAAAATTAATCAAAACCCGGTGAAAAATGTGAGTCGGACTCACAACCGATGATTCAGTGTCAGTGCATTTCATGACCGTTGACAAACTTTAGTTTGCGAGCGGGCGTATACACTCATTTAATATTAAATGAACTATAATCACACATACTGTATGTCTGTAATAGTTTCTTCTGTGATATTTCAAAGGAACTATAGAAGTGTAGACTGTATTTGTTATTAATTTGGGTTTAATACCTCCTTCCAATTTTGAAAAAAATGCTCTTTTCGTGAGATATTCACAGTACACACTTTTTTATTGGTACTACCGTTTCTTTTCAGTAATTAAATTATTTTTTAAAGATATTACATATATCTTTAAAAAATAATTTGATTTCAATTTCTTGTTATGTTTTGTAATTAATACTTCTTGGTGATTTAGTTAGCAATTAATAATTTTATCAAAAATCCTGAAGGTATTTCATATATTTTAAGAAACAAGAAAAATGATAATTTTATTATAATAACTTTATTTTTTTAAATTTTATATCACCGTACGGTACTTAACTAAAAATATTGAAAATGAACTTAAATAATGCAACATATGCCTAACATAGAAAAAAAATAATGTCAACTGACAACTCTGATTAATTACATTTGACATATGACAATTTTGACTTTTATCGTAGCGTTTGCGGCTTTTTGCCTCTATAATAATATTTTGGTGTAAACAATTTAGTTAATAAATTAATGTTTAAAATAAAGTTTTTATAAATGAAGATGAACGCTACTAGTTTGTATGTTTCTACTTGTCGCTTAATAATTCTTGCCGATGCTGCCGATAAAAGTTCGTGGACAGACTTGTTTCGTTTGGTCCCTTATTTACGACAATCGTTATCATGTACAGTGTGTGGAAATTTATTAAAGGAACCTTATACTCCAACGAGCTCTAGTTGTCAACATCATGTGTGTAAAAATTGTAAAGGTGGTAGGAAAAAACTTAAACCTTCGTGTACTTGGTGCAAAGACTATGAAAACTATACTGAAAATTTACAGTTACGAATTCTTTTACAATGTTATAAAAAACTTTGTGAATATTTTATGGGAACTGATATATATAAAACTTTATTAGAAGAAGAGGAAATAGTAGCAGGTGTAAATGGAGGCACAGTAGCAAGCTCAGGTTTAATAGATTTAATACAAGAAGGCGCAGGGTTTAATGATGACTATAAAAGTACTGCAGGTCTTTCGAAGTCTGCCTACAGTATATTACCCTGTGTTTATACCAACTCTGCATCAACACAAACACAAGCTGCATCATCATCAAGTAATTCTGATTCAAGATCAAATAGTAAAGATTCACCAAATTCTAGAGCTATTTCAAATGGGTCTCCACTTTACTCTGTTATGTACGCAGGTTCCGGAAATAAAATCACTATCAAAAGGAAAGCAGTTGATGAGACAGATTCATCACAGACAGAAACTAGTCCAAGAGAAGGAAAAGTATGTAAAAAATATATAAATACAAGTTTACACTATATGTTACAAAGTTAATGGTTTTTTCTTGTTTCAGTCAAATCAATTAGGGTTTAAGAAACCATCAAGTAGATCTAGAAGCTCAACTAGCAGTAAGAGGAAAGGGTGTAGATGTGGTAATGCCACGGCTACACCTGGTAAATTAACATGTTGCGGGCAAAGGTGTCCGTGTTATGTTGAAAGCAAACCTTGTACTGAATGTAAATGTAAAGGTTGCCGAAATCCTCATAGACCTGATGGACTAAAGGTAATAAATATATATATATATATATTTTTATACATACAGTGACACAGGCTACATTGTGTATTTAGCAAGGTAGGCAAAGGGAACCCAGTATTAAGACACTCTGGTTCCCATGCAATGCATACATACACACAAATTTCAAAAGAATACACTTTGTTTTCATACCAAAGCATGGAGATCAAAATATTTCATTCCCACAATTGGGAATAAAACTCACAACCACTACTTAGAGTCAGATGGTCTCAAACATATATATTTTTTAATTTTACATATTGTCTGTAAATGGTGTCAGTACAGAACCTTCTAAATGTAAAAAATATTTTATTACCATAGTCAGATAAAAAACTGCCATAAAGTGATGTACATACTTGAAATAATTATTGGATTATACTGTTTTATCGGCTTGGCAGGCTTTTATCATTACACTACTAAATAGATAGATAGTTCAAATAATAATTTTCACAAAAAAAATCTCATAAACAGTGTCATGGTTCCGCAGTAAGCTAACAATCTTGTGAATTACATTTTTTAAAAATTATTTTACTTGTCCCTATACATTATGTGTCAGTTAACCTGATGATATTCTATTTGATTACTTTTTATTTATTTACTTTTTTATTGTAGTGTTCATGTATTTTCTAATATTACTTACTATCTTATTATACATTATAATTATACATTATAATAAGATAATAAGTAATATTAGAAAATACATGAACACTGCAATAAAAAAGTAAATAAATAAATTATATAACACATATCAAATAAATAAAGTAACTTAAAAAAATATAAATATGTTCGTTTCCAGGTCCGACCTCACATACCTCAATTAGATACATTGCAAATAATGAATTCTAATCCTGACAGTTCACCATCATGTTCAGGCTCTATGGACAGTTTAGATGCAGATACACTTACTATGGATGCCATGGAGGAATCTCTCACTTTTACTACAGAATTAAAGTCCTCTAATATTAAAGGTATATTTGTAGTCATTAATGTATGATAATTGAAAGTAAGTTTATAAACCTGATATAAATAACTTTTCCTTAAAAAAAAACACCATCATACTTTCCTTAAAAAACACCATCATATTTTCCTGCATAATTGGGACAACATGTTGAATGGCAGATCTCAAAATTATTCTTTGTTTTGTTACCAGAGGGAGAAAATTTAAATATTTCATTTCCCTGAATAGGGATTGAATCCACAAAAATTGTTTAAAGTCACTGTCACACTGCGTCACACAGGCCTTATTGGGTTGGTTGGTCTAAATGTCTCAAAGTTTGGACAGAGAGCAGAAAATTGTGTATATTAACATTAGCTTCCCTCTGCTATATGTAGGATACAGCGCGAAGCTAACACATAATTTGTTTACAGTCTACACCAGTCAATTACAAGAAGTATCGCCCTTATTACCAGCCACAATAATGATGGACGAGGAGTTGCCAGCATCACCTGACGATGAATTAAGTTCTCCTCATGAGTATACAGGGTGTTCACCTAAAGATGAACCTGAGACATCACCACAGTCCACTCATGAAACAAACAGTGATGTAGAAGTTGATGTATGACAACAACTTTCCATTGCAGGTGACTAGATTTTGTTTGTCATTAGTTTAGGGATACGTAATTTTCGCACAATTACTATTAGGAAAATGTATGTATGAATCATATAGAAGCAAATAGAGCAATCTCCATTATGATTAATACCTGGAAAATAAAATAAATGCTTTTAATATAATTCCTCTAACTTTAGAACAAATATTATTGGAATATATGGGTCTTAGAAAATAAAATAACAACTTAGTTAAGCAAAGACATTGAATAAATTATTGGATACTGCTGTTTATATGGAACAGAAATGGAAATTGTTGTATTAGCCGTAATATGATTCATTTCACTATTGAATAGTATAAAATGAAGTGCCTCAAAATAAGCTTTTGTACATGTTTAAAAGAAACCGTGTGGATTTTGAAGTGTTTATCATCACAAGTGCGAGTCGGACTCGCCCACCGAGGGTTACCAATTTCATGAAGTAATAATAATAATTTCAGCTTAGTCTTGACAAAAAAGGTCCGACAGAGAGACGGAAACTTATAACTTTATAATATTTAATTGTAGCTTGCAATATCTTCAATTGATTTTATAGATTTAGCTTAGATTATTTCCTTAAATTTACTAACACATTTCATTAGGCATAAGTTAACCTTTGCATTTGGGAGATGATTATTAAAATAGAGTCAGAAAATAACTTTTATAGATAAAGTTAGATTAATTAGAAATCAAACAACATTCTAACGTAAAAAAAATGTAAAGTCTTCCATGCCAGACATTGATTGTATCCCAATAATTATCTTCTTTTTTAATTCATCATTTGAGTTAAAAAATTATCATTATCAAAAATAATATAATGCGTGGGAATTATCTATAAACATATAATTATAAAATAATAAATATAAACCAGTTTATGCTAAGCAAGTGATGTTACACCTACACTGTATATGATTCACACAAATGCAAAGCTCAGCTTATACCTCACATACTGTACTTTAATTTTAACTGTACAAAATTAACGACTTTTTTCTTTCATACAAATACTTTTTTCTTTTATATAAATAAACTTGCCTTTGTTACTACAACACTTGATGAGTATGGTATTCATTACATTACGAAAATTATGTGTCTCTACTAATGATGTTTTTAAATATGTTATGTTCGCTTAATATACTAGTCACTTGTACTTCTCCGTAATAAATTATAATAGTTAAAACTAATTTTTTTATAAATTAAATTATTTTTTGTCATAAGCTAGTGTTTTTAGTGTAAATACGAATAATTCCTTTATGCATGTAGAAACTGATATGTGGACCTTTGGTTACTGTTAACTGTAACTTTATGGATTGGCAAAGGTTATATGTATTCTAAACTTTGATTGACAGTTGAAAAATAAATGGGAATGTAATTTTTTTTTGTTGTAAATATTATTGGCATCATTAAAAAAATAATGAACATGATGATATGCATGATTTTTTTTAACATTTGTATATTTTTTAAAAATATAATAATTTGTTTTATTCAAAAATTTTGAAGTATGAAGTGCTGCCATCTATGATTGGACTTATATAATTAATGGAAAAATAATAATATGTGGAAAACAATGTTAAGTGTACTACATTTTGTTAAGTTTATAAAACGAATTTTGGAATCTCTTAAATTAATAATAAATAAACTATATTACTTCACAGAATTAAATTGTTAATCGCAATATACATAAATGTATAATCTTTTTTAATATTTTCGTACTTTTTCAATACTTCTTGTTATAATATTTTATAGAATTGCACACAAATAAAGTATAATTATTACTTTAATTTTTTTTTATATTTTCGTTGGTTTTGACTTTGGTAAAATAATCTTTAAAACTTATGAACAACACTGTAGAAGGTAAGAAATTACAAACATCATAACATATTTTCATATAAAGAATTTCAATTATAAAATACTAGTAAATAAAACTGTATATTACCATTTATACGCTGTCATTTATGACCAGAAATAAAATATTAATATAAAAAAAGCACAAGTTGCTATTCTTGTTACTTTATTTACACTATATAGGAGGCGAGGAGACTTTTATTTAAAATGTCCGTTTTATAATGTACTCATTGTAATTCCAAAAAATATAGTATTAAGTGTGTAGGTCAATGCAAAATTGTTTGAAGTGATGCAGTTTACACATTATATGTACATAAATGATAAAGCTACAATATATCTACTATAAAACAACCTTCTTTTTTTATTTTATTTTTTATTCGTAAACGTCTTTTTTAAAATTATTTCTTTATAAAATATATATATGAGAACATTTTGTTAACATTACCTCCACTATTACCCAAAATACTGAACAATTATTAAAAACCCGTCATCTTAATGCTAAATATTTTTCCAGTTCACTTCCTTAGTTATCTAAAGTGTTTTGACTGACCTGACAAGTGTACGGATACAAATCTCCATGTGATCAATATTTTTGTATTGACACTCTATCTGTTTATAATATCAACGATAGGTGTAAAATCATTTTATGTTACGTTCACAAATAATAATATATATGATTGAGTAGTGCTGGTTCATATATCATTGTAAGCTCAGCCAAAGACAAATTAAAATTACTCTATATACAATATTATTTTATATGTATCTATTATTATGGAATTTATTAAACTTACTAAGCAAATAACCAAGGTGACAGTAATATGTAAGTGACTGTACATTCAATGCCAATAAATATACAATAATGAGATGAATAATGATTATTAAAATGTTGCTGTTAGTATAGATATTTGACTGCAGTGAATACTTTGTATGCATGTGTGTCAACTACAAGTGAATCTGTGATATTCTCTATCACCGATATTAATATTTAAAATCTTCGAGTTTTCCACTGTTCATAAATGTTTTGGCGTTATCACAAAGCACTTAAGTACAAATGAAATTGTATATGATGATATTCGTACTTTCAAATTGTGAAAAATAACTGTATTATTATAATTATTAATGCCATTATTGTAATATGTGAATGAAATAAATCAAAGTATTTTTGTTATATATGATTTTTATTTTTTGTGGCCAGTTATTACATAAAATGAAAATAATTATCAATAATATTTAATTTAAGCTTCTGTTGGAATATTCATATTTTCCTCTGAATTTTCTGTTTCATTTCCACTAGAATTTTCATCTAGTTGGAGACACGTCTCTGTTTCCCAAATTCTATTGAACTCTCTTTTCAAGGCTTTTATAAGTGTAACTTCCGAGGTTATCAGTGTGTTATCTCTATTGTGATTCACTCGATCTACTTCATAATCCAAAGAACCCAAAATAGCTACAGCGTCTGCACAATTTGCATCGATAAGTAAAAATTCATGCTCTAATTTGATTTTAGACCAGATTATCTTAACTTGTATGCCACAGGCGATAAAAGAATGTAGACTTGTTAAAGTATCGGTATTGTGCACTATAATTCGGACTTGAGCGTAATTTTTTTCGCGTTGTTGTACGTTAATCAGACATTTTGACAAAGTATCGCTGTCCAGAGTCGGCGTGCATATATCGACAGTTCGACTGGCGTGGGCAATCAGATAAAATATGCAAAAGAGGTTGTTCAAACCCACTTGTTTCTTTTCTTCGTCTTGCGCTCCATAAAATAAAACTTCGTTGATTGCGTCACTTTGCTTGCTTATGCCAACGATGTTTGCGAGCCATGTACATTTATGTGATATTCCAGATAAGATTGACGAACTTCCAAATATACGCGATTTCCAATTTACGTTGCTCATTTTGAAATTGTTGATATGTTTTAGTCAGATAAGATATTGCACGCTTATTAGGGAATTAGAAATGTGTCAATTTTGTTAGAATTTAGTCTACCTACAAATTTGATTATAAACTCAAAGTGCGGTACAGAAATATTGCTTACGCTGGTAGTTATGTTCAATCTACGGTTGTAAGTATTGTTAATGTGTGCAAGTCACATTTGTTAAATGAACTACTAAAGACTCTTTTGAAATCAGCATGATTTTTAAGAAAAAAATTGACATTAAAGTCAGATTTTTTTATTATTTTTCAATTTTATAGTTTTATTTGTATATTGAAGAATTTTTCACCGTTTGGCTGTTGTATAATGCAAATAATATAATGTCAGACGACCCTTTACGAAAACCGGTCCCACGCAAAGATGTTGGTCAACAACGAATACAATCGAATTCTGTTGAGGCATCAGGGGACGCAACTCCTAGGAAAAAACCATCACGATCAAAAAGCAAATGTAGAATACCGAAAAATTTACGCTACGACTTGGAAACTGCGTTAGTTGGGGTAAGTAGTACCACCGGCAGTATCTAATATTGTTTGTACTTACTAGTCAATCCATACTCAATTTCTTACTATATATTATCTATGATATTTTACATAAAGTTGGGCTGAGAAAAAACGAATAAAAAAAGGCACATTAAATATGAGAAAACATACATTTTAGATTATTTATTATATGATACAATTTTTAGATATTCTTTAATCTTGTTTATTATTTTTCAGTTATGCGATGTATGGTTTGAAGAGATTAAGCCATATTTAGTGCAGAACAATATTAAAATACATTTGCACAACGACACGGGCGATGGTAGCGGGGACCGCGGTCTTGTTACCAGCGACTGCTCCCACCTTGATCCAGGTAGATCTGAAGTACGAGCCTCTATCAGCTCTGCTATTTTATTTGTCATTTATGAGGGCGTGGTGATGCGTTTATAAGGCGACTAACTGTAAACGTTACAGCTATGGATTTAATCCGTACTCTGGTAAATGTTTATGTATAAAATAATTTTCATTTCAACGAACACACAATTTCTGGGAAACATAGTGTGGTGTCGATCTTTACTACTCTTTTTTTCAGTTTTAGATGTGATCATGCTCTTTTCGTTCATAATTTGATTTTATCCTGAATATTTATATTTACAATGTTATATGCTATTTATTTCTGTCTCATATCAACTTAAGGCCTATTACAGGGGTGATTTGTGTAATAAAAAAATATCTTAAAATATTATTTAATATTTTGGTGTAATAATAGCAACGTCATGCCACGGATGTGAACTATGCAGACTGCTGTTCAGCGCAGCAAACAGTATTGAAAGCGCAGCGTCGCAAGCGGCTACCGGCACAGCCTCCGGTCGTTGCGGCAACTACGCAAACACCGGTATACTGATTGTTCATATTTAAACATAAATTAAATAAAAAACATAATTGTAAAATAAATGCCTAATTTCTATTGCAAATTATGTCTCTCGATTTATTTTTAAACGACTCCAATTTTTTTAATTTATACTTGTCTTTTTTAAATTGTATTCATCGTTTTCAGTATAAATGGAAGAAACAAAAGACACGGAATCCAAGACAATGTCGTCAAACGGAACTGCGACAACCAATACCGCGCCTGTGTAACTCTTATAACGTACCGTTATTGTTTACAGAAGAAAAATACACAGATTTCACGCAAAATCACTACAACTACTTTCATAACCATAAGGTGGGTTATTTTTTGAGCTTCATTTATATAACTGAAAAAGTAGACAGAACATGGAATTTAAGAAGCCATTGGAATCAATGGCTGGGGTTAATATTGCAATAATTGTGTATTTGCTATTCATCGTTTACTGCTGTTTTTTTCCTATATCTGTGCAATATTTGTATTGAAAATAGATTTGAATTACATAGCAAATGTTAATAATAAAGCAGCCCCTCAAAGTAATAATTATCCAGGGCGCCTACAATTTACGGCCCGCTCTGGCAACGCTTGAGATAAAGCATAATGCTAATAAATAAAAAGGATTCGAAGGACTATTTTACGATAATATATATATTTTTTATTTTGCTTTGAAAGGATTTAATAGCAAGAAAACCTAAATTAAAGCACGCGTACACTCAAACGGATTCAGTATGCTCTGGAAGAGATAAAGCTGCAAAGAAAATATTTAGCACAAAGTACACAACGCTGAAGTCCCCATCCCCATGTCCTGATCTAGCTCATAAAGAAAATCAACATGACAAAGACTGTCCACTATTTCCAGACGTGAGTATTATTTTTATATAACTTTTGTAATATACATTATATCCCGCTGTATGCCCCGCATACAGCATGAGGCGAAAATATATGATCTATTATTGTAACTTTTCAATAGAATAATTAATAAACAGAACATATATGTCAAACAAAAAATATAGTTAATTAATTAATTGATAATTCAATACTTATTTATAAAATAATTCCAGCGAGCATTGATTTATTTTACAATTTCTTCAGGAAAGTCCTCCTTTGTCAAAAAATATTTATCTGCATATATGCTTATATTTACTTATGCGTTTATTTACTTAACATTGCTATTTTTTATTTTTTTCAGGACCTCGTCTTAATAGGTAAAAAATATGAAAAAAAGTTACAAGTTTTATATGTGAGTCCGAGAAAAGATTATTCAACATCAATAATGAATTTATGTGTTCCTCCAAATTCCAAGCGAGGATCTGCCGGTTTTTATAAAACACCTCCATGGAGATAACTATTGTTGATATTTTGTTTTAAATTTTCCGAGTTATAATCTATCATAGAAGACCAATCGTACGTACATACTTAACCAAACTGGCCATTGAACAAATAAAGAACAACTTATTTTTAAAGATAGTATTATGATAAATATATTTTTATAGCCTTATAAATAAAGTCTCTTTTCTTTTATTTTGCTGTTATTATTCATGTAAATATCCTAGCTTCATTAAGATGTGTGGTTGTGACTCTCTAAATACGTTGTTTGTTTGTTAACTAAAACGTGAGAGTTTCTTTGTAATTGTCTTTGTAATACATGTCTATCTAGATTCTAAGCTTTCACAAAGATTTGCCTCGGATCGTTTGACTATGAATAACATTTTAAATAAAGACATTAATAATATTTATATTTCAGTATTTGTTAAATGTAAGAAAAAAATATAACTCGCACACGACACATTTTATTGGTATACAACTTACATCTACTTTTTATCTTACGACTCTTTACAAAATTACAAGACATACTCCGACAACGATACGACTATAAAAGGCAGTAGGTACAGTGCGTGTTTACACACGAATAAAAATAATTTACAAAAAAGCAGTCGAAAAATATACATCACACATTAAATAACTAAATAAATAAGTTACACTTCACCGAGCTTCGATCGCAACCGCGACAGCTGGCCGCCGTCCGGCCGGGGCCGACGCACGCTCTTTGGATCTGAGAAGAGTTTATGGAATGTCCACGCGTTACAATTACAACTTGTAAGACTAATTCGTATGTTTCACGTAGTCTGTTTCAAAGTACGCGGTGGCGCCGTGCGCGCCCTTCCTGTCGAGCGCGCGCACTCGCACGAAGAGGAACGCGGCCACCAGCGACGCCACCACCAGCACTAGCAGCAGCATCACGAGACCCGCCACGAAGGACGGCACCGACATGCAGATCGTTTCTGGATCCGTGGCGGGTGACTGGATTACTACAGTTTCGTTGGACGCAGCGTTGTTTAATGCGAAATTCACGTCGCCTGGTGCGACAACTTGTATTGTTCTGCTTGTATTGACATCTGTCATTTCTTGAGCGTCACGCTTATAAATTCTTTGTGGAGACGTTTCACGTCTTCTTCTTATTCCCATTAAACTCTCTGGCAAGTCTTCAACAGAACGCGGCCGTCCGCCTAAAGTAGCCAGATTTCCATGGCCTTCGTCTTTCCTTTTAACAGTGTTATATATTCCACGACGACCGGGTGGAGGAGGTGGCGGTAAGTTGACGTCGTCCTCATCTCGAACGGGAGCAGGAGATGACGGACTAGGTGCGTTAGGTGTCGATGAAACTTGTGCCTGTGGTGGCGGTACTACATCATCCCTCTTCTCTGAATATGCACCCACAGCGTCGGCTGGATGTCGTGGATCAGGGAAAGCTGGCGGTACTCCATACTCTGCGTGCGGCGCAGGTGGAGGGGGACCGTACTCTCCGTGTCCTCCGTTGGGTAGTCCATACTCGCCTCCTGCAGTCAACGCGTTTCCTCCCAATAATGGTACTCCATAATCAGCACCTAGCCCTCCACATTTAGGTTCCGGACAATTATACCGACATACCTGAATTACACATTGGAAGTGAACATTCATAGAGTCAGGGAATTTAAATGCTTGGAAATAAGCAAATGACACAACCGATGCTGATGGACCGAAATTCTTTATTTTTTGGAATTTACTCATAATTTTAGGCCTTACCACGCATCCATACTGATCTACTAATTGAATGGGAGCTCGTTTGCCGTCATGAGCAACGCAATTTCTTACAAGCATATCGAATTTGTTTTCATCGTCTTTGATTGCTAGAACCATAGTCATAGTTTGACCAATCTTAACTATGCCCGACACTTCTGAAGCCCAAGGTCCTTTTCCAACTTGGATTTGCATCCAACATTGCAAGTTGTCTCCAAGAAAGTTAGCTGTTACAGCGTGCAACATATCAACTTGGAATGGTCGGAATGTTACCGCTTTTTCGTAATAGTCGTACCACGTACATCTAAGTTTCCGCGCTTGATCCCACACTTCTTGAACATAAGGATCGTACTGAACTATAATTGTATTTTCGACGTACGATCCACTGGGTGTAGGGCTGCCGTAAGCTGCAACGTTGTGATTAGCAGAACTTGCCATACCACAACTGTTTAGGAATATTTCAAACGTCGCACTTAAGTGTCCCGTACCTGGCTTCAAATGCATACAGTGAGGGTCACTATAAAATCCTTTTGAAAATATCATACCGTAAAATGGTCGATCGAATTCTATATTGACTCGCATATGAGTCTTTTCACATTGTACTTGAAGATGTTTAATTTTAGGACTGTCTGGTGTGGCGAGTGGCCAAGGGTCATCTGTGTGTGCTGGAGGTAGTGGTGGGCCATAGGCGCCGCCTCTGTGTTCTAGAGGTAGAGATGCCGAATCGACGGGTGGTTCGCATATCGCGTCCTGAAATTAAATAAGAAAATTATATTATCATTTATTATATAACTTATATTGCACGTCACAGATAATTTCGTATTAAAAATAACTAAAATATAAACTGTTTTCAACAACCAATATGCTTGCGTCTTGTGATAGTTGGCTATTAAGCGTAATGAATGCATCGTTGGGTAGACACATTCCGCGCGCGTCGCACTCTAGTTGGCGGCGCGCGCGCCCGCTCTTCCCGGCGTTTCGCGTTTGCTTCTTTCCGACTTTCTACACTGACGGACTGCTCGCGAGATCAATTATAATATTAATCAGCGCAATCATACCGCCAGCGTGAGTTCCGCCGGCTTTCTACGTCTTATGAATACCAAATTTTGCCTTAAGCTTTTTCTTATAGTTATACGTAGCAATAAGCGCATGTACTAACTGTATGACTAGCATAAGTTAAATAAATTTGAAATATTTATTCATACATTTTTACTATAAGCACAATGTGATATCTACATTATGATTTAAAGTTTAATAAATATTAATTTATTAATGCTTTTTAAATTATCATATGGATTTAAATATATATATTGGTAATGATATAATGTAATTTAATTTTTTATTTAATTGTGAATTTAGAATTTATCAATTATGTATTAGATTTAAACACGCGCGTAATTTGTCGTTTGACTTTTACGCTTGAACAAAGTCTAGTCGAAGACGCTTTTGTGTTTTTTTATATATAGGCACGTTATATTACAAGCAAAATATTAAAAAATGAATGCCGATAAAAATGTTTAAAGCTTGGTGCTATGCTTACTATCGTATTTTCTAAACCGGTTAGAAATTATATCCACTGCTCGAGATCGCGGAGGAAAGCACCGGACTTGCACCAGCATGCGCAATTCTAAAAAAATAGCTTTCTTCGCTTGCGAATAAAGAAATAATCTAACCATGACTTAGCTACAGTTCTTGTTATGTCGAATGTTGAAGTAGATTTCAAAAGCGAATATTTGAAGTCGCTATATGAATATCACTATATGAAGTCGCTATATTTAAAAAGGTGTGAAAGCATAACGATATTTCGTGCGTGATGCCAACTTAACGTAGTTTTTTATAAGTTCTTATTGTAATATTTAGTGACGTTTGTTACTCTCTATTCTGATATATTTTATTAAAAAAGATGACAATTCTTTTATTATGTAATAACGTTATTTTCTTCTTATTTATATAGCAAAGTTTGTATTTCTAGTGGAATTTCTTGATTTTACAATATTTCGAAACTAAATTTGATAGATAATAGAAAAACATATGATACCATTGTATGGCCAGTGTATAACTGTTTGTCATCTTGCGAAGAGCAATCGCGTGCTGTTAATGTTGTACGCTATACCGCAGAAATGTTAACAGATCCATGTTTACCGTTTGCCATTCTATCTAACAGAAGATTTATTACTATCAATATTAGCATTTGTAATATAACATTTTATATAAGTAAGTATATGATGTCAAAAGTTTACAAACAAATATTTTTCATATCATTTTCAATATTTATTTGTCAATGGAAATGCCTCATAAATGCTCAAACATAAATTAACAAAATAATAAGACAAATATTACCTGTCTTTCAAAGTACTTAGTAATGAATCGGTCAAGTGCGCAAGCGTCAGACGAACTGCGCTTGCGCAGGTGAAAGTCCCTTACCCACATCCGTTTCCACCGAACTTGATCCCGGTTATAGCTCATAACTTCGGAAATTTTCACTTAAGATTCATTCATTCCTTTTGTTACGTCAGACAAAATCAATTTGAAAAATTATTTAAATGTAAATTTAAATATTATAATATAAATATAAATGTAAGTATATAAAATATTATAACATTTAAAAGCACATTCTTTTGCGAATGATATAACGTTATTTCTTTTCCTATATGTTAACTGTCATATAAAATACTTAATTTATAGGTAAAGGTCATACCGAGGCCGGAACTCCTTAATATTTAGTTCAACACAGAAGAAAGTTTTTAAAACCGGATTTTTATTTTCATTCAGATTGTTGTGAATGTTATCAGGTGAAATGACGTATGAGGAGTGTGCACTTGGATCATACTTTCATAATATGAAATTGGGGGAGTTCAAATATCACAGTGAATTGAATTAATCGAAATAATAGAAAATAATAGATTTTAAAAAATCGAATATTTTTAATAACTTTTAATTTTTTGGCTGTGTATGTTAATAAGTATAGCTGAGTATATTACATATATTTATTACTAGTGAAATATTATAAATGTGGTTTAAAAAAATATTGTTTAATGTTATGATGCCCGTGACCGTGAACTTGGCGGCGACCCGAGGAAGTGCGTGATTACTTTCACCATTCTAAGTTTCATTTTCATTTCCCTTACGTTGCCTTACAAATGCATAGGTGCACTAATTTTTTAAATATCCTTGAAATATTCTGAATTCTTGTATGTAAATCGGTAACTTAATATATAAAAATAATTATATTAAATGAAGAAGAGAAAAGAAGAAACTAAGTATAAACAGATGTTTAATCTTTTTGTGTAGATTATTTACAAAAAGTGCGGAGCAGATCGCCATAACATATTGTACCTATGAGACCACAATTGGATCATGCCGGGTCTAATAAAAAAATAATTATCGAATTAAAACATTATATAATCTATGAGAAATCAGACCAAAAAATGTCTTCGTCGTTTAAAAAGGAATATAAAGTAAAAGAAATTACAATTGTGTATAATAATATAGTGAGGTAGCTTAATATCTTTATGGCAATAATACACATCGAAAAGAGAATTTGAAATGTTATTATGGCTTTATAAATATACATATAAATGTTTTATTTCATTTCTTAAAGAGATATCCAATAAACGAAAGTGATCCGTAATTTACACTTTCTATGACAAATTGCTTTCTAACACGACGTAGCGTATCTTCCCTCAAACAATACACACACTCATGTACAGATGTACCTACATATTTTAAGATAATATTTTCTTGTATAATTATTAAAAAATAGTAACGTATATTACTTTTTTCATTCTGTTAAATGATTACTTACAATGTTTTGCTTGCTTTTGACTGTTTAAGACTTTTTTATTTCTGTAAAAAATGAACACTTCTGAAGAATATATATTTTTTATAATACATAAATATGCTTAGAAAATAAATTATTTTTATTAGTTTGAGTCTAAAAACACGTGTTTGCATGTAACAATTACCACAACGGAGAATTAAGTTACTCAAACAAAACTCTTGCATCATTCGTACCAAATTTAACTGACAGTGAAAGTGTGAACTGAGAGAGTATTTTAGCGTTCATTGGCTCCGGGAGAGACTCGTAATCGTTTTAAATATCACGTAAATGTATCTGTAGTTTCTCATAACGTACTGTTACGCAAATAATCGACAATAAAAATATATATGAAGCGAAAGCGATGAAAGCTTAAATTCGATGCTATGACATAACTAACTACAGTAAAATTTAAACATGAACATAATTAATAATTTTATAGGTTATTTTCAACAAGTTTCCATATATGGGTATAAATAAATTCCATTGAATCGGTGTTTAGTGGATGCGCTAACGGAATCATTAGCCTACTTGTCGGTAAGGCGAGCGGAAAAAGCTGAATAATGTACGAGCGTAACGCGAAAACGGTACGATGTATGTATATATACGTTTACGATATCAAAATATTCAATGTTCGCTATGAATAGGAGAAAGTACACAAATATACCAAATATATATTGAGGATATGCAAATGTTCATATTAAATAAATAACTTTTACAAAAAAAATAATGTTTGGAACGTTAAGAAAGCACGCACTGCGCGCGCTCTACGGAATATTAATCATACGTATTTATTTTCCTCTCAACAAATGTTTTTAAGTGATATTCAATATAAACTAGGGCAATTAAGTAACTACATTTAAAATTATCTATTTATTTATATAAATGGGGTCATCAGGTACTGTCGTGGCTATATTCATATTTTCCCACTAATACTTTTCACTCGAGAATGATCAATGAATGATTTTTGCAATTTTAAACGAAAAATATATTTCTATGAATTCTATGAAATATTAAAATTATAAAATATTGACATATTTTATCTTAAATCTTAAGATTATAATTTGCTACTATCTCTATAGGCTGTATTTATATACGCGTAGAAATGGCAATCAATTATTAATTAATAGCTATGAATTATTTTCAATAAACCATATTTTCTTAAATTGTTACCTTTAATTTAGTTTTAAAATAATATAATATAATATTTAATTTTATTTGTTTAAATATAGTTTATGCACGGGTAAATATTTAATACATAATTAACTACTTTCATTATTAATAATTGCCTGTTGTCCTGCTTACAATTTATTTAATAGTTGAATTAAAAAATAATGATGTAAGACTAACCTGTAAAAGGAGCGTCGTGAACAGCAGCAGCAATCTGATCCTCCTCATAGTCTCGGTCCGGTCAGTCGGCAGCCTGCAACCAATGACACACATTGAGGTAGGCACTAGTACCGCGCAGAGCGCTCCGCGATGCGCTTGCGCGTGCGCTAGAGGCGCTTCAGCTCGAACGCAAAAGCGCGCATGTTAGAGACTGGCATGCGCGAGCGCATCGCCACGAGCCCCTCTCGTTCCCCCCCAGCGTATCTGACCCAATGACCGAGTGCAACTTGCGCCGGAACTGCACCGGCTTACGTTTGCCATGTTTCTCGCTGATGCGCTCCCGTTGAGCGGAAGCTTCGTGTGGCCTTCACCTTGCAAAATCCAAGGCCGTATTTAATATATCACACAATTTATATATATTTTTATAATGATGTGAACATGAAATGAAGGGTCTCAATTCACAGTAATACATATGTTATTAAGTGACAAATTAGGAAAACATTAATTAATTCTTATTATTATGTTAAACTTTTGTTAAATATCTCAATAGTATGTACCTATATAGGAAGTGTTCAATTAACAGCAACGTTTGCTGTATTAAGTTTGTCCTACGAACGCACGTAGCACGGCCACAAGACGGTCAGCTACGAAACGAATTTAGATTTTAATAGTTTCATATTTGTTAATTATGCGTACTTTCTTATCTGTCAATAAATATAACGTTTTTATTTACATTTATTGTGATGTTTCTTTATACATATACATTAAGTACATAGTATAGCTCTCAATATTCTTATAAATAGAAATTATTTGTTTCGCATTGTAACATTTTGCCTGAAGCCATATACGTAACGTGGCATTTTATCCTTCAAATTTAACATCTTAATTGTAAAGAACGACAAGGCAATTAGTTTTTTATGTTACCGATCAATCTATCCGAAACCAGGCTTCGCTAGTAAGAAAGTAGACCCTGAGGCATTTTCTATTTTCGCATAATATACACTGGATATTATAATAATAGTTGGCGTAGCAGGTGCCGGCCTACTTCAATTAACCAACAAACAAGACCAGAGTGAATGTAGAGCGACATTCGCCTAATCAAAATCCAACCGCAACCATAAATAGATAAAGCTCTCTCTGAGACAGGTAAACTTTTATTTTATTTCATTTATTTTAGAGGGCATCTAAATCATTCTATATTTTTAATAAAAAATAATACATAATATTTACTTTATTGAAAAAAAATAATAATGGAAACGTAAAACATGATCTAAAATAAATTGTTAAAGTAATAAAAGTGTTGGATTGGGATTTAAAATATTTAAACCAATAATAATATGTGTTAAAGTATTTTTTAAATAATGGCAACCGACAAATACATTGTATATAGAAGATTAAATATAATTATACTGTTATTATTGTTAAATACGCCTTAGGGGACGTTTAAGCGTTTATCTGCTATTTAATTGCTTTATTAAAATCTCATTATATTTGTAACCACAGTACACGTTAACCAATTGATATAGCTCGTTGTCTAATAATACAAAATATTTAACAATTACTTATATTTGGCTATAACTTTTTTCTGGCATATTTTTTTAAATATGTTGATCTCAAAAACAGCAATTAATAGTGATTCGGCTAAAACCAATTTGAAATGTAACTTTAGCGAGTAGAAACTTTCGTTTTCTAATTTGCAATTCAACGTAGACAGTATTTTAGAAAATCGTAACTTTGCTGCAATTAACTTTTTTTTTGAGAAATAATTTAAAAAGTAAATCATATTGCATGTCATCTTAATTTGGGCATAGAAAATACTGACAAGTTACAAGCATAATAGTTGAATCTTCGCTCGTCACTTTCGGCTCTGATTAACGGCGCGTGCGCAAGCGCTATGACTTTTAATTGGCTGGCAAGGAACTGAAAGTTTCACTTAATTAATTAATGGAAATGGTTCAAAAATATAAAAAATATTCTTAAAAATAATATATTTAATGTAAAAGAAAGACGTGCAGTAGAAAGTACATAAGTGTTTTCTTAATTACTTTTAAGCAGTAAAATAGCATTGTGAATTTTCTACACATATATGCAAATATCTAAATGTTTCCTTTGTTTAGATTAGCAGTAGTTTTCCATTTTTATGAATAGTATATACAATGTTATTAATAATGAGTACTTTTATTTTTATATTTTAGTTTATATACTATATTTAAGGCATTGTCGAGCAAATGAAGATATAATGAAAAGTAGTACCTAATAATCCACATTCACAACCTAGAAGATATTTTTCATCATCATTCTTAATATCACACGATTTAGCGATTTCACTGCAAATTGCCGTCGACTTTCCGATGTAAAAACAGAAAAATAATCAAACTCAATTGAAGCGTTACAAGAATAGCATATTTTACAAACGTTCCAATGTCGAACGAGCGTTGATACTTCTGAGACAAAGATATGAAGCCATTGAATTTGTCTTACAAGCTTTCGATTGCAATGAAAAAATGTTATTGTATTCTGTTTCATTAACAATTTTCACTTGTTAGGTCAATGTATTATATATTATCATCACTTTCCTTCAACGTATTCATAGCGCTTTTCGAAAGGGCTCCCAAGAGCATCACAATCAAATAGTTTTGCTAATTTGATAGTATTGCATATCTATATATGTTTAGTTTATACTCTAGATATATCTATGCATTTGTAATTTCTGATTCAAAACATAATAATCATATAAAATTTTTTAGAACTACCCTACATCATTTTAAGTAAGCTACGAAATTATCAAGCTAATTATATTATAATATTGCTAATTATATTAAAAATATATAAAATATTACATATATATGAGTCGACAATTAATATAAGTTCGGTTCATATTAATGTATATTATTTAATTTGTTATTAAGATTTCATTATGATTTACAAATTTGACGATGCTTTTCGCTCCACCTGCTGAACAAATTTCGCATGTTGTATACAACGTGGACTCAAGGTTACGCCATAAAACACTTTCTCTGCTGCTCGCAGTTCATTGCACTTCGAATTTTGCATCTCTACATAAATAGAGAGATGCTTAAAACTAAACGTCAAAATAATTATAATGAATCAATTAAATATGAACCAAATTTGGCGTAATAATAAAGTCCAAAATGAATAATTTCTGAAATACAAGTTGGTATCAGACGATGTTTACGTCCAATGCCCATGTTAATGGCATTGGGAAACGTAACGTGGCCCACTTTCTCTTTTAAGCATACGCAGTCTTTCTCTCACAAGTATGCTCTAAACTTGGTAGAGTGAGATGACTATATATTCATGAGCTCCTACCGCATGAGCCTGTCAGCTCGCTTTCTTTGCCGCACTTGGCATTAGAAGCACAAAGTCCGGTAACTTTCGATAGATTCTGCGATCCCGATTGGGCTGTATGACAAACTAGCAAACGCAACCGATACAATTAACTAATCTGCCAATTGTTGCGCAACACGTTACTTAGTAGTCGACTTACGTTTTCTATTATTTAATATTATTGTAAATTTGCATATTATTATATTATATCATTGCTATTGCCATTAACTTTCCAAATATGTATCTCCTACCTGTTTCGCATGTAAATGGTGTCAGAGTTATTTTATGCTACTTTCAATCAATCTAATTGTCACTGTAATAATATAGACAAGTTAAATCCGGCTCTTACTCGGGAATATGTTTATATTAAAATCATTTAAAATTAGGCTTGGTTTGTGACAGACATTGTAACGCCTAGCATGTTATAAATGTTTTCATAAAAAAAATTACAAATAAACATTAAATATATTATTCACAATTTACATTTAGTTGTAAGCAATGTAAAGTACAACTTCAATGATTTCTCTCCATTTAGCATAAGGATTTACTTAATATATTCAAGTGGGGTAGCAAGTGGCGTTTGCAAATAAACTACCTTGTCAATTAATAGGCAGAGCTTTCCAATGTCAAAACTGTGCTAAGTCTAAATACCAACTTCCGCATCTCCAGGGAACTGGCCTTGTTTTCCCTTAGGTATTTGCATAACTTGTCTGTAGCATTCAGTAATACTATTTTACTATACATTTATTTATTTCATTTACTTAATCAATATCATTATGTTTAACAATCCATAACTTCACTTTGATTGTGTAGATATACATAGTTACATATTTCGGTTTCCTAGGTTTTCATATTCAATTAGTTCATATTGTTATCAAGCTCGTGCTAACTAAAATGTGTTAATATTTTTAAAAAACCTAATTTACTGGACTGCTAGCTTTCTCTCAATTGTATCGAATAATAAAAAATATTTAAAACTTATTTCCACTTTACTGTTATTATATCTACATTATTAGAATAAGTTAATATTTAACTGATTTGTTTTTAATAATTTATTAGATACTCATAACAATAAACTTTTAAATGAAAAGACTATCTATAATGTTAACGTCAGACAATTCAAGCTATCTCTTCTTAGCCGGAACTTCCGTGCAGAGAAACCTCGCCTCATCAATGCACCGCGCGCATTTCGCGACATCGGACTCCCGGCATCGTATAACAACTGCATTAGATATCGTCGCTATCTAAAGAAAACAGGTATCATGATATATTCGATCATCCTCTCGACACAGGAACTCGGTCTTTTTGAATTAATTATGGTAGTTTTCTTTTTTAATGGTTAATGCCAGCAATTCATGAAGAAATAAAAAAGGAGTTTAAGCTGCATTCCAGCAATAGCAACGTGGTGATCTCGAATTGATGTAATAAATAAAAATGTCCGTCAATCTGTCCGCGGGACGAGGTCACGCAGACCCGCAGACCAGCAGAGAGAAAGTTAACGTATATTTCAAGGACGAGGGCGACGTCCGCTTGCGCAACACTGTGAGATAATTGATGCACTCGGAGCCCTCTGAATGATTGTGTCGAAATCACAATGCGGATGCCGATTTAAGGACGATGACTTCATCATGAGGCTTTTTGTGACCGCCGCGCCGCCCTGACTCGTGTACAATAGACTGAACGCTTTCTCTTGTCATTTTACGGTTGCGTCATTATGAAACAAAATTACCACACAGAGACAAGTAGGTCTATTTTAAAGTTATTTGGTACTCTTGGGTATTCTAATGGTTTTTAATGTTATCAATTATAGTTTTTACTTTAACATTATAAAATATAATTCCAGATTAGCCAGCTTGTTAGGTCTATGAACTTGAAATACATCATATATTAGTCTATATTTGTTATCTGTCATTATTGCTTTTGCCCAAATAACGCACCTTACATATAAATATAAGCAGCCCCTTAGTAAAATTGAAACATACGTATCGTATACATTTAAATAACATTTTACTGCGACAACGTATACGCATATATCTTTGAAATGTATTAACATACAAACGAACATAATAGCTGAGAAACTGGTCTTATTTCAAGTGTGATCCTTCAGTGGGCACTTTCTCTGACACGCATCGCATTACGTTAAATTGTCTTACAGATGTATTACATAACAGTCTCACTTACACTTAGGTAATTATACCGGCGAAAGTTGAATATTTTGGCAAAGAAATGATAGGCCTCGCAGTCCGCGTATTTAAAATATAGTTACCGTTTCCGTTTCTTAACGGCATTACGCAACTAAATAAATATGTTCGTACGCAACGGCGAATTTCAAAAGAATAGCATACTAGGTATAACTATATGAGTATTTATATAAAACAAGTTTTGCCAAAAATATTTAGACTAGTACTTACAATAGAATTTCGTGGTGGCATAAAGTCTCCAATTTTTTGAGAAAACCTGCAACAATAATAATGCTTTATAACAATATGCATGCATGCATTGGTATTACAACAAGTTACTCGTGCGAAATATAACAAATATAAGTATGGAATAAATTTATAATTATTTACTATAATATACCTTCATTTTTATTTTTTTTTTCAGTATCCTATAAATTTTATATATACGAGGAATTTCAAAATTTAGCAAAACCGATGCATAAATGCTCGTAATTTAGAGATTGACTGCGTCGAGATACCTATATATTTTATATTATTTCAGCTTGATACATTCTATACAGTCTTAAGAGAAATGGTCTTGACAGACAGAGAAGCATGGAGAGACGAATTCTAAAGAATATTTTATAAATATTCAGTTTTATTGTTTTAAGGCCAAGCTACTCAAAATTATATTATATCAATATTTTAATTACATAACACAATCTAGTAAAATAGTCAAATACTTAAATGGTCAATAATGTAATAGTAATAAATGGATTTTTATTTATTTTAACACAAAAAAAATAATATAAATTATATTATTATATTTAAATTTTATTTTAACTCATATTTAAATATTTAAAACAGTAGAAATTTTTTAATTACAATTTTTACTGTAATTACCGTAGATAGATCTTTTAACAGGATATAAGTATTTAATTTTTTTAACAACCATCACTACATCTCAAAGTTGGATTTTTGGGGGTTATTAAGTTATTATACATATCCTTCTTATTAAATTTATTTTTTAATTGATTTTGTCTAGCTTTCACAAAATTACAAACTAATAATTTCTCTTTCCTGGTCTAGATAGATACATTGCCTGGCGCCAGTCAGACGTTACGATTTGTGATGTGACATGTACATCGCACAGACTCTAAAATGGACGATGGAATGATGCGTAATAGCCCAAGATCCCAGAGCCGCCAGACCTACGTCTTTTTAGCAAACCTGAAATTTTATGTATGCCTACTCACTAATTTGAAAGTGGGACTCTTTCAGAGGGAGTGCCAAATAACGGTATATCTCTGTTTGGGAAGAAGATTGAGCCGTCAGATTAGTCTAGGTGCTTATGAGGGGTTTTGAAATAGTCCGTAAATAATATATTTAAAATCTGTATAATAATAATAATCGTCATATTCATTTACAACCCACGCTACAGGTTACATTTACAGGTTTTTTAGAATATTTTATATTATGAAATGTGAGTTACAGTAATTATATTGCGAATAGAGAAAATGTCCTTGTCGGCGATGAAGAACAATAAGTTTCGCGATAAGCCAGTTGACATATTTGCGGAAATGAAAGTGAAAGCACTATCTGTACCGGTATTGTCACTGAAACAATGGCATATTCGACGTAGGGCTGATGTAATTCCTTTTTATTTATTTTTTTGTTTAAATTTATAATTATTGTAGCATTTGCATGATCAATTATTATTATAGATAAATATATTTTTTTATTGATAATGAAATTAAATAAAACAATGAATAATTATGAAGTAGTATATTATTATTTTTTTATTTTATAATTACGCATGTTCCTGTCAAACGTTTAAATGTATTTAATCATCAATAAGTATCTATAACAAGAAATTTAAATCAAACTAGAATAAACTACATATAATAGACACGGCTGTTGCTAATAACATATTTGAAATTTACTAGCGCAAATACCTACGAGATGAAAGTGGTGAAATCTCAAACAAGTCGCGAGAAATCGCTGCCATAATAAATAATGCACTCGTTCAGCCAGCCAGCCCTTCGCCTTAGAATCAAGCTTAACCGACCAGTTACGAGAATGTCATTATTTCGACAAGTTTGACAAGCATATAAGACGTCCGTCAGAATAACTAAGTTGTCAGATACGTCAGATATAGGTTTATTAAATTAATTATAACTTTTGTGAAGTTTTAATTATTGTTTCTAAACTACAAAACTATACAAATATAGCTTATAATAATATTTTCAATACATATAATGAATAACTTTCAGTTTCTTAATTATTATTCTAATCTTTTGGTTACGTGAAATAAACATTAACGATGATTATGTTAGTGATAAGCAAAATAAAAAGATAATTAAGAAAAAACAGACTTGCTGATTTTAAATGTCATTTCCTATTGCTATTTGCTGTTGTAAATATTTAAATGATAAAAAATATAACAATATAAAAGTTGTTTATACTAGTATGTAACTTTTTCTCTAATCAATATATACCGAATTACATTTTTAATACAATTTAATAATATTTTTTTTATATTTATCTCTCAATTACTTAATTTATAGCAACAAAAATATACTGAGCGTGCCAAAGTCGTATTTACGGAAAGATGAAAGTGTATGATCGAATTCTAATAAATGGTAATCACCGATCTCTACATTTTACTGCACTCGGACGATTGCTTCTAAGCGGACGTTTCAATTGCGTGTCGAATGGAATATACTCAAGTCAATTTCTCGTGAAACTCACAAAACGATATGAAATTTATGAAACATTTACACCTATGAGTATATGAGCAATAGATAAAAACTTTTTTATAGAAAGAAAAACAAACATTTAAAAAAACATTATTCATATTTGCTGCTGTAATTTATCTGCCACCTAAAAAAAATATTTCGTAAACTTCTTAATGTTTTATAATTAAAAAATGTAACTCGTAAATACAAACATTCATCTTAATTACAGTAAAATAAGCCAGTTTACTTTCTCCCAGTGTTTCTCTTATTAATCTTTAAGAACATAACAAAATATACGAAGACAAGCACAATGGAAATAATTAATTGCATTTCGTTTCTCTTCTCTTCATGTTTTATTAGCATCTGTTTTGTAGTAACTTTACGTAATGTAATACTTCTGTAGAAATTTCTATTGTTTTTTGATATAACTCCGATAAAATCGATATTATCTCTAATTATAAAAGGAGTTACGAATTATAGTAATTTTTTCAAGTACTATTTAATATTTTCCTTAAGAACTGTTATATAAACATGAAATTATTATATGCTTATTGCACATACCAATGCTGTAAAGAGAAATCAGTTCGGTTCTTTAAAACATATATTGCGGAAACATAGGGGTTCTATCATCTCTTCACTGTTGATATTTTATACGGGCAGTTTTTACTAATGTTACTTATGTATATAAAATTTAAAATATTTTAAAATATAAAATGAAATCTTAATGTTGAATATCAAATAAATTAACAAGCAACATTTAACATCTTACTCCCAATACACAGTAGGTAATTTTTTTTAGCTTTGTGCTATAAAGCGTGCACCAGACGTGGCTCAGGAGAACAAGTGTGTGACTGTAAAGACGACTGGATCTAGGTTCGATCCAGACTTGAGGAAAATCAAAAATCACTCAAATAAGTTTTATCAAAATCGAGATTATGCAATAAAAGGTCAAATATTGTATTTACATGTATGAAAATATTTAGGTACATTTGTACACAATTAGTAACTGTAAGCTTGTAAAAAATATATAAATTATTAAAAAGTGTTATTCAATTTTTGTATTTATGTTATGTTTTATCCACTTTGTAAATCTCTACGAAAAAAGCATTTTACCACATTATACTTGCACTTACAGTATTAAATTAGCTATTCGCTTGTTAACTCAGCCAGTGGATCATTTCCCAAGTAAAAGAAAGGAGCTCTACTTATAAACTATGTCTTGTAACAATACCGAAGCTGCTCCCGCGCCCTGATGAGATCGCACTTGACGCAGAACAATTAAAGTTTTTCCATAAGATAGCTTGTATTAGTTTGACGTGAGCTATCTCTTCTAAAGAGATGCAATTAAGATATACTGTTTCTTTTCGATGTCAAATGATTATTTCATATAGAAAGAAATGGCCAGCTGATAGCTTTCGCCCATTTTTTTCTGATTGTTAGCAGTTTATTAGCGAATTACTGTATTAGCAATAGTTTTATCAAAACAAAACAAGGAAATAATATATTTTATCTGATAAAGATCTAAAAATAATAAAATTAAAAATACAATTAAATTTCTAAACTAAAATAATAAGCAATACGGATATCCGTACTGCCTTTTCCGATATATGTATGTATTTTGACCGCCTCCATCACATGTTGAAGGCAATACATAGTATTTATGGTAACAGAGAGTCGTTGATGAAACCGGATTACAGAAACACTAACTAACCTGAATGACTTGTAAGCTTTTCACTGCCCTGACCTTTAATGTGCTTTATAAGTCCATTGAACTTAAAAGAAATATAATGATAAATAAAAAAATATATACTTAATATATAATTTGCAAAAAACTTCTTAATAATACAAATATTTAAAATTATTTTAAAATTACTCAAGTGTATCGATTATTAAGTTATTATGTGAAAAAAAATATTATAATTATTTTTCTATGTACGCCGAATGCGTACATATGCATGCTACATGCATATGTACGTATGTAGCATGACAAATGTATTAGTTGAACGAATCAAGTGTAAAGATGGCACTAGGAGTGGCGTAGCTGTTCTGACACACTGACTCGCTTTCCACTGACGCTGCGTGCGCTCGCGCTGTCCACATGCCACACGCCAGTCTAACTTACTGCCTTAGACTTATTTCACAAACTTCTATATTATTCGATATTAAAAAACTATTTGGCAATATATTTTTAACTTCATTCTATAGAATTTTAGACTGTGATATAATATATTTAGTAATTTTTAACTACTGTTGTACTTTTCCAAATGAACTCTAAGAACTATGAATTAACATTTCAATATAAATGGACCTTTTTTTTCTTTTTGATAGCATACTATACTATTTATAATTTCATTAAGTAAAATTAGTAAAAAAAGAGCTATATTAAAAAGTAAAATTATGATTACAATTTAAATAATATGTAGAGTACTCCAGACATGTGTTAATTACATATTTTAACAATAATTATGTACATAATCTAATTTGAGGTGCAACTTTAGAGCGAGCGAGTCTTCTTGACGGAAATTAAAACTCAACGTGCTCATAAACACTTTCACCGTGACATTTCCGTTATATTCGAGAATTTATCTCGCAAATATGAAATCTATATAGTACGAGAGAAAGTGACGATTCATAATAATATATTTATTAAAATATTTAGATGAAAACAAAAAAGGCACCCAAGCTAAACATTGTTAAATGTTTTTAATTAACGAATGTATCTATTACATAAAAATCATATAAGTGTTTTAGATTTCTTTTGTGGTAAAAATATTTTTTTGATTAACTCCTTTATGTAAGTCATTCGTTTTAATGTCTATAACTCTTTAAAAAAATATATATAAATTGATAGTTTGGTGATATAAGCTGTGCTGTGCTGTCGTTCATCATTATAATGATTTATAGTTATATTAATATAATAAATATAATTTTAAAATTTATTTAGCTTACAATTATGTTACTTTGCCCATTTAGATATACTAATATATAAGATCTGGATTTTAATGTTCCCATGCATTCAAAATATATTCCATATAGTTTTATGTATTTAAATTCAAAAACTTAAAAAAATTGTAAGCTTTGTAAATAATCGGGATACATTAAGATGACACAACACGACAGTCGACAGTAATGATCCTTGAGCGTCTTAGGAGCGTGACGCTAATGTTGTTAGGAAACACTCATCTGAACAATGGAATGGGATTTCCAACTGTATGAAGTTTCGTAATTCAGGCTTTTTGTTACTTATATATTTTTTTTCAACTTTACGCTGTATGCCGCAGATATCAGAGTAGGCAAAGGGGACCAAATGTTAAGACACTCCGTTCACCACTTTTTCGTAGAATTCTTTAGGCATAACATGTTGGGTGGCAGAATTCTACGCGTTTTGCCTGGGTACCAGAGCGATTTATACATTTACATTACTTAAAAAGAATAATAGTAAAGCGATTAAAATTATATGCTTTCTCTACGTTTACATATGAATACCGTATTATTATGCAAATTTGATGACTGTTATAAAAACATTATTATATTCAATTTAAAGAAACAAGTAGAAAATACAACATTGTAGAGTTTTTGGCCTAAATATAAGTTTTAAAGATTTTTTAAAAATAAATAAAATCAATATTGACTACTATACCTTTACTTATATTTTTTAATTATATATTATATAAATATCGATATAATCTCACGTATTTTTAAAATAAACGACAAACCCCTCAGTACACCTATAAAATGCGAGGTGTGTGACGCTTAACCTACTTTCCACACCTGGCTTCCACATATCGCTTCTAGAAGATCTGCATGTGATCATTATGTATGTAGCTCATATTACTTGAACATAAATACTATTTTTCAATAAAAAAAATTAAGTCAACAGACATTAAAATTTTTCAAAATGCAAATACGCATTTTAAAGCAAATTAGCATACGATAACTTTTGTAGTAAGTGAAAGTCTTATTATGCAACTCTTGCAATTTTGCGTACTTTAGATATCTGATCGTATAAAAAAAGTTGGTTATAAATAATTTTTTGTAAGCATAAAGTAAATAAAATATGAGTATAAAAAGTTTTATATACAATCAAATTAATGAGAATATAAACGTAAAAAATAAGCCTGTAGTTTTTATATAATGAAAAGGCAAACCTTCTCAATACAAATCCTGGTTATTACAAATCGGCATTAAATAGTCCTTATTTTTTATAGCTTACACACATGCACTGTTTCAGCACTATTAATAATTTTCAGTAACACATATCCATATCCGTACCTTTTCAGGTGTGCTTTCAATGAGGTATAGGGCGGTGGAAACAGTTTCAGGATAACACAGCAAGCTACCGATCACTGTTCCAGTCACACAAACACAGTATCACAGTCTGGTGGGTTTTGGGGTTGGGTCACTTTCGTTTTCACAGTAAGATGCGCGGACGCGATAGCGGTGTGGGGCGGACTGGTCGCGGCAGTCGGCGCCCGCTACGTTATATACGCGAGAAAGTTCAGTCTACGGTTCTACACCTGCAACGTTTCCAAGAGCCGGAGTAGCCTCTATCCCGGATCAGAACTGACTTTGCGGATTTTGTTTTGAAATAGTGACGCCATTCATATTATGGCCGAGCGAGCCTACATATGAATGGATTTCATAATTGTAAATTGTCAGTTGACGCATTCTGTGCTTGCGTAGCCTTTGTTACTTAAAAATAGTAATGCTTAGACGATGGGGCGTTTACGGATGTTTTAATGTGGATTGTTAAGAGATTTTATTTTTATATAAATTACCATAAACTACAAAATTCAATTTAGTTTGTTTTAGAAAAATTACTCCATATTCTCAATTGTGCATATTATTTGATGAATACTCTCAAATATGTCTTATTCTTCTACAATAAAAAATATTTTATTTATACTTTATATATCCGTTCTTCATATTTTTAGGGAAAAAATCTGCTTAAATAATATGAACGCTATAAATTATTTGTATACATAATTCATATACGTTTATTTATATTGATATATTTTATATTTTATCTTTATGCCACTCTCACATTGAAGGTAGATAAAACATAGAGACGCACAATTTCCAATTTTCACCCAAACACATGTTGCGTGCCTGAGTACCGAGGTACTTTAGGGTTCCGAATCTTCCGTTCCGTTACAAAGCGCGAGTCGGGCACGCCCACCAAGAGTTTCGTACAAAAATGGGAGTAAAAATTATCTGCCTGTCCGTTCGTCGAGACCATATATCTTAAGATCGCGTTGAAATGAGCTTTCAATGAGCTGAAAGCTGAAATTTATGAGCCTTCTGTAGAGATTTTTGACTCGCGCTTGGCGGATTTTTTATATTTAATGTTAATAAATAATTTTAAAAATATCTTAAATAGATTTTAATGACTTTCTCAGTTAACTAAGTTTTTTAATGGCCATAGGCGCTTTCTCGCACATACTCGATTTTAATATTGACGACGTAGCCGACACACACTTAAATATATATATATATATATATATATATATATATATATATATATATATACTCGTATATATATATATATATGTATGTATGTATGTCATAAAGCAACTAGTTAGGTAGAGGGAATCTAATGTTAAGTCTTACCGTTGCCCACTTCCCGTTAAATTTTCTATACATTGCGTGTTGAGTGTCAGGCCTCCACGCTGTGCTCTGTCTTCCAGGGCGACTGATTATACTTTAAATATAATCATTCCGAGTTGGAATTGAAGCCAAATCATCACGCTGTCAGCCAGCCGATGTTCTACTGGGCCACGATGGTATGTATAATAAGAATATAAAAAAATATACTTTCATAGCCTAGCTCTGACTCTAAAAAACGTTAGTAAAAAAAGTAAAAGTCCATTACAAAATCTTTAATTTGCAAATTCCAATACAAGTTACTAAATATTAGATTGTAAGCATATTATTCAGTTTATATGGAATATTTAGTTAGCACTATGTTTCATGCATTTTTTTTATTGTTATGTTAATAATACTTAAAAGATGTTTTCAAATAATAGTTAAAGAAAAAATATTTAATTTAATACGAATGAAAAGTTTCGCCATATTAAGACTGAAAACCTTCGATGAAAACCTGTAGTTTTATAAATAATACATTTATACATTGAAAGGTAAATTAAAAAAAAAAAGAGACTTTTGCTATTATTTTTGTGTCATGTCTCATTGTTTTATCTAATATAAATAATATATATATCTCGCTTTAGAAAGTAATAGGAAAATATGGCGCTATACGCTCATAAATTTATTTTACGAACATCACTTTAGAGTCTCCATATTTATTTATTTTTTGCTCAAATAATTTATCTTAACTTTCTCTGTATGTTCAACTAATAACTATATGATATCTGGCAACCAATCAAATAATTACGGAAGTGTATTTTTCGTTTATATTATTTACATATCTTATTCATCATTAGGGCAAAAAATATTGAAATAATAATTACATTCTTCAACATTGAACAAAAAAATGTCTATACATATAAATATAATTGAAGTATGATTTTTAAATAACCGTGTTGTTCATAAGTATAAGTACCAAAGCACAAACAAACAATATTAAATTATTTTCTTTCTGTCTGTCTGAAGGAAAGGCCGAGTTTACCGTGCACTCTTTAGAACTCTTTTTGGCGCTCTTTACAAGCACTCTTTAGAACTCTTTATCTTTTATTTTATGTAGATAGATAAGACATAACCAAAAAGAGTTCTATTGAATAAATCAAATTTTGCGAACATAATCAAATAAACCCAATAGATTTAAACTAGGATTTATTAAGTGAGATAATTAAATAATAAATTTTCCCTAAATATAATTAAATAAACATTCGTTTAATACAAGCGGGGGGAGCGCAGTGACCGCCAGTATATAATATAAAGTATATATCGGTATTATCGAAATTCTCTGTTTGTGTTAAATGAAAGAGTTCAACGAGTGCGCAGCTAAAATCACTAATTAAATTGTAGTCTTAATTGTTTCATATTTTTCGCAATGTATTATTTTAAAAATCTATAAATAATTGGTTTATTATGCACATATACATTAGTATCTCGACGACAGCGGAAGGCGGGCGTTATCTCATATGGCGAAGATTAAAACAGAAAGTAACGTTTGCCAAATTCGTGCACCTTACAATGGGCAATTTGTTCGATTTCACTCTTTTCGAAAAATTTCATATTTTTGTGCGGGCGCTACGGGCGGTTACGAGAGCTCTGCTAAATACTTAGGAACAAAAATACTCCTAACTAAATAAATAGATAATATTTTAAAAATAGATCTGTTTTACGTTTACTAAGTAATCTATCTTGATAAACGTAAAACAGCGATATCTATCTATCTATATATATATATATATATATATATATGTGAGAAGCGTTTTTTCTTATATAATCTACGAACAGAATTACATAGATACAATAGAATTTTTACTAGAATATTAAAGATACGCTGTTTCACTTACATTAGTTTCAATCGTTAAAACTTGTCCTTCAGCTATGACGAAGTCGTGCTCAACGACGTCAAGCCGTATTAAAAGTTATTAAAGGCATTAGTTCTGTGTGAGAGTGAAAGTCTAATTCATTTGGTAAAGTTAAATACATATTTATATAATTTAAAACTTAAAAGGAGCACCGTCTGCTGCGCTCTCCCGGAAGTTGTGACCTAATTCAACGTATGGGGGTGAATTTTGTAGGGTTCTTTCCTATTGCCATCAGTCGGACGACTGTTCGAAATATAAAATAAATTGCAGGACGTGATTGCGAGAAATTTAATATATTGCCATATTAAAATATGTGCACTCATAAAATTATGACTGTAGTATAAATAAGGAATACTTAAAAATATTTCGTTTTTATAAAGAATTTTTTATTGTAGTCTACTTAAATATCGATATAAATTGAAATGTACTTTCGAAGTACATACTTGAATAAATATTCTATAAGTGTTCATGAGTAAAATGTTTTCACACAACTTATTGTACCAAAATAAGTTTGCGGTTTTTCTGATCCGCTTTGCATAACGTTTGTGTGTCATATGAATACGAAATCGGATTAAATTGGTCAGTGGGTACTTTTGTAAACATTCTTTGTCTACTCCAAAATAATAGTAATTCATTAGCAGATACAATAAACAATTATATTTGCTTTTGTAGACATGGTGAGTATTGTGAAATATTTAATTTAACGTTAAAATATTTTAAAAACGTTAAATTTGTTTAAGGCCAGTCCAGGCGCAGGGGCACAAAGTGTGACTGTAAACGCAACTGGTTTTAGGTTCGATCCTCACTCGAGGTAATGAAATATTTACTTAAATTTATATTTTTATTCTCTTCGCTCTCGGGTCGAGGCAAAGCACGGCGTTGAATTTTGCCACCGAATTCGACAGAAAGTGGTTAACGGAGTGTCTTAACACTAGGTTCCCTCTGGCTACCCTTCTATGAGCGGGATATAGCGTGAGGCTGATTATTTTTTTATATATTTTTTTTATTTTAAATGTTATAGAAAGTTAAAAAAAAGTTACTAATTAATAAAGACAAAGACAAAACTATAATAAAATCTCAGGCTTATTATATCACAGCCATAATTTCTAGGAACAATAGCAGCGTGTACTATGATATCTAAGATAGCTTATAAAATATGCTATGAAAGTATCGACTCCGTGAGCAGCCGACGACGTAACAGCATGCCATTGACCCTTGGTCGAAAATTATTTGTTGTGTAAGTCATGTGCGTCAAAGGAGTCATTAAAGTGAGCCAAGTTACTCAATTTTACTGTGTCATATTATGCATATCAATTTGCATCCTTATTAAAATCCGTTTTATTGAATCAGCTTCACGCTGTATACTGCACACAGCATGGTAAGCAGAGGGAAGCCCACTGTTAAAAGACTCCGTTCCTCACTTTCTGCCGAATTCAGGAGGCATTCCGTGTTGAGTGGCAGAACCCAACGCCGCGCTTTGCCCCCACACCAGGAAATAAAACTGAAGTAATTATATATGAAGCTATTATTGTACTTATAAATTTATCACATACTTAGCAGGAAAGTAGACATCTCTACAACGTTCTTATTGTGGTAAATTCAAATAAAATTATAATCCATCCATATAAATAATTTAGAAATGATAATATTACGTCGTACGGGAAACGTTAACCTGTCCACAGAGTATTCATATTTGGTAATTCACTTTAATTTATTATAATCGTCCATTGGAACTTTTGAATTGAATTTTCACATGAGTACAAAATATGAAACCACTTTCGCCGAGTGTGGAATGTATGTAGACACAAACTGATATCTTGTTATTGTGTGTAGATTAGCTGGCATAAAATAACGTATTGTCTAAAAATATACTATTAATATTTCGAGACATCGCTTGTTATTATATTTTATTTATGTCTTGCATTTATAAGCTTAGTATTATTTATCTGAATTACTATTTATTTGGTAAAAGTAATTTATTTATTTTAGAAAGTTCGTATTAATAAAATATTATTAGTATTAAACTTTGAAAGATCGTCAAATCTAGATTGAGATCACTCGTCTTGCACTTGCTGCGATAATTTGTAAAAAATAAATGTAAAGATATTTTTTTATTCAAAGAAAGTAATTGGTCATTTTAATTTTTTTCATATCGTCTTAGTGAAATGTAGATGCGATTTCTCACAATTTCTAATGGTTACTTAATCATTACCACTCTATTCAAATAGACTGGCAAAATTTACACTTTTATCTTTTCAAACAATAAAAAAAAACTTTAAAGTTGCTTAAGCTATTAAAAGTTAACTTATTTATTATATAACTATTGCTTGTTTGCAATGATTCATTGTTTATTATTAAGTTTGAAACACGGACGGGTTGCACAATACAAATGGAGCGCATTGGGCGTAAAAGGTCCTGGCGACGTAACACTTACCCGAGGCTGTGACTCACAAGAGTGAAAGTGGCTTTTGCTAATGTCATCCGTCCTCTTTATTACCGGATGGCTCAAGGTTGTTTATGACGTGAAACATTTTTTTTTTTAAATATTAACACATGTTTTAGCATATGCGGGCTATATATATAAAGACTGCGTTTTTAATATTCTTTGGTTTATTATTAAAGGTAGAATAGGAAATAGGAATGAAAAAAATTATAACTTTTGATAAATTTAAAAAATAATTTAAAAAAAAATGATATTATGGGGCAAATGGAAATTAATTTGTATTAAAAAAAATAAACATATCGATAAACTTCGAATCGATGACCTCAGATTTACTGTGGAAATATAATTGGTGCGAATAATTTAAAATAAATAGTAGTTATCAATAGTGTATCTGTGTAATTAATGCTGTTTGCAAATTCAATAAGGCGCTATCGGCATTCGGCAATGCAAAATAGGCAACGCAGCTCAGTAATTTAATAATATTTAATTTCACTTCCATACGAAAATTAAACTGAATAATCTATGTGGAATTTCGAAAGTTATATTTTCCAAACGTAATGTCTAGCTTTCACTGTATTGCGTAATAATTTATCAACAAGTCCTTAGTCATGTAGACAAATTAGAACACGGGTGCACCCTCATGTTTTCCGTCGCCACTTTCACTGCTACAATTGGAGGCTCTACAGCAATTGTTTACGCCTTAACGCGCCTTTTCTGTCACGAGATGTATCCGGCTGATGTAGCGGTCGTTGACTTTAGAAACAAGCAGTCATTCTTATGAATTTTCTTATAGTAATAAAATGAGATATTGATTTAATTATAAATAATGTTCTTTTACATGTATTTATAAACAAAATAAAACACTGGTTTTTAGTTACGATTTATATTATTAATATTTCTAACCCTGTTTAACAGCTTGACTGTAGGAGTAGGGCCGAATAGGACTGGCCTTGCCTTGGCTATCGTAGAAATGAACCAATGACTTGACACTTCCAGGCCCAGGGGTGGTAATGGGATTAGAAACAGGAGCAGGGTTCACTGGCTTAGGAGTGATGAGATTTGGTGCTTGTTTTGATGAAGGAGAGGATGGTAAGATATTTGAAGGTGAAGGTTTTGGGGCAGGCTGAATAGCCGGGATAGGTGATGGCGCCGGTTGTGGAACTACTGGCTTTTGGCTTGGTACCGGAGCCGAAGGTGGGACTACAGGTTTCAGAGTTGTCGCTTGACTTGGCAAAGGACGATTATTATTCTGCGCAGGTCTCACACCACCTCCTTCCATATTTATAAAATCAATATTAGCATTTTTGTTAATAGGTATATGTGCCTTCCGACCTGGAAAAAATTCTAAAGTCAATATAAACATTCACATAAATAATTCTATAATATATTAATATGTAAATCATCCTCTTGTTATTCTTACTTTAGCTTCAGGCATATAACAAAGAAGAGGGAGGACACCTAGTATCAAGAAACTCCGTTGTCCACTTGCCATCCGAATTAGAGACATTGCGCGTTGAGTGCGGAACTAAACGTCGCATTTTAGCAGAGGCGGAAAATACATTAAACCATTGCCACGAGTAGGAAGCTGTGTCACCGAGCCATGTTGTATATTTTATAAATACAAAATTTTACGTGATTGAATTTTATCTATTCCCAATACATACATTATATTTATATACAAAAATAATGATAATTATCAATGTACGGATTAAATAAATGCTATGTGAAATTATCCATGAAAAATATCTAACTAAACAAGAAAGTAAAAACAGCAAAAATACTCACATTCTGCGTAACTAAAGACTAGTAGTAAAATTGTCAAGAAAATCTTCATATTTTCAATCAATCAACTATCGTAGCCGCCAAATATATGTGATTATGATTTCAAATCAAAAGTATTTTAAAGTTAAATAGGTGTAGAGGTCGCGTCAGCGTTCTCGAAGCACTGTGAGTCTATAAAGCCAGTTGAGTCTACATTGACCTTTGCCAGCAAGACCTTACGATAGCACGATTCGTGATACTCTATGATTAAAATTAACGTTTTTATTTGTGTATAGATATAGCTTTTAAGCATTGGTGCTATATTCACAATAATTTTAATATTCAATGGATATTTTTAAATGCTAGCGTTATAAGTAGTTTCCTTGTATTCAATATTTACAACTACATGAGTGAGCGTTTAAGAATATACATAGTTATAAATATAGGTAAGTTAATATGTATTATGTACTTATAAGTAAATTACTATAAACATTCAGATAAAAACACAGCATGTAAAAAATAAGCTTGGAGTTTTCTATATACATATTTGCATATTTATATATATATATATATATATATATATTTGTTGTACGGCATATACGAGTACATGTATTGACTACTGCGACGGTCATCCACTAATTTTCTAATTCCTGGTAACTAGATATCACTTGGAGCGTTTTAAGTAGACAAATCATTGTAACATAAACCTAGTTGATCGAGTTACTTTGTCGTCCATACTCCATGCCTTGCGTTAATATTTAATAAGTAGCCCATTTTAATTAATATTAGAGGTATAACTAAAACATGTTAATGTGTGGATTACTTTTCCTATTGTCGACTTTATTACCCAGTTTTAATAGAAACGATGACTTTATTATGAACAAAAAAATACAGTCGAATTGATAACCTCCTTTTCTTACAGAAGTCGGTTAAAATAGTAAAATAATTGTTCGATTTTTCCGATGTGCATCTCCACGCACGCATCTAGTGCATTACACATGTGCATCCATCTGAAACAACTTGTTTAATATGTTAATAGTTCTGTTTCTTCTTGAGGAGTAAACGATTTTCAATACATATTTACAAAGAGATAAATCTTAGAATATTATAGTCTTAATAACATAAACATAAAGTACGTGTGTAACTTCTAAACTGGCTATGTTGTAATTAGTAATACATTGGTATATTAGTACATATTAGTGTATACAATATTGTTTATGATATATCCATATACATTTATATAGATAATATTTTTTTATAAAGGATTTGGTCGGAGATTCTTGCCACTACGTTAAATCTAATTCTGAGCAAACATTTTTAAACATAATTATCGTACCTCCAAATTGCAAATGAAGGCCGAATATGTTTACCGTACCAGAAACCCAGCATTTCGCATTATATATTCAGGGCAGTCGCCACTTCTAAAACTGGAAATCCGCAAGTTGAATCTCAATAACATACCGTATATCATACGAGTACACATTGAGCATGACGTCACCCAAAGGTCGTACAGTATCGCCTACTCGACTCGGACCCGAGACATCACTAGTGCGCCGTGATCGCGCTACTCTAAACGTTACTTGTGACCAGGATGAAATTAACATTACTTATCCTTTTTGGTGCAGCAGTCTGCCGGGCTGACGACATAGCGTCCGCTGCAGGTCAGATCTTCAATAGCATTCTACCCAATCTTATAAGCAACTCTGTCACCGGTCAACAAGGTAACACCGCTACAAACACTCTTCAACAAATCGGAACCGTTGTGGGGGGAGTAGTCGATTATGCTAAAAAGAAAAGCTATGAGGACATGCTGCGCCAGGTCCAAGATTCAACCTCGGACGAAGACCTGCTCCGTGTTAGCGAAGAAATGTTTAATGCAGATATCAACAATGCGATCAATTACATTCAAGTTAATTTACAAGGGAAAACTAGTCCCATATCCAAGAGTGATGAAGCGCAAACAAAGTAAGTTCCCATAATATCTAAATAGTAACTATAGCATATTGTAGAGTCGTTGAAAATAGGAGCGGACATTTACAATTTTCGTTATTTCCACGATGGTTAAATTGCTTATGATGATTATATTGCTGCAGGAATCGTCACCTTGCCACTTTGCGATGCCTAGTTTACAAATAGAATATCATATTGTTGAAATTTGTAGGATAAAAGCTTTAATCTATCATAAAGGTTTTATTATTATTATAAAAGACACATATTACATTTACTCTGAATTCTTTTTTTTGTTTTATGGTAAAAGGACAAGGCAAATGAGCGTTCGGGTCACCTGATGGTGATTCTGGAGGCAAGCCGTGTTAAGTGGTGGATCTCAACTGCGAAGAAATGAAAATATTATTTAATTTTCTCGAATGGGAGTCGAACCCACAACCGGTCGCGTTTACACGCTTGTGCCCTTGTGCAACTGGCCTCATTACTGGCTTTAAATGTATCATTTTACTTCAAATATATTATCATGAAGCTTCGGCCCTAATTTATAAGAAATAATAATGTCAATTATTATTGCTTGTTAAACTGTGTATCTACTAAAAGTAATCGTTGCATGAGGTCATCTCTGGGTTAGAAAAGATAAACATGATTGTTTACTCTTTGTTAAGTATCAAATTCAGCGAAAACATTATTTACTAATATTAATTATTTTGTTATCTATCTATATATATAAAAGGACTTGTCCTCACTGACTGAGGTAAGACGCACGCACAGCCGTAACCGCTAGTAGAAACGTGACATTTGGACAGGTGTTTACTTTTGTAATCTAGACATCCACTAAGAAGGGATTTTGAAAAATTTTAACCCTAAAGGGGTGAAATAGGAGTTGGAAGTTTGTATGGAAAAAAAATTAAATCGGCACCGATTTTTATAAAATTGAAAATTTTGATTTTTAAAAGTTAATGAAAGGTAAGTTAAAAATAAAAGTTATTTAATTGAACACGTGTTTCATCGTCTTCTAGAATTTTCCTCCTAAGGGTGCAAATAAGGGGTTGAAAGTTTGTATGGAAAAATCTTTAAAGCGCCATTGATTTTTATAAAATTTGAAATTCAGACTCTTAAAAATATTTAATTGAACACATGTTTCATGGTTTTCTAGAATTCACCCCGAAATAAGCAAGCGAAGCTGCGCGCGTCCGCTAGTATAATAAATGAAAAAAAAAACATTAAATTTAACCAAATTTGAGGCCAGTCGTGACGCAGGACACAAGCGTGAGACTATAAACGCCACGACATGACATGTGGATTCGATGCCTCTGGCGTTAAATTCAGCCACTCAATACGCAATGCCTCCGGAATTTGGCAAAGGGGAACGGAGTATCCCATGGAACGGGAACGGAGTGTTCTCGGGTTCCTTCTGCCTACCCTGCTACTTGCGTGATACATCTAAAAGCTAAAAAAAAAAATGAACCCCTTTTATTATTAACTTGTAAGTCTTTTCAATTTATACATCAACAGCCTCCTGAACGTACCTGAGAATGTATGGAACGGACCAACAATCCGACCATTTGCAGCACTTTTCGATAATTATCACAAGAACGTAATCAGGCCTGAGTTTGTTACGCCAAATGTAAGTTAAAATCATTTATTTAGTTATTATTTTTGCCTATGAACTTATTCGAAATAAAAATATGTATATTTAGACATATTTTGAACATATCTTGAACCTACATGTGTTAAAATATGGTACATATAATATAATGACTTAGGTATCTCAGTGCTTAGTTGAATAATTGCTGATGTCCGGTGTTTGTTCGTTAATCGCTTAGAATAAAACGTTTAGCTTATTTTATAAGTAAAATAGTTTCCTGTAATATATTGAGCCCCATAAATTTAGTTTTAAATTATTTTTAGCTTCCACTATAGTTACGAATTCAGCATTAGAGTAGGCTCATTTTTATTGGCTTCTAAATGTTCCAGTTACAAGTTCTAGCATAACCTACAGTTACCTCACTCTTTAATTTAACTGCTAGAGCAACGTAACAACGATATGTGTGACTAGACAGGCTATATTACAAAATAATTTAATATTTCTCCCGAGCGATACAAACTTTTACATTGACCGCGGTTTTATAAATGTCATACTAATAGTGTATGAATAATGTATGACATTAGTAACACAACAAAAACAATCTGATGACAATCAAATATGATATCATTTACTAGTCAGTGAAGCTAGAGGCCAGGTCCGATTCCCACTAGGAAATTAAATATTTTCGTCTCCTCGCTCTGGTATCGAGACAACGCGTGGCGTGGAAAATAGCGAATGGAAGTATGATAATGTGAACGGAATATCTTGACTCTAGATTCCCAGGTTCCCTTTGCCTACCCTGCTATGGGCAGGACAATAAACAGAGATTTACTATATATAGTAAATAGGTTTTTTTTTATATAAATTTGTATTAAATTTAAATAATGTTAAAGGAAGAAACAGAGCAGATGACATTCATCAACACAATTCTGGCCACAGGACCGATTAGGAGTCTAATGTCATTCCTCGTCAGCAAAGGTGCGTAATTTACCTAACAGCGGTGTGACTAATGTGCCTTACTAATGAAACGAACTAAGCTTTAAAATAATAAGTATAAATAATATTAGTTCCTACTATTATCTCATTTATTATTGAGAATTCTATTCAAATTTTTTTTTGTAACATATTTTTTCCCGCTACGTTGATTGTTTATGCTTTCTAAAAAGTTTTTTTTTTAATAGGATTAAACCAAATGAACGAATATAATGAGCAAGTACAATTGCTAAAGAAAATCTGGTTCACAAAATACGCTCGCCACTGGACTGGGTTGTGCAAATGCAGTTGTGCTTTTGAAAATATCTTCATGGCAGAACTCAATTCAAATACTGTACTTGGTAAGTTATAAACGTACAACCTAAAACTTTCATTACCATCTCATTTATTCATTTTATAGCTTCGTAGTGTATCCTGTTACAAGGACGAGGAAATGAAAATATTAATATTTATTTCCCCCGAGTGGGAATCGAACCCATAACTGTCGCGTTTACGTACACGCTTGTGATGCATCACGAAGACCTCTTTAGTTAAGTAATGTACTTACTACATAAATGAATAACACTCAAAATACTTTTTTATCAGGTCTACACAGCTGGTTGTTCTTCGCGAAGCGCGAGATGGACCGCAAAGCTAACTACCTCGGTTATATTGATAAACTTGATCTTTCTGGAGTAAGTATTAGTATTTAAACAATTAAGTATAAATGAAGAACATTAAATAATATGTATTAACCTAGTACCTACTACATAATTACTATTCTTCATTTTTGGTCTTTTGAAGTAGGCAGAAAAAACTTTTTAAGACTGGCATTTGAACCGAAACGGAAATCGGGATAGATTGTTCATAAAATGCTAAGTATATAATAGTGAGAGGAACTTATCTAATAATAATGAAAAATAAATTATTGGCTATTATTATCATTAACATATCATATTTATCTTGCAGAAAGGATTAATACTGAAACAACATTCGATTCTTAGCGAAACTAAAGATGCACCTGAAATCACCATGTTTGTGGGTACTTCCCCGGAATTGGAAGTCGCTCTATACACACTCTGCTTCATGGCACGCCCCGACCGTCCATGCAAACTACGTTATAATAACGTACCGTTTACAATTCAAACTAAAACTTTGAAAGCAGACAATGTCTTGCTTATAGATACAGCTTATCCCGTTTTTTAATGACTATTTACCAACGGAATGTTTAAATTTGTTAATATATAAAAATTAAATTGTTGGAATAATAGTTTTGTATCATTCAGTCGTATCTATACATTATGTAGTTTTTTTTAAATTAATAACACACAAAAATACGTTACAAAGTTTAAGTAAGTTATCAGTAATAATTATTATTTACTGTGTAGTTGAAAAAACATGATATGTGCTTTTGTTTAATAAATACCAAAATATTGTATGGAAAAATAGTAAACAACTGTTTGTTTGCATCATTGTAATTATTATGTGCTCCTTACGTTAATGTAGAATAGAAATGTTTTTATATAAAACTACGAAAAATATTTGTTTTTTTTTACTTACCCTAAAATGTACTGTAATTAATTACCTATAATCTGTATGATGGGGAAGGAAACCAATAAAACTATGCATATTAAAGATTTCTCGTTTATTGTCTAGGAGATGGCACAATATAAAAGGTTCATCTAAGGTCACATGACGATATTGATTAACAAATGTTAAATAAAAACTATCCAAGTAAATATTATACCATAAAAAATCAGAAGAGCTGTAATAAAGTGTAAAGAATTTTAAGGTCAATGTAAATGGATATTGTTCAAACTTGATACTTGAAAAAAATTCTATCACTCAACAAATATTCGTAGTAAAAAATATTTATGAGATGAACAATTTTTTATACAATATTTAATACCCAATTACCCCCATTCTTTATTTAAACCAGCCTTCGACAAATTGCACAATTTTTTAAGAATAGCGCCAAAATTTGCGCATCATTGTATATCGTTAACTTATAATAATTAATAGTTTCAATCGTTGTATGATATGACGTTTTATATAATTCTTAAATTATTTTAGGGCAAGACTGTGGCTTCTTTAAACACAGGCCATAATAGGAAAAACATATCAAAATTAATTTTAACATAGAAGTAATACAGTACAGATTTCACTTAACGTGTTATGATTTTAGACAATTAATTGCTTGGTGACACAAAAATATTATAGAATTTAAAAGTTTAGTATAATTCAGTAATAAATACACTTGACTAGCTTCTGATTGAATAAATACTTTCAAGTTTTAACAACAGTAATACTAGGTTTATAAAACAGTCAAAATAATTACAAAGTATATTGCAACCAGTGATAAAGTTTTTAAAATGATTTAATTTTTACATTTAAAACGAATTATACAATATTTTTATAAAAGATTCTTCTTAATACAGACTAGTAAAGAAGAAAAAATAGTAAAAAGATTTTCAACACTTATAGCAATACTTAAATATTATTTTAACATTCTACTCAGCTTAGATCTTCAACTTGAGAAAAACATTTCAGTATAATTTATAAACTACTGCAATACTATAAATAGCTGAATAATATGTTTTATTTGTAATTTATAAATTACAAATTTTATTTCAGATGTTGAATATAATATATATTTTAACTCATTTTATTTACTACATCTACCCAATTCAAACTAAAATAAGCCTAAATCTATTGCAGTGTCGTTTCGATAAACATTATCGATTGATTACAATCGATAATTCATTCGTATTCGATTTTTGATTATAAATTTGTATATATTATGATGAAACATCTAATAAACAATATAAATATTAGAATTGCACTGTGCCTATATACAGACTTCATATACATTATCAAAGTAATCGATTTCTAACAAAATGTATAAAAAAGGGATAAAACTACCATTTTTCAGTCCTTTAAGTTAAACATATAAAATTGAAGAGCTTTTTTTTTCGCATAAATTCACAATATTCATATAAACACACATTAATGATCTCAAAAAAAATGTTATCAGTATCATATTTTACCCGTAAGACGTTCGATACTATTTTTTGCTTACTTTATACGTCGTAAAGCATTAGGTCTATTTGCTTATACATTACTTTTATGAGCGACGACAATTTCTAACCTTATTTTAAACAAAATAAGATCCATATTCGTGCGGCATAACTCCACGTCGTGGATAAAACGTATGAGTCAAAGAATACTTCAATAAATTCCTTATATTAGAAGTATAGATGTCGGCAAAGCGGAACAGTCTTCGAGAAAAGTATGTAGGGTTGTGGTAAGTCCGAAAAACACTACCAAATTGTGGGTTAAATACGGATTTCGTTGAGTTCCTGAAATGAAATGTACATTTTATACTAACTACATACATCTAATCTACATATGAAATAAATATATGTTTCTACACTATTAAAAGTTTATACAACTTTGCTATGTTTGGATTATAATTATATTTTTTTACTTAATTTATAAAGTACCTTAACTCCTCCCGAGCAGAGCTGTGGAACATATTATCATGTATATCCAATATAACATTTTTTTTTAACAGAAGTTTTAATAAAAATTTAGGTCAATACGTTTATATAATTTTACTTCTAAATTAAATAATACTGTTAATAATAATAAATAATACTATTAATAATAATAAATAATACTATTAATAATAATAAATAATACTATTAATAATAATAAATAATGATATTAATAATAATAGCAAAAACTTATTTAACTTTACTTCTAAAAAAATTGCTTCTCATAAACCATTTCATTCATTAAAAGAAAAAATATATAATAATGATAGGGCTCATAGCACCCAAGTATTCGGGTTCAAATGTAAAAAGTAAGTTGCAAATAATTAAAAACTAAACTGTAGTTGGTGAGCTTCTATGGTAAGAAAGAAATTTGTTCACGCATTTAAGCTGTATTAGATGTTCTTTTGCTTATTTTTCGCACATTTTATAACACTGTGGCCTTTGACATCTTTTTTCACAATCTTTTTTAGATTCACGTGTCCCGCTCATAGTACATTGGTAGATAGAACAAGCATATTGCGTACATAGTCGTGAAACACTCCGTTCCCCACTTTCCGTCAAATAAGATAGGAGATTGCGTGTTGACTGGCGTATTGAGTACGTGAAGTAAACACTATATACCCTTTTTTACGAAAATTGTGCGGACGGACAAGTTTATATGTATAGAATGGTGCCGAATGTTAATATTTTTTTACGCAAAGCGTACAAGATATATTAGACATAAGATAAGTATAACTGACACAATGATATATACCAAACATTTGATACTTAATATTAAAAATAATTTCTTACCTTATATCCTATGGATTAATATTAAGATTTATGTTTACTATATGAAACTACTATCATTTGATTACATATACAAAATTTCCAGTTGATAATATATTTTTAATATAATATATCGATAAATTCAATTCAATTACAATAAGTGTAAGCCAAAGATAATTTTACTGATATTTTATTAAGGTTGTGGGGTTCGATTTCTCATCCAAGGGATTTATCAAAACAAGGCGCGGCGTTAAGTTCCGCCACATAACATGTTCCCTGTCTAGTGTGAAGCTAAAAATTAATTTAACAATTTACCTGAGATTATCTCTTTCCGCCATCCATTCACTGATGACCTCTAATGCCTCCGGTTCCTTATAATCTTGGTGGTCTTCAATTAACTGGGTCAGCATTTGTAACCAGTTGGCATTCTCTTTGAACGACTGCATGTTTAGCGTATTTATTTCATGCTGTAATAAATACAGTGGAAAATAATAAAATACATATCTTGGACCTCAAATAGTACATAGTATGGTTAATAAAACCAGTACATCATTGTATTCATAAAACAAATATCAGTTATTGTTGTTCATAATAATTTTGATTAAATCGGGCCTGTGTTCGGCTGGGCACAGAGCTCGTGTACGGGAAAGATGGAACTGGATATTTAATTGATATGTAACTCAACATTATTTAACATTATTTTTTAATCTGATATCAGAACCCAATACAGAGCTTCCATAATAATATTTCTATAAAGATATATTAACATACAGTTAGTTCATTTATAATAGCGCCGGTCCTCCATCCGTGCTCTAGTGTGACGTCTGCGAGATCAGTGTAGGGGTGGTCGCCGAAGTACAACACTTGATGGCCGCTCCACCCTGTCAGATCTTGTAGCTGCTTCACTGTGCCCTGAAAACATTGTATCATACTATTACAAACTATAGTCATCTCATTATTAGCTAAAGCTGTCTAAGCGTAATGGAACAGTATCTAAATATAATCGCGCCATTTGTGGGTTCAATTTCCAATCGAGGGAATGAATTATTTTCATTTTCTTGTTTTTGTTGAAAGATGAAGTGCAGCGTTGAGTTCCGTCATTGAACACGCAATGTCTCGAAAATTGGGCAGAAGAGAGAGCGAAGAAATATTAGGCTATCCCTCTGTCTCCTAAATTCAGTATACAGTGTGAAATTTAAAAAAAATATTAGAATGCTAACACCATTTCTTTGATAATGAGAGAATATCTTTTGAAAATACATAGTCGACGTTGAGCAGTACTGAGTACTGAGTCATATAGTTAAAATGAATATAATATATATTCAATACTTAGCAATTTTTTTTGAAGTTTATATCTAACCTCATAATAAATTATTCCTTTCTCTAAAGAAGTAACTTTCTCCCAAATATGACTATTAGCGTTTTTATCGAACACTCGTATAGGGCGAGAATGCTCCGTAAAAAACTTAGGTTTATTCGCATTCACTATGACCACATCGAAATAGTCGCGCCAATCCGCACCGACCAACATCTCCATACCAGCATTTCTGTAATTTTATAATTAATTATTAAAAGTGATATAAGATTAACAAAAAGATCTTATAAAAATATTTTTTATAAATAAAATACTTTAAATTAGATTTATTTAAAAATATGTTGTATAAGTAAAATATAATATTTTCTTAACCTATAGAAATTGGTTAAGTTTAAAATAAAGAATGACTTACACAAAATGATATGGACTATTTGTGACTAAGAATAGTTTTTTGTCGCATTCTTGTAGTATCTGGAAATATTTTTTCAAATCTGAATTTGGCCGAATATATTCGTCTACGTTTTGAGCTACAATCTTGTGCATTATTGGATGACAGCTTTGTACAGAGTTCTGAAAATACAAATTATAAATCTTTGTATAAATAAGAGAAAAATACCAGTTACTACATTATTTTTGTTTTACAAAAGATAAAGCTATCTTAACACATGAGATCGATATCTTCTTCTTCTTCTTTCTGGCATTCATCCCGTATAATGTGTTGCGTATGCGTTCAGACCGCGTTACGCCGCACATCCACCTCAGCATCTTCATTTCCGTGACGTGAAGCTCCTGAGTGTGCCGGCCAACATTCGCTGCCATATAAAAGAACCAGTCAGGCGATGCTCTTGTATATCAGCCCCTTGAGCTTGGGCGGTATTCTGCCGACGCAGACCACGCCAGTGACCTCCCGCCATTTGGCCCAGGCAGCGCTTATCCGGCCATGGATATCGTGATCGATGCCTCCAGACTCGTGCATAACGGATCCAAGGTACCTGAACTTCTCCGACTTAACGGCTGGCTCAGGACCTATAAGGATGGTGCTCGAGTCCCGGCTCCCGCAGGCCATGTACTCTGTCTTCGACACATTTAGTTTAAGACCGCCGTTCTCAAGCGTACCCTTCCAGAGGTTCACTTTACGCTCCAGCGTCAGTCGGTTCTCGGCAATGAGTGCTATGTCGTCGGCATACATCATCAGCCATGGAGGCTGGTCCTGGATGTGAGCCGAGACAGTATCGAGCACTACATTGAATAAGAACGGACTAAGAGCCGAGCCCTGGTGAACCCCCACTGTAATCGGGAAGGGTCTAGTGTCGCCAACAGCAGTCCTAACCATAGAAGCGGAATCGTGGTACATGTCTCTGATAATCTCAATATAGGCCTCAGGGATCCCTTTGGATCGCAATGCCCACCAGATACACTGACGAGGCACACAGTCAAAGGCCTTCTGCAGATCTAAAAAGGCCACATGCAGAGCTCTCCTTTTTTCCCTGTATGCCTCCATCAGAGTTCTGAGGGCAAAACTGGCGTCCACGGTACCCGATCTTGGCTGAAATCCATATTGAGACTCAGAGACAGTACATTCTCGGCGGAGCCTGAGGTCGATCATGCGCTCGAAACGCTTCATGGTATGACTCATAAGCTTAATGCCCCTTTAACTACCACAATGTCGAACATTGCCCCTTCCCTTGTAAATAGAGGTAATAAAGCTAAGCCGCCACTGATGCGGCGTCTTATCAGTGTTCAAGATATGGTTAAAAAGGTCCGTAAGCACGAGCACACCAAGAGAGCCCAACGATTTCCACGCTTCGATCGGAATGTCGTCAGGTCCCACCGCTTTTCCGTTCTTCATGCGTCGAAGGCAATTACGTGTTTCGTCAAGGGTTATTGGGGCAATAAGTCCGAGGTTAGACGGTGAACGGTCAGACGCAATACAGGTTCTCAGAATATTTTCTCCCTCTGCATTGCGAAGACCGTGCCCAAAACCCGTGAACACGTTCATACGGCTCAGCAGCCTTACCAACGTGACCGTTCAAGTCCCCCCCAACTAAGACCACTTCGGTAGACGGTACAGCAAGTAGAACCCCTTCATACTGCTCCCAAAATGTCTCCTTTTCGGCCACGCTACATCCCGCCTGGGGAGCATAGGCACTGATTAAGTTTGTGGTAACGCTCTCAATCAGTACCCTCACCCGCACCAAGCGGTCGGAACGACGGTCAAGTTCAAGGAGCCCATTCTGAAGCTTTTCAGAAAGCACTACCGCCACACCGTTTCTACCTGAAGGTGACCCAGTGTATATAAGCCGGTAACCCTGTCCGATGTTACGGGACTTATTACCCTTCCAGCGTGTTTCCTGGAGGAAAGCACACTGGCCCCGACGTCTCATGAGTACATCTGCGAGTTCCCTGCATCGTCCGGTAAGAGAGCCAATATTCCAAGTTGCAAAGCGGAGTTTCCGTCTGGGTACTAGCGTTTTAGCCGTGCCAATACATGACACGGTAGCCCTTGCCCACTTGTCGCAGGTGTAGGGCGATGTGCCTGCGCGTCGTTTTGCGGCGACGCCCTAGCCGTACCCAGTCTTTCCATTTAAGTGGATGAGATCGATATATTGATGCATATCATTAAAATACATGTAAAAGGTCGAACAAGTATTGTTTACTGCATCACATATATCGTACTTTACATTAAAAAAAAAGAAAATATAACAAATTGATAAATTAGGTATCAACCCGTCATAGGTTATAGTATTTTTTTTCAGCTTCACGCCTTATCCCGAACATAGGCAGAGGGAACCTAGTGTCGAAACACTCTGTTTCCGCCGAATTTTGGAGGCATTGCGTGTCGTCGTGTGTGGCGGCACTCAACGTCGCCCTTTGCTTGTAATAATAATTGAAATAAAATAATATAATATGAGAGTAAACAATCAAATGAATTTTACGTCTAGTGAATCTCTTACAACATTCGACTTCTTGCCTGTAAGATCGATACAATCGTCGCGTAAGATTTCTTATAACGAACACATTTTTGATTTTACATGACGCTCACGATTGGTATTATGTTTAACGTAATAGAAGTCCGAGGTTCCTAATACGCATGTAAAATTCATTGCTAGACTCATATTTTTATCCTACCAATCACTTATTATTCACATATTATTCAAATTAAAAATATTCTTTATTCAAATAGACTGTTATAAGTACATTTGAATCGTCGAATGAACATGTAAGCAAAAAGCAAAGTCAAATAAATTGCACATATTGGTATAACATGTGCCACAACTCTGTGGTTGCGAAGGAGTTTAATATTTCATATTATCATTGGAATTTAATGGAATGGAATTTAAGTTTTAGTTTTGTTATAATTTAAAATAATTTTAATATTTACCTTCACATCCAAGAATAGGATCTCAGGATGATAATCAATGTGATTTTTAATAAAATATTCTGCAACATTGCACAGCAAGCCCATTTCTGGCACAGAAAACAAATCAGCCAAATGCACCATTTTAGACCTGTTAGTCTGAAACAAAGATTTGAAATTTGAACGAGAATCAACAACCGTTTTTTAACAAAGGCGGCGGTTACATCACACTAGTTTACGTCACCAATAAAAAAACCCGACATAGAAAGCTCTGAAAAGTAAGCAAACAACTATAAAAGCGTTGAACATATTTCCTTAATTAAATCGCGAAAATAAAAAAATAAATAAATCATAATCCGTTCGGGAGCTACGGCGCGACGACAGACATACAAATACACATAATATGCACACACCTCTGTTTTCGTCGGGGGTTTATAAGCTGCTAATTAAACCAACTAAACAGTAAATTTATTGTCTCCTGTCTAGTTAAAAATAAATATGTAATAAATAAAATACTGTTTATTATAAATGTCATTTTCTGTAAGCTATGTTTTTAACCGACTTCTGTAAGAAAAGGTTATCAATACTATTGTATTTTTTTTTGTTTTATTTGAAATGAATGAAATCAATAAATAAAAAAAAAGCTAAGCTAAGCTTTGTGGGATATGCATATTACGTTTTGGTAGTCGTTTTCTACTCAAAACCACTGTGTGATAAAAAACTAGTTGCAAATTTTCTAGCGCTTTGGCTCTGCATCATATAAAACAAAATTTCGAAAGATATGATCGCGAAACGAAAATATAATTTATATCAATATTTCAAAAAACAGCGCACAATTCATTATTTACCTAAGTCAGTGACAAATAATTTGTTTAAATTTTTAAAATAAATATAAGAAACATTTAAGCTTGCCTTATTTGGTTGTCAAATATTTGCCGTATTCGTATAACAAGCTAGTATTTGCGAGTAACTCGTGCTAATTAAGATAAAATCATATATATGCGAAACTGAATATATTTGGAACACATATGGAGCGAGTGAGTGAACTGAATCAAGGAGAAATCAAGGGAGACTAAATCTGAGGTGACTAGAGAAAGTCCCCGACCTGATAACTCTAGGCGTGGTTAATAAAACCGAAGAGGCCAGGAGTATTGTAGACTGGGCTACAACCCATCCGCAGCTGTAGTGCCTTTGATGATATTCACTTTTGTAGTTATTATTATTAGCTTCACGCTGTATCCCGCCTAAAATGGTGTAGGCAGAGGTAATCTAGTGTTAAGACACTCTGCTCCCCACTGTCCGCCGAAATCTCGACTCTGCGTGTTGTGTGGCGGAACTCCACGCCGCGCTTTGCCTTCATAGAATGCGTATTTTTTACATTTTATGATAATAAATAAGTAAATATGAAATAATAGTTTAAACAATTTGATAATTTCAAATTGCACCAACTCATTCATTGATTACAATAAATTTAAGCATTTTTTAATTATTTTTTTTTTATTAAATTAAATTTAATAATGAACAAATACAAAAAAAATCTTTGTGAATAAATTGCCAAGCTATCAATATTTGTCATGTTTTATGAAAGTACTTACTGTATAAAAGTAAAAAATATGCAACATGTTGGAACATGTTGCATATTTTTTACTCTTATACACACAATAAATAGGTGAAAATATCTATAATAGTCCTTAACTTTTATAAACTTTAGAAGACTTCATACTTAGTGGGATGTAAAAACTATTTTTTATTTTATTTTATTAAATTATTGAATGACTGTTTAAATGTTTTTATAGCCAAAGAATACTCATATAAATAACTATATAAATATACTGAATAAAATGTTAAATTGCATCAATTTTAATCAAAATAAATTAAAACATTTATCAATCATAAAAGCCAATAAATAATATTGAATAATAAGTTGTACTCCTAGCATCTACCTAAATCAAAAGCTTTTGTACTCAGTGAAATGTAGAAACTGTTAGTAATAATATTTGCCATATGATAGTTACAGACATATGTGGTGCATTAGTTTAGTTTATTATCATGTCAGTCAGACCTTGTAGGTATTAGACGACATTGCAAGGGGAATGCACAAATGAATGATTGCTTACAAGTGCTCTTGCTTTATTGAATGTTATAATATAAGGATACATCACTTAAAACATTAAAATATGTACATATACTTTTTTAAATTAAATAATAAGTAACATAAGTTGTACATATTTTAAATCATTTTTTGAAGTATAATATTATGTAAATATTTATTCTAATCTTCATATTTGAGATGCAGTGGGATAGTATCTTAACTTTAGGTTCCCTTTACCTACTCTGCTGTAGGAAAAAATATGATTACATGAAATAATAAGAATATTGTTTAATAATTACAAGCTCACCTTATGAACTCTGGTGTCACCTTCAACATAAGCTATTGGTATTATTCTATTTTTGTATATCTTAAGAACTTCCTCTGTGGAGACTGGTGTAAGTCCCCTATAGACGGCACCAAATTGTATTTGTAAAAATGAATCCAATTTTAAAAGTAAGCCCTTTTCAATATCATAATGTAGGCCTCTGACAGCAAAATCTGGTTTATATTCTAATTTTGATATTTCTGGAGGATACTAAAAGTATATATGCATGCATATTATTAAATATATATATATTACTTAAAATATTAAATAAATCAAATAAACTTATATTTTGTTTATTTATTATTTGTTTAAGCACATTTTATTGTAATTACTGATAAGCAAGTTTACCTGCTAGGTTTGACTTTTTTTTATATGAAAAAATGGCTTTTAAAAATATTACAAATAAATCAATGCTTTTTAAAATACCTTATATTTGTCTAGTAGCATATCTCTTCCTAGATTATATAACAAATGTTCTAAAGAAGGTTTGTAGTGTGCCAGAGTATAATCATAATCAAACCCATATACTTTAACTTCAGTAAGATCTAGCTCGTTACAAGCAAATACTCCTTGTGGGTTTACATCTTGAGGCAGTTTTTTAGCTAAAAATAACAAAAAAAAACAAAAGCAATTAGAACATATATAATATTGTAATTACTAAAAAACATACTACGTATATTAAAAATGCATACTTACATCTACATTTTAATTTTGTGCGGCAGTAAGCTTCTTTTAAAAGTTCACGTGTAGAAAACTTATTAATAGGCACAAAATAATTTTTACAAACATTTTTAATTGATAAATTATGATTTGATTTTAAAATATTACGGAATAACGTATTACACAGACTCATTTTTGCTTCGATTCTTAATTAATTAACTGAAACTCTACATATAAAAAGTGATATATTTAAGTAATAACATTTTAACAACTTAAAAACAAATGATTATCGTTGCATAATTTCACGACTTTCTGAGGGAAACATTTTTAGGCGCACACGTGCATATCGTATTATTTTAAGTCACCGTCTGATCCATCAGTGTTGTTACTTTTTATATCGATAAAATCAATAATAAATGTGAATAGTATATAGACGTATATTCTTAATTTGATATGTAGTCAAAGTAAATATATCATTTAATAATAAATAAATTTGGATTTTTTTAATATGAACAACTCATAGCTAGTTCAGTGAACATTTTTTTATTTAAAGTTTTTAGTTTGTATTATGCTAGAAACACTGCTATTCAAATTTGAATTTACAGCTCGGAACAATAAAAATCTTGTAATGTATTTATTGTTTATGTTTACAAATTATTTTTGCCTGTGATTTTTATAATTGAAATAATCTTAATTTAGGTTCTCTTAATTTTCGAGGTGCTTTGTAAGTTATCTGAGTAAAACAATTTTAACTGGAATGTAAATATAAACATTCCACCGAGCAAATTTTAAAATTTAACCCCGGTTAGAATTTTGTTATTGGAGTTTATTAACTAGGTTAGTTTCAGCACTAAGGTTTTAGGGAGTAGTTTGATGTCTTCTTCTTGTCTGCCCATATTTGAAAAGTTTTCCCGCGTTTCAAGCGGGAGTGTGTAATGCTAATTACCCAATTGTAGGCTTATATATTACAGTACCACCATGTATATGATTCGTATTCATTAAATAATTCGTTATTACAGACACTGGTAAAAAAACAATTCTAAAAAGCTTTGTCAATGTGAGCTTAATTTCCTACATGTTAAATAACGCACATAACAAGAATCGTTCCCTACATTCCGCCGAATTTTTCGAGGCATTGCTTGTTTAGTTGTGAATCTCAACGTCGGGCTTTTTGCTTTGGCAAAATAAAAATATTACTAAACTATAATACATTTCCTAGAGTGGTTTCCAAACCTACAACAATCGGGTTACAGTCCTTGTGTCCGTGCGCCACGACGGGCGTTTTAGACAGTGTGGCATGAATAAGGGTATATAAATAAAAGCTATGATAACAAAAATAGTTTCTATAATCATTAAAACATATTAAAAACATTTTTACAAAATATAATCGAATTTGTTATTTGCTGTGTTAATTTTATAATTGTTTTTAGTATTTATTTTTAAATTTGAGGATAAGCACTGCCTATAAAGTTTTTGCTACGATATCTAAAGTTGTGAGTGATAATGTTTACATCCTTATTTCCGAGCTTTATATTGCAGTCATTATCAACACGAGTTACATAACATAAAGTGTATATCGCCATTTCTAATTCAGGAGATGTCCCAATAAACATTGTGTCCACAGGTTTATCAACTCCTTGTTGATTGAAATGCATTTTGATCACAGCCCCTTTCTGTAGACAATAAAATTTTATAAGATATACATTAAAAATATTATTAATAATTAAGTATATATTTCTTTACTGTTATGTTTGCATTGATTGCTTTTTTTATGCAAATCATTTCTCATCTACCTCCTTTGGCTAGCTGGAAAAAAGCTCTTTTAAAGATAAGCCTGCCATTGTTAACAATCTTTACAATTTAATTTTTTCTTGTGTTTTTATTTTTGTGTTTTTTTATTACATACAATAAAATATACATATAATTGTTATCAATTTGTTTATGTATTATTTATTTTCAATATACTTACATCACTCAGTTCGGCGTATTTGAGGTAGCCTAAATAATTTATTCGGTTCGCTTCTTCTTCTTTGGAAAAATATACCCAGTTATGTAAGCCTATAACAAGAAATATACTAGTTAATGAAAGTAAATATTAATTAACAAATTTAATAGAAATTACATTTATACCTGATACTTCTCCATTTTTAAGCTCAGATACAAATACATGCTCGAAACCAGAGCTACTAATTTTGCCTTTTCCTCTTGAATATAAACCAAACCACATCTGTTTTAAATAATCTCGTTGTAGCTTAGGATCCGGCGAGACATATCCTATAAGGTTAACAAATAATATTTATATTTTGTTTATTGGTGATACTCAATATTAATTAGGTAAACTAATTAAGCATTTTGCAAAAATCTTGTGTACCTTTATCTTTTAGAAAATTCATTAAGTGACGTATTACACTAGCAGCCATTATTGCATCCATAAACGCATTTTCCTCATTCTTTTCCTGCAATGCACATACAAAAATATTAAAATATCTTTATTTATAGTTAATACTCATGTACGATTGAATTTATTTATTTAACTTTACCTGTGCTGTAACATATTCATTTACTAAGGTATCACGTTCATAATTATCTAATAATGGCAAGAATTTTTGTACGGTCAGAATGTTCCACGCGTCAGGTGCAATAGTGAGTAATCTGCAAACATAAAAATACATTATGAACATCTTTATCTCATAGATTGATATATTGTTTGTTTACTATTTTTGGATGCATAAAGTTTGTTATCATGAATTATATTATTAAAAGTAATTTTCTTAATACTAATAGTTAAGTCATTTTTAATTTTCAATATTATACGAGCGTATTCGCGTCCGACTGAAACTACATTTTTAGCCAAATCCTTAAGCAAATCTTCTGCTTTAGTCTTAATTTTCAGCTAGTTCTGGCCGAAACCGAAATTATCAAGTCATTAAAATTCTTATTACGTACTGAAATCTAGTACATTTTTTATAAATAAAAACATAATACAAACGAAATCTTTACTGCTTAATTCAGATATTCCAAACACGACAAATACTTACGGAGAAGGGGCTTTATCGTCTTTTGAAAATGAAGTAGTTTTTTCTTGATAGTTAATTGTTATATATTTTGCTGCATTGTTTACATCTTTGCGAAGCAGTTCTTCACTCACAACTTGCAATTCTGCGTCTGTAGCACTATTCGAATTCGTATTTATTCCATGACCTTGGTTATTTGCTAAAGTACTGGGAAGGGAAGGATTTCGCAATCCATTTGTTGGTAGGTTACTATTAATCACAATGGGTTTTTTTGTGGTAGCCATAATGGTCGGTGATGAACCGATACTGGATTTATCAGCGACTTGATCTTTGTTTTTTGACAATATTGAACTATAACTTAACGTACGCGGAGTTGTCAAACCACTCACAGTCGATTTACTATCGTAGAAATTAATTAGATCTTTAACTTTTCCTGTGCCTTCATATTTGGGATTTACATAATCTCTTTTCGGTATACCAGAGGGCATGGGCGTTGAAATTGCACCAGGTTGCGGACGTGATGTTCCAATGGGCTTCAAAGTTGGAAATTGAGGAGCTACATAATCTCTTTTTGGTGTTTGTGTTGTGCTACTTGCTTTAATGGTAGGATTTGCTTTAGGTGTAGATATTGTTGCTGTTGTTGGCTTTGATGTTGATGGCTGAGGTGCAACATAGTCGCGTTTACCAGACGATTGTTGCTTTCCTTTATTTACAGAATTAATATTAGTACCTTCTTTCGATACTACATTAGGTTTTGGATTAGGCAAACTTGGAAAATTTGCCGCATATGTATTTTTATTATTTGGAGTAAAACCACCTTCATGTAGCAAAAAATCGTTACTTGGATTGTATCGCTGGTCATTGCCGATACCTGAAAAGGGGGGAGGGAATTTATTATTTTAATTGGTAACTTCTTGTAACAAGATTGCTTTCTGCCCTTAATAGTAGATAATAATTATAAGCATAGCTATTATGTTGTTAGTGTAGTTTAATAGCTTAATTTCTGACATTATGTGCCGGGATTGGTTCAATGTATAGATATATGTACATGTTTTTACATATATGAACATATTCTTTAAAAGTACGACATAATACCATGTATTTTCGGGTGTTTATTTGTACTTAAAAATAATAATTTTAGGAATTAAATATAATTAACAATTAAAAAAAATGTAAAGCTTTATGACCTTTCCTCTCTACATAATGATAATGCCAAATTGAAACCGTGACATACAAAACCAAAGGCCAGTCGTTGCACAGGGCCACAAAGTGTGTGTGATGTAAGTTTGATCCCCATTCGAGAAAATTAAATATTTATTTAAATTTATGGTTCCATTTCTTCGTTCGGTGTAGAGACAAAGCGCGGCGTTGAGTTCCGCCACTCAGCATGCCTCCAGAATTCGGTGGAAAGTGGGGAACGGGTTGTCTTAACACTAGGTTCCGTCTGCCCAACCTGCTGTGTGCGGGATACAGCGTGAAGCTGAAAAACACGCACGCAACGCAACAACATGCTTTTGTCGAGGTTTAGGGTAAACAAACTAGGTAAAAAATGTTTCACTTAATATTATTTGAACATTAGATGATAGGGACTAAAAATGTGTAGGTAGAGCAATATCTCAAATGTTTACACAAACATCCTTGACTTTTGCCATCTTAATATTTATCATAAATATAATAATATAAATACTCACCTAATTGTACGTGACAACTCACTAAAGTAAGAATTATAAAACAAAAACGACTTTCCATATTTTTATTTTCAAATACTAAATACATCCGTGGAAATAATTAAATAAAAACAAAACTATTAAACAAAACCATAGTATGAGTATAAAGCAGTATAACTGTTTATCATTTAATTGTGAAATAAATTGTGATCGAGACAACCACGTATAAACTTGACGTATGTCTAACTAAACTAAAACTAAAACATTGGAATTGGATGACTAAGAAAAGTAGAACACCAATGCATCACAAGTTTTGGTTGGTTCGTACCATGAGTAAATGTTCGTGAGCTTATGACTAAATAATTCGTGAGTAAATGTGTTCTGTGCACAGAACACATTTATTTATTTCTGCATTTATACATTTATTTCAGTGGTTCGCACCGTTCTATTAAACTATGACTATGTGAAGATCACAGAAATTAATGCGTTCAAAGTTAAAATCGAATTTGGAATGTATTTTTTTTAATATGCGTTAAAACAAATGTAATAAATAATCACAACAAAAAAAATCTGTTATATCATCTTTAACCAGTATACTACACAGGAAAATCAAAAAGTTATAAGTAAATTATCTATATAAAGTATCTTTTAATTACCTTGAACCACAAAATGCCGTAATGCCGTATGCATTACACTAACAATGTATGCTGTAGGCTGTAGTGTAGTAAAATGAATTCGGATAATTCTGAAAGGCGAGTATTTCTAATAATGACCCACACGTACCAAGTGAAGCAGTATTTCGTGCCAGGGCAACATTCACATAGTATATTCATTTGGACTTGGAGATAAAATGTAAATAAACCAAAGGAATGCTTCGACAAGCGTGTAAACATTATAAATATTAAACATTTACTCAGTGAACATTGCCAAAGCAGTAAATACTGTTAAGCTAGATACGTTAAGATATTGATAAGGAATACTCGTAATAAATTACAGAGAAAAGAAATTGTAACAGTGGTGGTTTGGACATGGTGAGAATATTGAGGCATCTTATTCTTTTATAATTGTTTACAATATACCAATCTTTAGAGCTCAATTATTGCGGTAGGCATATAAAAACTAAAGTAATAAAATTTACGGTACAAATATAATAATTTACTACTCGAAATAGCTGGACATCCCTATACTATTATTTAATATTTATCTATGTTCATTTGTCACTTTTGAGCTTTGCCTTTAGCATATAGCAGCATAGCAGTTGCCAATTGGCATTGTTAAGTGTCAGTGTCATGACGAGATTCATATCATCTAAATTATCGCGGAAATATTTCAACCGGCAGAATTTTAAAACTTGAATATATATAATTAATATTTACCTGACTAATAAGCAAGAATGAATGGTATGAATATAATGAAATCAAGTCTTTCGTATACTGAATTATATATCTATTTTTTTCTATGGATTTGCGCGAATATATACTCTCTATTAAAGCTTTTCGAAGCACAAACAGGTAACTTTTTAAAGTTTAATGTTTATATTAGTATTTTTGTCATTTTTTATAATGAAATCTTATCTTTTTCTATACAGATATACTAGAAAGAGATGAGAAATTATTGTTCTCATTTAATGATTTACAAAGAGGCTGGTATTTTATTGCAAGACTAAAAGATGTCTCAGATATTGAATGGAGTAGTTGGAAATATTTTTTTTATACCTCTTGGCATTTTATGATATGTCAGTTTGTGATATCTGAAATTTTATACATAATATGCAGTTCCTTATTAAAATATTGGTTAATATTATCTAGCACAATATTTGTCATTGTTTACATGGGATGTAAACAAATGTTAATAATTTTTGCTCAACCTGTGATGTATGCATTGATTTTATTATGTGGTGGAAGAAAATTAAGTATTTGGATTACAAGTATACTATTACTTTTAAGTTATAACTCATTAAAATATAAGTACTATTTTTGGAACTTTTTGGACCACAAAGATATGCAAGATGAGGAAGTTTATCTCATATTATTTAGTGTAGCATGGATTGAACTACGGTGCATAAGTTATTCTTTAGACTTTATTGAGAAAAAGGATAATATTTTGACTTGGAATGATATTGTAAACTTATTCAGTTACATATTATATTTGCCACTGTTGTATACTGGACCAGTTATTCTTTATGAAGAATTTGAAAAAAGTTTTACAACTAAAAGAAAAAAAATAATCCCGAGATTAAAGAGATTTGCAGTAGACATGACATTTTTTCAGCTCTATACTTTTGTATTGGATTTGACATTTCATTATATTTATTTTTTTGCCATGCAAAATGACATGCAGGTATGTGTAAATTGTACTTTTAATAAGATGTAAAATAAAATAAACAAAATTAATATTGTATAGTTGTTTTTCAGTTAGTAAGAAAATTACCAACAATAGCTTTATGTGGTGGAGGTCTGTGGATGGGGTTGGAGTTCCATATGAAATATGTTGTTTCTTATGGAATTGCCGGAGCTTTTGCCAGACTTGATAATATGGAACCACCTCCAACACCAAGATGCATCGCTAGAATTCATGTTTATTCTCAAATGTGGAAGCATTTTGATGTTGGACTCTATAGATTTTTGGTGAAGTTAGTAACATTATTATATTTTTTTATATAATATCTACATTTACAAAAATTTACAAATCAACACAAACTTGATTTTAGGAATCCTAAAGTTAATTTTTTTATAATTCTAATTAATGTTTGTTATTATTCACTTCTTGTACATGATAATACATGATGCTAAATTGAAATATTTACTTCTCAGGTACATTTACAAGCCAGGGTACACTATATTAGGTCAATATTGTAAATTACCAAAGATCTCATATAAACTGTTGGCATCACTTGCAACTTTTTTATTTGTTTTTGTATGGCATGGAACTGTGTGGCACATTCTTGTGTGGTCCTTGCTAAACTACTCAGGTATTACATTAGAATATATTGGCAAGGCTCTTTCTAAATGTGATATGTATACTAAGTTTAGAATAAATGTTCTAAGAACTGAGGCTATGGAGACGAGATTTATTGCTTTTTTGTGCTCACCTCTGTTAGCATTGTCTGCTATTTCTAATTTTTATTTATTTGGTGGTAGTGATGTTGGTAATTTGTTTTTTGAAAGTTTCACACAACCATCACTTTTAAATTCTTTAATATTGATAGGATCTTTATATTGCTGTTGCCATGTGTCTATGGCTTTAGAGCAAGTACCTGCAAGAGGTGGTTAGAACAAATTTAAAAATATTTTTTATATTTTTTTGTATTAAATATTGTATTATCAATTTTTTTTCTTGATTTTTTTATTATAGAGACAGAGAGTAAACCATTTTTCTAATTTTAAAATGCATATTTATAAATTGAAAAACAATTAAAGGAACTGCAAATTTTAGTTTTGTTTCTTTGACAAAGCTCAATCTATAATGACCAATTACTCTAAATTATATCATCAATTATTCTGAAGTTGTTATACCAAGTAAATTTTTTATATTAAGTTGACACTAAAAATGCTATTGTTTTAATTTTTGAACGATATGTTTTTTTATACTCTTTTTGTCACAGTAAATATTAAAAAGTAGCTTATTAAATATTTATTTAATAAAAACGTATATTTTACATTTCAAATCAATCAAATTGACACTAATTGGTATGTATTAGATCCTTTGAGGAGTAAATAGGAATGTATGTGCATGGCTTCTATTAGATCACTTGGGTCACCAGCAATAGCAGCTGATTTGTGTATTTGTATTAACTCTTGTCTTGTAAATATATCTTTGCCTAATTGATGAGATCGTCGGCTCAATAGATCTAAAAATCGTTTTACCTATAGACAAAAATAGTTATTAACAGTAGTATAATTATAAAAAAAATCTTAAAATTGTATTTTGAATAAGTTCTATTTTTTAGCTTTACGCATTTTCCCGCAGAACATGGTATATAGAAGATATCGCTTTGTCTTATCATAACAGAGAAATTAAAATAAATATTATTACTCCCCTTGAGGTCGAATCCACGACCATTGTATTCACAATTAAAACAAAAATTAATATACATGTCAACTATTTACTAACAAAAACTATAATAAACTTACTAACAAATTATTTAATAATAATTTGTGTCACGATACGTTGGGGTTTGATTCCCACTAGAAGACGTGAAATATTTAATATTTTTAGTTCTTCGCCCTGGCGTCAAGACAATGCGCGGTGTGGAATTCCGCCACTCAACACGCAATGTCTTTAGAATTCGGCGAAAAAATCGTGTTAACACTAGGCCTCTACGGCCGCCCTCCGCTTACCCTGCTACATGCGGAATACAGCATGAAGCTGAATTTTTTTTTTAAATTCCATACCTTGTTCCTAGAACTGACACCGGATCCGTTTATAGAGCGTGATAGTTCAATATTACCAAATTCATCGCTGAATGTATCCATAAGACTGTGTTTCATGAGGCTGATGACGTCATTCGCATCCTGAGCCGAGGCCTCCTCTCTTAAATCCACCCTCGCTCTAGCCTTTGATACAACAAATATAACATTTAACATTAATTAATTAAGATGTCTGAAATATTTAATATTTTCATTTCCTCGTTCTGGTAACAATGTAAATCGCCATTTAACGTGCACGGACATGAAATAGCATGCAGGATGCAGCGTATAAACAAAATTCTTTAAAAAAAATTAGTGTCAAATAAAGACTTTTTTTCTACTTAAATAGATTAAAAAAGAGTGGGATTGCCCACTAATAGTGATAGGCATTCCTAACACATATAAAAACTGTTACATAAATAAATCTTTGAAAATTGAATATTTTACTATTTTTGAATGAATGTAACTAAATAAAAACTAATTATGAGAAAAAAGTTATGAGCATTTAGTAAGTCGCATAAAAATGTATTTTTTTTATAACAATGCATTTAAAATCCTTAGTGGGTAATAGCTATATGTTTACATAGATTATAGCTCTGCATGAGTTTGCATCCAATTTAACTAAAAATATAGAAAACATTGGACTATATTAAAAGCAAACTACTTCGCTTCGCTTCGAAATTAGAAAATATTCGACAATGTGACTTCAGTGTGTTGGGTAAATAGACTCATATTGGGTACTGAATGACCTATGAAGAAATGTTGCGTTAACCTGTTTTGTATATTTAAAAATACAGATAAAAAAAGTAAATTTTTGTTATTTTGTAAAATAAGCCTAGATTTTTGCGTATTCACCTGTGTAAGTCTTATACACGCTTCCAGTTGCCTTGTAGTGATAGGAGTGCCTTCATTTGATATCCCCTGATGCTGATTACGTAGTTCTAAGTAGAAATCCTGTAAGATATTCGCAGCTTCCGTACTTAATTTGGGATGAACATATCTTCTCGCATATGCAATATATTTGCGTAGTAGAACCAATGGTAATGTGTCAATGACCTCGCCGGGCTTCAGTCGCAATCTCTTGCTTTAACAAAATTTAGATAAGATAGTACGGTTTATTCTAAAAGGTGTAGAAAAAATTAGATGTTGAGTGGCGAGACCAAACACCTTGCTTTGCTTCGTGGCTAGACGGAGAAAATGAAAATATTTCATTTCCTCGAGCGGAAATCGAACCCTTAAAGTTGTCGCGTTTACTGTCGCACGCTTGGGTCACAGCGCCACGACTGGAGCCAAAGGCTTTCATCTTGATGGCTTTGTTAATTGACAAAATTGCCATGTATACCTAATTGTAGAAAAAGAAATGCTTCCACAACGTTGTGTGTGTTGCTGTGTAGTGTTTGGTGTGGATTTACGGCGAGGCATAATTGGACCATACTTTTTGAAATAGAGCTTGAAACATTGAAAATCAGGTTAGTCAAGCAGTGGTTGTTACTGGGGGTGGATATCGTGCGACATGAAAACACAGTTTTTTCTGCCCGTAAAACAATTCATTTGAAATCATAGGTTTATTTTACAAAACAAACTTTATTTTTAATTTCTTTATGATCTTACATTTAAGTAAGTACATGTAACATAAAAAATATATAACATTTATTTTTATATCACATATGATTGATATGATTATATACAAATGCAGTTATAATTTTTTTATAGTGTTATTCATCTTATAGTAATTTTAGTAAAATTGAACAAAAGTAAAAATATTTGATATGGAATGAGATAACATACTTCTTGACAACATGTGTGTTATCTATAAAATTAAATTTGAAAACGCTAAATTTAAAATGTAATTGCTTACCTTAAAGACGCGTCATTATCAGTTTGGCTTGATTGTATATTTATATTTGCATTACTCATACTGCCATTTTCTTTTCGTTTCTTTGAACCAGAATGTAAAGCTAGAACGTGTTCTGACAGCATTGCGTCCACTTTCTAAAATATAAAAAATAATAAATATCAGCTTATTTAAATAGTAAAATTAGTAGTAGTTAGAATGTGCCTGACTTCATGTAATAAAATGGTATCCTATGTATTAATTAAGCTATAAGAAATAACAAAACAAACTTTGATAAACATAAATAATGCAAACCTCATCTGGTAAATCCAATAAAATAAACACTAAATCAAATCTTGATAGAAGTGCAGAATTCAGTTTTAAATTTTCAGCAACTGTTTTTGCTCTGTAATAATAAAAGTATTATGTTTTAATAAACGTTTTCAGGAAAACAAAATATAGAAAATGGTCTATGGTTAATACAAATAATGGTCTGTCATTACAGAGCATATTGATTTCTAATCAACTTAAAGAAATTGCAATTCTATCGTTACATTGCTTAAAAAAGCAAGCGCATTAACGCGACCTAACAATCATCCCTATAGACTGAGATCCAGACCACCCTGACCAATCCTATGGCTCAATTATCCTCCCAAACAGAAAGGAGATCAGAAAGGGCCCCACTTTCAAGTCTGTGAGTACGCATATTGTCTTAACTACATATTAAACTAATCTAAAAAAAACTATTAGTCCTGGCCCTTGGATCTTGGGTCCTGGAATTTGGATCTAGTTATCAACATGGAGTTGACATAACTAAACGTACAGTATGGCTGATGTGTCATGGCTGCACTGAAGTAAGGCTTTCTGAACTCTTGCGTATTGTACATTTGAATGTACAGCCAAATTCAACGCGGCGACGAGACACGAGTCGTCGACCGTAGTGTACCTGTTGTTTTCAGGAGCGACTAACGTCCGGTGACGCTGTAAGGACTATCCCAGGTCAACAGCAATATAGCCACGTCGTAAAAAAAACACCTGTTGTAAGAGCCGCTGGCGGGGTTGGCGGCGGCCAGCAGCGTGGCGCGCGCGGCCAGGCTGCACACCACGCCGCCCTTCGCCACGCTCACGCGCCGCTGCTCCATGGCCTCTAGTAGGCTGCTGTGATGTGCTGACATCTGCGGTTGTACAAATTGTTTTTATTTTTAACTTCACGCATATTGCAGGGTAGGCATAGGGATAAAGTTAGGACTGAAAAAATGCAGTATCAAAACATTAGGTTCTTCTGTTCAATTTTTTAGAGCTTTACTCTGTATTGCAATGCCTGTAGTGTGAAAGTGAAAAAAACGAAGTATTGTTTTAATTATTGCCAATAAAATTTGACTCAAGCTCAAGCAATTGTGTTTAACCCACTCTAGAATAAGGAAGCATTGAGGTTGAACAGAAGATGCATTTTTAATAATTTTACGTTACTTGAACATAAAGTGGCCAGGTAAGAACACTAATCATCAATCAAAACACCGATAAATACTAAACCAATATGATGATATGTATTTCATGAAAATGCAATCTAAATTCATAAGCGGTAAGTAAAGTATACCTTGTCAAGTTCATCGACGCAGCACACGCCCCTGTCGGCGAGTACGAGCGCGCCTGCCTCGAGTGCGAAGTCGCCGCCCGCCTCGCGCCCCAGCGCCACCGTCAGCCCGCCCGCCGACGCTGACGCGCCGCACACGTACACGCCTCCACCACAAACTCACGTTAATATACACTTTACATCAAAATTATATAAATAATAATAATATAGTGTTAATAGATTTTATTCTCCATTCTCCGCCTTATTACAAGCAATTATGTAGTGAAAATCAAAATCGAATCCACGCTTTTTTTACATTTAATTCATAATTACAAAAATGTACTTTGTTTTGATAATAAAAGGCTATTGTTATGATATATACATAATATATCTACCTCTAGGGGCCGCATGAGCAGCTGCTTGTAGTAACTGAGACTTTCCTAAACCAGGGTCACCAACTATTAAGACATGAGGATTTGGTCGAGTCCCATTTCCTGTTTCAGTCCCTTCAAATAAACCCAATAAAAGACCTGCTTTTACTGCTTCATGTCCAAATATAGTTGGACACAAGGAATGGACTAGAAGTCTGAATACATTTTCAGATGCGTGGATTTCCTGTAAAATAATATATTTGCTTTTTTAGCTATCCCGCACATAGCAGGGTAGGCAAAGGGTACCTGGAAACCTAATGTTAAAACACTACGTTACGATTATATACTTCATGTTCCTACTTTCCGCAGAATTCGAGGGCTTGCATATTGAGTGGCTAAACTGAACGCGCGGTTTTTGTGTTGGTGCTAGAATGAATAAACGAAAATATTAATAAATATATATTATATTATTAATTTCCCCGAGTAGATCAAAGCCACAACGGTTGCGTTACAGACACATCCTTGTGCCCAGCGCCACGACGGCGTCACACTGTCTAAGGTATTATGTTGAGTAATTTAATAATTCTAATTGTTGAGTAATTTTTGTGTCTTGATAACAGGTCCTGTGTGCCTTGTTATGCCGGAAGCTACAAAGTATATCTTACCTGTATAGCATAATAATCTTTTAATGTGAATGATAAAGTTGGGTTACTAAGATTTCTTTGACTGTGTATAGAGACAGCTTCTACATAGAGTTGTAATAGTCTGGCTGCTCTGCGTCCATTTTCACCGCCTTTACTTTCACCGCGTACCTTTAAAAAATCATATACCAAATAAGTCAACTTAAGTTTTCAAACTTAGTGGTCATTTTTTTTAAACAAACATCGGTATAAGCAGGGGGAATCTAGTGTTAAGATTTCTAGTTCCCTATTTTCCGCCGAATTCTGGAATATAAATATAATTTCCACAAGTGGGATCAAACCCGCAACCGTCGCTTTACAATCACGTCCTTGTGCCCCTGCATCACAACTGGCCTCACCTATTGATTGTTTTTGCTAAACTCATGTAATAATTAAAAATTCCACTTTTTAACTAAATAAAAAAACACAGTGTGTTACCTACAAAAATTAAAAATTAATAATTATTTTTCATTTACTTTAATGTCCAAGTGGGGGCAATATCTACAGTGGGTACAGTAACCCACAGTACACAGACTTATGTAACAGTAAATACAATGACAGGCTTCATTTTAAAATTTCATTACAATATATTTGTTAATTATTGTTAGGATTATAGTGTCATATAGTATTCCTTTACTCTTTTTTTAAAGGTTGGTAATATTTTAGCTTGTCTGACTGTCACTGGTAGATGATCACTGGTGTCAAGCATATGGATTTGACTGAAAAATAATTTGTGTAAAAGGAAGATGAGTGGGAAGGAATTTTTAGAGATAAGGTATTCTGGGAGTGGAGAGAGAGATCATGTTGTCAATTTGAAGCTATTGTTTTTGTTTTTATGTCAGGGTTTCAACACATAGTTGCCCTTAAAAATTATATATTAGCTCTATATAATAATCACCTGTACTATGCCAGTGACTGAAAGCACATCACCAGGACAAGCATTGCCTACTAGATCACCCTGTAGTTCAATTTCAACTGTTCTAGGTATTGTTCCAGATATGCTCTATAATAAAAATAATAAAAAAGTTACATTTTAAAATATTTTAAAGTTTTCAAACTTAATATTTAATCATGCTTGTAGTAGTGTAGGTGGGGAGAAACCAGAGTTAAGACACTCTGTTCTCCATGCACTGTCCTGCATTCAAATCATTGCATGTTGAGTGGCGGAACTCACTGTACTTTGTCTTGTTACCAAAACCCCCTGAATGGACAATAAAGTATTTAACTTAACATAGCCAATGTGTTTTCAGCCACACAATGAATTGCATAGCAACAGCCTTAAAATAATAAATGAACATGTTTTATATTCACATTTTATTAATTAAGTTTGTATTCGAAAAAAATAACCTGTGACTGAATCTCTTGAATTTTGGCTACTTGCCAGTCTACACTGCTTGTAAATGGTGAAGACTGCAGAGGTTCAAATTTATGTCCACCTTTGCAACTTTGACAGATGTTTGGGGCTGGAATAAATTCAAACCTTAATTTAAATATAGACAATACTAAGCATATTATGTATAACTCTTATAGGCATAAATTGATCTAAGCATTTAATAGGTATAAAAATACCTGTAAAAACTCCCTGTGGTTGCATCACTGCCTGAATGTTATGACAACTAGAACATTCAAATGCCATAGAAGTACAAATTAAGCCAATACTACCAACTCTTATCACAGTACCTTTGATAGTCACTAGTTTTCCTAAAAGTAATTAAATGTATAGCAATAGGAAACCTCCAATATATTACATATTATTTGATAAATATATAATAATTAGTAGCAAAAAACACATACCAAAATAATTAACTTTAAGGTTAGCTATTGGTATAACGGGTTCATGGTTTAGTATTCTAACTTTGATACGAGATTCACATTTTAGAGTCTGCAAAATTTGCAATCAATAAAAATAATTATTATTTGAGCTGTATTAGGCATATATTATATGAATTTTAATGAAGTCACCTCATGTAAACAAAACTCTAGAATTCTTAATGTTACATCTGGTTTCTCAAATAAATCATTTTGAAATGTTGACCATTTATTTTTAAATTCTTCATTGTTTAATAAATTCTGCATATCCAATAACACACTTCGAGTTTGGTCTATTTTTTCCAAATCAAAGGAGCTTCTGTTTTGTTCAATATAGTTTTGAAAGCATTTGATATTTTCAAAGATATCAGAATTGGATGATTGCTCTGAAAATGAAGATTTAAAGAATTTAAAAATGAAGATTATTTGCAAATATTTTCTGAAACTTACACATTTTCTTTTTTGTATATTATTAATAAAGATTAGTTTTTTTTAATTAACACCTTCAGAAGGAAAGTAGAGCTTCCACACATTCTTGTCAGAGTGAATTGGTATAACAATTGGTAGTTGATTAGCCGGAGCTCTTGATGATCTTGAGGTATTTGACGCCAACAAGGACGATGATGAATTATTAATACTACTGCTATCTGACGAATTGTTTGGTTTATTTGTTTTCCTATACCAATTGTTTCTGTAACGACCTTTCCAATTGCGACGCATTTTTTGTTTACTTAAATATAATTTTACTTGTTAATGACCATTATAAATTTGGCGCGTTTATATTTTTACATTATACTTTTCGAATCGAAATTCGAAATTAATTATTAAGTTATCAGCCGCGACTTGCGAACTTATGAATTGTGTGACTTGTGTGTGTTGTGACATATGAGGAAAATAAAAATAAATTATCGAAATGCCGACTTGCCGAATGACGGTTGGATCGGCAGATCTACTAAAAAAATATTGATATTTGATAATTGATATTGGTGTAGTCGATTCTTTAAAATACTTAGGTTTGGTATGGTATAATATTATTCTTGCTCGCCAAATTCTTAAAATTCTCGTAATAACTTTAGTATTTTATCTACTATTGATGAAATTATAAGATTTTATAATGATGATGTACAAGAATTATTTTGTTTTTTTGATCATGATTATTTTTTAATAATGTTAACACAATAACAGTTGTTGTTAAAGATGCGCCGAATAGTGGTTTCACCGAATAACCGAATACAGAATACGGCTTACAAAGTGTACCGAATTGGATATTCAGCCGAATTATTCGGTTTACTATTTCTTCGTCATGATGCTGCGTAAATAGGTTTTAACATGTAGGCTACCTATCGTCGCTGGACAGGAGAATACAAAACGAATATTCGGCGTATCTCTAATTGTTGATATCTAAATATGTTTTTTTTTTCATATTATATAAATAAATTAAAGAATACGGCTTTATTCACATAAATTTTTCACAAGTTGAATCGTTGAGTCTTCCCAGTAAGTAATCGAAGATACTTGTGTTGGGAATGACTCGCTTCTCCGATTTAAGTTTCAAAAATAAATAAATAAGTACAACAGAAAACAAAAAAAGCTTGTATACCTATAACTGACAAAGAATGGACTAGCAAAGAGTATATATACTAAGAGGGCCATAAATAAATGTGAAAATATGTAGGTATAAGATGTAAAAATATCATTTTTTAAATATTTTTCCTTTTCGGTATAATATACAACAACCCTTTACTTTTTAAAAATAATTATTTGAAATTTTAAACTTCGAATTATTTATTGTCAAATTTGATGTAATTAAAATTTATCTGACATCATTATATTCTATTAAGCTCTTGTATTTTATGAAGATAAAAGAATTTAAAGTTTTTTTAATTGAATATTTTAGCAATGTCGGAGGAAGCGGGTGATAAGGTCCCGGAAGAACATGTAGACAATGTACCAGAAGTACCAGAAGTACCAGAAGTACCAGAAGAAGACGTAGACATAGATCATGATGATGATCTAAAACATACATCGGTAAAAATAGACGAATCCATACTCGGAGCATCAAGAAAGCAATCTATGTATCCTGCCGGACAAGCATCTTCTGCCAACGTTCTTGAAATAGATAGAACAGCTTTAGAAGCAATTCTTGATGTCTCCTCGCGACTAAAAGATATTCAGAAAAAAAGTAAAGTGTCTATGAGCACTTTGAATTTAGCACATGAGTCCTACAAGGATAAACAAGTAAATAAAGCATTTAATTAAAACAAAGTGTTTAATTTAACTTCCTTAATGTAAAGAACATAAGATATATATATTTTTTTATCATTTTAAGGCTAAAGCAAAAGAAGCTCGAAGCAGTCGAGCCGCAGGATTAAAATCACAAAGCAGGTTTTTATTGGAAAATGCAGCTGCGGTATTAAACAAATCCGTAGATTATGTCTTGGTATTTTTTTTAAATATATAATTTATTCTTAAACGATTATAAGTAACAATTTCTTTAAAATTCTACATTATTACAGGACGGTGTATATGATGCAGACATTCATATTGATGTTTTAGACATTGCATTAATTGAAGGTGGCAGGAACTGTTTTGTTCTTTGTGATGCTGTTCTGCCGCCACTTAAAATGGGTAATTTTATCCCCAACTTAATTTACTGATGACATTTATGCGTGCTGGAATAATTTGATATTAGTTAATAATGTATTTATTTTGTAATAGAATCTGGTCGCTTCGTTCCGAACCAAAAGGGGAAGATGGAAAGAACTTATATATCAGATGCAGCCACTATAGGGACAGAAGGAATGTGCGTTGCTTTTTATAGGATAAAAAATAAAGCTATTGATATGAAAACCGTCGCAGATGTAAGATTTTCCATTAGTATTTTATATATAAAACCAGAATATTATATATTTATATTTAATAAATAAAATTTTCGTATTTCAATTGGTTTTGCAACTAATTTTAGGACTTTTACTTGGTAATTTTTGATATGAACCAAGAAACTGAAAATGTAGTTTCTGGCATATTTAAAACAATGAAGCGGGTATACATTCCTGCAGTAGAAGCTTGTCAAGCTTGGGGAGATCTAAATCCTCCTAATCCAAACAGTAAAGACATCATTAAGTCCTATATATCGAAGATAATGTTATTTATTGATTACTTGGCCAGTGAGTTGTATTTATTTTTATATATTTATTGCAAAAGTAATATTTGCTACTAAACGATGACATCTTGTATCAGAAACTAAAATGGACTTGGACTGTTGTACGAAGTTTAAAATAAACTTGATACTTTATGAAGAGGAGTTAGCTGACCAAGAAAAAATGAAATTAGCAATAACAAAAACTCACGTATTAGAAGAGATTTGTTCATTCGTGAAGCAGTGGGTGAAACAAATAATGATGGTACAAAAGTTTGCTTACAATAAAATTAAATATATTATTATATTTGGAGGATGGCGAAAAAAATATTAACTAATGTAAATTCTTTGTACACACAGTATCATAGTACCGGCAAGACGGCATCTTATTATAAACGCGATGGTTTTGGAAAGATAAATATTTTTCTTCCTGAAATAAAAGAAACCATGATGTGCTTTACTTTTTGTCTTGCACTTAATTTTTTTAATGTTTACTAGGTTTTAGTACAAAGTCAGCAGTTGCGTAGAGAACCATCAAATATCGGGCCGTTGGCTGAATTGGATCACTGGCGTCGTCAGCTCACTTCTTTTACTTCAATCATAGAACATATTAAAAGCGATCCTTGTCAAATGTACATACACACGCTTATTCGTGCGAAATCTAAGCTATTAAAGGTATCAGATTGTTGTGAATTTGTTTCTTGGGGAAATGGATTGTTCTCAATTCTTTGCTTTGGGATCAAGACAAAGGGCTGGGTTGAGTTCTGCCTCAACACGCATTCTCTAGAAAATTAAGTGGAATGTGTCTCCATAGAGTGTAAACAATTACGTTCTCTCTGCCTTTATGGAGGGAAGTTAAAACAAGATTGTAAAAAAATATTCTCTTATATTAAATTTAAAAATAATATTTATATTGTTACAAAAAAATGTTATTTTTGATATTTAATGTATAATTTAAATACATGTATTCTTTATGGTAACGTCATTATGCCGGTATTATTTCAGAAATGGGCCCTAATTGATAATCAAGTAACGGATTATTATAACGAGGCTTATGATAATGTGAAATATTTGTATGCTTTAGAGAAATATTGTGAACCTCTCTACAGGTAAAACCATTTTCATTCAAATTATATTGGTTACGTTTATTGTTTTCTTTCTTCTTTTACTCACTCAAAGATAAATGAGCTTGTTCTCAATTTTTCGTGCATTTTATTTGATCAAATTAGAGAAACGGAAATATTAACAACGAATAGTGCTCAAATTTTAAGCTGCGCTCTGCATTTCTGTGAGTGTTCATATATAGTGTTTAATGATTTTTGACAACTCGCCTACACCTATTGTTCTAAAAAATAACATGGCCGATTTTTTCAAATTATTGTGTCCGATTTTGTGAAAGTAAAGGATAAAAATTTGGACTATTGGAAAACGTGATATAATTGTCTATGTTTATTGTTCTTTTTATTATGGTCGATAAAAAAAAAATCAACCACAAATTTTATTATGAAAGTTTTTTCTGGCTCTACTTGAATTATACTTAAACAAATGCAAAGCTCAGTTGCTCGCGAACTCTACGTAAATAATATTACATAGTACATCATGAAGTTAGATTTGAACGGACGATACTTACATTTTATCTACTTATGTAGCTAATATGTTTTGTCTCATTGTTATCAGTGTACCTCTTCATGTTTTAAAAAAAATATTGTGAATTTTTATACATTTCTAAATATTTTTAGCATTAAATTGAATTATATGAAACGTCAAGCAATTTTAAGAAGCAGCCATTATTTTTAACAAAAGCTTATATTTGTAGATGTGATCCTCTAACAATGCAACAGTATATTCCGGGTTTGTTGTATACAGTTCGAATGGTTTACGCAACCTCGCGGTACTATAACACTACTAAGCAGATATCGACCCTGTTAGTTAAAGTAACTAATCAAATTTTGAACATGTGCATGGAATATTTAACAAAAGGTGGTAGAAAGACTATTTGGAATCAAGATAAGCTCAATTTTAATAAAAAGGCTAAGGTACATACATATAATATATATATAGAGTTAAATAGTCATCAATATATTACCGTTAAATAATCAGTAAGAGAATCCGTTACCTTTCTATTTAAAATATATATATTTTTTATTAAAAGATATTAAATAATTGTGTCGTAAAATATTATATATTCGTTACTTTTGTAATTATAATAATTGATTACTTCAAATACAAAATGTGGTCGTAGTAGTTTTCCCAATTATTCAATTATAATATATCCCTCATTTTTGTAGTTATGCTTGAACCTGTACAGCTTTTACCGTGAATGTTACAATGAAACTCAACTCGAGATGATGGAGGCTTCAGATGAACGTCCTTTCGATTGTTCGGAAATGTACATATTTGGAAAATTCGAGACTTTCCGTAAACGCTTGTTAAAGGTTTTATATACTTTTCATGTAATAATATGTATAAGAAAAACATTTAATAATATTTATTTATATTGAAATGTTTAGCATGTACCAGGTTCCTCATTAAAAAATATATATAATTATTTATGTTTATTAATATAATTATACTAATAGAAGATATTTTTTCCTTTCCGCAAAAGGCAACCAACAAAACAAAATCTTACCGTTATTTTTTTGTAAAAAAAAAACTAACTTTTCCACGTTTATGTAAATTATGACATATTTTATTCTTAATACTTAACCTTTACAGATTGTAGATTTGTTTAAAACTTATATAAGGTATTATGTTTTGAACAAAACAACTCTTGAAGGAATTGAAGAATATGCTGTGAATTTTAATAAATTATTTAAATCTATATCCAGCAAAACGTATGATGCATTAGATCACAGGTACACATACTTTTTAATCTTTTTTTTTATCTATGCATGTACTATGTATAATGTTATGTTTAAATCTAATTTAGCGGAAAATTATAATGTTCGATTTGTTATGTATTTTTTAAGTATTAGTACTCTATTCTCCACTTTCCGCTTAATTTGAGATATTGCGTGTTGAGTAGGGGAAGTCAGCGTTAAACTTCATCTTGCCAGAACGAGGAAATGATTCATAATATATAATTTCATATTTTTATTGTTTTATAGGCGACCAGATTTCGATAAAGACTATAAGTCATACAAAGACTCTGTGGCCGCACAAGAACTGTTGCTAGAGAATTTTATGATTTCGGTTAATATTATTTTATGCAATTTTATAAATTCGTGAAGTGATATAAGATTAAAAATTTTAATAAAAGTTATGGTAATATCATACAATAAGTTCTAACTCAAATTCGTTTTTGCTTGTTTATAGAGCGTTAATAAATGTCCTACTACTGAGATATCATTGCATTTGCTAGAAAGATTCAAAAAGCTCAAGCTGGAATGTTTGTATCTAGAAGATCAATATTATGACCTGATCAGCAAATATACTGGTGAAATTGAGTCTATTCGCGATAGGTGTGTCTTATTTGTTGTTTATTATGGAAAAATATTTAAAATGAAACATTTTCAATTTGTTTTGCAAGATAAATGTTTTCGATACATATATAAAATTAAAGTCAAATCAAATATATGTAGTATTTATCTTTATATTCCCGCCGATAATCAATTGTTTAAAATTCACATGAAATATATGTACCTCCAGATATAATGAGGAAAGAGAAAATCCGGATTTGCCAAGAAACATGCCTCCAGTGTCTGGTAGAGTAATGTGGATCCGTTTCTATGATAAAAATATTAAGAATCCAATGAAAGAATTCGTAAAACACCATGAAGTTATCACACATATGGTAAGCATTTATATAATAAACATAATAAAGTAGGAATAGAAAGAACATCGAGTTAAGAAATCCTCGATATATGATCTTTATGTTAAAGTGATGTTTAAGCGAATCTTTACTTTTACATAATATAAAACAGTGTATTTTTTTACTGAATATTCGTTGTCAATTACGCAACGTATTGTGTTATCTTTTTCCAGCAGGGTAGCTTATAGCAGGGTAGGCAGAAGGGAGTTTTAAGATACTTCGTTCCCCACGTACCGTGCAATTTTAGAGAATGAAGGTCGCCGTTTATCTAGTTACCACTTAGAAAATGAAAATAATTCATTCATCCCGAGTGAAAATTGAACCTATAGTGGTCGTCGCATTCACTATTTTCATTCACATATCGTGCTTTAAATGGAATTTCTTAAATTATTTTAAATGCCACTATTCGTATAGGAAAACAGTAATTTATTGACTTATACAATTTACATAATTAATTATTATTTAATTATTGTATACTTTAGAACACGCAGAGGTGTATAAAGCTCTACAACGTCATGTACATAGTGTTCACGGAATTCGAGCTTATTTATCATAAAGCGTGGACGGAAAATGTAGGACAGGTATCTATTACTATGCTTAAGTATTTTTAATTGGTATTCACTAAATAGATTTGGGATGTGTTTATTATGTACGTAACTTTAAACTACATGAATTATTTAAAGTAATTTATTAAATAAATGATATTGTCTAATTTGCCAGAATATATTTGAATTATTAATTATTAAAATAGTTTTTTAATTGATTCTATAGGTGAGACTGGGTCTAGTATCACCACTGCTAATACGACATCCAGTTAACAATAAATTTATTGTCAATTTCAACGTGTACATACCAGAATGCATAAGAGAAGTTGAATATATGTGGCAGTTGGGTCTTTGTTAGTAAAACAATTTTACATCAGTATTATAATTTATTAAAGTAAAACATGTCGTGGATATATATGTAAGAATAATAAATTATTGTAAGTTATATTATAATATAAATTACGTCATAATATAGATTGTGAAGAAAATCATACAAAAAGAAACAAAAAGAAATTTCGCACTTTTTCCTGCATACTTTCGTTCTTCATTTTCCTTAATATTTTCGAGGCATAGTATGTAGAGATATTGGCGAGTTTCAAGGCTGCGTTTAGAGAGAGCCGCGCCATAAAAGCCTCGTACGGATAAGATAAAATAACAAATAGTATAATTCTTCTACCGAATTATTATAGATGTCCCTGACACAGCTCAAGTAGTGGCCTTTTGCAAGGAGAAAATCTTCGCAGATTATGAACGCATTAAATTTCTGGTTGAGCGCAACGATCAAATCAGAAAGTAAACTATGTTCCTTTCTTATAATAGACTTTTAAAGAAAATCTATCTATGTTAAACGTCAATTGACAGATTTGGAATTTCGGTAACTAGCTTCACAACATACCGACGACATTTATATCAGGTGTAGTGTGTGGTTGCTCTATTTGACTGAGCACACAATCATGAGGATTTTTATTTATCGAAATTAAAAAAAAATAATAATTGTTTAATATTATATAGTTTTAGTTTCTTCATTATTTAGCAGTAATTATTACACTATAAGTTTCATTTTATTATATACTGTAGTTATATTAAATCAGTATAAATATTTAAAACAGAAGCATGCCCAAGTTGTACTTGCCATTATTGCGCGCGCAACTTGTAAAACTGGATAGTGCTTTTCAACCAGGATTGTCCATCATCACGTGGACTTCCTTAGAAATACCAGCGTATTGTGATAACATCGAGCGAGTTTTAGATAAAGTGGATCTGTTTGTCAAGGAGGTTTTGCCTTTTATACTACATTTTTTCTTCATTATACCATTAATACCTTTGTAGTACGTTCAAGAAATGAGTTTTTTCATAGGTTGTGGACATAAAAGAAGCTCGTATTGATGCCATACTAAAATCTATATCAAAAACTCTATTAGTTTACTTGCCAAAGTTAGCGGTTGATCCAGCCAATTTCTATGAAGAAAATCTGATAAGACGTGATGAAATAGGTAATACAAGTAAAATTACAATTTCTAGTTTAAAATTATTATAAAAATATATTAAATATAAAATTGGGTTTCAGCGAATGATATACAGCAAAAATCGTGGAACGCTGAAGTTGCAGTCATAGAACTAATTAATAAATTTCTTGATAGCGTTCCTTCGCAACAAATTCGAGACTTAAAAGATAACTGGTACACAAATCTTTATCTTATAACATTATGTGATACTTTTCGGTATATTGATATCATTATATTTATTATATTTTTCTAATTTGAAGGCTTGACATTGATAAAGCTTTAAAACAAGTGACATCCGCAACTCGAGTTTTCCCTGAAGATGCTGGTAAATTATTATTATTATTAATTTTAAGTTAATATGAAATAAGAAGTAATCATTATAAACTTTAAATAATACAAACATCTGAATTATTCTTATTGCACTTTAGCTTTCTTGGAGATAGAGAATCCGGATAGATTTGAACCTATGCATGCGATTAACGAATGCAATGAACTCTTTGCATATTTCGCAACAAAGTGCTTGGAATCACTAATCAAGTGTACAAGAAATAGCCTGGACTTATTGAGAAAAAGAGCATCCGTGTCCAGGCAAGATTTTATTATTTGTTCAGATACTCTGCCAAATATTTTTTCTCGGTATCTATGTCTTTTTTAATTTTAATCTGAACCTAGCTATACATACGATCATTATTATACATTTACTTTTAAATTGTGTTACATTTTAAAAGCGCTTTTACATATAATACGAGTATATCACCTTGTGAATTGAGATCTACTAAAATAATATAATTTTGTTGAATATACATTACTTAGCTATCTGTGCTATAAGTTTGAAACTCGTAGAGCATATGTTCCTTAAAATAATAAAAAATATAATAACTAAGTTCTTGCGTGAAACCAACCTTCATATACCCTCACGAGACGTTACGCGTTATGTGGTAAAATTGCAGTGGGTGGCAATTGGAAAGGGATTCGAATTCATAACTGCCAGACAAGATTTGATTTCTTTTATTTATTTTTACATTTTGATTTCTTAGTGCTTATAAAAAACGTTTAATATCATGTTTATTTAGTTTTCTGACAATGACTACCGATCCAGAAGAGCAAAAGAAACTGAAGCCGCTGATGTTAACTATGATGTATTTAGAAATACCTAAAATATCGATAAAACCGTCGTTAGAAGAAATTCAGTCTGCATTTTCTCAGGTCAATCTGTTTATTAATATGCATTATATGTATAAGAAAACAAAAAAAATACTAATATTATAAATGTGATGGTTTAAGGCGATGTTAGATTTAATTTTACAGTAATATAACTTATACTTCAGAATAACGCATAAGCTACAATTTATTTTTAAGATTTTGTATAATTTGGCTGTAAAACAATAAATTTAAGCGGACGAAGCCGCACGTGGATTGCCAGTATTTTAAACGAAGATGTTAAAATATTTTTTTCTTATGGAATGAGGATTATATTGAAGGTATCGTTAATTTTAGGTGGTGTTAAATTGTATAATGGACATACATAGAAATGTGTTCATGTGGGGTCAACAAGAGTTAATCAAAAAGGAGAAGTTAAAAGGTCATTCGCTTATGGCCACGAGAAGTGTTAGTGGTAAGTTTCTTTAAGGGTTCTCTATAAACAAGTTTAGAAAACCAAGTTAACGTAGTAATGTTGAAATTGGAAAATATTTGATTTATTTTAATTAACTGGAAAATATTAAATTAATTTCAGTGGGATCTAGATCCGGTTCTAATATAGCAGGTATCCGAAATTACTTTCGAATGGTCTCCGAACACAAAGACATTGTCCGTGCAGTCATGGCCTTGCAGGGAATGATGTACATGTTCAAACCGGACATTCAGAAATTATTAAATGCACGTATTATATAATATATAAAAAATGCATGCTTTACATATTTATTTAATGCCAAAAATTGTATTTGCTAATAATGCATTCTATTTAGTCACTTATTTCTCATAGTACTTATTTTTCTTAGTACGGGAAGTGGACAATAATAAGCAAAAGCATAAAATTCCCTGAGTGAAATTCGTCACTACAATGGTAGTTTTGCGTATGCAGATTTTTTGCAATACATTCTATCCTTTGATCTTTATATTATATTTTTAGCGATTTTACTGAGTTATTGATATTATTTTACAAAATTATATATTTTTATTCAACTTTTTTATTCCCAGGATTATACTAGATATTCTCACTTATGGGATGAAAATAGAGTAAAAATAGTGCAAGATTTCGTCGATACTAATCCCTTGAATGTTATAATCCGGGATATGTTTAAGCGGTATGAAAATCAAACGGAGGAAGTTTTGAATCTACCTGAGAGGCATATCATAGGATCCATTCAAATTGATATGGGTAACCAATATGAATGCTTTTTTAGCTTCACGCAGTATCCTGCAGCAGAGTAGGCAGAGGAACCTAATGTTAAGACACTGCATTCCCCATTTTCTGCCAAATTCTGGAGACATTGCTTGTTCAGTGGCGGAACTCAATGCCGCGGTTTGGGTCGACACCAGGGCGAAGATATGAATTCATTGAATTTTTGATTAAATATAAAGATTTAATACTACCTTTCCTTCTATTTTAAATAGTCTCTAAAGTTTTCCGTAATAAGCGAAAATATAGGTGCGAAAATTTAAATTTTACTTTCAGATAAAATCAAATTAGCTCTGCACATTGAATCAATTGAATGGAAGAGGATTTTGGGTAAATTACTTAGCCAAGCTTATAAAGAGAGAGTGTTAAAATTAATGCAATTTATCAAAGATAGAATGAAGACGATGACCAAAAAGATTAAGGACTTGGACGATGTCAGAGTGGCAATGCTTTGCTTGGAGTTGATTCGAGAAGAGTTTATTGGGTTCGTATTTTTATAAGTAAAAAATTAATAGTAAAAAAATCTTTAATACTTTTATTTACAGAGTATACAGAATTACCAATGCATCTAATCTACATACTGATAAATGGTAATATAACATATATTCATAACTTTTAGAATGGACATAGAATTGGATCTCATTGAAGAAAGCTATGCAACCTTTGCGTATTTTAACATAGATATATCTAAAGAAGATAATGACATGGTCTACGGCTTGCGATATGCTTTTCAGAACATGTTGATGACCGTTAGTATCTAAAATATTATTATATTTATTATCATTACATTTAAATCATATTAGATACCGTGGGTATATTAATAATCTTTTAAGATATGAGTATATTTGTATAAAAACATCTTTATTAACTATTAGTGGCGTTATATTGTAATGGATAAAGTACCTAAGAACTTGTAATTCAGGCTCAGCAAGTTCAACAACGAATAGTCGAAATGCAAGGCCCTCTACAAACGGAATTGAGTGATGGCGTTAAAGCTTTCAATACGGATGTGTTGAAATTTGATAGCGACTATGAACGTTTTGGCCCTATGACGCCTGGACTCACGGCTAGAGAAGCTAGTGACAGGTAATTAATTAATCAGCTTCACGATGTACCCCGCACACAGTAGGGTAGGCAGAGGGAACCTCGAGGGAACACTCCATTTCCCACTTTCCAACGAATTCTGGAGGCATTGCGTGCTAAGTTGCGGAACTCAACGCCGCGCTTTGCCTCGACACCAGAGCGAAGAAATAAATTATGATAATTTCTTTATTTGGTAAAAGGTCGAAACGCGGCCGAAAACTCAAAATTTGATCGAAATGTCAAGAACGCGGCATTTCAGGTAGTTGGACAAAGGGAATCTTAGTGATCTTATAAGGGTTCCTTTTTTCCTTAAAAGTACGGAACCCTAAAAATAAACGAAGTCCATAATATAAAAAAATAGTTTTACTATTTAATGTTATTATTTTTAGAGTAATAATGTTTCAAGCAAGATTTGATGAACTTTGGCGAAGATTTGAAATGTATTCTAACGGGGAAAAATTATTTGGAATGGAAGTAAAAGATTATCCTATTTTACATCAAAAGAAGAAGGAATTCAATCTCCTCAGCAAACTGTAAAACAACATTTCTATACAACAATTTACTATTTTTATGTAAAATTTAAACCAAAATTTTACATAGCAGCTTCACTCTTAATTCCGAAGACGCGGTGTAGGCAGAGGGGATCTGCTTGAGACACTCCGCTTTCCACTTTCTCATATAACTCATCGGCTTTACTTACCAGAGCAGGGGATGAAGTTAATATATATTCATATCCCCCAAGCAGGTGTAGAACTTACAACCATGGCACTCGAAATACAGGCGACTTCAATTTATGTTCATATTTAATAGTTAATTAATACTACTAATAAATAATTTTAAATTTTAATAATTTTAAATTTTAATTATATAATAAATAAATAAATATGTATTAAATAATTGTGTAGTATTTAAACTGATTAGAAAAATAGAAAAATTCTAAACTTTTGTCTTAAATTGTAACAGGTATAGCTTATACCTGTCGGTGATGAATTCTATTGATGGTTATTTTGAAACACCCTGGGTGGCGATAGATATTGAACAAATTGTCTCGCAGTTAGCTGAATTTGATTTGAGGTATAGAAATGCAAGTTCTGTTATAGCAAATATTAACACACGCTCGTAATAGTGCGGTCAAAATAAATGTTACAGAGGTAAATTTTTGTAGACCGTGGGCACATGTTGGCTGGAAAAGTTATTTGAGGTGGCCTTAATTATTATTTTTTAGATTTCTCATATAAAAAATACGATAAAAGTACGAATATAGTTGTAGTCGAGCCCAGCTTGAAAAAATATTTGTATAAAGATATTAATAAAATTGTACAATATGAGTATTTCATAAAAAAATTCGAGTTGGCATATTTTTTTTTCAGATTTAATTTTATTTTAATTACACGTAATTTCTCTCTAATATGTAAACGTTAAAAGTTACTTTTTTTTATAAAAATTGAGTATGATTACGTTATTTTAATTAAATATTGATTTGCAGAATTTTCAGCCTATATTTCATTAAATAATATCTACATTAATATTTTTTTATCGATGAAATCACTAGTTAAAATATTTTTTAAATCGCAGATGTCGTAAACTACCTCGCGGAATGAAGGATTGGCCCGCTTTTATTGATTTGAAAAATAAAATCGATGATTTCAATGAAACGTGTCCATTACTCGAATTGATGGCCGATAAGTCTATGAAAGATCGTCACTGGAAGAGACTGGAAAAACTAATGGGTAAGTTTATTATTTTAATATAACTTTTATTTGGAATAATTTAGAACATGTGTTCTATAATTGTAATAAAATATTTAACTTAATTATTTACTCCATCGTGGTGCAGGGGCAGAAAAGCTCAACTGTAAATATTTTCATTTCCTCCCTCTGGTAATGAGGTAAAGTGAAGTTCCGATACTCAAGCAATGCCTCAAGAATTCAGCGAAAAGTAGGGAACCGACATGTCTCAACACTAAGTTCTCAGGCCTCCTCTGCCTACACATTTTGTAGGCTTTGCAGTATATAGTGTGAAAGTAATTAATTAACTAAATATTTAACTCATCAGATTGTGTGTTGGACGTGGAGTCCGAAACTTTTACTTTGGCCGACGTAATGGAAGCGCCTTTGCTTCAAAATAAAGAGGATGTTGAAGTAAGTAATTAAAGAAAAAAAGTTGTTTGAAGTAAAACATAAACATTTATAATAAACATTTATAATTGTCTTTTATATAATTATTTTATACATGTATAAAATAATTATATAAAAGACAATTATATATGTAATGTTATATAATAATATATGTTTAAAAAAAAAAAGACTGTCGGTAGGGGTCTCACCCAACCCCTCTAGTATAAGCTCTTTCAAAATAAAAAAAAATAAAAAACATAAACATTTTTAAAATATATTTTTTTGTTGGTTTATTATTAACGTAATAGATATCAAGCCCGAATCATTTCTTTGAATATTTCTCACGTTCAAACGTTTCTAGTAGAGATATCTCTTAGAGATAAGTTATTATTTCGTATCACGCACGATAGGCAATCGGAGAGTGTTGATATACTCTTCTCTCCATTTTTCGCCGATTTCTAAAGGCATTACGTGTTAAGTGACGAAATTGCACTTTGATTGGACATCAGAGTGAAGATTTAGCTTTGTAATATTAGTATAGATGTCGATTAGCAATAAGATAATTATTTAACAAGTAAATATTACAATAACAATATATTTATTTGTATAGGATATATGTATAAGTGCAGTTAAAGAAAAGGATATAGAAGCAAAATTGAAACAAGTGATTGCGGATTGGGCGGTTGTGGATCTAACGTTCGCTCCTTTCAAAAACCGCGGTGAATTACTGATTAAGCCACAAGAGACACTTGATATTATAACGCTGCTGGAAGACTCGCTAATGATTCTGAACTCGTTAGCGTCTAATAGGTGAATGAACGAATGAATCTATGATTTTTTTAAAAAATGTTTTCTTTTTGTACGTTTAAAATGCGTCTGTATACATAAGATAAACAAAGAAATCCTGGTTAGTTATTCTTGGTTTAATTGGAATTCCGTCTGCAACAGATAAATAATTTTTCTTTATGTAAGCAATAAAATAAATAAATATAATAATAAATAAAAATAAATAAATATATAAAGATAAAAATCCGAGAATAATTTTAACTTTATGATATAGGTATAATGCTCCGTTTAAACGAGATATATTGTTGTGGATTAATAAGCTGGTTAACACTACTGAAATATTGGAGAAGTGGCTTCAGGTGCAGAATTTGTGGATGTATTTGGAAGCCGTTTTCGTTGGTGGCGATATTGCTAAACAACTGCCGGCTGAGGCTAAACGATTTGCGGTATCTTTATTAAAAATAATTTTGATATTTTATTTTAATGTTGTCAAATGTCTTTAATGTGGATAATATATGTAGCACCTAATAGTTAGTCTGTAGAATTCCTTTTTCTCACATATTTATGAATATTACTGAAGTAAAAAAGAAATTGCAAAGTAGGTTGAGGATCATTAGTATGTTGAAATTTCACTTAACCTACATACGAGTACGTGCATCATATTAAAGATAGAAAAAGCCTAAGTAGGAACAAGTTTATGCAGTATTCTTGTGTGATAAATAAATATTTTATTATAATTTGTAATCAATACAAATTATAAATTATGTTATATGTGTGGTAGGGGGCATTCTCATTTTTACTTTTTTTTAACCGTTTATTTCTTGTGTAACGTTTTATAGATACATCTGTTTTCATTAAATTATTTTAATAAGTTATTTAGTATAATATACCATCATAGTATGTGTTATAAACCCTCCCCAGTATAAGGGATAAAGTGTCTTTAGACTAATGATTTTCATGTCCCTGTACTTTTCAGTTAATACTTTTATCGTAAAATATAACATTGCTTGTTAATATGAATTGAGTTCAGGATCTATTGAATCATGTAATTGGTTGCAGTCGTACCAGGATATATTTAATGAACAAATAATTGCAGACAATCGACAAGACGTACGTAAAGATTATGTACCGAGCGAGAGATATAGTGAACTGCGTGGAAACATGCGTATCTGATGATACACTGAAACAATTGTTACCTCATCTTATTGAACAATTAGAAGCTTGCCAGAAATCTTTAACTGGATATTTGGAGACAAAGCGATTAATCTTCCCGAGGTTCTTCTTTGTATCAGATCCTGTACTTTTGGAAATTTTAGGTCAAGCGTCCAATCCGCAATCTATTCAGGTTGGCTGTGTAAAATGTTTCTTCTATTTCTTTTATAACATATTAATACTTACCTTGACAAGAAACTACATTGGGTGTTTTTACTTTTCCTAATATGATCTCGGTTGTTCATATGTATTTCTTACATATTAGAAGATGTTTCTAAGAAATAATATTATAATTCATATGATTCTACAGTGAAAAATATATTGTATTACAAAATTTTTTTAGCCTCATTTGCCTAGTATTTTCGACGCAATGTACACTGTTGATTTCGATGATAAGGATCGAATAATAAGTATGAATTCTAATAATGGAGAATCTATTCCTTTAGAGCACCCCGTGAATTGTGTCGGTGGAGTTGAGGTATTGATTTTTGAAAACTTAAAATGATTATCAAACTTTAAATCGTATACTTTTGAAATAACAAAACGTACATTATGTTTTTAATAAATGTAGATATGGCTTAATACATTATTGGACAATATGAAGGATACAGTTCGAAATATAATTGCCAACATTGCACAAGCAATGGCCGGCGATCCAGAGTTTGAATTCTTAGTTGGTTTCTGGAACTACCCTGGACAGGTTTGACTGACTTACATATATATTTTTATAATATCATTTTAATTTTGAACTAGAATAAATTATTCTTATAAATCTGTTTATAAATCATCATTGATGTGCCATAAAATAATGTATGTACTTATTTTATAAATCAAATATAATAGGCGAGTCTTTTGGGTATGCAAATATTATGGACTAGTGATGCCGAATATGCTTTAAAGAAAGCACGAGCAGATAAATTCATAATGAGACTCACGAATCAGAAGAATCTTGATTTACTAAATGGACTTATAGATCAAACAGTTAAAGATTTGGCGCCACTTGATAGAACTAGAATTGAAACTATGATCACTATTCATGTACATCAAAGGTAAATATTACAAAATGAATAATAAACATCTAAAATGTACATTGAGAAAGTGTTTAGAAATTTTTAAACTATCGTGTAATGTAGTTTATTGTTATTATCATTATTTATATTGTCAATATCAATTTATATTAATTCAGCGTTGTTTGTAAAATTCATTTTAGAGATATATTTGATGATCTGGTAAAATTGAGAATTAAAAGCCCAGGAGACTTTGAATGGCAAAAACAAGCTCGTTTCTATTACAATGAAGATAGTGATGATTGCATTGTATCTATAACTGATGTAGATTTTATATATCAGGTAAAGTATTTATTGCAACACTCGTAAAGAACGAAATACGATTACGCAATTTTTTGATATTTTGTTATTTCAAATATATTGAAATTATAAATTGCCGTTTATTAACTGTTTGAATGTATTCAATAGAACGAATACCTCGGTATAACAGAGCGTTTGGTAATTACTCCACTGACGGACAGATGCTATATTACGCTATCGCAAGCGATAGGAATGAGTATGGGCGGAGCGCCCGCGGGCCCCGCCGGGACCGGGAAGACTGAAACTACTAAAGACATGGGTCGGACATTGGGAAAACTTGTTATTGTGTTTAATTGTTCAGATCAGATGGACTTTAGAGGTGACTTGATTAAGAATTTATTTTTCTTAAATTAATTATTGTTTTAATATTGCCAACTACTGGTTTTAATGCTATTAGAAAAAGCACAAACTCAAAAATGGGTGTATTTTAAAATTAATTGAATGCTGGGTATTAAAAATATCTACATTTGAAAAGACATGTTAAAATAATTTCTATTTGTTAAAACTAACAAATTGGTAACAGGGTTAGGCCGCATATATAAAGGCTTGGCGCAGTCCGGGACGTGGGGTTGCTTCGATGAGTTCAACCGAATTGAGTTGCCGGTACTGTCGGTGGCAGCTCAACAGATTTATATCTGTCTCACAGCCAGACGCGAAAGGAGGGAATGGTTTATATTTAGGTATAATTTGATTATTATATAAAGTGGTGATTTGAAAGAATTTTAAAATATACTCGTATTATACCTAATAAATAAGAAATAAATACCTGAATATATATGAAATCTGAATAATTATATTTTTTAACAAAAACACGACTTTTTCAATTTCAACTGGATATCATTATCAGAACCTAACCAAACTTTCACCAAACTGTTCTTGAAGTATATCCTTTTCAATAAAAAAAGAATCATCAAAATCGGCTGGGTTGATATTGAGCTATTCGTCGCGTACATAGTTAATGCAAATTTAAGACTTTGATTTGCTCATGGATACCATTGTCAGAAGTGGACTAAATTAAAATTAGTCAGAAATGCCACGCCATTGTCAGAAATGCACAAAAAATGCGCGAAGCTTTTAAATAAAAAAAGAATTATCAAAATCGTTTCACCTAATCAAAAGTTCTGAAGTATAAACAAAAAGAATAAATAAAAAAGATACAATCGAATTGATAATCTCCTTTTCTTACAAAACTTAGTTAAAAACTTATGATTATTTTCAGCGATGGTGATACAGTTAGTCTAAACCCAGAGTTTGCTTTTATAATTACAATGAACCCCGGTTACGCTGGCCGTCAAGAGTTACCGGAGAATTTGAAAATACAGTTCCGCTCTGTGGCCATGATGGTCCCTGATAGACAAATTATTATCAGGGTTAAGTTGGCTAGCTGTGGCTTCAAAGAAAATATTTTATTAGGTAACATAAGGGTTTATTTTTATACGTATTCCATGACTGTCGCATCGACGAGACGTCTCAACTAGTATTATTTCATTATAAATTATAATGCTGTTATTTTTATTATTCATTAAGCCAAACCCAACTTGAAATTTATAAGACAGCCCTCTTTGTTTACTGCAATTCATATTTTAAGTCGAAGTTTTCTTCCACTTAAAATAAGAATTGCATTTGCTGTTTTGTTATTACTGAAAATGATAAACAAAATGTCATATGAAAAACGGTTTTATAATTTAGAAAATCTTAATCACTGCTTCAATATGTAGTATAATTTTAATGTATAATTTTAGCACGAAAATTCTTCACTCTATACAAACTTTGTGAAGAACAGTTATCGAAACAGGTGCATTATGATTTCGGACTGCGAAATATTCTATCTGTATTAAGAACAATGGGTTCTCAAAAACGTGCAAATCCTGAAAGTACAGAAGAAAATATCATGATGAGAGTATTAAAGTACGAAATTTGAATAATTACTTATTTAACTAATTCCTTTTTTGAATTTAGTACTCGATTTCTTCCTATTCGAACTCCTTATAATTTGTTGTTATACACATTTTTTATTGTAGGGAAATGAATGTATCTAAGCTGGTGGACGAAGATGAACCTTTATTTATATCTTTAATTGAAGATTTATTCCCTGGTATGAAACTCAGTCAGACATCGCAAAGGTAAGAACAGTTAATAGTAATATTATAACCTCTAATTAATATAAATCATTTCGTTTCGTACTTAAATAATTTAGTTTATTATAGTTTAAATATTCTCAATGTTTATTTCAACCTAATATTATTTAAAGAGAAATGCAAAGGGCGATTACAATAGTAACAGACCGATCAGGCTTAGTCAATCATCCAGAATGGAATTTAAAGATAATTCAGTTATATGAAACGTCATTAGTACGTCATGGTTTGATGACTATGGGGCCTACGGGCTCTGGGAAGACTACATGCATACACACCTTGATGGCCGCTTTGACTGAAGTTGGCAAGCCTCATAGGGAGATGAGGATGAATCCAAAGGTTTCCTTTATATTATTATTGTTTCTCCATAAGTTTTGCCAAAACCTTGCTACATAATTGTTGCAATCAATTATTATTTGGTAAGTTTTCCTTATTAAAAAAAAATAAATTATTTAACTTTGTAGTGTAAATTGTTTTATGTATAAAAATGAAAGTATTAAATTTGTTACATTCTACTATTTGTGGTTTTTTATATATTTTTTATATCGACATATTCCTTTCAGGCAATAACAGCGCCTCAAATGTTTGGCCGCTTAGATGTAGCTACGAATGATTGGACGGATGGCATATTCTCCACATTGTGGCGAAGGGCTTTGAAAGTCAAAAAGTCTGATACTACATGGATTGTTTTAGGTGATATGCTTAAAACAATATACTTATATTATTTTAATAATATAGTATGTGAGATACTAGCAATATCAAATTAAATAGATATACTATTTCCGTAAAATTGTATATATGCATACCTCACATTATAAACAGATGGTCCGGTAGACGCTGTTTGGATTGAAAATCTAAATTCAGTGTTAGATGATAATAAAACTTTAACCCTCGCAAATGGAGATCGCATATCGATGGCGCAGAACAGTAAGCTCGTGTTTGAGCCCGACAACGTCGACAACGCGTCGCCGGCGACCGTCAGTCGTATGGGCATGGTGTTTTTATCTTCATCGGTTTTGAAATGGCAGCCCATATTAGAGGTCAGCTTACTTGTATTGTCGCTTTAAAACGTTTCGACAAATTAAGTTTTAAACTCTCTTTATTTATATAAGAAATAAATGGATTTTGTAAAAAAAAGAAGAAATAAGATTTGTACAATTTAATGATAGTTTTTTACTTGTTGAATTTTGTCATATTAATTGATGATCTAATTATTCAAAGGGATGGCTCAAAACTAGATCACAAAAAGAAGCTGATGTTTTTAGATTAGCGTTCAACAAAGTCTACGATGATGTTCATTCGTATGTCCAACAAAAACTTCCTGCTAAAATGAAGCTTTTAGAAGCTATTTACATAAGGTGTGAGAATGCAAAGAATTAAAAAAATAATAATAATACGTATAAAATAACAATGTTGATATCTCAAAATCACTTACTTTCCAGGCAATGTATTGACGTTTTAATGGGCCTGTTAGAAATTGAAATACCAGGAGGAAGTGAGTAATTAAAGTGATTATTAACTATATACGTACCTATAAGCTTAAAAAATATCATGTAAGTAAAATCATACTTTTAAAAAGAACAGGAAGTCACAAACATGACATGTACCTACTAGGTACTGTTTGTTATTTATCCCTTGCTTTTTACTTTTCAATTCCTAGTTAAAAGTGGATAAACGTCATTATGTTTAAAGTTTGATTAAGGGAGGATTAACACTATACTGCCGGTCACAGATCGTTCTCGGTCCGACTGCATATTTCATGATTGGACCGGAACCTGATTGGGATGATAGTGTGAATGCTCTCATTGGTTCTCATATAAAAGACCGGACAGTGACTGGCACTATAGTCCTTAACTGTTTCATATACGCAGAATTACACACGGACCGTCACCTAGAGCGACTGTTCGTGTTCGCGATGATGTGGTCGCTCGGCACCGTGCTGGAGCTGGACGGGCGCCTGCGCATGGCCGAGTTCATGACAAAACTGCCCGTGCGCATGGACTGGCCGGGCGCGCGATCCAAGGAGTGGGTCATGCCTTTCGAGTATATGGTCAATGAGTATGGCGTATGGCAGCATTGGTAATTTTAGCAAACAATCATAAGTACACTAAATTGTAATTTTTATATTGAAAACTGTTGAGTTGGCTTCTCTTAAACGAAGTCTTGTCTTTCGAGCTGATGGTGCTTCTTGATCTTTCGACGATTGAGAAGTGACCGTCCCTTGCAAAATTTTATGAAAATAAAAAAAAACATAATTTTAATTTAGAAGTTTTGTAGTTGTGTATATTAGTAATAATTTTATTCTCTTTTAATTTGGATTTAAGTTAAGAGGACAATAATAAGAAAAAATCTTAGCTTTTACTTAATACTTTTAATGTAATACCATAAAAACTTCACTCATCCTAAAATATACTATTGTAATCTAATGAGTTTATGACATTTGGAAATTGAAGGGCCGAGATCGTAGAAGATTACATATATCCCCCCGACAGCATACCCGAATATGCATCTATACTGGTACCTAATATAGATAACGTGTGTATATCGTTCTTAATCGACGCGATTGCCAAACAAAATAAAGCAGTCCTGTTAATTGGTGAACAAGGAACCGCTAAGACTGTTATGCTGAAAAGCTACATGGCCAAATACGACAACGAAGTTAAATTGTTTAAGATGATAAATTTCTCTTCTGCTACTACTCCTAACATGTTTCAAGTGAGTAAAGAATAAAGTGAAATAAATAAATTAATTAATGATATATAATTTCTATATATTATGTTAATAAAAAAGTGCTTTTACGTTGATTTTGCTAAATATTGAGTTTGACCCATAAGGCCAGTCGAAGCGCGTTTCCCTCTCCTGTAGAAATATTTATTACTGTCTAAAATATCTAAAATGTTGATTTTTGATATCTAAAATCTTTATTATTATATATTTTTTTAAAATCTCTAGAGGACAGCCTCTATTATCTGTATTACTTTGTTTATCAATGTATTACTAGATAATAAAAAATATCTTTAAACAATTTTTTTTAAATACTACCTTATAACAATATTTTTACTATATTTAAATAGAGAATAATAGAGTCGTATGTGGAGAAACGTGTGGGAATGACTTATGGTCCTCCAAGTGGCAGAGCCATGACAGTTTTCGTGGATGATATCAATATGCCTGTTGTTAATGAATGGGGCGATCAGGTACAATGACTAATCATTATATATTTTGCAATATTAGGCAATCAGTCTAGAAAAAAAAAATGTTAAAGTTACCTACAGTCGTTGCAACTTCATTTATTAACTGCATTATACTCGTACATATGCACCTACTTGTTAACATTCTTTTTTTATATTTCAAGTTCGACTTCACAATTTGAAAGTAAGAATTTCTGCGAGTAGCATAAATTCAATAAAAGAATGCATATTAAATCAATTTATATTGGAGAGGATATTTGTATTTAGTTTTGTTTTACGCTTAAACGTTTGCTTTTGTTTTAATTTTGGTAGATAATAAAAGTACTTTACAGTATCCCATAGCAGTATATACTTCTGAAGCTTTATTTAAAAAAATCTGTTTGAAAAAGGTATATATTATCTAAGTATAAATTTAACGCATTCACAATTAATGTAAAAGAAAAAATATTCTGTAACATATAAAAAATAATAGTAGTATTATTTTTTCTTTGCAATTGCGACATTTTAATTAAATAAAAGTCTAAAAATTTTATTTTAAAAAGTATCTCTTATATAAAAAGGCATCTAAACTACATACATCCGTTGATATGCCTGTAGTAGGTATTCATATGCATATATTTTTCCTTTGTTTTATCTCGTTTTAAAATGAAGTGTACATTTACTTTCTAGGTTACGAACGAAATAGTTCGACAAATGATGGAGTGTGGAGGCTTTTATTCTCTCGACAAACCGGGGGATTTCTTTATAATTGCGGATATACAAATGTTCGGTGCAATGATACACCCAGGTTAGTCATTTGTAGAGCATTTTTGGCATGATGATAAAATTCACTAGTAATTCTTAAAACAATATATTTTTTTTCAATAATACATTTTTCCCTGTTTTGTAGAGCATGCAGAGTAAACAACAAAAATGTTGAAAATTAATCTAGAAAATCTATTTATTTAATTAGGATTAGTAAATAAATGTATATAAATTATATTCATTTTCACCTGTACCATTTGGACTTATGATTTTTCAGACAGTACTAAATAAATAATCTATCCAACTCTCTTAGAAGAGCCTTATATAATTATTGTAATTATTCCGGTAATAAGCATAGCGAAGTGAATGTTGCTTTTATATGGAAGTTGTTATTATGACTTTTCATTCTTTGTTTTTGCAATCTTACAAAACAGATCATAGCAGTTCTTCTCATTAGCATGTTTAACGTTTTTTGATTCGCATATTAAGCTCGCATTAATTTTAAGGTTAAAATCACGATTTTGTGTAAAATGTGTTAATGTTAAAATCAATTTGTCCGCTAAAGCGGGAAAAAGATAATAATTAAAATACAATCATTCTCCTGAATGGGGATCGAACCCACATCTATCGAGCTTACAGCCAGCCGCTGTACCACTGCGCTACGGCTATCTCAGATAGCATTAATAAATATCTATGCTTAAATTAAAACTTTGTCAGGTGGCGGGCGAAACGATATTCCACCTCGACTAAAACGACAATTTAATATTTTTAATTGCACTCTACCTAGTATTGTCTCTATGGACAAAATCTTTGGTAAGTTTGTTTAATTATAAATATAATATCTTGATAGAAGAGATATGAATAGAATTTATAAATAATTTCAATTATATGTTAGAAACTATAAGCGCTGGTTATTTCTGCAAGACACGGTTCGATAAGAAAATAGTGGACTTCATGCCTCGACTAGTTTCAGTCACACGTATAATGTGGCAACAAACTAAGGTATATTATTGAATTGAAAATCAAATAACTATAAGCTTTTATGTCATTTATATTAGAATTAGAAAGTAATTTATATTAGAATCAAATTGTAATAATTTGATTCTAATATAAATGCTGTGTTGACGTTATACATTTAATATGTATAACGTCAACACAGTATGTATACATTTAATATGTATAACGTCAACGTAAACATTGCAAAATATACATTTAATATGTATAATTTGCAATGTTTACTTGGGGTAATTATTTTTTATTTTTTATATTCCCGTCTGTTGATAATTGGTTACTTTAATTGCTTAATATCTTAAAAACTGGGCAGTGCACGGGGAACGGGGAGTCTTGAACCTACGTTCCCTTTATTTATATGGATATGCGTTAAAAAATGTAGACTTGCTTTATTATAATGGTTATAATATTATAATTTTTTTAACAGATAAAAATGTTACCGACACCAGCAAAATTCCACTACGTATTTAATCTTCGAGATTTATCCAGAATATGGGAGGGCATACTTACTATTAAAAAAGAAGAATTACAATCTATCAAAACTGCTCTCAAATTGTGGTTCCATGAATGCTTGCGAGTCATTTCGGATAGGTATATTATGAATGAGCAGAGCCTTTCATGCTCCTAATTATTTTTCGTTTTAAATTAACACAATTTTCTAATAATTGTAGAAGTTCTTTATTATCTCCGTAAATTCTATTAGAATATATAATATTTTTACTTTTTCAATATTGTTACATGTAGCTTAACCTTTGATGAAATTAATGAACATAGTATCAGGCTACATAGGCTCCTTTTTTTTGATTCGTTCTCATTATGATCGAATATTTGACATAAATAGTAAATTAAGTAAATTCATTTTATTAGATTTACAACATTCGACGACAAAGATTGGTTTGTAGCGAACTTTTGGAAGACTGCAGCACATGAATTATCCGATGTGGTCAGCGAATTTCCTGAAGAGGAGACTTTCTTCGTTAATTTCCTTAGAGAGCCGGTCGATCCGACTGGTGACGAGGACGAGGAAGACTTTAGTACTGACGCACCTAAGATATATGAAGAATTACCATCGTTAGTTCTCGTTTATCTTAAATAATATATTTGTAGTTAAAGTTGAATTTTGTCCGTAAGTAGTTAGTAATACAGTTATGAAGTTCCGCAATTTTACTGCTAAAATTTATTCCTTATATTAGTAACTGTTGTTAGTTATAGTTGTAAATTACAATCAATATAGGTAACATTTTACAAAGAAATTCAATTTTTTGCCATTTAATATTATGAATATAAAAAAAATATTATACGAGTACGTAAAAGGATTTTTATATTTTAAATTTAGAGTAAAATCACTGTAGAGCTTAATTAAAATATAATTTAAAAGAGAATGAAGGATTGTAAATGTATTTCAGATGGGACTTCGTTTTGATGAAACTGGGTCAGTTCCAGGAGACGTTTAATGAGCAAATACGAGGCGCGCATTTAGATCTTGTATTCTTCCATGACGCGATGGTCCATTTATTCATTATATCGCGCATTATAAATACGGCGCGGTGAGATTTTTTTAAATATAATGTTTCAATGCTTAGTTATAACGTTGTAAGATTTATGGTTTTTTTTGTTTGGTTGTTTTATCTATACTATATTAGTATTTTATATAAATATATCGTAAATAGTATATATCTCCAATAAAAATATTATATTCTTATTAACACATTTCAGTGGTAATGCTCTGTTAGTGGGAGTGGGTGGATCTGGTAAACAAAGCTTAACGAAATTAGCTACATTTATTGCAAATTTTTCATTCTATCAAATCACACTGACAAGGTTTGTTGTTTTTTACTTAGTAATAAAAATAAATATTCAACAAAATTTAGTTAAAAAGGTTAGCTTTCTTAATTTGTACCGGAATAATATTTTCCAATTTGTATTTTAATTCTTCGAAAATGTAAAACAAGCTATATTTTTAGGGCGTACAACGTAAATAATTTCATGGACGACATAAAGATTTTGTACCGAATGGCAGGTCTTCAAGGGCATGGCGTTTCATTTATATTCACTGATAATGACATCAAAGACGAGCAGTTCCTCGAATTTCTTAACAATATTTTGAGTTCCGGTGAAATTGCTAATCTTTTCCCTAAAGACGAAATGGGTAATATTTTATGCTAAAATATAATATGAAATACGTTTTAAATGCTATTATATTTGGATTGTCATTTTGTATTTATTTCTTCAATATAATGTTGAGTGTTTTTGACGTATACTTATTACATTATTAAAGAAAATTAGTTTTACGGAAAATATTTAAATATTATTATACTATATAATTAATAGCTAGGCTGTCTTAAATATAGATGAAATATTGAACGAGTTAACGCCGATAATGAAAAAATATGCACCAAAGAGAATACCAGTACCAGATGTGCTCTATGAATATTTCATTATGCGCTCGAGAGCCAACTTGCACGTCGTCCTGTGCTTCTCTCCGGTATTAAACATTTTAATTTACTGCCTTGGGAAAGTATTACAAATTTTATGGGAAAAGGGCATTACTAATTATTTATTCAAATATTAACAAGTAAAAGTTTATTTAACTATGTCATATTAAGTTATCTTCTATAAAGTTAAGTAAGATATGTTCAGAATTTTTCACAGGGATTTCTATAACTTTTTAATTATGTACTGTTCCTTTAAAATGTCGAAATTAAAAACGTTGCATATTCACAGGTCGGTGAGAAATTCCGTAGTAGAGCACTAAAATTCCCAGGACTAATTTCTGGCTCTACAATGGACTGGTTTCAAAAATGGCCGCGAGAGGCATTAATAGAAGTTGCCCATCATTTCCTTTGGGACTTTAAAGTTAGTCGATATTTTTTGAGCTTTGTTATTAAGAGACCTGTTAGATATTTTCTGAAATATGAATTAAATTAAATATATAGCCTTTTAGTCAATTTCTGAATGTAGAATCTTGCTAGGTGGTGTGTTCTAACGAAATAAAACAACAACTAATAGAAATAATGGGCATGGTCCAAGACAATGTGGCGGATACCTGTACGATGTATTACGACCGGTTCAGGAGGCAGACCCACGTCACACCCAAGTCTTATTTATCTTTCTTAGAAGGATATAAGGTTTTGTATAAGGAAAAGCATGAACAAATTGCAGAGTTAGCCAGAAGGTTGGTATTTTATTTGAATAATGTTATGTACATATATTTTAGTTTATTATGTATTTAATTGAATTTTTGTTTAAATTTTTAACCCCCACCGAAAACAGGAGTTTGCAAGTTTCACGTTTATATCTGTACTTTTAATGTTAAGTGAAATATTGCATACATAATTACGATTCCCCTTCAAAATTTTTAGAATGACAACTGGTTTGGATAAGCTCGTAGAAGCTGCCGCGAGTGTCGACGTACTGAAAAAAGAATTGGAAGTTAAAGAAATGGAAATCAAAGACGCTACGGCCAAAGCAGAAGAAGTAATTTATCTCAATGAATTTATTAAATAATGTTTTATGCATGACTTTAAAGAAAACTATGCGACTGTAAACGGGACAGATTTGTAGGTTCGATTCCTATTCTAGGAACTTAAAATTTTTATAATTTCATGTCGTTGCTCTGGCAACGGGGCAAAGCGCGCCGTTGAGTACCGCCACTCAACACGTAATGCCTCCAGAATTCAGGGAAAAAATTATAATGTCTTAATGGGAAGTCTGCAGTAACAAAATATAAATATTAATTAGGTATTAGCTGCTGTAGCAGAATCAGCAGCAGCTGCAGAGGTAGTAAAAGCAGAAGTGCTGGCAGTTAAAGATAGGGCAGTCAAGCTTGTGAGTGTCATTGCAGCTGAGACTGCTGTCGCTGAAGAGAAGCTAGCTGCTGCTAAGCCAGCTTTAGAGGCCGCTGAAGCTGCTTTGCAGGTATATTATATTTGCTATGTAAAAATGAACGACCCGTAATTAGTGCTAAAAACTTTGTAATAAATATGATTTATTTTAATAAATAAATCATGTCCTAATGTTTTATTTTAAAATATGACGACTTTATTTCATTATATCTGTCACCGTAAGATTATGAACAGTACCTAGTTAGTTTATAATCTAAAAAATGAAAAAAATGAACGAGAACTGAATAAATGAACGAATCTTAATAAATGAAATTAGTGATAAAGTTGATGTCTATATCGTTTTCTATTTACATTTTCTTAGACTATTAACGCAGCTGACATAGCAACAGTAAGGAAATTGGGAAAGCCGCCGTACCTCATTACATTAATCATGGACGCTGTAATACTACTCTTCAGAAAACGCATTGATCCTATAAGACCTGACCTTGAAAAACAGTTCCTAACTGCTTCATGGGCAGAGTCTTTGAAAGTAATGAATATTATTTTTTGTTCTTTAAATATTTGTTATTTTTGTTTTGGTTATTTCTAATAACTTAACTAATTATAAACATATAGGTGATGGCAGATGCAAGGTTTTTGAATAATTTGAAATTTTATCCCAAAGATGAAATAAACGCTGAAATGGTTGATTTGTTGCAGCCATATTTCGGTTTCGGGTACACATTTTTACTTGAATATATTTTAAATATTAAAATATATCTCTACAAGTATTATAAATTGACAAAAAATATATATTTCAGCCAGTATACATTTGAAGCGGCTAAAATAGCTTGCGGTAATGTTGCCGGTTTAATATCGTGGACTATTGCAATGGCACAATTCTATTCAGTAAACAAAGACGTATTGCCTTTGAAAGCAAATCTAGCTGTTATGCAGGGTAAATATCAGGCGGCCAAACGAGAGTTGGAAGCTGCCGAAGCATTGTTAGAGGCGAAAGAGGTATACTTACATGGCACAATTGAATAAAATGTTTTTGTTTAACTTCTCTATATATTTAGGAAATCGTCATGACGTAGTATGACAGTGCCTATTTGAAAGCCCGATGGTTGCGTCGATTTTCATAAGGGAGAACGGACAAATGTAAATTCTTCTTTCTGATAAGAAGACAATGCGCAACGTTGAATTTGGAAATAATTGGCGGAAAGTTGTCTTAACACTGTTTTCTCTTTTTACGCTGGTTTATGAGGTATACCGGGTGAAGTTCAAAAAATTGGCCATTATAAATACCGGTTGCTGATCACAAGAAAACTTTTAACTAGCGAAAAATATATCTTATTATACAAGAAAATTAGTTGAATACTACATTAATTCCATTTCTTATTATAATAAATATCGTTTTAGCGCGAGTTAGGAGAAGTACAACGCCAATTCGAAGAAGCGATGACATTAAAGCAGATTGTATTAGACGACGCGGCGAAGTGCCAACAGAAAATGGACGCCGCTACCGCTCTAATTAATGGCCTGAGCGGGGAAAGAATAAGATGGACTGAACAATCCGCTTTGTTTAAGTCCGAAATTGAGAGGCTCGTTGGGGATATCGTACTGCTAACTGGGTAATTACATTTTTCTCATATTTTGCCTGGTTTTCTGGATAGCTTTGTGTTGGTGGTATGTGCATGATACTAAGCTAACATCCGTAGATAAAACTCAACTTAAGTTAATATAAATTAAAAAATGCCTCATAAATTACGGCAGTCATGTTAAAATATAATAAAGATATTTAAAATGTTATAAATTGTAACTTAAATAATATTATTTAAATGAATTACGATGAATGGAGCCTTGGGTTTTGGCTGTAGACTTAGAACCTGTAAGCTCAAAGCCTGCCTTTAACATATAAGCTCCAGTTATTACGTACAAAATAATGTTAAAACATCAAAATATAATAATGTCATTTTAGATTCCTATCGTACACCGGTCCATTTAATCAGGAATTCAGAACATTTTTAATTCAAAGCTGGTTGCATGAATTGTTAAAAAGAAAAATTCCTGTGTCTATGAGTTTAAGCATAACTGACCAGTTGACAGATGCCGCTACAGTGAGTTATTTAAATAGATATATTTTTTACTTCACGCTGTATCCCGTGCACGTGGCAGGTTGGCCAAGGTGAACCTGGGAACCTAGTGTTAATACTCGCCGTTCTCATAAGGCCCTTCCATTTCCCACTAAACACAAAAATGTGATTCTTAAATTATTTACCTATTTACTTATACGTAAAAAATAAATATACATACTTATAATTTGTTCATATATTTTTTTTAAGATAGGAGATTGGAATCTCTGCGGTTTGCCAACCGACGAGCTGTCGGTACAGAACGGTATAATAGTGACGAAGGCGGCGCGCTTCCCCTTGCTCATCGACCCGCAGACGCAGGGGAAGATTTGGATAAAAAATATGGAAAAGTTTAATGAACTCATCGTGACTACGCTGAATCATAAATATTTCAGGTTTCCTGTTTATTTCGCAAAAGTTTGGACTTTTTGTTGTTGTTTTATGACGTCTTTAGAGTTTGAGTAATGTTCTAACAACGTATTATTTTATAAATTCATTTCAGTACCTTTAGTCGTTTAAAAGTAAGGAATAGTGTTTAAAAAGGTTAAAAAAATCTAAAATATATCCAAAATAATAAGTAAATTTATTTTACAGGAATCACGTAGAAGACTGTGTATCGCTAGGAAGGCCGATGTTAATAGAAGATGTTGCAGAAGAACTAGATCCTGCTTTAGACAATATTTTAGAAAAGAATTATATTAAGATAGGATCTTCATATAAAGTATATTTTCTCACTTTTTAATAATTATTTTTCAATTATTGTTTTTGCCTTGTTCTACATCCATTCAACACAATAACATTTAAAATTCTACCCTAAAATTTAGCGTTATTTTTACATAATTTATAAATGTTCTAAAAATATAATTTACAAGGAAATCCGAATTGAGTCGCTGCACCATAATAAATTACTAAGATAAAATGTACGCTTTAAGGTAAAATTAGGTGATAAAGAGATAGACGTGACTGCGGGACATAAAATTTATATAACAACGAAATTACCAAACCCGGCGTACACGCCCGAGATATCTGCACGTACTTCGATCATTGATTTTACTGTTACAATGCAAGGTATACATTGTTAATTTATTTTATTTTATCAACTAGTATCTTCACTATGATGAGAAGCTAATATATATGCCAGAAAGGGTATAATAATATATATTTAAATACTTCATATATTATGAAAGATGGCGAGTGTAATCAGACATTTTGCAACTATTTCTGCCTAGTAAATTTATTAAAATTATGCACTATATAAGATTCTGCACCAAATTAACACATGATAAAACATACATTACGATAAGACATACACAACGGTGGACTTATCTCTAGAAGAGATCTCTTCCAGCCAACCCGTGGAAGTGGATAAGTGCAAAGTAGCGGGAAAGACAAGATAGTGCAGTAAAATTGAGAAAGACAAAAAAAATAAATAAAACTAATAGTAATAATAAATATAAGAAATACTATAGTATGTTGAAAGAAAATTCATATAATTTTGAACATCTTGTCTCATACCTATAGCAATAGTTAATTTTCAATTTGTGAAAAATATATATTAGACAAAATATATATATTTTGAACGTAGCGGGTTTTGCACCCGCATTTCTTTGAAATCCGTCCACGGACGGACAGACGTCTTGTGTTGGTTTTAATAAGTATATTATAAATTATTTTTCCTATTAAAAATAATAGAGATACCAGATGAATATAATATCCAAAATATATTTTTTGTAAGAACCTTCGAATGACATGGTCGTTGCAAATAAAATATTTTAGTATAATTGCGTAAAACAGGTCTAGAAGATCAACTGCTAGGACGTGTGATATTGACTGAGAAAGCGGAAATGGAGGCAGAACGAACGCAATTGATAATGGACGTAACGGCAAACAGACGTAAAATGCAAGAATTGGAAGAGAATTTGTTACATAAATTAACTACTATACAAGGGTCGTTAGTTGAAGACGTGACTTTGATCCAAGTGCTTAATATTACTAAGGCTACTGCTACTGAAGTAAGTATTGATTTATAAGAAATAATGTTTATTTACTTCAGCTTCATACTGTAGGGTAGGCCATGTTCCGTCCCATTTTTTGAGACATTGAGTGTAGATGGCGGAACTCTACGTCGCAATTTGTGGTGTTTCATTTCCTCGGGCTACAGACGGGATTTAAATCAATAAACATCGCGCGCAACTGAGCTACGAAAACCTTTATAGGTACATAGATATTGAGTTATTAATAATACTATAAGACCACTATAGCAATAAAATTCGAATAACATTTGTATAAAAAAATATTTCTTATATAACGTGTTTATTATTATTAATTTATTATTATAAAGGTTTATTATTATAAAAAGTATTTCTTCAAAAATAAAATAATTTTGTAGGTATAAAAGAATTGTAACTTAACAGTAAAAATATCCAGTATTTATGAAATTATCCAATTTTCTATCTCAAAATATATAATATTTAAAACTCAATCTATTCATATTTATTATATTCTTAAGGTAAAAGAAAAACTGGATGGTGCAAAGGAGACGGAACAAAAAATAAACATAGCTCGTGAGGAGTTCCGTCCCGTGGCGACACGCGGCTCCGTGCTCTACTTCCTCATCTGCAACATGTCGCTGGTGTGCAACATGTACCAGACGTCGCTGGCGCAGTTCCTCGAGAGATTCGATATATCTATGGAACGATCCCCGCAGAGCCCTATTACGTTTAAACGGATCGCCTTTATTATTGAATATTTGGTATGTATTATAAGATATTTAAAATATTTTTTGTAATTCGAACTATTACTTTCGGAGATTAGAGTGTTCAACCAAACAAACTCAACAGCTTTATAATATTTTTATATATATATATAGAGCGTAATTTGATACCTATTACTCAAAAAATTCATAATTATATTATATGTTAGTCATTATAAATTATAGTTAAATCGGGATTGAAATATCCCGATTTTACAAAAGTAATACCTGTATGTATTAGAAACTAATACTAATATATAAACTAATAAATAAATTAGGAAGGTTAGTAAAGTTACTTTTATGCTTTTCATTTAAATTTTTTTTTCTTAATCACGTATCGTAATTTCCTTTTTTTTTCTTAGACGTATGATGTATGGAAATATATAAGTCGCGGATTTTATGAAAAACACAAGTATCTTTTCACAGTATTATTAACTCTTAAAATAGATTTACAAAGGGAGTACGTATCGTACGAAGAATTCCAGACATTTATAAAAGGTAGGTAAGTTGTTTCTATTTTTAGATGTTTAGCAATACAAAACGTACATATTCATGTTATTTAATTTAAGGTGGTGCTGCTTTGGATTTGAATGCATGTCCCCCAAAACCATTTAAATGGGTAACTGACATGTCTTGGTTAAATTTAGTTCAATTGGCTGGTTTGAGGCAGTTCACTAATATATTAGAGCAAGTGTCAAATAACGAGAAAGGCTGGAAAAATTGGTACGTGCTAGTATTGCTTTACATATTTTTTTAAGAAAATGGTTCCTTTAAACTTTCCTTTCCTTACTTTTGTTGAAATTATCTTACAACTAGTGGACCCGGACGCGGCTGCGCCTGCTTGAAGTATAAGATTATTTATTAAATATATTTATGAAATTATTTTCAGTTATCAATAGAATTGGTAAGAAAATATAAGTCTAAATAATCAAAAAGAATAATAAGTAGAGACATATTATTAGAAAAAATATCTGAGTTATTGAAATGAATCAACAAAAGAAGTAAAAGTAATTAAAGGATATTCTTAATATTACAAAAAGTACCTAAAGTTTTCCGTCCGTGCGTACATACTCGTAGATACCGACTCTATGAAATAACTAAACATTTTTCTATATTAAATAGGTTAATTTTTCCGAGCAATATCAAATAAAATAAGGAGAGAACCAAAGTGTCGTTTAAATTAATTATAAACAGCAAATAAAAATTAAATTACATAAAAATTAACAATAGTTCGAAAATGTATGAAAATTTTTAAAACGTCAACATCATCTGCCCGTTCGCGTCGATCATACTCATACTATGCCGCCTGAGGGCTAGGTTATTCCGAATCAGTGACATCTCTTTAATTATTTATTAGAATGTTATACAGTAAACTATAATTTCAATCTAAATAAAATGCTAAAAATGACTTTTATATTTATTTTCATAAGGATGAATATCAAAATAAAAGTTCATTTTGGGTGACGTTTTCTTAAAACAACAAACAAACTTTGCAACCGTTCCTTAGCAACGACGGTTGTTATTAACATGGCAGAATAAATTGCATGTCAAATTAGAAAGTATTTTAATTTAGTAGTACATATGTGTAATGTAATGTTATATAGCCTATAACACTTCTGAAGAATGCAGCTTTCATACAAAACAAAAACAAAGTAAATCGGACCAGTAGATCCAGAGATCTTAGCGTTCAAACAAACAAACAAACTCTTCCGCTTTATTATATTAGTATAGATAAATGACATAATCGATAGGTATATTCGAAAGCAAAGCCTGACGTGGTAAGTTTGACGTGCCCGTCGTGACCGTGTCTGTGTATCCGTATGTTTGGAATGAACCGATTTTGATTTAGTTAGTAGTTTAGTTTTTTTATTTAAAAGGTGACTTCGAGAACTTTAAATTGATATCGGGATGTTTCTAGCTATTCAATTCAAGATAATATTATGTTAAGCCGTTTCAAGATTATCAGCTCTTTTCTAGTTGTTTTGTTTACGTTTTAGAGCTTTTTATGTCAGGGTTTTTTTACTTATTATAAATACTGAAAAGGGTGTCGGCTCTCTCTGACCACGTTTCTAGGAATAAAGCCCGAAACTAATGAACAAGAAAGACTTGTTTTTGTTTAATATATATTTCGATTAAGTGAATCATTAAATTATTCAAATATAAATACAATCGCTTCGAAGGTTCGATAAGGAAGCTCCTGAAGATGAGCCGTTACCGGATGGATATCATACGCTTGATGTTTTTAGAAAACTTTTGGTGGTTCGATCATGGTGTCCCGATCGCGCGTTGGCACAGAGCTTGTAAGGATCATATTTTACTTAAAAAAAAATACAATCTACAAATATTTATTATCGACATATTAGTTTTTATGTACGTTTACCAAAATATTTGTGTATGAGAAACTATTTTTATTTATGTACAATTATTTTTTTATCTTACCACTAGGTTACTTACTTACTAGGCTTACTTACTTAGGTAGGTACACCTACCGAATAAAATGTTCTATATTTTTTACAGAAAATATGTTATATACTCAATGGGATCAAAGTTTTCTGAAGCTGTAATTGTAAATTATGAGGTAAAATTAAAAATTCAAATTTAAAACAATGCTAAGCTATATATTATATATAATCTTAATTCAATGACTATTGGTTCAAAGCAAATGGCGCTAGAATCACGTCCATTAGTTCCCTTAATTGGCTTTCTTTCGATGGGGTCGGATCCAACGCCGTCGATCGAGCAAACTGCCAAGAGGTTGGAATGTCTTTGTTCTTCGATATCAATGGGGCAGGGGCAGGAAGTCCACGCGAGGAAATTGATTGACCGCGCATTGAAAGAGGTACTTTAAAATGGAATCTATACTCATATTAAGACGTCGCAACGCGGCGACAACGACGACCAATGATTTTTTTTTCATTTATTTACTCTGGCGTTTCATCTTAAAAATGGAGCGCAAAATGGGAAATAGAAAAAATATAAAAAAAAACTATACTTATATTTGCCATTATTTTATGTAGGTATATTTAATGAAACACAACTAATATTCTTCCAACAAAAATTTAATTATGATTGGTCTCTTGTATTTAACATATATTGTATATTGGGAAATTATTTCTGACATCAATTTACAGGGCTTATGGGTGTTATTACAAAATTGCCATTTAGGTTTAGAATATATGACCGAAGTTATGGAGCAATTTGGTGAATTGGAAAAAGATCCAGAGAAAATTCACGAGACATTTAGGTAAATGTAGCATTAAAGATTATAATATTTATTTAATTAACTGTCAAATATTAAATTATGTTTATAATGTCGTTTGTGCCTCGTTTTAGACTGTGGATTACGACTGAACCTCACGAAAAATTCCCAATAACTCTTTTACAAATGTCAATCAAATATACTTGTGAACCTCCCTCAGGTACGTGTAGCACGAGTACTACGAGTACTCGTACGTCATACGAGTATTTAGTTGTTTATTTTTAAGTATTTTTTAAATGTTCTGTTTGCAAAAAAACTTAAATAAGACGTCTGATAAGGTTTTTCCCCCTCAGTTCATTTTGATATGTAACTAAGCAGTAAGCTTCCAATATTTTTACCTTATTTGCTCACCTTATTTTCTCTGACATATTAAAGGTGTAAAAGCCGGTTTGATGAGGACGTACGACTCTATGAGCCAGGATTTCTTAGATTACAGTGATAGTCCATTTTACTTGCCCCTTATTTACACGATATCGTTTCTACACACTGTGGTACAAGAGCGACGCAAGTTTGGTCCCCTGGGATGGAACATTCCTTACGAATTCAACTCAGCTGATTGGTTGGCATCTTGCATGTTTGTTCAGAACCATTTGGATGTATTAGAGCCTGGTCAGCTAGTCAGCTGGACTACAGTACGGTAAGTATTGTTTTTTTCTATATTAGCACTGTGTACTCCGCATATACCAGGATATGCCCAGAATTAAGATATTGATTTTCCCACTCTCCGACATTACTGGTTCAGTGGGGAAACTTAACGCCGCGCTTTTAGCCTTTTATCAGATCGAGAAAATGGAAATGATTCATTCTCCCAAGTAAGAATCGTACTTAAGATGCGTTTAGAGTTAATTAAGTTGATAACCTACCTATACATCATGTAAGTAGTATTTTTTTTAATTTCAATAATTAGTAATTGTAATAATAAGAAGATTATTATTCGTGTCAGATATATGGTGTCTGCGGTGCAATACGGCGGTAGAGTGACTGACGATTACGATAACCGTTTACTTGAAACGTTCTGCAAAGTATGGTTCACGGAACAGTTGTTCTCTGATGAATTCCAATTTTATAAGGGCTATGGTATTATGAAATTTAAGAATATTCCTGAGTATATCGAGGAAATCGAAAAAATGAAAACTACTGACCCACCGCAAGCTTACGGTTTACATACGAATGCTGATATTACGTTAGTTTATAGTTTTGTTACAAACTATGAAAGTAGTATTGTAGTGTATTGTTTAGGTATGAAGTACACTGATACGAAGCGAATTAAGCTAAGGTGCTTTTTAAAAATATGATTTCAACATAATTATGAGGGCTGAGTTTTGTTTTTTATTTTTGTTAAAAAAGTTCCACCGTTAATGTATCCTTATTTATTTATAATGTTACCTAAATTGATTATAAAGAAAATCAATTATAATTTTAGTTATCAAAGAAATAAGACTCAAGAATTACTCGACACAATATTATCAATCCAACCTAAAGAGTCTAGTTCTGGCGGTGGAGAAACCCGTGAAGCATCTGTGTATAGACAGAGCAAAGAGATGCTGGAGAAAGTACCACCTAACTTCGATCCCCATGAAGTTAAAGAAAGGTAAATAACAAAACGTTTTTAATTTTGGAAGTTTTTTGATAAAAACAAATAATTTTGATATGGCTGGAGATTTAAAATTTTATATGTATGTATTAAAGGGGACTGTCCTGCTCACAGAAATGTCGCTACTTCTTTACAGTTATATTTTATATAATCAAGCGGCTGTTTGCTTGTTTATACCAAGAAAATAATTGATTACAATTAAGCCATAAATACTTTTTTTTTTAAAGATTACGACACTACGGGATATTAAATTCCATGGTGATATTCTTGAGGCAGGAAATTGACAGAATGCAGAAAGTAATATCTTTAGTGAGAACTACGCTTAAAGATTTACTGCTCGCTATAGACGGAACAATTATCATGAATGAGGTATTTTAATTGCACTCTTCATCACATAAAGTATGGTTTACGTTTCATTTTTTGGGTTTGCGTGTGGTTTTCCAAGTAAAAATTTTAAAAACATATGAAAATAATGTATTTTAAATTTTAAAAATCTTACCTTATTTTTTAACGAAAAACATGAAATGCAATATTATGAAAAATACAGATTTTTTTAGTTACATTTATAATTTAATACAGGCACTTCGAGATTCTCTAGACAGTATATATGATGCGAAAGTCCCCGCCATATGGGAGAGGGGGTCATGGTCATCATCCACTCTCGGCTTCTGGTTCACTGAGTTTTTGGAGCGTAACATACAGTTCTCGTCGTGGTGCTTCCAAGCGCGCCCGTACTCATTTTGGATGACTGGCTTTTTTAATCCGCAAGGTTAATTGTTGATCATGTAATTGATCGTTATGATTATAGTTTGTGGGCAATATTTTATGGAAAGTGGAAATATATGTTTTTGGTACATTTTTCTTTGGTACATATATGTTTTGGCATATATGTGGTTACGTAATAGTAGTATTAATTAAACGCTATGATTCCTTGGTACGTCTGCACGGTCTATATTTCGATGATAATAGCATTTTTTGAGTAATTCCTACATGAGCTTATTCGTCGTATATAAATGTGAATTATTGAAAAAGCTGTAGCAATCTTACGAAAGTTTTGATTGTGAAATTTGGGCGTAATTGGCTAGAGCGTTTGGAAGGAAGACATGCAGCATCAATTCCTGTTTCATTTAATTCATATACAAACTATTTAGTAAAAAATATTTTTTTTGTTTTTGATTAAATATGTTAAAATAATGTATGTTTTTATACTTACTTATAAAATTATATTTAAATATAATTTTAAGGATTTTTAACGGCAATGCGGCAGGAAGTGACAAGAGCTCATAAAGGCTGGGCGTTAGATATGGTATCTCTACATAACGATGTTACTAAATCTACTTATGAGGAAGTGAAGGCTCCTCCGTCGGTAAATCCTTTTAATTTGTTATTATGATATATCAAATATATTAGTACCTGTAATTGTAATTTTAATTTCTTAATTAAAATATTAAAACTATTTTTTAAAATTTCAATTAAAACGTCTCCTCTCATATATCCAGGAGGGTGTTTTCGTTCATGGGTTGTTCCTCGACGGCGCTGGTTGGGACCGACGCAATCAAAGACTAGGCGAGTCGATATTGAAAGTGTTATATACAGCCTTACCTGTGGTACACATTTATGCTATTAATTCTACTGCGCCTAAAGATCCTAAACTTTATCAAGTAAGTGGAACTGGGAACCTATTTTTTTCTTATAGTTATTACTAGATAATTATAAAAAAAAATACTTAGGAACTTATAGTATATAGATAATATTAAATTTCTTTGTCATATCCTAAGGAAAAGTGGAGGAGCATGATACGTAAAGCTCCTACGATCTATCAGTGTGATATGTATTACTGATATAAGTGATATGATATTTTTTATACTCATCTAATGCAATGCGATTATGATGTCATTTGATGTCTTTACTTTACTTTCATGATTGCATTTATCTAGGTTTCACTTGAAAGTGATAGGGCTTGAAGATCTCTTATGATTATATTAAAGTTAATTTTAAACTTTTGTTTTAGTGCCCCGTGTATAAAAAACCATGTCGCACAGATCTAACTTTCATTACTCCTCTCTGGTTGCCTACAATTAAGAATCCCGATCACTGGATACTGCGAGGAGTTGCTATTTTATGCGACATTAAATAATAATAATATTGACAAGAAAATTAGTTTTTGTAACGGTTGTTATATATGTAGGGGATTTCGTAATGACGGTAATAAATAGTCTTCGTTGTCCCTCCAGCGTCATATTATGATAATAACAGCTATTAGAGTGGATATTTTATAATTATAATTATTATATTTATATATAGCTTTTATTTTTAGATTATCAAATGTTATAATAAAACAGTTTTTTACTTATAAATGTTTTTATTTTCAACTAAAGATGTGGAAGCATTGGGAGATACCTTAACAATTTATTTACAAATATTATAACTATCATTTCATCAATACTGATTTTGGATTATCTTAATTATAATATTTAATTTCGATCGTTTTTGGATGGTTTCAGTTCATTTTTGTAATATTCGCATCTTATAAACATGTAATTTTACTCAGTTGGTTTTCCCAATTTTGAATATAAAACGATAATTGACCCTTTAAACAATTTTAAATGGACGGAGTACATTCGCTGTCACTCGAGAGCAACTTGTAATACAGTTATATAGAGAGTGTCGTAGATTGATTAAACAACACCCACATTATGACTAACCTTTGGCAGTGAATATAGGTACAAAGAATTGTCATAGAATATCGAATTATCAGTCTATTTAATATTAAGTTTAAAGTCGTGAGTTCTGTTATTATTATTATTATAGAAGATATAAATTAGGGTGAACATATTTAGCACCTAGTGGAATACGTACAATTACAGCGAGTAACGAGATCTAGCATTCCTAACGGGATATTATAATTATCATATAAGTAATATCATATCTAACACGAGAGCTTACAAGTAGATACTACATACAGTCTTATTATATTCACATTATAAGATATTTATCAACATTTCACATATAATATCGACACATGACTACGTTAATTATTTATTAATTATTTAATGAAAGTAGGAAGCGTTGCGCATTTATATACAATAATATTATATTTTTTAATAAAGCTGACAAAATGTGTAACATATACTTTAGCAATTTTATTTTTCTAATTAACACCAATAAGCTTTTAGTAGCAAGGAGGATTACTTTACTTAACTTTAGCTTCATACAGTACCTCGTACTTTTAAATATTTACGTATTCCTAAATAGTAATAAACGTTGTCGCCTTTGGCCAAATAGTAAAGTAAAATGTTAAAAGTTATTGCACTTAATGAAAACATGTTAAACTCTGTCTTTGGGGCGCATCTAGCATTAATCTCTTTTGGTGTCACCGCGAAAATTGCCGAGAGGTTCCACGGATCTTGACCTTGGAGCTCTAAAAAATACAATAAAATTTATTATTTAACAAGGAACAATATTCAAAATGTTTTTTACAATACTGTATATTAATTTTACCTTCTTCTTGAAAGCGTCAATTCTATTTTCCCTTCTTTTACTTGCTTAAACAACGATATCGCGCCTGCGTGGCTCAGTCCACGCGTCGGTACGTTGTTAACAGACAAGATCTCGTCACCTTAAAATTAATAGATTTTTGCATAAAATAAATGATTTTAGTATATGCTCAAATTTATAATGAAATCTTTAAATTGTCTTATATATTTTTTTTATTAATTTACCTTCATAGATAGTTCCCTTATCAGCAGCTTGACCGTTTGGAAAAACTGTTTTAACAAATATTCCCATTTGGCCTTTCGGAGAATCTGTTCCTCCTACAATGCTGAATCCAAGACTTTTGTGACCAGATCCTTTCCAAAATTCAGCTCTGTGCAATGTGTTATGAGAAATATGTATATTTTCTGCGCTGCTGTTGTATTCATGGTGCCGTGATACATGTGCTCCATAATTTGGCGAACATCGTTGTGACCCAACTCTATTGAAAAATCGACTACGACTACTGTTGCACCTCAGTTGCTCTGGTATACTTTCAAATGACCTATTTTGATATAACCTTTGTGCATTCTTTATGTAGTGGGAAGGGTTTTCTTTAATTTCGTTTGATGCGTTATCGTTACAAACCGGTAGACCTAGTATTGGTTGCGGCCTGGAATTGTGAAGTGATATCGGCCTATAGTTATTGTTATTTGAGTGTCTCAATGTTGGAGAAGCTCTCATTGAGATTTCTATATTTGTGATATTTTGAAGAGACGGATGAGATTGTGTACTATAGCAGTTACGTTCTAATAACTTTTCGTCGTCACTTTTTTGATTTGATAACAATAGACTATTGTTAACCTGCACTCCAACTTCACATTTTTTGTTAGATTCCATTATTTCATTGTAATGTTCATTCATACTACTTAAATTTTGATTATATGACGGATCTTCACTTGGAAAATGAGTTTCAATTACGATTTGACTTGATGTTGATGGTTTATGTATGGTTTGTGGTATAATATCAGGTGGAATACTTGACATAGATTGCATTTGACTTTGTTCACAAGGTTGATTATTAATTATACGACTTAATATTATGGGAGATATTTCGTCATGTGCCATAACCAGATCTACTTGATATCTTTGGAATAACGCACCTTCTTCAAAAGTTGCTTCAGTGGAACAAGAATTAACAATATGTTGAACGTCTCTTAGAGACGACAGCCCCCTTAAAACTTTTCCATTCACATTAACTATTTCATCACCTATTCGGAGCCTCCCATCTCTATGAGCTATGCCATCAAAATCAAGTTTTACCACAATATAACGAATTTCATAATTATTACCACTGCCGTTTTCATAATCTACTCTATGCTGGGCCAGATAAACTCCCAAGCTTTCATCTAATCGAGTTTTTAATAATCTGATTTTCCTGAAGCGTTTCGTACAAGGTCCTCTGCCAAGAATGTCAGTTTCTTGAATTTGATGAATGTTAAAATCTTCAGACATATTTACATTTTCACTGAGATTAGGTGTAGAAGAATGATCAACAGAAAGTAGCTGGGATTGTAATAATTTAATTTTCCTAGTTTGAACACGTTCGTCTAACATAATGGTTTTATAAATGTACGGACTTTTTTTATTGATAGTTTTCTTTGGAAGTGGAGGTGGCTTAGCGTCATTATAGTCTATAGTAATAAATTGACTTACTTCACTGCTTTTGTATCCGTTAACATCTTTGTTTTCATTTTCATATTCATAAGATGAATTCTTATCTAAAGGAAATAATGCACAAGGAGTGGAACTTCTTCTCATTGGGACCTGAACTTTGTTTCCACTAAGTTTGTGATTTAAACTTAATTGCCGTGAAAATGTACTGTGACTCAATTCACCATTTACAGTATTTGATGTAGTTTTTGTGTTACATAAATAGACTGGTGGAGAATGATTAGTATGCTCATCTGTCGGTCTACCATCACTGTCATAGCCAGATTCATTAGAGCTTACATAATTACTCAAACGGTGGGCTTGGAGGACTTCTTGATGTATACTCTGGGTTGAAGATGCAAGGTCATTCTTTAAGTCCTGCGATGAACCTAGGGCTGTCCGATATTCATATACTGGCAAACTATTTCTATTTCTTGGTGTTAACATTGGATCATAATCAAAAGGTGCTTTTTGTGATATCATAGAAGATCTTCTAGGTACATCTTCGATACGCCGACATTGGTACGGGTTGAGGTCATTTTCATTAATGCTCCTCATTGAGCTTCTTGCGAAATCGTAATTGTTGCGTAGACCTCCATTCATTAGAAAATTTTCTTCATGAACGGAAATATTGTCACTACTCTGGTATCTCTCTTCGGATCTCGAATTAGGTAAAAATATTCTATCTCTCCTTAATTTTGGAGATTTGCGATCTATCCTTTCTGAAAAGCTTTGCCTAACCGATATAGACCTGTGTTGAGAAGCCATGCTATTTTCTTCAGGTAATACCGATAATTTTGATCGTAAAAAAGCATACGGGAAATTTGGTTTTTTACAAGATCCTGTATTTTGTGAGCTATCTAATTTATTGGGTATATTATCACAACTTATGGCTTTTGGTGATGAATTACTTAGATTTTCGTCCGCCAAAAGATTATGCTTCTGTTTGGATGGAGAAGTTTTATTTTCGGCACTTGTACTTTGTAAGTCTATATCATCAGAAGGATCATCAGCTTTTACATACGTAGACAAATGTGATGTAGAACAACTACGATAAAGAGAAGGACCATTAGACACTGAATAATTGTCTTGAGGTTTTGGTGAATTAAGAGATTGTGTTTTAGAATTATTTAACATTCCAGTAGAACCCATTCGATGGAAGAAAGACTTAAATGGACTAGGCGACCTATCTCTTGAGCCACTCCTAATGGAATCAGAGTCATTATCTTTTTTCATAGAGGAAGAATCAGAACTGCTTCTTCCCATTTTCCAATTTTGTTTTCCATTTTTCTTATACTGTCCCGTAACAATTGTGGAATTTTCATCGTTTAAGTTTTCGTTTTTTGTAGTTTCTTCGGGAAGTTCTTTAGATTCATTTTTTTTCAACATATCTAATTTTTTCCCCATACGGCGACCCCATGTTGCAAACACTGTAAGCAAAATTTCTCAATATTAAATATTACCCACTAACTTTATAATTATGTAAAAAAATAATATAGTCACCTTTTTTCATATCATTGACATCATCCTCCATGACCATGGCGGGGAGTGCAGTGACGAGCGTGTAGCTGTGGGGGGTGTTCGCGGCGAGGTCCCCGAGCGGCGCGGCCTGCGGCCCGGTCACTTCCCTGCGCTTCGCACCGCGGAAGAGGCGCATGGTGACCGATCACGCGACCATTGCGCTTGTACTGCACACCCTGCTCTGTAAATACAAATAGTCAAATAAATGATAATAATATAGGATGGTCTTCACCTGTCTGGAAAGAGCAAAATTATTTTGTGAGTAAAGAAGAGAGATTATTTTTTATTATATCATCATGAATGAAGTTTTATATTGAGTACATTAATTTAATCATGTTAACTTAATTTGTATAAATAGCACTAAATGTAAGTATAAAATAAAAAAAAAGAAAGTCAAATTGTCTGCAAAAAAGAAATGATTTTCGTTATCATTACAGATGTTACACAAATTACAAAATTATAAATCCATTAATTGATTAAATAATAATTGATAATGTGTGCAACATAATGGATTAAATCCGATTCGATAACTTATGCAATGGAGAGCACGCAAATCTTCCTCGCTTTAGTTACTTATGTTAAACTTCGCAGTATATTCGCATCTATTATTTACACGCAATGTTTCTATATGCAAATACAACTCTACACTTGTTATTTAGACGGCAATTATCATTTAATGGTAATTATATTAAGTGGTATAGTTAAATGATTTTAAAATAATACTATGTGTTTCTTTTAATTGTTGAAATATACTTTACTCTGTAAACACAATAAAAGTTAATGTTAGTTACACCAGTTATTTGACACAAGCTAATTGTCAGTTTATTCTTAATTATATTGTTGATACGTGCTTTTGTATTTATAAAACTTTATGAAACATATTATTACTCGAGTCGTTTCTTTTTATTATTCAACGAATGTAATATTTTTCATTTGCTTATAGATATATATATATGAAAATAACCGTTTAGTATCGTACAACGGTAACGTTGTCGGATGCCACTTAGACGAATCTATCATTAGGTGCTTCTGTTTGACGGACACATTTAACTGCTATAATTAACTAAGATGAGATAGTTATGTCGCAAGTATTCATTTAAGCGTATTCATCATACGTTATATGAGTCACCGTGGGTGTCGATAGTGGTTGGACAAGTTGGCCGGAAACGCAGGCGGCTTCTATGCGCCAGTGTTTTTTTAATTATCCAATGTATTGTAAGTTTAAATAGATTCGTTATTACTTATTACTAGGTAATGTATTTTTCTTTAGTAACTTTTTTTAGTACATTTATACTTTTTTGTACACAATTCATTACAATGTTAATTAAACGTATCTGTTAATTAGAAACTGAAGGTATTTACATCACCTCCAACACGCATCTTATCGCAATATAATAATATCACCTAGAATATATTGTTAATTAATATAATTAATTGGTTGGAAGTCATGCGGTAAACTATTATTATCATTAATTATTGTTTTTCAGTCAATGTCTAATATGATATAGTGAAAACTTTTACATAACACAGTATCTTTTTTAAACTAAATATTTAATAAGCTTTTAGTCCTAGTATTTTCAACAAATTATATACTTTATAATACCTAGCTTTTAATTTAGCTTGTTAGAAGTTATCTAAATACGTACGTACGTAGGTTTTGTTAGTACGGTTATTACATCTGTACCAAGACGAGATGAACGTATGAACAGTTACAGTAAAATTATAGTGATGATGAAAACTGCATTACTGAACTATATTCTAAATGCGTCAACGACCACGGTCCGCGCTGGTAATTGCATAATTCGAGACGTTCGCAGCAAACACGCACGCTCAGACAGACCCGACGAATCCTGCCCGCTTAAGATTCCTAGATTACTGTAGGTACACTTAAGATTCCTTTGTGCGAATGGAAATACCGTGCACGCCATCATTCCCGCAGTCGATTTGTTTACGTACTAGGTAATTATGTTCATCTTAATGGCGCCAGCGCAACGTGTCCGGCGTTATGCTCTAAGTAGGCAGTGGACCTAGAAGTAGGTAGACTTAGAAATCTCATTTGGATTTATGCAAAACCAATATTTATGGTCAAGTGACCACTGTCAATGTTAATATAAATTATGTGTTATTGTTTTAGTTATACAGTGTTTTATAGATAGAGTTAATATATGCGTTGACTGTTATCTGAATCTATATCAACTAAGTCTTGTTTTTTGCTATAACTGGTTTCGTTAGTTTGTTTTTTACAATTTTTTTACATTATGTTTATAAATGTAATACAAAAACAAGGAAGTAGTTATAAATTTTGCAATGAGCAAATTGTTGCCAATGAATAAGAAAATACACCATAAGAAGATTTATATACCTTTGTGTAGTGATGTATTATGCAATTAGGTAGTGTTTGGCGTTTGCCCACTAACTATTGTTTGTAGTGTGTTAGTGGCTAGGTGTAAGTATTAAGTGGTCAGTGTTAGTGCCGCGTTTGACGGGCATTGACATCGAGTTGCGAGGCAGGTGTGTGTTGCACACTAATAACACATCGCTTCTTTGCTAATAGCGAGCGCACGCACTTCAGCTACTGCTAGCGAAATGCCCTTTCGCTAAACAATTGGATTGTATTGGAAATGTAAGTCTTAATATTGATTTTAAATAATTTTGTGGTTATTATTTTCGATTTAGAAATTTATAAATACGTACTCGTTGGTATTTAAATAATTTTCTTATTAAATAACAATTAAATTTCTCTCTCTCAGTTAAGAAGAAACGATGGTTATAAATAAGACGAAAAGTGGCGATCAAAGTGTCCTAACAAAATCTAATTTATCTTAGTTGAATGTGAGAGCTGTGTGACGATTATAAAATTTGTAAATTTGTTTGCCTATATTTGTATGATACTTATAAAACAATCAGTAAAAACATAGTTTAAGCATAATAAGTGAGCATTTTATTTTTAGAAACAAACGCTGCTATATTTTTTTATATGTTTATTTCACAAAAGCGATCCACCTCTTTTCAACAGGTACCTCTTTTCACCTCTTTTCACGGCATACGCGTGTTATACTTCAGAGCACCACTAATCTCAATGTGGTGTAGACATTGTAAGTACATAGCCTATAAATACAGTGGCGTGACTCACCTCATACCAGGAATGCTCATGGAGCAGACGGACAGCGGCGGCGTGTGCAGGCGACGCTCGACTGAAAAACCAAATAAAAACAACTTTCAATGACGTATTGTTTATATATCGTGTTAGTGGTGTTACACTAACGAACTGATTACTTTCACAAGCCCTTCGCAGTTCATTTCTGTTTAAAATTGAATTTGTATTTTATGAAGTATTGTAGTATATAATATGTTTTTTTTTCAGCTTCTCGCTGTATCCCGCATGTAACAGGATAGACAAAGGAAGGCTAGAGTTAAAACATGTCCATTCTCCACTTTGAACCGAATTTGTGGAGGCATTCCCTATATTATAGTAAGAAAAAGACAGTAATCCAGATTAGTAAATAAATAATAGTGTTGTTCAAGCGGGCGAAGCCGCGAGCGTGTGTATTTAATTTTAGCTAATATATAATATAAGGTCTTTAAGCATGTAAATTATACAATTCATTACCTTCTAGTTTGATAATTAGTTTTATAACTTTTAATCATTTTAATCTAATCTACAAGGATATTTAGACTAACAAGCACCTAAATAATAATGGTATGTGATTGTATTTATTGCGAACATTATTTGCAATTTAATGCAAGTTAGAATCTTATAGAATTCGGTGGAAAGTAGCGAACGGAGTGTCTTAACACTGGGTTTCCTCTGCTTACTCTGCTGTATGCGGGATACAGCGTGAAGGAATACGTTCACTAAAAATAAAAAAAAATATCAAAAATCAGCACAATCATTGTTCATAATAGGCTTCAGCGATTGTATAACTATCATAATACGGGCGTGAAGGGATCGGAAATATAAAAATTCCATCACGTAGAGAATTTATCGCCATCCACAGAGGACAATACAAACGCCGGTAAAAGAGCTTCTAATGGCAACAAATGAAGTTTCAAGCCCATTCGTCTAGCATGACAAGCAAACGCGACTATTTATCTATTTTTAGGATTCAATTATATTAAGGAGGTACTCATTGTTGATATCGTTTACTTTAAATTTATATGTTGCATTTTACGTTTATTAATTTCTATCTAATCTTTATGTAGATCTACTAGCGTATATCTAATAGTAAATAATATTTGTATGTTATTTTATTTATTGCAAACATTATTTGCAATATAACATAAATTAGAACGTTATAATATACTTTTAATGTTACGCAAAAAGATGTCAATTTATCATCGATATCCATGCAACAATATCCAGTCCACTTACACTCATCGCTTACAAAAATATGTAATAATGTTATTTTTTTTTAATAGTAGAACCATACCTGATGTAAAAACCAAAACTATTTATTAGCTAAAATAGTCATATTTACAAACATATTACAATAATCATCTATATATATAAAAGGACTTGTCCTCACTGACTGAGGTAAGACGCGCGCACAGCCGTAATTGCTGTGCGTAGAAACGTGACATTTGGACAGATGTTTACTTTTATAATCAGGACATCCACTAAGAAGGGGTTTTGAAAAATTTTAACCCTAAAGGGGTGAAATAGGGATTGAAAATTTGTATGAAAAATCTTTAAAACGCCACCGATTATTATAAAATTTGAAATGTAGACTCTTAAAAATATTTAATTGAACATGTGTTTAATGGTTTTCTAGAATTCACCCCCTAAGCGTGCAAATAAGGGGTTGAAAGTTTGTATGGAAAAATCTTTAAATCGCCACAGATTTTTATAAAATTTGAAATTTAGACTCTTAAAAATATATCATTGAACACATGTTTCGTGGTTTATTAGAATTCACCTCTAAATAAGCAAGCGTAGCGGCGCGCGTCCGCTAGTATATAATAATTATATTATCATGGGAAGTTTTCATCTTTATGAACTTGCATGCTTGCACTTGAAAACAACAATGCATTTTTGTTAATTTACTACTTTCGTAAATGAATATAGTCAAATAGTAAGTCATAAGTTTGTAATTTTAAAATTTCAAATTAGAACTTTTGTAGCACTAAAAATAGAATCTTATTAGAATTTGAAGTTAGTATTAGATAACAACAAAGCAATTAGAATAACTTCTTCAATGATACAGATGTATGCGTACTAAGATATATGTATACATACATATTATATCAATATTAAAAGCGACGAAGTCCTGTGATAAGCGAGATTATCGGAAGATCTTGCGAGAGATTGCTCGCTTTAGTATGACAGGCACGCTGGAAATGAACTGTGATTACACTGGCCCGTTTACTTAGAAGAAAAATGGCTCAGACGGCCTTTATAGAAGAATGCGATGCGAATTATAAGAGATTAATTTTAACTAGTTTTGTTTTATTCGAATGCTCGGTTTATAAATGGAGAATATTTCTTAGGTACCTCATTATATTGAGAAATTTATTTGTCAGGTTTCTTGATAGTCGGGGGACCTTTCATTTTTTGTTTCTTTAGATTAATATTTACTGAGAAACAGGTAAAAATTTCGGTGGTATTATTTTTAACCTTGGACTGTTCGGTCACTTGAGTTCACACCTTTTGTTTTTTCTGCACATTAATATGTTTTATACGCTATACTGACACGAATAAACCATCTCTATATCCACGCTAACGACCTGTCGTAGAATATATTAAAAATAAAGATCATAAATGTGTGTACATAATAAAGTTTCTGAAAAAAAAGTCTCCGAATTTGTGAGGCATTGAGTTTTGAGTGGTAGAACTCTACGCTTGGCTTTGGTACCAGAGTGAAAAAATTAAAATATTAATTGATAATAATTAATTTTGCTGAATGCGAATCGAACACACAACCGTCGTGTTGACGATCATATTTTTGTGCCTTTGCATCACGACGATACCACCACGGAAATTATATATTAAATGTTGTTAATAAAATATAGTTATTTCTTCTACAATCTTTACATATTATATTATATATTACACATCGTTACTTATTAATAAAATTTATTTAAAAGTTATTCAATTCATTCCCTTTGATATCTATATTAGAATCGCATGACCGCGTATCACACTTACGCAGTCTTATCACCACTGGTATAAGAAAGCTGTTTCATATTAAAGCAGCGACTCTCGTAGTTATTACAAGGGCAATTTGTCCTGGGTTCTGTTAAGCGTACAATTTATATGAGTGTAGGCGGGCGGCCGGCGCACGCGCATCGTGGGCGAACTCCCATTGAAAATGTTCCTTGCAAGTGTCTTCACCTACGCATAGATGTGGCTTTAATATTTAATTAAATAGACAAAGTAGAGAAGCTGTTGTTATTTTTTTTTGGGATGAATATAGAAAAATAAACATAATTTATATTCGTTATTAAAGCAGTGATTTATTAAAATATCAATATTTACTATTATAATTACTGATTCATTTGTATATGTGTAGTTTTATATATACAAAATATAATTATATTTTTTATATTTTAGCATATAAAAAAAAAGAATTCATTCAAAATAAATATATGAATGCTCCGTAGTTCCTAGCTACAGTACCAATTAAGTCCTTACGGGGTTCAATGCACCTGTAGTCTGTACATTGATTAGATATCATTACACGTGGTATCGGAAGTTAAGTGACTCCTCCCTGCAACGGAGGTAGATCAAACGCGTCAAGCTTTAATTGCTAGTAATAAAACAAATACCGTGCTGGTCGTGCTCGAGACGATATCTCGGACTATTTCCTGCCACAAAATCGTATTTTAACCGCATTATGTTTTTTTTAACTGATTAAAGCGAGTCAAGAAGGGTTAATGAATTTAACAACTTGTGCAGGTGTTTATATTTGTTTTTCTGTAATTACATTAAGTACCAAGCATTTCAGGCCAGTCGTGGCGCTGTGGCACAATTGTGTGACTGTGAACGCTACTGGTAGTGGGTTCAATTCCCATTCGAAGAAATGAAATATTTAATATTTTCATTTCTTCGTTCTGGTGTCAAGACAAAATAACACGCAATGCTTCCAGAATTCGGTGGAAAATAGAAAACGGAGTGTCTTAACACTAAAATGCCTCTGCTTACTCTGCACGGGATACAATCTGAAGCTAATAATATAGATATAATACAGCATGCACAAAGAGACACGTACTACTTTTTCTAATGCTTATTATAGCTTACATAGGTGAGACAGTGACAGTAGAATGAAAATGCAATTTACTTTTACAATGCCAGTGGATCGGATTACGATATGCTCGTATGATACTCATCCGGAACTCGTGTTGGTGATTAGTTTCACGTGTGGAGAAGAATCCAGCTATCACGGCAATTATCTTCAGCAGTTTGTCACGCTTCATGGTCACGGAACCAATGTGTTCTTCTATTAAACCCTTTTTAATTTGTCTGATATTTTAGATTGTCACGTCATATTACGTGACAAATTGTGTACCTTATATATGATGTAAAATAATTTTTGTAACTATGTTTTAATGTATGCTTTTTTATGAATATGTTTTGTTAGTTGCCCGCTCAATAAGCAGGGGAGAGTAGGTAAAGGAACTCCGTAGTGTCTAGATACTCCGTTTCTAGTATGAATTCAAATCACTCCGTGTTGAATGGCGAATCTCAACGTCGCGCTTCGATTTTCCAGAATTGCAAAATGGAAATAATTTCTTAAATTAATTCCAGGAGGCCACAAACATCGCATGTATATACTTAAATTATTTATATATTTCTTAAATTTTAATTAAAATATATCTTATACTTAGTGTCTAATCTATTTGATTATAATATTTCTAAGGCTTGACTTTTTACAAGTATGTCAGTAGGTAAAAACTTATAATTAATATTAATAATTTGTAACTCATTATTAACTTTAATTGTACAATGGTGTTATCGGAATACCTTACGCTTGAAATAATATATTAAGTGGAGTTTCTCATTTTTTATAAGTATAATTTTTTATTTAGTTCAACGTATTTGAGGCCGCTATTGAGGCCGGCTGTAAACGCGACGGTCGTAGGTTCGATTCCCAATAGTAAGTTCGATTTCCCAAATGCATCGGAAACTGATAATTTAGAAGTTAGCGTCCAGTGTAATTGTTTCTATGAAATCTACGTCCACCGTAACATATCCAGAAAGAAGCGGCAGAAGCACGTTACCTAAAAGTTGCGTGATTCTTCGGTAATAACAACTGGCATCAAGTGAAAGCTGTTACTCGATCTACGTAATAGAGACAAAAAAGCGATCCTCGGTCAGCGACATTCAATACAAGATCGTTTTTCATAAGTTAAATCGAAACTTTAATTAACTCTTTAAGTATTTTAAGTTAGAACCAGTCCGCTTCCGGAGTTACGCTAAGCCAGTCCAATGTTAAAAAAATGTTTAAAAGATATTTTTATGTCTCGTTTATGGTTCTACATTATACAAAGAAATTAAAAATATTTTTTAGCATAATGAATTCGATATTATAGGCTTTTAACATATGTATGTATATCGGGTGACTTATGAATATTAAAATAGATTGGTACACAATTGCAAATTGTTATTGAATTTTACATTGAGTGTGTAAAGTATCTACCTCCCACTAAGTTAAAAAGTAGGATGTAAGGAGGTTTCTGTTTTAAACCATTTTATTTGCAAAGCAAATACTTTAAGCAAGAGGCGCGCGCTTCTGCAGAGTCGTTTATGTCATTTTGTGAAGTTCCTACTGCAGGAAACGGATATATTTTATGTAAATACATATTTAGATTATAAGATCTTTGATTTTTGTGCTTTTATACTTTCCATGAAACCCTTTAATTAAATATATATTAAAGTAAGTCTTACATTGTTTTGGAAAATCAACGTTTCGAATTTAGAATATTCTGTGGCCATGGACAAAATCTATTATACTAAAAATTATTCGATTCACCCTGAAAAATATTTTCATTTAAAACATTTTTGATTTTCGTAATATTATAAAATATTGAATTCTTTGTCTATCTATATGGAAATTGAGTACTGGTTAAAGGTAAGTAAGTAATTTTATTAATAACAGAAACGAGTATAAAGATATGCAACAAAGTAAAAGTTGCAACAACAAACGTAAACAGTTCCATTCAATAAGCATTTCCAATCAGACAATTATTCTATAAATATATATGTAACGTAATATTTTAATTCCATAATTTTAACGTACATATAGTACTACTTTTAAAGTTTAAATTATTTCTCAGTGATGTGAATCTCCGTTTGTTGCTTTCCAAATATAATAGTTTAACCTTAAGTTCCTTACACTTAAAGTGTTAATCGTGTCATCTTGTTCAAAGTAATGCTAACTACAAACACTGGTATCTTTTTCAATTATTTTCAGACTTTTATATATACATATACACTCAAAATTCCTTTTCAAGTACGAATTCTTTTAAAGTACGAATTCTTCATATGATTATTCAAAAATATTTTAAAGGCAAGCATACATTCATGATTTTCATCGCAGCAAATTAAAATTAATTACGCACCGATTAACAGGATAAGATATGAATATGAATAGCCTTACTAAGTTTTCAAATGCAAATATTATATCTACTGTAAACACGAATGTGCAACCCGTTTAAAGTGCGAATTATTATTGCTTGGTTCAATTGACTAGATATTACAAATATACGTAAAAATAACATAAAAATTTCTCACTAGAAGCTATTAAACTATACGTCGACAAACTTGATCTTTTTAGCTTCCCGAATATATTAAGCTAGGCAAGGGAAACCTAGTGTTAAAACACTCCGTTTCCGCCGATTTCGAAGCATTGCATGTTGAGTGGCTCAAACTCAACGCCTGAGCGTTGCCTTGTTACCAGAGCGAAGAAATGAATATTAATAAATAATAATTCATTTATCTTAGTGGGTATCGAATCCACAGCCATTGCGCTAACAATCAAGTGCAAGCTTGTGTCACTGTGCCACGAAGGCCTCAAATTATATTAATATTAGGAATCAGTGTAATTTCAGCGGATAATGAAATGAAATGAATTATCAAGAATGTTAGCCAGGCTGCAACGAGCGCGTTGAAGTGACCGGATTGTTTCGTGCTGGCCGGGCATCCAGGTCGCACATTCGCACATGCGTCCGCGCACAGTGGCTATCGCGGGCGCTCTTAATGTGCTCCGTTTTGCGCAGGGAAACTTTTTGCACAAATTTGCAATTATTCTTAATACAACGTTTAACTTAATAGGTTTAATTAAATGCTATTAATAAGCGTTTTCTTTTTTTTTCTTTCAAGATACTATATAGTTGATAGTAATTCGTTTTATTTTTATAGGTAGCGTTGCAGAGCTATCGGAAATTGCATCGATAAAAAAATATTTACTGTAACATCCAGATGTCATATAACGGAACTGGAGGAATCATTAGGTTTATCATTATTTTATATCATTAGGCTTCCGTCAGTAGTTAGTTACATATAAAAAGCCTCGTCGCGTCGACACTTGAGACACTGGGTAGGATAATCACGGCCGTAGTTTATTATAAAGTCTAGTCAGCCAAAGTCGTTAGGAGTTCTCCGATAAACGTATAACCTGATAGTTCTAATAATAATAATTATAATTTCATTCCAGTAACATATTCATAAAGATGTCTAAGGTGATAACATTGTTTGTTAGCTTCACTTCTTATCCCGCGCATACGAGGGTAGGCAGAGGGAACTTGATATTCTAATGTCAAGACACTCCGTTCCCATTAAGTCACTTCGCCACTTGCCGCCGAATTCTGGAGGTTGCGTGTTGAGTGGCGGAACTCAACGCCACGTCGAGTACGAATGGAATCCACGACCATCTTAATACCATCACAACTTTAAACTTAACTTAAGAAAACAATTATATTACTTGTGGATTATTTCCGAAAGTATAAAATATAAAATTTCAGTTAGACCCCAATATTAATTAAACTATTACAATTTCACTATATTTCAAAGTAAACTGAATGAGGAGAGCAAGCAGTTTTTACTGAAATAAGATTACTTCGAACACAGCTGCACATTCCCCTACGGTAACTCTTTTAATGTTTGCGTTTGTGTGTAAAAATACGTCTTTTTGATGCTCAGCTCTTAACGGATATGTCTTTTGTCTCTACTCATCTCACACTGTTAGTTACGTTCTCCCAAACTTCCTACATATACGAATGGTTCCAGTCCAGTAAAAAGAACAGGTTGAATCGTATTTTTTCACTTAAATGACAGTAAAACGGCGTCGCGCGTAGCCTTTATCTCGACAAGGAAATATAAAATCAATGTCAATGTGAAAATATTGTGTGATTATTTACTATTTACTATACAGCTTTACGAGAGCGTGGCTCCGTCGATATTGTTTTGCTGCGTAGTTCGGGACATTTACATTTTTTTAGTGCATATGTCTTTATTTAAGTGTTTTGGTAGATGATTTTTGTTATACTCAGTTGATAATTTATTTTTCTTTAATTTGTATTAATAATAAGTATATTTTTTCTAATAGAATTAGGGTTTGTTTAAGTATTATGTTAAATCATTATTATAATATTATTAAATTTATTCTTTGAAATGATGTATATCTATTAATAACAAAATATCTGCATAATAAATGAATCAATCAATGTAAATATGCAAATTTATCAACGAACAGTACTTACTGGTAAGCTTGCAATGTGACGTTTGAAAACAAAAAAAAAACGTAAACAATAATCCAATAAGAGTTCACGTTCACAGAGTGCACACACTACACGGGACACTGGCGCGACGTCGTTCGGGGCTCGTACGTTATCACGGTACGCACCGTAGACGTTCAGATCGATCCCAATGCGGGACTGTTCTGATAAGGGCCGCGGCGGAGAGGGACATGCAGAGACCTCGGTGGGTGCTTCGCGACTGGCGGCTGTCGACTGTCGACTGTCGGCCGGCGGAACGCTGCCCGATACAACCGAGAGGCGATACGAAAGAACTCTACCACATTTCTAAGCCGACTCTACAGCTGTATGTTAGATACGAGAGCGAGTACTACAGCTAGAGTTGTAAGTGACTGAATTTCGGCCGGAGTCCACAGCGTGCTTCCATTATATCACATTGGTGATAAACAGTCGCGGTCGACAAGTGCACCCATTCATTTATTCCCTTTCTATTAGTTCGCTCTCTCGATTTAGAGCACTCAGAGTCGGCGCGGTGTGGTATTGAAGACAGATATTTTGATGCTAGTTTATTAATAGGTGAACTTTCAGTGTATCGTAATAGCCGTATATTAGTTGAAGTGCTACGTTTTTACAATGTAATACTAGTATGTAAATACATAATAACAGACTCTACATTTTTTGCGCATATCAGCAATTATAGGCATATTTAACTCAACTATTGTAAAATCGTGAAATTGTAATTTAAGTGGCGTTACTCTGTTATTGATGCTCTACTAAATCTTTAAAATCATCATCCTTTTAACATATAATAAATAAACATAGTTTAATTGAATGAAGCAATATATTACTTAGACATTCTAGAAAATTTATTATTAACTTACCTAAGTATGAGAGACTACTTCTACAGTGTTAAATAAAATATGATATTTTTTACGTTCATGCTTTATCTCATATAGTGTAGATGGAAAGAATTAGATTTAAGATTCTGTACTCAGTTCTGAGTGGCGTAGGTCGAAGTCACACTTTGTCGACAAGAGCGGAGAAAACATCGACCGAGATCGACCTCAGAACCATCGTTCAGAGTCAGATGCAATCTATCGGCGCCACGGTTGCCTCTTAAGGTAATCAAGCGAAAAAATTTTAATTTCGCAAAAATCTATATGATAACCATTATTTATTTTGAAATCGTTAAGGATTAAACGACTTTTTTTACATCTACATTAAGGATATACTATGAGTACATAAAAACCATTATATAATAATGTAGTGTGAAAGCTATTAGCTAATTGGAGATAAAAAGAAAATATAATTCCCAGCTATTGTATAATTGTTAATTAGTAGTTCTAAATAAAACAATTAAATATAGCAAAACTTTTGATATTATTTTTTAAAATGTAAAAAGACGTGTATAATGTAATTGTGTAATATATTTCAAATTTTAAAATACTGTTGAAATTTTATATCAGTAATTATTCCAAAATATATTAATTTTATGATCAAAATAAAATAATATGTGAAATAATTAAATGAAAATATAAATTTAAACAAATATTTCCTTCCCTCGAGTGGGGATTGAACTCACAAGCAGTCGTTGATATTCTATAACATAAATAAAAATAATTAAAAATAATAACTAAACTTAAAATAATAATTTGAATATTAAGTGCATTGATATAGAAAATATTCGTATACGATACATATTAATTAAACGATATCAAATCGCGACGTATCACGGCCTTCAAGTTAATTTTCAAAGAAGTTGCACGTACCCTTACAAAACCACGTATGAGCATATAATATCGGCATCGCTATAAAATATTTATTAATATGTTATTTTATGTTTTCGATTGTAATTTTTTATGTTGCTAAAAATTTAAACCCATTTACGGGCATACTTTTATGATGTTTTATATTTATCTGATCATTTCACTACAAAACTGCGATACTGTTAACTTTTATTATAAAATAATTGCACTACACTGTACGCATAACGGTTGTTGAACAAATTGGTTAGTTGCCTAACTAATTTTTGTAGTATTAGCTGTTGTTTATTATTTGGAAGTAACGAAACTCTATTATTATATTTAGATATTTAAATATATTATTCAGGAAGTTATAATTAAGAAATTGTTATCGGGCTAGAAACCTTTAGTTAATATATTTTTTATATAATAATATTTCACATATGCAAATGCGATATCTAGCCTTGTTTTATTTACATATATAAATGTACTTATTCTACTTACGTTAACCATGAATGATACATAGATAACGTTTAGGACAAAAGAATAACTAAAAAACTAACTAACTGATAAAACTAATTGATAAATAATAAGAATATAATATACCAGCGGCCCGCCGGCGGCTTCGCCTGCGTGAACTACGTTATTATTAATTTCTGTCTCCATGAGTACCTACGTCCTATAAGAGACGTCCATGCAAAATGTGAGACTCCTAGCATTTGTAGTAACGAAGTTTCATACAAACTTTCAACCCCAAAAACAACCCCTTAGAAGTCGAATATTACAAATTCCCATCTTAGCGAGCACCTACGTTCTATAATTAACTCTTATGCAAAATTTCAGGTTCTAGTACATGTAGTTTCTGAGATTTCGTGATGAGTGAGTGATCATTCGTTTTTATATATATAGATTACAGAGGAAATTCTAATTTGTACATTGATACCCCAATCACGTGGGACATACGAAAGAGAGTTAATTTTTCATTGTTCCTACGCGTTTGTAAGGCGAGTGGATAGTTCAATGAACGGACTAGACGAATTATATTTCAGACGATCTCGCCGTCTATGAAAGAAGATACGAAAATAATTATTTTTTGCCGGATTATTAAATTTCATATTTAGTTTTGAATGTTTTAAATATATGCGAGTGAGTTTGGCAAACGAAATTCTGGAATGAAAATGGCTCTAACCAGAAAATTTATATGCTAAAATAGTATAAAAATTAATAGTATATTACAAAAGACCCGATTATTTTAATTATTTATAATATTTATAAATGTACAACAATTATGAAGTTGGTGAATGGAATCATGCACATCTCTCAAGGATTTTTTTGCAATCCAAATAAATATAAGAAAGTAAAAAAAATAAAAAAAATATATATATATAAAAAGTTTATATAACACGCTAGAAATAAATTGACAATAACAAGTTATATGCTACGATAGATAGACGTAGAGTTCCTAGATATCATACTCTATTAGTCTATTACGATATCAACTATCTATAATTACTTAAACAACTACTTCATAGCTGTGTAACATTTAATACTTAATATATGAAATACAATTTTCGCTATATTTCATACATATACCTACGTGCTAATGAAACCGTTAAACGTCACGCTATATGAACCCAAATATATGACAAAAAAACCTGGAGATATTGAAAAATATACAGATTATAAGCATTGCAAGATTTTCTTTTAAAAATTGAAGATTACATTATAAAGAGCATTTAACACTGTTTGCAACGCCGCCGCCGTGTTAGCCTTGCTCCGGTATGTCGGTATATATGGTAATATACTTGAAAATACGAAAGGTTTCCTACGTCATGTACGATTTAATCATATTGCGATTATTTGTATTTGTGGGTCATATGCTTATGACCATATAATAATCATCGTATTAATATTTTTGTTATTCTTGTATTATATATAGCGTGACATTTGGTTAATATTATTAAAATAGATTGTAAATGTGTCATTCGATATTTTAAGCATAAATAAAATTAACAATGATAGAAGAGGCCATCTTGGCGCTGAGCCATAAGCGTGTGAATATAACGCGACGGTTGTGTGTTCGATTCTCGTTCGGGGGAGTGAATCATTATTTATTAATATTAAAAAATACGGCTGAAAGAAGGGAACGGATAGGGGTAGGATGTTTAACACTAGATTCCGGAAACTAAAAACAATGATCGAAATGAGCGTAACACCCGCTGAGCATAGCAGCATTTAAAAGAGTTACAACTTGCCCCATAAACAAAATATCGGAGTAAAAATTAAATCAATACTAATTAATTAGTGCTTTAGTAGGTTGTGTAACTATTGTTTCCAGTCTGGTTAGGAACAAAATTTTAATGTTATTCATATTTAGTAAGCTCAAGAAGTGTATTTAATATTATATTATAGTGAAATAAACATAATATACGTTTACGAGAGACATATAAAATTATACAGCAGTGTAAGACAGGCCGGAAATTAAACCATACATTCTAATGTCAACGTAAGTATATCAAAGATGTATGAGCTAATTTACATCCGAGTAATGACTAATGACTACGATGAAACATTTTATAATAAGAATAACACCAAAAAGAGATGATTACTTTCGCAAGAGGAAGTGAATATTTAATTTTCAAAGTTAAAGATCAGCTTCACGCTGTATCCCGCTAACAACAGGGTAGGCAGAGGGAACTAGGTGCTAAGACACTCCGTTCTCCACTTTCTGCCGAACTTTTCGAGGCATTGCAACGCTGGGCTTTTGTCGTGTTGTCAGAAGAAGAAAAATGAAAATGTTAAATATTTTATTCTCTGGAGTGGGGATTGAACCCACAGCCATCGCGTTACAGTCACACCCTTGTTCCCGATGTCGTCATATACATTTTATTTAACTGCAATATAATAATGACACTGGCAGTGCCAGGCGCAGGTTGCTTCATAGTTACCACGAGCCAGTTTGTGCGTTCAAATAAAAACAAACATGTCCCAATTTTCGATCTAATTTTATATATTTTATTACATGAATTGTTATCATTTGTGCTGTCCCAATTTATTTTACTTGTGAGACTATTTGAAAGAACAACCGTCTTCTTAATCCAGATGTAAAAGATTTTCGAATGGACATCAAAAGTGGCACTATTTTCTTTCATTGTTATTTTTGAAAAATTGTGTTAATATTTTATTTTAAAAAATGGAACCTCATCTCACTGTAGTTGTTGGTTTTAATTTATCTGAAGTTGCGTGGAGGTATCAAACTTAACATCGGATATTCAATGAATAATAGAAAATTCATATCAAATCTTCAAATCTACGGTCATGTCGTAAAAATTGTCATTCTTAAGCTTGTTTATAAGTCGACCTATAATAACTTTAAAATTTGTACCGAACCCTCGGTGAACGAGTCCGACTCGCACTTGACCGGTTTTTTATAAGAATAAAAGTGGTGGCGGTATGAGAATCACTCGTCTAACAGTAAAATTTTCACAATATAGTACTTACAGTATCTTTGCAGTACTCGTGATTTTTTTTATAATATCCTAAATTAAAAATTTATATGACGATATTAATTATTAATATTATACATTATAAATAAGGAAACTATATAGCTAGCAAGAACTTCATATTAGTGTAGTAATAATCGGAGGTATAATAATTCAACTAAACATATTATGAAGGAAATACATTAGAAAGTATATTATAGTTGTTACTTGTGAAAGGTTACATCCTATAATTTATCGCTTTTTTGCTAAAGTTACGTCCGTTTTGTGTGATGTTATTTATAGTATTACATAAGTTATTTGTATTTTATATAATTTTATTTTTTTATTCATTAGCCAAAGTTGTAGTAAAAGTAATATTTTTTCGTTAAAGCCACAATCGTGTGATTGTAAACGCGAAGCGAACATTATGGGTTTGATTCCCACTCGAGGAAATTAAATAAATATTTTAATTTCTTCGCTCTGCTTTCGAGAAAAGCGCGGCGTTGATTTCCGAAATACAACACGCAATGTCTCCAGAATTCGACGGTAAATAGTGTTTCGTTAAATATGTTTATTTAGCTACAATAACATGATATAAGATTAACTTTTATTGGCATATTGTTAAACAATTTCACAATTACGCATTAAATATTTTATAATATCAATAAAAACATGTAAAACAGGCTACGCCCTTGTTCTGCACATCGTAACATTATACGTGCGGAACAAGTGAAAATTACACAAACGAGGAACTGATCTTCTTAAATATGATGATAACGATATCATTTTTTTTACTATTTACTTACATAAGTTTGATTATAAAACCATCGAGTTATTACGCATAAGATTTCCATTTAGATTTTATTAGCTAACACAACGAATTATGTCTTAATGACTTTGCAATGTTATTAGCACGCGAGCCGCGTAAACAAACCTGGAATCAAACGTCAGATGACTTAGTGAGATAAAGAATGTGAGGCGAATGCAGCGAATGTGCGCTGTACATACGTTGTTTTGTATGGACTTGGCGTAATTCGTTATGACATCCCCCTCGTTAAAGAGGTTTGAGTGTTTTTTTCGATATAAATTCTTTTTTTCAGCTTCACGCTGTATTCCGCATGTAGCAGGGTAGGCAAAGGGAGTCTAGTGTTAAGACACTCCGCTCCCTAATTTCCGCTGAATGAATCGAACTCCCAATATATCTCGTTTAGTTACACGCTTGTTCCCCTGCGCTACGACTACGTTAATTGCTTTGAAAGACTAGTTTCTTAAAGCATTTAGAACTTAAGTGATGTATTTTATAATTAATATCACAACCGGCCATACAATATGAAAAAGTAGCAAAAATGCAAGCTTTTTACAAGCAATACTACTAATACTACTTATGGGTATCTACTCGTCGTGGGAACACAATAAAAGGAGAGCAAAGTAATACAAGAAACAAATAATTATTTAGTGAGCTATATGTATGGCCGGGGCCACCTGCCCCGCGAATGTCAGCGGGATTCTTAAAGTCGTCTGTCAAAAAACTAGTGTTTACATGCGGGAATGTTCGTCCCACAATTAACTGACTGAAAAATGTCACTCTACATCCTCCGATGTAATTGCGAATAAACACCTGTTTTAAAATAATAAGTAATAAAAGGAACTGCAATTATTGAAACGTTTGCTTTTATTATGAAACAATATTTTTTTTCATTCGAGTAGCCTATCCATATTTATTTTTATATATTTTTTAAAATTATTGAAAGTTAATAATTAAGAAGAATACAGAGTATAACTGACAATAAAAATAAACAACTTCCCTACTTCTTCAAAAATAAACTTATTCCTACAGTAAAAGGGAAGGTAGAATTAATTTAGTAGCCCCTAAAACGACCTGTTGCGTACTTTACGCGGTATCTACCAGAGCTTGGAAATGAGAATAGTTTTTATATAAACATATCACTGACTTGGAATCGAACTTAAAGCCATCGTATCTAGACTCAATCGCTGCCCTGCCGCACCAACATGGATTATAAAAATAATTTTATAAAAGCAGAATTACGTTTATTTTTCTATTCTCTCACGTTTGCTGTTAACAAAGATGGTGATTGTAGCTGACTTTGACAAATCGAAAACTGAATAAAACGCGACGTCGTTCGAAGCATCTCTGTTTTGTGCTAGCTATAATAAAGAGCACGTCAGGTTTGAAGTTAGTCATCGACGGCAGTGGACAGTATCTCGTTTATCGTTGTAATGTGACAGATTATACAAAACTAATGGAGGCGAATCAGCTCGAAAATAGCACTAGTTTATGTCAAGCATTCTAAAGATGCTTTAGAAAATGTGCTTGTTATTTATTATACAAATACTCCGCTTGTATTACAAGTATTAAGCAAAATATCTGGTTTTGCCTAGGTTTCAAACTCATAATTCGAATTGTATCCTGCACATAGCAGGGTGGGCACAGTTCTAAGTGAACTTAGTGTTAAGACACTCCATTCCATTGAGACACTTCCGTTTCTCATTTTTCGCCGAATTCTAGAGGCATTGCGTCTTTAGAGGCGCAAGTCAACGCCTATTTTTACTACAAGTTAGTCCTTTTTACTCTGTTTTGATCAGTGATAAAGTTTTTCGTTCAATTGCGGTATAGGTTATATTACCATCAGTTCCAGGCAACGATTAAATTTTATATACATATATGAATCACAATTTTACTAATAATTATTTTCAAAGCGCTACAAGTATGTTAGGTGTTGTATGGGCGGTTATTAACATTTCTATGATTTTTATGTGTCACTTTTGGTTCTACCTATTTATTTATTTATTTTATTTATTTATTATACAGAAAACAACAGCATATTTATAACTACTTATAAAAAAACTTATACAAAAAAATAAAGCCAATTACAGTTTTCTACTTATAAGTATTATCTAAGTACAGTATAGAGCTACACATCATTTAAACATATTACATAGAAAAAACAAAAGATTCATATTTAAATCTTTAAAATGAAAGAAATATCAAAATAAAACAATGCGAAGTAAAACTTTTTTTTTACAATGCGAAAAAAAGTAAAAGTTAAAATATATACCAAAAAAATAACCTGACCTAACCTATTTCTACCTATTATCCTATAGCAATGTAAGCCCACGAAAAATATAAATAAGACGATCGACCTACTTGCAGTGTTGTAGAACAAAGAGATATTGTCACTTGTTAATTAGGCCGCGGCGATACAATTTGTTTTGATGACGCCTTCCATTCATGTTTGCTTCTTGTTGACTGTGGCAATTATTCCTAAATGGATATTATATGAAAATATGATGACATATTGTGCAAATACATTGAATATAGATATGTAATCGCTTTTTGTATGAGTCATCAAAATTTTCTAAGGCGTTAGTGTCGACGGCATAGCTATAGAAGCGTGAATTTTGTTAAAATGAAACAACTGAACCGAATCGAATAGAGATAAGATTTGAATCTGATATAATACGTTGAAAGTTTAGGTTTTGTAAGATTTTTTAATAAAACATTTATTTTCGAGCATAAAACAGGGCATACTAATAATATTTTTTTATCATTTCTATAAGTATATAGCTAAAACTACCATTACATATTGCAAAAGTCAACACAACTAAATACTATTCTTCAGTATTATTTAATTCATTATACGTTCTAAGCGAGCTCCAGCATAAAAGCCTACAATCCATCAGTCCTTACGCCGTCTCGAACTTGACAGGCTGACATTGAAGTGCTGCTCGCGTCCTGTCGCTCACGTAACGCGTCCCAAAATGGTTCGCGTGTGCGCAGGAAGGGCCACTGACTCAACGACCTCGTACTCCGTGTATGAGGCTATGAGGAGTATGAGGCACTCGCGCACCTTTCACGATAATGTATAGAACTATGATGCAACATGTTTATTCATTACCATACAGATATCGATAGTCGATACAGTGCCATATTTGGTGTGGATATAATATAACAGGTGCGCTTATAATTGCAACGCAATTATTATGTCTATAATTGTACTTAAATACTAAAGCCGTTAGAATAAACTGCTGTATTGGGAATAATTCATAAGTCTATTAGCTAAAAGTATTTATTATTAATACTTTTGTTCTTGAAGTCCAGTTCCACCGGTAGGGTTTCAGATTTAATCCTATTTGCTTTAGAGAATAATCTTAATGCCTAGAAAATAATAATACACATGTGATATCATAGACACGGTTATTATTATTAATATTATTAAATGTTAACAGCTGTAATAAGTGATAAATAAAATAAAATAATGAAAACTAATCGTCTACTTGTAGTTGTTAGTAGTTATTTAAATTATTTGTTATTTTTACATATATAATCATATTTTACAAACAATCCAAATAAATTGTCTTCTAAACAAAGACAGAAAAACAAATACAAAATTGCGTGACCAAAGTAGATGTATGCCGCGTTTACTAATATACAATGACAGTACATAGTTTATTGCACTCATTTTGATCGTTGACACTGTATTCATCGCCGCGGCGCCTCGTTCGGACTTTCTACAGTGATGATTCTCTCCAATTAACGGAATAATTGGCGGACGCTGGGCGGAGTGTGCAGACAGAGATGTAAAATGTGTTCTTCAAGTCTCTCGTCTCTCTGTCTCAGCACGCGACACACTTGCTTTTCCTCTTGTTACGAATCAAGCGGCATTCGCACGTTTCTGCTGTCATAACCATGAATGTAGCCAGTATAAGCCATGCATTGATAACGTTCATAACAATAGAATTTTGTGATTTTCAGTATTTCGAAAGCGAACAATGAATTCGTATATCTTTTTATTTTTATTGTAAGCAATGTCGTTATCGTTTCTTTAATGCATTATATTGTACTTTTATATCAAATGTCTTAAAAATCTTTAAAAAAAATTGATTATGCGCTTCTTTATATGGCTCTTTATGTTGTTAAACAAGAAAGAAACTAATTGTAGTCATATGTAGTATAAGTAAACATATGCATTGGTATTGTTTATTTGTAATTAACTTTCATTAAAATTATTTTTTTATAGATATGGCATTACAATTTAAAAAAAAAAAAAAAATACAGTCGAATTGATAACCTCCTTTTCTTACAGAAGTCGGTTAAAAATAATAAAAATGTGTTTGGGCGTTATTAATCTTACTTTTCGATTTGATTTGACCTCTAATAAATGTTTAGCAGATGCTGTGGGAGTCATATAGTAGGATGGGCATGACCTTACATCTAAATGTATTTAAATAAATAATTGCTTTGCTCATAGGCAAGAAGTATGTGCTAATTATGGTACGATCTCTTTTTGATAAATAACTCTTTCTTAGCAGTCAGGAATTACGAAATACTTAATATTTTAACTATATCTTAATAACTTTAACATATTAAATCGTTTTACTATATAGTAATCATCATCATCAATCATCAGTTTATTACTTTTTAGAAAACGATATAGAAAAATTAAATATAAATCAGCGTCATGCTGTGTTCCGCAAACAGGAGGGTAGGCCTAGCGTTAAGACACTCCGTTCCCGACAAATTTTAGACACATTCTAAATTTGTTTAGTTTTAGTAAACGAACATCTTTGAACCTTATATTAAAATATTTCAAATTTAAAATTAAAATTATTTTCTATTTATGAATAATAAATAATGAGAAATATTATAATTTGTTATGCTTAAAGAGCGAGAACTATAACCGTTAGCTACATTCAATTTAATATTGTAACATTTTTAATTTAATAGTATAATTTACTTTTATCGTATGTTATATGCGCATACGTTATACTAGTACATATTCTGGCAGGTAGCGTTTACACATTACAAATATGTACACGTTGCATTATAATTTAGTGAAGAGCGCTGCTTTCGCTTATTTATATGCTTGTGGCGCAGCGGAATAAATACTAGCTACTTTCAAGGGCGCACTTGTAGCTAGTAATGTCTGCATCAAAACGTTAAGTAATTATTTTTTTTAGCTACACGCTGTATCCCGCATGTAGCACTGTAAGCAGAATGAGCCTAGTGTTAAGACACTCCGCTCCCCTTTCCGCCGAATTCTGGATACATTGCACGTTGCATAAAAATTTTGATATTTCATTTAGTCGAGTGGCAATCGAACCCACTGCCTCTGCACCACGACTGGCCTCGAGTAACATAATAATCTAAAATATTATGTATTTTTTTTTTATTGGTACATAGGTAATTTTGAAGTTATTAGAAAAAATAATTAATACTAGCTCATTTTGTTGTAGTTGTTAGATTTAATATTCTAATTTGTATTGCATAGGTACAAGATTAGTGCAACCGAAGTCGCCAGATCTGTGACATTGACAGTGGAAGGTTATGTTATGTCCAAGCTTTTATTATGAATAGAATAAATAGTAAATCTGATTGGTATCGTATTATTTACGTCCTTACAATCCGTATTCGACCCTCGTACCCTCTTAATGGCAAAGAAACGCTATCACATTTACTTTCAGCCAAATATTTTATTCTATTGTGATGCCGACATCAGCAGGCCGATACAAAAAAGGTTCTATCTCATTAAGTAAGTGTATACAGAAATGTTTTTTCCACACATAAGTCTTACGCATAAACGAATTCTTATGGCCGAAGAGGAATTAATTGGTCATTATATAGGATTATAATATAATTATATTGAAATAGGCGGCAATTAGAAAGAGCACAAGTATGTAGGCAAATGTGGTTTGAGTGACTTTGCATTTGCCGTAGAATTCTTTAGAAAATCATATAACTTGTGGTTTTTAATGATGATCTTCCGCTGAGCACTGCTTTACGGTACGCAATGGATTTTTCCGCAGATGGCTGAGTACTCTCATACATAGACCTGCTTGCCTACGAACACTCTTTTTTAATATCCTTTCCTGCAGTTAAATATGGTATGAGTGGGTTTTTATTTAATTTGCTCTTCTCTTTTAATGCCCGTCCTGGGACAGCTGCAACTTTGTATTTGATAAAAGGTAGTCGATTTTCCACAGGCAGTGGGCCGTATTATTTATTTAGAAGCCTTCGGTCTATCGCTCTTCGAGTGAGTGGGCCGTGGAATGCTATAGTTTCCTGAACAGGTCACTGAACGCTATTTGGAAACCTTGTTGAATAAGTGTTACAATGAAATATTATTTTAGATATAATTAAAATTAAAAACGACTAAGTTTATGTCAAAAAGACAACTAAAAGGTATGCGTATTTTTGATTACAACGAAATTAAGATGACATAATTAATGTACAGTAGTCATTGATGTAGGCCAAGGTAACACTTTTACTCTATTTCCGCTCACCCAGATAAGAAATCACACATATTTATATAAAAAAAATGACTTTTGAATCCACAATTATCGCACAAGAAAGACCAATTAAATAAGTCAATTTTGGCAATAATATATCGGCGTTGAGATCCGCCACTCAACTTCGGCGAAAATTCGGCGGAAAGTCGGGAACGGAGTGTCTTGGCACTAGGTTCCTTACCCTAATCGGTCATATGCGGGTTACTGCGTGAAATGAAAAAAAAAATGTGTTTAGTACCTTGTAAACAAAGAAATGCCCATACATACATATATATAATTTATATGTGACGTAGGTGAAGTAATACGTGTTCTATATAGTAATTAGACGCGCGGTCGGTCAGGCGGTATGCGGATATACGCAAGCGCGGCAACGGGCACAGTGTGCGCTATGCCTCGTCCTTCGAGGTCGTTACTTGTAGGACGACCGCAGTCCGCAACCCCGCTCTAGCTTCGAGCCTGCTATACTCGTACACTACAGCTATTATAATAACAATTGATGTTTTATCGTTTCATATTAAATACTATGTTATAATAACTTACTTTACGTTATAATAAGTTTTAGAACAGCTATAATATTATATAGATACTAGCGATCCCTTCGCGGCTTCGCCCGCTTTAACTACTAAATTATTCATATAATGTATGTTTGCAAAGCACTTAAGATAATGTGAAAGTTTATTAAACCCTAATGGTGAAAACCGCATCAAAATCCGTTGGGTGGTTTAGAAGAAGAGTTAGAAAGTTCAGACATACACGAAAAGCGACTTTGTTTTATAAGATAATAGGATTTACTATGGGATACGTAGTAATATTATATCATTCGTAAGTGGTTAATAAATACTTATAAATTGATTAAATCAAAAGTATATTTTAGATTTATTGAACAAACTGTCTCAAGAATTTTAGACGTAGTTAGTGTTAAAACACTCCGTTATCCACTTTCCGCCTATTCTTCGAGGCATTGCTTGTTGAGTAATATATTAGTATGGTGCTATTAATTTCACACAATAATGTTTTGTAAAATAATTTATATTCGTATATAACTAACAATATCATTGTCATGAGGCTAGCATCTCATAATGCATATAAATTAGGAGGCAGCAATATTTATCCTTAACGCTTAATTACTCTACAGGTGCTAAATAAATTGTTATGTTAATTTGTTCATGCATAAAGCATGGAACTAGTTTGCACTTGTAGCGGAGTTGTTTTGACACTAGTGATATAAATATATATCTTAAGCAAAATCAGCTATATGCTGTATCCCGCAATCAAACAAACTAGTGTTAAGACACTCCGTTCGCCACTTTCCGCCAAATTCTAGAGGCAGTGCTTGTTGAGGTACGGTACTCAACGATGTACTTTGCCTCGACACCAGAGAGAAGTAATAAAAATATACATTTATATAAATATTTTATAATTATATTGATGTATTTTTTAATATTAAATAACAAACCCGATCAAACGTGTGACGTTTCCGTCATAAATTTGTACGCGCGAAACTAATGCTGTGATGTTTTATTTTTTTTTCTTGCTTACCAGTTTTGCTTAAATTGTTTTTATACGACTTTTTGTTTAATTAAAAAAAACGATGTCGGCTATTTGATAAACTATAAATTCTGTATAACCTTTATCTTGTGTTGCTTTTATTTTTGATCAAGTAGACCCAAAAGGAACATCGATGAGAAAAACATTGAACTTGTCTGAAGAAAATATTTTTTTTTCAATCAATTATACCTATAATAAGAAGTCTTTAAAGATTTCTTCAGTAAACACTCAGAAGTCAGCGTGGATCTATAAATGTTGAAGTTTTTATGCGATAAGACTCCTGTTGCGTATATGTACTCGTAGTCTTATACGGCTTAGGTTTCTTATTGCTAGTGGCTACCGAGAATTCTTAACATGTATTGTTTGTCAAGAAAGTAAAGTACGGACTATGGTCGCAGTGGTCATATTACCGCTGATTTGCAATGGTTGAGTGTGATAGAGCATTTATTGAAATAGATAATTTTTATCATTTATGCTAATGTTGGTATATATACTTTAATATTTTAATTCTAATGTTGGTATTGTACGAGTATTAACATGAATAAACAAAAGTAAAAATCAACATCTTCGCTAAACAAATAAGCAAACTTAAAGTATAAACTTTTATGAATTTGTAACTTATATAAAAAACGTAAGTTTTATTTTTTTCACCAAAAGTACACTTATACAATAAAAAAATAATGCATCTTAATTTCATTAAGCAACAGAGAACTTCAAAATAGAGACGAGACGAAAAACCGTCACAGCGGCAGTAGATTGCGTTTATTATGTGAATTACGCACTGATGACGATGAAGCAACTGTCTGTGAGACGCAGGTAATGGCGGCTTGAAATTACTTTTCGACTAGGCCCGAGCACATCCGCAATCAGATGTAATTGGTCATTCACTTGGACTTCGGACAATCTCACGACTTATGAGAGGCGATGCTTCCGATCCCAGTCTGTGTGACCCATTCAGTATTATTTTATTAGCAATCATTAATTTTTTTGTAACTTCACGCTTTATCTCGCACAAATCAACCACTTTCCCAAACCCCCAAACTTAAACAAATTCAAGAGGCACTGTGTGTTGAGAGGCGTAACTCAACGCCATGTTTTGCTTCATTACTAGAGCGAAGAAATGAAATTATTAAATATTAAATTTTCTCAAGTCTGTATCAAGCCGCAACCTGTCACGCTTACAGTAGCACGTTTGTACCTGCGCTTCTTTACACTAATTTTAATATTTATAAAAAGTTTAAATTATTTTTTATTCAAGCTTTATCTTATAATTTATTCTACTTTTTTACTATTTTGCTACACAAAGGACACATTCAGGCATGGTTGTTTTTTTTATCCAGCGTTAGCTATGTCTCCATGAGAATTATATTTATTATAAAAAAAATACTTTTTCGGACAATATTAGTCCAAAATTAAAACATTAAATTTGATAAAACGTAATCACAATTGATAAAGTTTAATTAAAATGATTTATCCTTCACAATAACAATATTTTCAATTCTTAACGCTAATTAAAATTTTAATTCACTATGTGAGCGGATGCTGCGTTTACCGCAAAACCACGATATCGATAGTAAAAATATGGAATCAATTAACACGGACATATTTTCCCATTGGATTAGTGAGGTATAGGGAATACTAGAGAATTATTTTTAGAAGACTGCTCTATGGAAGTGTATTATAATTAAAGAATATAAGATAAGATTGTACATACAAATATTTATTTTTTTAGCGTCACACGTTATTTTACGCCGTTTTTTATTCTGTTTATTATTTTACGCTAAGTTCTGGAGGTATTGCTTGTTGAGTGGCGGAACTCGACATCGCGCTTTGCCTGGAATAAATGGAAATATTTAATTTTCCTCGAGTGGAAATCGAACCCAAAATCGGTCGCGTTAACATTCTCCTTGCCCCCGCACCACGACTGGCCTCATAATTATTTATAATAATCTTTGTATCCATACATGTCCCTTGCATAGTTAGAAAGGATTTTCAATATCAGTATCATAATTTCCAAAACGGGTGATAAGTATTGCTTCATTATATTTACTCTACTATGCAAAGGCGGGTGTAGAGGCAAGAATGTATTCAACAACGTAGTTCCAAGGCAACACGCTTACAAGCGCCTAGTTGTGCGAAAACACCAATTAGGAGTCGACCCAAATGTAAACAAGGGTTTCCCTCACGTTTTATGGGTGAATACCGTAGAAACCACGACTTTTCTGTCTATTTACGTTTTGTGCGTGCTTTTTCTACAAAATTGATAGTCAAATAGTTGTAAGTCGTAAAAGTCGTTAGCCATAAAGAATCATAATCTACCTTTTAAGCATGAACAAGATTGGTTGGATAATTTGGTTATGCAATTGCTTTCTTCTTCTTGTCTGTAATTTTAAAACATTAAAACACTTCTCTACTTTTCTGTTGCTAATTTTGGCATGGCGAGTTGAGTGGCAGAATCCAACGCTGCACTTTGCCCAACGAAATATTTTACTTTCTCGGGTGGAGATCGAACCCACAACCTGTCGTGTTTACTGCCAACACTTGTGCAATTGCGCCACGACTGCCCAATCAACTAATTTCTTGGTTTTGAAATTTAAATCAAATAAACACAAGCCATTTAATTACGAGGGACATTCAAAAAGTAAGTTTCCCTATTTTTAAAATGATGTTAAAAACAATTTTTAGTTTAAAAAACGCATATTTATTAATTATTTGAAACATAAACTATTTTTCTACATAGTCGCCTTCGACTTGAATACATTTTTTATATCTGTGTTGAAGTTTAAGCAAACCTTCGTTAAAAAAGACGTGTCCTGTTTTGCACACTCTTTGCGGTAACCCAGTTTATCTTTCAAGATTGTAAAGATTAAAGTTCGGCAAATCTCAATATCAGAAGGAATCAATTCAAGAATATCATCAATAGTCAGTCGTCTGTCATCTTGAATGATTTTTTCAACAGCATCGATAGCTTCGTCCGTAGTGGCTGTTTTTGGCCGTCCTGCACGCTGTTCATCGTTCACATCTGCTCATCAGTACGCCATCGTCGCAACATTTGCACACTCATACAGTTCTCACCGCAAACTTGCACTAATTTACTGTGATTATCGTTTTCATTTAGTCCTTTAGCAGTAAAAAAACGAATAACTACACGCAATTCAATATTGGACACGTTTTCCAAAGATACCTCCATTGTTGTCAAGGATAGATTGCTAAAAAAACCAGCAGACCCAAAACTGAAACTATGTTCAGTGTAAGCCCGTTACATGGTGCTCATTAAAAGTGCCAGACCAGCGAAACTTACTTTTTGAATGCCCCTCGTACAATATAATTAATTTTATTCTTTTATCCAAATCAAAATAATTTGGAAATACGAATTACAACTTAAAATTAAAATACTATAAATACTTAACATCTGTGATATAAACTGTGTAATTAAAGCGTAGAACCGACTCTGATGGGCTATCCATCGTAAATGAGGTCCTTGCTGGACGTGCGCTGTTTGTTTCGCTGTCGAATGGATTCATTATCAGTGATACCAGTGTGAAATAAGTTTTCTCACCACATTTGATACTGCTTACCTACTAAATATTGTAACTTTATATATGAGAGTGGAAATAATCCGCATATACATATAGTATGTCGGTGGAAAGGTAATATGATTAGATAATTGGGTAATATAGTCTATATTTTTAATAACAATTATTTATAATACTATGCTAGCTTTGAATAACTTAAAATATATTAAGCAATCGTTTTAAAAATATAAATTGTATAAGCAAAATAAAATATATGCAATTATGCATATATAATAAAAATTTCTATTAAATATTCATGAATTCCTACTAAAAATAAAACCATTTATAATAATTTTCCACGGTATTATGATTTGCTATTCGACGATGAACGTTGTTTAATCCTGGCAGCACTGAACTCAGGACTTGATCCGGGACGCATTCCCGATTCGTTCCCAGTTGTTTTTTGCGGCTAGGTACTGGCTAATGGGTACAGGTTTGAAGCCGGCAGGAGCTCCCGTACAGTTCTAAGATAGGATAGTCGTCTTGCTTAAAAACATCGAAGTTTAAACAGTTATTTCAATGTAATTTATTCTAATGATAATTAATGCCTTTTGTTGCGGCTTTTTCTCGTGCCAACGCTTTTTTGCACTTTATACGCTAGAAGTTTATATTTATTGAGTGGTTTCGGTAAAAACTTAACATTTGTGATTGCGCATATGTTTTTTTTATTGTATTGCAAAAGAAACTTAAATAATACATTTGATTTAAGTAATAAAAAGTTATATGTTTTAATTTGTGATGTTCATATTTAGTTATAATTGGAAGTGAATATTTATGCAAACAAAACACGTCTTTTAAGTGACAGTGTCAGATGCAGTATTGATTATTATCTTGTGTATTATGCACTCGTGCTAAAATAGATTGAAAAGTGAAAGCTATTAAGATTTACTTTCTTTTCTATATTTAAAATTATATTTATAATTTTTAGCGATTTTATAAATTATAAATAGAAGGCAGTCGGCGTAAGGGCACAAAGTCGCAGTGTGTGACTGTAAGCGCGACTCCTTTTAGGTTCTACTCTAGGAAATTAAATATTTGATATTTTCATTTCTTCGCTCTGGTATCGAAGTTTGGTGGTTGAGTTCCACCACCTAACCTCCAGAATTCGGCGGAAAATGAGGAACTGAGCGTCTTCAGACAAGGTTCTTTCGTCCCCGTTCTGTCTTGCTGTGTGCGGGATACAGCGTGACGCGAATTAAATAAATAAAAAAAAATACAACTTATGATTTCGTTTATTATGTCTGACTGCGTAATGCATTTTCAAATATTTAAAGCCGTGCAACTGCACTTAAAATCCACAATAGCAGGACGTGCTCATTTACCGCCTACAAAGTGCATTGTTTCTGATTGTCGGTTTTTATTTAAGTACTTAGGTATAACGGATAAGTGACATTAAACGATAAACAAACGTCGTAAATTAAAGAAGACTTATCTTTGTTTTATGGTGCATTTACTACATTAATATATTATGTTGGTATTATTTATTGTTATTTCCTTCCGCGTTAAGAAATATAATTTAGTACCTGTATGCTATTTAAATTTAAAGGTATGTTGTAAAGTTTAAATTTACTGTATCTAAGTATTTATTACTAAATAAATCTTGTAAGGAGACTACAATGCAAGTATATTTTAAAGGACATTAAAATATTGATTGCTTTTCCGAACTGTGTTTTATTGCCGATTCTAGTAGAGACTGATCCTTGCCACTGCTGATATACGTTAATAGACAAGAATTATTAGATTCATTGATATTTAGATTAAATTACTAAGCGTGCATATAAATTGTATTGAATAAGTAAGTAGTTGAGGCGCGGTTATTTTTGGTTCAATTATTACTCGGAGACAGGAATTATTATTAATAAATATTTTTAATTTTCTCGCTTTGGTAACAAGGCAAAGCGCGCTTAACACGCAATATCTTGAAAATTCGGCGAAAAGTTAGAAACGGAGTGTTTTAACACTAGGTAGGTTTCCTCTGCCTAACCTGTTATAAGCGGGATACAAGCGTGAAGCTGAAAAAAAAATAATAAGTAAAGATGCGAGGCGACATTAGGTTTAAATTATGTGGGCAACTTAGTTGCAGTTGCTTTACAAGCAGCTCCACATGTATCCTTGTTCGTATAATTATCTGCCTACTGCTATAACTTTAACATGGGATACATTATTATTGATTATTGCTTATATATGAAACTAATCATATATCTTTAATATTTACATATATTTTTCCAACAGCTATTTTTGAAACATTGCTGTTTTTTTAAATATAATATTTTTAGGATTCTGTATCTCAAGAGGAAAAAATACGGAATCAGGATTTGTAAAATAATTTTGTTGTCAGTCGATTCCTTCTTACTCTGGTCCTCACTCTGGTGGTAAAGCGCGGCGTTGAGTTCCGCTACTCAACGAGAGGAACAGAGTGTACACAGACTACAATATTCTGAGTACAAAAAAATATCTACAATACAAACATTATTAATAGCAAGCAATGTAAGCATAGCGAATTATAGGAAGTAGAAATCTGGCGTGCAAGTATGTAGATTAGTTCTATCCGCAGCTAATTGACTGCTTTTGAAGGTAAACGAACGAACTCTTTTCGCAGATGTATTGTATTTTGGTATCTCGTCCACTGTCATCAATTTCTACATACGTGCCCTCCGGGGGGTCCTCATGCTTTTTACGTGACCTTCCTCCAGTATCTTTGATATTGTCTTTTCAAAAGTCAAACGAGTTCTCCCATTCCCATCTCTCATCCATTAAATTTTATATTAAAAGTCCAGTTCTCCTGAAACGACATCGTATTTCAAAATTGTAGAATTGTAGGGAACCTAGTGTTAAACACCGTTTCCCACTTTACCGCCAAATTTTCGAGGTATATCCAATATTGAGTGGTAGAGCTCCGTTGTATCTTCAGTCAGGAATGATCAAATGCATATTATTTCAAGTCACAGTACACACACGCACACACACACACACATAAACACACACACCCACACACATATCCTCACGATTGACAACGTTATGACGATTTATATTTAATCCTTTATTATTTACACACATAAAACTTTGAAGTGACTCAATTGCATTCTTGGCCTTAATTTGCGCACGTTTGTTAAATTATCAACTTTTACTTACTTCTTTTTGTATAGTAAGCAAATAGGTGATGATTGTAATGATAATAAACCAATTCGTTACGCTTTTTTAAGTAAACGTTAAACGGTTTTGGTAAAACCACATTCGTTTTTTTCTGATTGCATTTTTTTGTGAAGCGCAATGAACCCGATTCCGTGACTTCCTCTTCAACATTGATGGAGTGGGAAAGTGTTCTGGAATTAACAGGAACGACGAGGCCTTTGTTTCTCACCTGGAACGAATTGTCTCGAGCGCGCTTTAAACGATGTCTCATTAAGTCATTACTGTACTCATTATCCCCATAGAATATTGTTTATATTAACATTTAAATAGCTACATGAGTCCAGTCGTGGCGCAGAGACACAAGCGTGCGCTTGGTTGTAGGTTCAATTCCCATTCGAGGAAATGAAATATTTAATATTTTAATTTATTCGCTCTGAAATGAGGAATAGAGTGTCTTAACGCTAGTTTCCCTCTGCCTATCCTCCTGTTATGGGGGGTAATTTAAATAGCTAAATCGAGGCCATCGTGGTGCTGTAAGGTCATTGACAGTTCGCGCGATGACTGTAAGTTTGATCCTTACTTGGAAGTATGTTATGTAGAAGTTATATGGAAGAATAAATAGAGAAAAAGTAGACCATAAAATACCTGTATTAACCTGCCCCTAATTCCTAAGCTTTTTTTATCTAATATTTATATGCTCTCAGTGTTCAATTTAACATAGTACTTATTTACTCGTTTATTAAAAAATAAAAAAAATAATGACTATGTAAAGTACTTGTGAAAGACGTATTCCACTTTTTTCGAGGGTCCAGATTAACGGAGGCAACTACAGCTTCCGTAAATCAGCAAGTCATGTGCTTTAATAACGCCACGGCTCTGTTACTTTGGACCGTGTTATTGAGCTACAGATAGCGCACCAGTAATTACCTCAATGAAAGACTTGGGCAGAAAATACTCAGCCCAACGAGTTTGTTTTTTGATAAGATAAGTGACTCTTACTCTTTTATCCAGTAGCTAGAACTCTACCAATCCTAATTCATCATTCATAATGTCATTGAACTCTCTTAACACTAACATAAATTAAATATTTTTATAAGATAATGAATTTTAACACGTGCGAGGATCTGGGGGACTTTGAGTACAAAGCTGTTAGTTGTTTATATAATGCGATGGTACGGAGCAATATTTCAAATCAAATTACGACGTGAAGTGAGCCATGAGGAAAATATGTACTATTTGTGGTAATAATCTTTTTGTGTAGGTGAGTAAATGAAGGAGAGCGTGGTCAGAATCATTTGGCTAAGACGTGAAAACATGATAGTTAATGATAAAAGTAGGAGAGAGAAATCTGGGTTTCCTCACAAAAACGCAATGCGATGATACAGGAAGAAGGTCACGTAGAAATCTTGAAGATGGTGGATCTTGAGGGAGTGTACAAAGAGATTGTTGACAGTTCCACATGCACAGATAGAATCAACATTAAACTATTTTTAGTAAAAAATGTATGTATGTAGTGTTCAAATTAATTATAGTTAATGATGATAGTCTCCTAATTCATGTGAAAAATCAGTTATCACACTTCACAGCGTAGAGTAAAAGATGCACTCATTCACTGGCACTAATCAGAGAGGCTCGCGTTACACTTGCGATCTTAGCAGCGTTGTTTGTCTGAGTAACCCAAGGCTGTTCTTAGTTAGACACATCTTAAATAGGTACTTTAAAATTTAAAAAAATATGGTAGTAAACATTTATATTCTTACTTTAGTTAATAAAAAAAATATTGTGTCGTTTTGTAAAATTGCTAAACAAATAAATTGATTTATTATACATTTTTAGAAGCCGTCGTGACACTGAGTCTAATGTCCCGGTCGGGGGAATGAGTTATTTTTGTTTCATCCTTCTTATAAGAAGGCAAAGAACGGCGTTAAGCGCCATTGGATTCCTAATATCTAAAAAAATTGGCGGGAAATGAGGAACAGAGTGTCTTTTAAAAAACTAGGTTCCCTTTTAATACTAGGTTCTCTTTTTCTTTCTTGCTTTATGCGGAATGCTGCGTAAAGTTAAGAAAAATCCTGCAGTATGAGAGATGAACAGATTGAAACCAGTGATTGGAGTGTTTATGGTATGGAGACATTTTCTTCTTAAATAGAGTTTCATTGCATAACCATTGTGTTTAGCTCAATAAATGTAAAAGCATGTATTTGGGGTGAAACATCTATTTAAACGATTCTTTGTATCTCCATTTTCATATAAACTATTAATTGAAAACAAAAACCACCAGCATTAAAAACGTCGGCCAGTTAAAACTTAAAAACTCTGTATCCTTTTTAATCTTTGACCCCACGACACTTGAGATGGAGCGCCGCCAGATGTCCCTCGGGCCGTCTCTTTATCAGAAAATGAGATTAGAATGCACTGGTTTGGACCGTTTGGGACGTTTTAAGTTACGCCTGGTTCCGATAACTCATTCTTTGTATGCACACGATAGATAATGGTAATCGATATTGTTTGTATTGCTGCGTTAAAGTTTGTTTTAACCGATTGTTTTTCAACCAGTAATGGCTATTAAAGTTGGTTCTTTTTTAATTTTAGATATAAATATTTACTACTTTGATAACTGTTGACTAATGTATCTCCTAATAAAGTTTAAAATAACGTCCTTGGACTTTATTTTATTTATTTAAGTTAGTACTTTCGAAACGCGTTACTATATGTTTCATATTATAGATCTTTCTTTAGTCCTAAAGTTAACTTGACTCGGGTCAATGGGTTCAGATTTTATTTTTCTGTTTCTCTGGTTTAGAGGCAACGCGCGGCGTGGCGTTTCAGAATTCGGCACAAAATTGGGAATGGAGCATCTTAACCCTAGAGTCGCTCTGCCTACCTGAAAGACACAGCGTGAACCTGTAAATAAAACACCAAAAAAAAGATTATACGAAATGAGAATATGGACAATGGAAACGTTCCACTCATACCAAAGATTCCACGTGTATGTATATAAATTAGGCTGGGACATCAGTTGTTTGGACAACAGTTATAGTTGAGTATATACTACGCCAACATTTACACAGCGGTGATAAAGCATACATACGTATACGTACGGCTGAGTTTGTACTAAGTGTTCTCTAATTACGCCGTACGGTTTTTTGGTTAAAAAAAATGGTAAAAAAATTGAAATGTGTATATTAGTTGGAATTTAGTATAAATAATGTTATATATTTGCTTATATAATTTAAGAACTGAATGAAGCCAATCGTGGCGCAGAGGCTCTACCGAGACTAAAGACGACAGATTGTGCCGCCAGCATGGAATACCTACAGAATTTTGTGGAAAGTGGGGATCGGAGTGTCTTAACACTAGGCCCCGATCTGTCTACCCTGTGTTATTCGTGCATAAAACTGAAAAAAATCATGTATTTAATCAGTATAATCAATTGCGCGTGTCGATACTACATAACTCAAAATCGTCTTTTCGGAAAGATTAACTGTAAAGAAAAAATAGATAAGAGCTTACGATAGACAACGTGCGAAAATGGATTTGGTTTTTGATCACGGACTAATAAGATTATCATCTTTTTCACTTATTTTGCAATAATATTGCAAAAATGATAAAAATGTTGCTGCAAAATTGCGAATTTAATTAACGTGCTTAAGAAAATATTTTATTTGAGGCCCTTATTTAAAAGCTACACTCAAGTCTGAGTTCGATCTTGAGATGTCGTTTTCATGCATAAGATCTAAAGATCGATCTCAGGCCTAAATCACAATACAATTTACCAAAACAAATCAATCTACTTAAGATAGTTTTTATTAAGAATATATTTCTACAATTTACTTCCTTACTTCCTAAACAGAGCGTAATAAATACGAAAACGACTCTGCACTTTCTCTACTAACTAGAACAGGGAAACATATATCAACTATATTAACTATATATATATAAGAAGTACGTCTTAATTGTTACATTGTGCTGCGTAATGTCAGAAGTTACGGCTGTTTTCAGCTTCAGACTGTCTCCCGCATTTAGCAGGATAGGTAGAAGGAATCTAATATTAAGATACTCCATTCCCCATTTAGGCATTGCGTGATGAGTGACGGAAGTCAACGCCGCCCTATGCCTCGGTACCAGGATTTTAAATTATTTAATACAAATACGAGAAAAATGCATAGGTGTATATTATGTTACTATACGAAAATGGTGTTAGAACGTAGTAGTTGAGAATTCCAGCACAAAATGTTACATAAATTTCTCGAGCTTCATTTATTCTATTGAACGCGTGCCCCGAAAAGGGGCTTTCCGAAAAATAGGCCAGAGGGAACGGATGATTTTGTTAGGAATTTGTTCCTACTTTCTGTATGTTCAAAGATTTTGTTTTTGCTATGTAAATTTTATGTATTCTATCAAATTTGGCTGAGATAGAAGTTGTGGTAGCTTTTGATTTGGTGAGAATCAACAGTCATGATTTTACACATATACCTATTTTGTTTTATATTCTTTTCGCTTCTTTTTTATATATAAAGATCAAGAAATTATTTAATATTGCGTAACAGTACCGCCAGTTTAGAACATGGTCATGGCGAATGGACGGTTAAATTGTAGAACCTTGACATTAAAAGCAATTTGATTAACTTCAAAGTGGAACCAATTACCTTGGTATTTTTGACATAAATAATAAATAATCAATGGTCAAATAAGAAATATTTTTAAAAATGAATCTAGAAAAGAAATATTATAATTTTGAACGAGCTTATTTTATAACTCCGGAATAGATTTATTCTTAAATATATATTATAATAAAATAATACTTTAAGTACAGACAGCTGTAAAAACAGGCAGCTAACGATTTGTTTTCTGAAAATAATTCTAGTATAATTAAACTAATTTAAATATGGCTTATCCTACTGTGTCTATTAAAATATTAATGTAAAATATAGATACCATTGATATACAAATTATATTAATACCGATCGCTTTGATGTTTTAAATGTTTCTATCTGTTTATATTCAAAGATGGTGGTCCCTTCCTGAGTGTAAAGCCACAAGAGTACTCAATATAATCTAATTACTTGTTAGATTAAGAGTGTAGATAATTTAATTTTATGTAAATATGTAATATAAACCTTTAATGATTTATTCATAAAACATATATAACAGTAATAACAATTTATATGCCTAAGTACTAACTGTCATACTTAAGAAATTACTATTACATTTATATGAACAATAAAAATATACAGGTACAATAAATATTAAAATAAACCAAAGTAAATATGTTCCTTTAATAAAAACAGCAAATGAGGCAAGTTTGTTCGTGTATTAATTACTTATACTGTAAGCACGTTTCATTAAAATGGTGTGTGAACAACTTTGTAAAACAAAACCGTGGAGATATACCGCGTGACTGCGTTATTAAATGGCAGTCGTGTTCTGTGTGGTGTGGAGGTGGTGGACGGTGGCCGCCCTCGGAACAGGATATCTTGGATATGGTATGAGTTATAAGAACAGGAAAACTACTTTTTAATATAAAATCGTAGGGAGAATACACATACATAATTTTAAAACGTTATGATTTCATTATTAAGAAAGATTACGTACGCTAAGCAATACTTTTTTTTTTGTTTATGCTCATACTATAAATATTTGTATATTTTCAACGTTACTTTTGGCCAAAGGATATGTACGTATAGTAAATGAGTAGATATACGCAGTTTACAAGTTTAATATAATGGTTAAGGTTAAAATTATTTAAACTTAGACGAATATCTATGGCTAAATGTTTAAATTTATAATGAATTTGCTTCATATCATTTCCGTATGTTGTCGAGCTAGGAACTTCCCAATGTTTATGCAATTGTTTGAAGTTAAACAGAAAAGTACCGTTTTATGTGACCTAGAGGGCCAAATGTTGCATACGAGTACACTCTTCTCACAATATTGATATATTTTGTTAAGAGCCACCTCACGCCTTCTAAATAAGTATAGCTATAGCGTTATATGTTGGGGATAAAATATTTCATTTTTACAAAAATCCGATACTACGATATTCCTCTGATAAATTCTATTATTATTATTTATAAATTCCTACAAATAGCCATATCTATTTTAGTAAGAATTTCGAATTAAATAATATGTAGGTACCTACCTAATATAATATTAGTTATGATTGGGTTAATTCCCTTAAATAGGTACGGAGCCTTAAGGTAAAAATGGATTAGGAGTTTTTATTTCCTTCTTTACTTTGCGTAAATGTACTAATGGAAAGTAAAAAATATTCATAAGAACCATTTTGTTTGTTTTGAATGAATGTGACCAAGCATATTTGGTATTCCACACTAGACGTCGGCGGCTCGTAAGGTTCCAAGAATGTTTATTATACCGCAATCGGCACATACATATCTTTCTTTTCAATGTGTAAAGCATATTTGCCTACATTTTCATTTATGAGTATTTATAGTATGTAAACATTTTGCATCATGCATAAAGTTAAAATTTAAAAAAATACATAAAAGTATATATTTAATATGAATAATAAATAAAATCTTAGGAAAATATTTAAAAATGATTCTTAAAAAACTTAAGGACAAAACATATTATATACCTACATTTTTAATTCAGAACATTTGGTAAAAGCTGTTACAGGTCATTTGATAATAAAAGAATATTATTTAAGTATACATGTAATATGCATAATGTATTTAAAAATGAAAACTATTATCAAATGCTCAAAAATATATAAAATACAACTACGCTTACTACTATTAGTAACTTAAATGTAGGGGAGAGCGGGGCCAAAGGAACCGATTTTTTTTAACCTCAAATATTGCTACGAATGCTTGATTTCAGTATTTATACAATATGGTCAAATTCAACTTACATATCTAGAGTTGCAATTAAAACAGTAATTTGGAGCATTCTTTATTTAAAATTATTTCAATCGGAATAACTTACCTTGGTAACTTTTAGCCCCGCTCTCTCCTACTGTACACTATTTTTTCAACGATTCTCATTATTATTAGCATATATTCAATTTTTCATTATTATTTTAAAATATGCTTTCTCACAACATTATCAGAGACATTAAATAGATTTGAGCTACGGAGGAAACCCACTTGCATAGTGCCGGATCGTTTGGTATAGTAATTAGATAGTAGAATGAATAATCAACGGTTAATAACTGACTTTAACTTCAAAACCACAATAAAAATGAATATTTCCATTTACATGTAAAAGGAATGAAAGTGGAAATTACTTTTTACTGTTTAATGTGACTACGATAAAGTCAAACAGAAAGAGTAGAGTTCGAAATTTTTACTTCGAGTCTTTATATAATGTATAAGCCTATTTAACGCAAACCTACATTTTAGATATTTATTGGTGCCAATTACATATTTTTTTGTATAAATTATTTATTACTATAACAATATTCAACGATTATATATTATAAAAATGCTGAATTAATAAACATTGTATTCAATATCTATAGACTAAGTCCTAACATAACTTAAAAGTTACAAAAAGTGCTAACAATTCCTTAAAGACAGCTTAAATAATATTTAAAAAGTTCTTTTTATTTTTTAAACAAAAAGTTAAAAAGTTCTTTTTATTTTTCTACGAAAATAAATCAAAAAGGAATTAGATAAAAAAAGTATGGTACCTAAGTGGGTATTATCAAACGACGTTAAGCTAGAATCCAATACTTCAAGGAGCTACTCGCTTACTTTTACTGATATTACAGCTGTGAGTCAGGCAGGCAGGATACGTTAGCGCGTAGGTGCACTCATTCGAGAGATTACGCCGGCTTAATTGTTATTTTGCAATTTCTCTTCCTTTCATGGCGTGATACTCAATATTGATTCAGCTGATGACGTCGTCTTATTACTTTTTACTGTAAATTTTATGATCCAAAACCATACCATAAATTAATTGAAATGTGTGATGTTAGTAGGTTTATATTTTTGTTATTCTTCTTAAATAGTGTAAATTTTACTTTATTACCTGCAATTTATTTAATTAACTGAGTTATTTATTCGTTAAAAAAAAGGATTAAATAATAAAGTTATAAAAATTCTTCATTACCAAATGTACATAAGCTTGTACTAACTAAGTGCATCCTCATATTAAATATTTAATTAATCAAAAATATTAAATATTTTCTTAATGTTAATAATAATTAAGTATTTTTCATTATGATAATAATAATGATTTAATTTAGTAAAACCTCTGTTTATTATTGATATACCTATAGAAAGAGGTTCGCAGCAAATAAGGCGATGTAAAACTTGTTTACTATTTTCTTATTACTGTGATGTGCCTATTTTATGCTTATTCAATTGCTTTTCACTAAAGATTAACATTTATATATGTACGGCTATTTAAATAAATCGTATTTTTTATTTTATTGAAAACACTGACAGTACTCTGATAACATTTGGTTTGAGGATAGTTTTGCAAATAGTTGTTTCTTATCAGCTCTACGCTGTATCTCCCATATAGCTGAGTAGGCAGAGGAAGCCTAGTGTTAAAACACTCCACTCCACACTTACCGCCTAATTCTTTAGACGTTGCTTGCTAAGTGGCGGTACTCAACGCCGCCCTCCTGCCTTGGCACCAGAGCGAATAAATGAATATATTAAATATTACATTTCCTCGAGTGGGAATCGAATCCAAATCAAACCTGTCGCGTTTATAGACACACGCTTGTGCCACTGCACCACGAGAGCCGACAGGCCTCAAATAAATAATGCTTAGAAACGTACAAAATTTCCATAGGTAGAGGTTAAAGTGTAGATGCAAATACAAACACATTTCAATATTCCTGTAAAGTACAAATATTATTTTACAATCACATTTTGTTTACCTTACGGAGTACCTATGCACGTAAAATTCTATACCAACATACCAACATAACAAAGAAATAGCAGTGTTTTAAATAAATTTCTTCACGAAATTCTATATCTAAAAACATACTCAGAAAGTCTACTACAGGACAGTATTATTTACTTACAGATTTTTCTTTTGTAATTTAAAGATAGGTATCAAAAAGGTAAATTTACTTCCTGTAAATGAGTTTTGCAACCAAAACTGCATTACGGATTGTGATTATGTTTACTGGAAGCATCGTAAATCCATACCTATATTATACATTTGAAAGTAACTCTGTCTGTCTGTCTGTCTTTTACGCAATCAGGGCCAAACCGCTAATTTATTTGTGCAAAGTTTTTTGTTAGAAAACGTCACCCAAAATGAGCTTGCTTAACGCATCGGTCTATTGAAAACTGAAAATAATTTCATAAATATATTTAATAAATCGTATAGTTCAAGCGGGCGTAGCCGCGTTCGGTTCCACTAGTATAAAATAGTTTAAAATATGGCCCGGCTGTGACAAAATGATATGGTTAGATGTTTGTTCTTACAGCTCATGTCTATGTAAGTGTGCTGCTGATATATCACGAGATAAGCTGGACATGATAAATAGTTATCTGATACACTCACTTACTTTCCACTGCGGGCAATCTATTTTAATCTGAACTAAAATAGTTCAGTTTTCATCTTATATATATATGGAAAGTTTAATATTATCAGCTTAATTAGCTTAATCAGCTTCACGCTGTATCCCGCACACAGCAGGGTAGACAGAGGGAACCTAGCGCTAGGACACTTCATTCCCTGCTTGCCGCCAGATTTTGGAGGTATTACGTCTTGAGTGGCGCCGGTCTTTGCCTGCACATCAGAGCGATAAAATGGAAATATAGATTTAAATGAATATTTCATCTCCTCGAGTGGGGATTGAACCCACAATCAGTCGCGTTTACAGTCACACTTCCTCTGCCTCTGGCCTTTCTGACCTTAAAAAAAATATATAATGTAAATGAAAGTACAAATCGTAATAAAATTTTGAATAATTTTTATAGTTTTACTGCGACTACAATAATGTAGACACCAAATTTATAATTTTGATGACTCATATAATAATTTTATGAATGCTAATGTACAATCATCCACAAAGTTTATATGGTACCTGCGAAGAATGCTTGGAATATTGAACGGTTGCTTAGATGGGAAGCCCTCTGAGAGACTTCCGATTAGTTTTGCTAAAGCTCCGAACGCACATGTCGCGACGGATATCACGTTTTCGTAACTTCCTTTGTTCCTCTACCGTTTTTGTATCCACTGGATTGGTTTCCTTCGAATTATTATACATACATTGTGATGAGAAAGTTTTAGCGACGCAATGACGTCATAAAGTGTACAAATTAGTATTACATAATTTGATCAAACTACCATTTTCCAAAAATTCTAAAGAATTTTTGGCAAGTAAAGTCTATGAAATGTGTTACTTTTTCCTAATTTTCCAGATTTGAAGATTTAAAAGCTTAAATTTAACACCAAAACCTCATTTTAGTAGCTGTGCCATATCAGCAGTTTTTTTATTACAAAATACATATAAAATAGCAAAATCCTGCTTATATTTTAGCCAGTAGCCAGTTATTAACAAATTGAAGTCAACAAAAGTGAAACTAATAGATAAACGTATATTACACTGATAATAAACAGAAGTCAAAGGGGTGCAAACAACCTTTGAAACAGCTAACATGCCTCCGAGGCGGATAAATGTAATATTAGCGTTCGTCTCCGACCTTTTGTAACATCTGGGACGCATAAATAGAGATCGATGACCGCCCTACCAAATTGCCACCTGCCTTTATGGATGTCATAAATTTATGACTATAATGTTCTTATAATATTTTTTGTGTGGTACTTTATTTACATTGCATCTTATCTTTTATCTTTATTAAAAATAATAATTTGTATCTAATAAAAAAATCATTTAAAATCTAAAAAAAGTTCTTTTAGTCAATTGAAAAAATGCTGCCTGTATACTCGTATAGTAAATGTTTTATATAAAAATATGCTTAAACATATTCTAATATCTCCAAAAAACTGCATACCTCTTTTCCATTATTTGCTTCCAACCGAAATTTTCCCTGTCTCTTAACATTCTAGTGGTGTCCTCTCAATAAATCGGCGGTTATATCTGAGTGCAGACTGCGGTATCGACCCGTAGCGACGCGTGGCGACTTTGGTGGCTGAATGGATTATCGTTTATGCCAACTAGGCTTTAGTTTAATGGTTATATTTATTTAATATAAAAAATATAATTTTCTTATAAACATTTCTGGTAAATAACTTGATGAAAATAATATTTTTGTATGTGGCTGCTGCGTTAGATCGACTACATGACTACTGCTATATTGATCGACGTCGGTGTGCCCGTCGCGACGGTCGTCTGGTCGACGCTCGCGCCGTCTACTCGTCTAAATTCTTAGCAGCTGTGGTATTTGGGTATGACATTGTTAACAAAAGTAATATATTTTCTGGGTATTTGGTTATATGAAAGAGAAAAAAAATATTTGTTGTACGCAATGAATATAAATCTAAATGAGCCTGAAATGGAAGGTGAAGGGATGAGGTGATTATTTTTTTTGTTTCAAGTTGTTTTCTGCCCAACAGTGAAGTAACTAAGATATTCATTCCTGACTTTTGGTCTAACCTGTCTTTTCGAAACATTGTTAGATGAGTGTAATTTAATGCAACGCTTTGACTACCAGCACGGGGAAATGAAACTATATTAAATGAATGAAAATACAATAAATCTCGATGCTCTGGAAGAAACAGAAGGGGAATTAAAAGCATAACCATCGTCAAAATAAAAAAAATAAAAAAAAATAAAAATTTAAAAAAGTTCAAAAACATATTGACCATGGTAATATATGAAATTGAACCTCCTTTAGCTTAGTTGCATTTGCTGACTATTTTTTTAAAATATCACTATATAATATTTTTTATAAACATGTTATTTCTGGAGATTTCTTAAAAACGTTTATTAGTTCATTGCAAGTGCTGTTGTAGATTGACTTTAAACACATAGAACAGCAGCAGTTGTTAAATGCTTAATATGGGATATTAAACGGTTGTCAGTACATATTGATTATAATATTACTCTCACGTAAATGTCAGGCCGGGCTCAATTATTTTGTTTTACGCACTCGCACACCGCTGTCAATATATGCCACGATACGAGTATATCATGAAACTAGTAATAAGTTACTTATTTGTAACAATCTAAAGTAATTTAGTACATTTATTATAAATTCCATAGATCTATTCTAAACTAATGATTTAGAGTCATATCTATATTGCAAAACTAACTGTTTACTGCTCGATTGTAAAACATACTTAATATGAAAGAAATGAAATTAAATACAAATAATAATAAGAAAAAAATATTGTTATAATAACGTATAAAACTCTTTCCAGATATTAGATAATTTGTCAAGCATCAGGGCCTGTCACCGGGAGCTGTTTGTTTGTTTATTTGGCGTATGTAATTACACCTCTCACGAAACCGCACGGGACCCTGTCCAACTGGTCGTCCATGTTCATCTGATTAACTGGAGCCCTATATACGCTGACACAATATCTCGTGTCAAAGACTCGATATTATGATGAAGACAATGTTATACATAAATAATATATAGCTTTTGCGACTAACCGTTTTTTATATATCTTCATCCACTAACTTCACCTTCTGTTCAAATCCTCGCTCTCACCGAATAATATAAATAAGACTCTTTGACAACGATGTGGTTTTTAAAACATTCGACATTGTTTCTTTATATAATTATCATTAAAAAAATACTTAAACTTTTTTTAATTAATGCAAATATGTGAAAATATTTGAAAATCATAACATTGGAGTTCGTCTACATCGTCGTCGCGTCTACGTGTTTTGTTCTATACCTATCATGGTATAAAAAAGAGGCAATCATCTATTGAAATAATTCACACAATCATTCATCAATTCACATTTCTAAGGTTTACAATAAAAGAGGTAATAAAAATATTTGTATATCAATTAGTAATATAGGGCTCACTATATAAATGAATTTAATCAACATACTCAATTATCGATATGCTTCATTTTTTCGTTTTCTTTACCGTAAATATAAGAACACTTTTTTTTGCAAGTTCTATCTATTTTTGCATCTCATTGACGGTGAAAAAGCGGCGTTAAATTCCGTGACTAACTCGCAATTATATTGAAATTTGACATGGTGGTTAATATGGGAGAACAAAGTGGCACTCGGTGAATTCTGTTTAACCCGTTAAATAGTTGAGATTCTGATTTTAAGCAACCATGTTAATTATTGAACATTTCATATTAGCGCTATCTTTGTAATATTAAACACGAAAATATAACGATCTGCTACCATATATTCGTTTGTTCGGTACTTACTTAGATATAAAATAAATTGCTAATAGCTAATAACATACATTTTATACTGTAATCACAATTTTGCAATATAAATTAATAGAAATTATACTATTAGACGTTCATTCTCATTAACCTGCCTACATTCTATTCGTAGTGAAATCTTACCAAGTTCAGTACGATATCGCATTAAATACGTGTATTGCCTTCGTATGCTTATTCAGTAATAGCAGTACGGATGCATAAAATCACCAGGTGCAGCGTTATCTACTGCCTTATGTCATTTACTTAAGATTATATTAGTTATTTAATATTATTCTACAATAGACTGACTATTGAACGTTCATAATTTTTTAGAATTATGGTTTCGATTTCCACTTGACGAAATGAATTATTTAATAATTTTTATTTCTTAGCTCCAATAACAAGACAAGCGCAGCATTGACTTCCTCCACTCAGAACACAATGTTTCGAAATTTCTGCAGAAAGTGGGTAACGGAGTGTCTTAATACTAGATTCCGTCTACCTACCCTACTGTATGCGGTATACAGCGTGTAGCTAAAAAAATAATGTTCTTTACAAATTATCTTCTTTAGACATTCAATGTATATATTTTAATCATCTTTCTAGATAAATATCAATGGTAATACACATACTTCCCTATACGTGAACTAAATAATTGAAGTAGTCTGTCAATGCCTTTCCTCGGTCAAGAATGACGGGTGTTCTATAAACACTGCAGTACCGCGTGCATCTGACGATAGGTACTGAAATAGACGCGAATGCAAATCGCACAAGTTCATCATCCGCGGGGATATTCTAATTACGCTTAGAATCTTATTTAACTTCATGCGATTTGATAACAATATTATTTTTAACTTTTAATTAATTTATTATTAAGTCCTACTTACTTCCACTATATTGTGTATACAAATTATTAATATACAAATGTTGATAAAAAACCAAACTTTGTTCAATTTGATTCAATATAAGTGCGGAGTTGAACTCCGTGCCATGACACATAAATGAGCGGAATATAGAGAACGGGGTGGGCTTATATATATAATTAACATGTTCGTAATACTTCCTTAATCACCAATTCCGTTGGATTACAGTGTAATCCTGTACTTTTTACGTTACTTCTCTAGTTACTAGTACTTGCCACCAGTCACCTGTCCATATTGTGACGTTAAAACAATACAGCACAGCTACTCGCACAATAGAGTTGCTCGTACACTCAACTCACTGTATAAATTTCTAGGAAGGGTTAAAAGTTTACAAATTTGTATACAAAGGTAGTGCTGTTTAAATTTTGAAATTAATATTTTCTGTCTTTTTAATATGATGTAATTTTTTTCATATATATGAACATTTGCTTGCTCTGTTAAAAAATTAAAATATTAAATATTTTATTTCCTCGACTGCGAACTGGTTTCGCGGTTTCGCGGTTACAATCACAATATACCTACATCATAATCTTATTTTCTTCATAGTTCCAGGAAAGATAGTTGATAGTATAGAGGATTTTTTTGTTTTAGAATAACGAAAGTATCTAGAAATTATTCTAGGCTGAGAATAAAAACTCAGTTTATATTTCCAGTATTTTTATAGTCACAAATTTACTTCTAAGTAATTAGATTTTTTATGTCCAAAGTAATATTTTAATTTAAATAGTCTAAAGCAAATAGACAAAAGTGTTAGACAACCAGTAAAAACAGTATTATAAATAAATGCCTGTAAAAGTTTCGGTCGACTGGCATTTCACGATCTAGAAACATTACTACACAAATACGGCCGAACATGGATTTTCTAAAAAAGTAAATTGCAATTTCATATTAGCAGTTAAATTGCCTAGCAATATGTACAAACATTAATTATTACGTTATATATGTTAATGTACTTTTTGAATATTTCATAAATATAATTAAATAAGAAGTCATCGAATGAATAAAATGAAAATGTTGACTCTTTCAATAGTGGTAGCGAATCTAAATATAGATAGATTTGTTTTTTTGCCGAGTCAAAATTAATGAAAACAATGAAATATTCTAATAGAAATAATTTTCCATAATATCGTAAACTAGGGGGTTACAAAAACGGTAGTAAAAATTTTCATTTTAAACTTTATTATAAGTGTGCTGTAAACATAATTTTATATTTGAACATAAACGCAATTCAGATTCTTATATACCCGCGGGCGGGTTGCTAGTAGCATATAGAATTATATATTTATATGAAAATATACTTTTAACTATTTATATATAAGCTACAAATATAGCATTATATAAAATAAATGATGAAACATCCTGACATTACAAAAAGTATCTGAGTATTGTGTACAAACTAGTTGAACAGCATTTAAGTCTAATGTAATAAGCGTGTGTTACTCCAAAGTGGTAATTGAAGTCTGGACCACATTTTTGTAAAGAACTTTTCATAGTTTTTGCGTCACATTGTTCTATAAAACTCGAAAAGGAAACAATTCGAATTCTTAATCCCTACGCGAGCACATTTATAGCATTTGGAAGAAATATGCAATCCACTTGTAGCTGTCGCTGTACTCGTATATTGTGCAGTATTACAGCACCTTACCAATGAAGAAATAACGAATATTTTCATAATTTAAACTTATTAATAATACATATACTTATAGATAATTCAATTTATTTAAATATCAGCAGTTTAATTTTACGTATTCCTCACGTCGCTCTCCACTTCAAGGCAATGAAGCATAAATTAACATGCGGTAAAAATATTTATTGGCATTAAAAGTAATTCAAAAAGAATAGCTAACTCTAATTCAGTAAGTGGTTATTTTATGAAAATACTAATTTATATTAATTTACTGCATATTGTTTCAGAAATAACAAGAGAGTTGGGTACTCAATATTTACGATTGTTGTTAGATATTACTCATTCATAATGCTACAGGTATAACTTATGAAACTTACGAAGTCCATAATAAATTTGAACGCCACAGATGCTACCTCCAATCTCTATAGACTTTGATTTTGTTTACTATAAGTTATCTGTGTAAGTTAAATATATAATAATTTACATAGTGTAATAAATAAATCGATTTTGACAGTTAACCTTCTGCCTTGCCCTTTCGGTACGAGTCCTGGGAACCTATACAACATGAAAATATTAAAATACAACAATCAACTAAGAGCTTTCCTAAAAATATTGTAATAAAATAATTAAAATGAAGTCACCGTAAAATAAATTATAATTTAATACATTTTAAATAGTCTACACCTAATATCTTATAATATATTTAGTAATCTTAATCAATTTAATTTTACAGTTCTACCATTCCTTCATATCTTTAGCGGAATACTTACTTAAATTGTAATTTAATAACGTAATATTTATATAAGTAAACTTTAACTTATTCTTACAATACGCAACCGTAAACAAATAATAATTAACATCATTCCAAACCGAGTTTCCGCTAAAGCATGTATTACAAACGACCTGTTAATGTTATTTTATTAATTATATCTTCCTGTGAGCGGTTTTGGTCGTAAAACATATATAGGCGAGGGACACACAAAAATAAAACATCTGCTTTTGGTATCAACGGCGGCCATCATGGCTCACAGTTACAACTGGTGTATCATTCCATTTGCCGTAAAATATACTCGTACACGTCATAATTTACAGTAGAGAATTTGGGCCGTTCTTAATATTATTACAATCCGTTGTTAACAGAATGGTACCGTGAAAGTTTGTCGTTTCGTTCTAATAGCTTTTTATGGTTGTGGGTTTATATCTCAGTATTATATTTTTGTTAGCTTCATGGTTTCTCTGTATAATGCCAAGCCCTACGGTCTACATACCTCTTTCGCCATGTCCACTGCCATCAAACCCTTCGTACATTGGTATGTACGAAGGGTTTGAGTTCTGGGGGATTCTCATGAATTCTACGTGACCTTCCTCCAGTATCATCAATGCTATGTTTTCAAAAGTCAACCCTGCCTCTTTCAATATCCATAAATCTTTTTTGCCATTATTTTATCACTCATTCCATCTTATTTTTTTTAAATATATAATTTATGTAAATATTATATTAATCCTTCACTTATATATTAATATATTTTTTATATTCTCTGTTCTGTTCTTTCTAATATGGCGTTCCGAGCGTGCCAGTTGAGCACAAAATCACTTCGCCAGTGTCACGTTGGATGGAGAACTCACGAAAGAGGTTGTTTTTTATATTCTCTCTTTTAATATTTTGCGAATATATTGATATGTCACATCAAAATACTTATAGAAACAATCAACAATGGAAGGAAATGGAGTAGGCGATGCGCCTCATTAGATAACCAATTTTGTAACCTTTAAGCTACCTTGTGACTGTGAGACTTGCTTAACACGTAATTTATCAATGGGATATATATATTTTTATAAGCAACCTTCGTACCATATTTGTACGAATGCATGTGCCTAATTCATTCATAATAATCAATTCAAATGCCACACTAAAAATGTTTATGAGAAATGGCGCAGAGTCACTATCGTGTGTCTGTAAATGCGCAGGTTCGATTCCCATTCGAGAAAATGAAATACTGAATATTTTCATTTTGACGCGGCGTTGAATTCCACCACTTAACAAGCAATGCCTCCAGAATTCGGCGGAAAATGGGCAACGCTGCGTACTACACTAGGTTCTCTCTGCCTACCTTGGTGATACAATGTAAAGCGAAAAATACAATATTTTCTCATTTGTCTCCGCTTCCAGATGGTCAATTTGAATTAATTTTAAAGTACGTTGGTAAAAAGAGGTACCTAATTTATAATCTGTTGGAATGAAACACGCCCAGCCATGGTATGGGTATAGGATGACATTTACAGCAGTGAGAGGCTATGGGTAGCCGGTGAACTGCCTTAAACGTACATTCACTAATCAAATAATATGCATAGCGCCGGGCAAGAAACATATAATATTATTTATGATTTTAAATTTGACTTTTGACCCCAATTTACATTATTATTTAAATAGTAGTTAAACACAGACAAAAGATTTTTGTTTTTTTTTTACTTAGGTTTTTAGGGTGTATAAAATATATCTATATATTTTTATACATACTAACTTAAGCATTATTATCTTAATCTATTGCATCTCTTAAATATTCGTATTCGGGAAATTCCATTTTTTTTATCAGAGAAAATTAAATTTTCATATTAATCCTACATTATTTTATACTTTCCATTTCACTGAAAACAAAAACAAAACAAAAGATCATTACTGAAAATAATGTCCAACCAAAATTTGAATGAAAACAAAAGTTATATTAGAGTCTCGACGTTTGTTGAAATCATTCAAAGTTTTGAACTCTAGGAGTTCTCGCTCGTTTCCTGCGGAGCCCGGAATCGGTTGTCAGTAAGAAATGGTATTTTAAAACTTTGGTATTGTGTCCGGCAGTTGTGAAAACGGAGCTGTTTAATTATGAGGTTTTAAGTTTCCCTTCGTGAGCGCTCGCCTTGAAGGTTGTAGTCGATTTTGTAACGAGATAAGTGCGGAATATTGGCAAGGAGTGCCAATGTTTTGTTTAAAGGCCATCGCTTCATTATGTCCCGACTAAATAGTTTTCTTATATGATTACAATTTTAGCATGTAAATAAGATGTATGGAGAGTGAAAATGAGTTTAAAATAAAAAGCCATAAAAAATTAGCTAAATCTAAATAAATATTTATTTGATATTTAGACGTAAATATAAACCTTAAAAAGCGTATGCAGGATTTTGCTTTACATCCATATAAAAGACTCTCAAACACGCTTATTAAAAACCATTAGAGAAAATATTGAAGCATAAAATTAATTTAATAATTTCCATATCGCTTGAAGTTTACGGTTAAGGGATTATATTTTAATTATGTAAAACAGTGCTAAGAGTAATAGCCGCATTTGTTCATCGATTTATAGTATATTGCGCTTAATTGAAGAGGACTGTAATTGGTAGTATTATAAAATGAATTTATAATTACCTGTATGTAAAAAGGTTATTTGAAATAGTAACATTTGGATGTAACTCAACACGCAATGCCTCCAGAATTCGGCAGAAGTGGGAAACGGAAAGTCTTAACATTAGGTTCCTGCCTCGGCTTCTGCCTACCCTGCTGTGTGTGGGATACAGCGTGAAGCTGATGCTGATGATGATGAACATTTGGATTTCTTGCGTGACAGTTTCGCATTGATTTGTATTTTAGATTATTTTTCAGCTTCATGGTGTATTCTCTGCCTACCTTGCTGTGTTCGGGATACAGCGTGAAGCTGATGCTGATGATGATGAACATTTGGATTTCTTGCGTGACAGTTTTGTTTCGCATTGATTTGTAATTTAGTTCTTTTTTCACCTTCATGGTGTATCTATTGTTCCTTTCTTCATGTATAACTGGGTATGCAGAGGGAGCCTAGTGTTAAGATACTCCGCTCCCCATTCTCCGCTGAATTGAGTAAGCATTGTGTGTTGAGTGGTGGAACTCAATATGTGTGCATATAGTGTAATTAGGCAAAGGCAATCATTGCTATGCCATTGCGAAGTCATTGCAATTAATAAGCTTTAAGAAGTAGCCACGCTAATAGACACCTGATGGGGTATAATTCGATACAAAGTACGAAAGGTAACTCAACTCAACTCTTTCATTAAAGATTTCAACAGTGTGTAACTTCATATCGATGTCTGCATTCCAAAGCCTATACTGTACTTACTGTGAACGTTCCAATATAGCCTTTATTCTGAGTATTTTACGAGCCATTGTAAGGCTGCGTGAGGCTCTTACTTATTATTAGATTTCGTCAGCGGAAGCTATTGCATAGAGCATTCAGCGTACGCAGTCAATATTGCATATGTCCAGTTATATCGATAAAACGATATCGATTGTTTTGTGGCAAAATCGATTTGATATAAATTTTACTTTCAGACAATCGTACGATAAGGTGAAACGTTAGAATATATTATTGCTTTTATTATTAATTAGCCTTATTAAAATATATTTTTTAACATATAATTAAAAGGACAAGTAGTTCCTTTTATTTCAAAAATCTGTGGGTTCGATCCCCATTCGAGAAAGTGAAATGTTTATTTACGTTTATATTTCCATTTTTACGCTCTGGTGTCGAGGCAAACGCGGCGTTGAGTTCAGCCACTCAATACGCAATGCCTCCAAAATTCGGCAGAAAGTGGAGAACGGAGTGTCTTAACACTAGGTTCCCTCTGCCTACCCTGCTGTGTGCGGGATACAGCGTGAAGCTGAAAAAAATGGAAATCAAATATGACTGAATAATATTTAAAAAAAATCCATACAGGAAGAATTTTTATCTTTGGTAGCTAAAGATGTCCCTATAAGTATATTTTCAATAATATTAAAGCATTAAATACAACAAAGTATATAGATGTGTAAACTCCACGCGATGACACAGAACTACATGCTCTGTGAGTGATTAAATAATTAAATACAGATTTCGAATCGATTCTGATAGTTCAATAAAAAATACCGCGTATATATTTATGTGTACATATGTATTGTTGTATTAAAACAAATATAAGACGCAATAGTAAATTATCTTCAGCTGAATTATAGGTTTTTATTTGAATATAGCATAGAGATTGGTAATGTTTGTTTTTTTTTAATATATAAACAGTTGCAAAAGACCGTGCAAAGTGGAGTAGGTTGAGTAGGTAGGCAGACCCTGGCAATAGCCGGGATTAATGCCAGGAGGAAGAAGAAGAAACAATATCTCAGTTCGCATTAGACAGTCATATATTTATAATATATATTTTAAAAATAGTGTTTTTATATCACTCACTGCGTGCTATAATCCTTATTTCACTTAACTTATCGAAAAAAACATTAATCTTTACTCCGATATTGACGCAATATCATCTTATAAGTACTTATCATTCGCTTATCTTGATCGCTTTCACGTTTCACGTCTTTTTGAAGATATGTGTGGAATCTTTCACTTTCAAAGGGATATATTGTGAAAATATTATAAACGATCTAATTAGATTTTTGTATTTTTTTTAGATTGTAGCATTTTTTGTGTTGGTGGGAATCGAATAGCGCCATGAATGCACCAAGCGATCTGTAGCTAACGTAGGTAACCTCACCTAAGCAAGTGTGGTATAACACTTTAAATACGTCATAATACTAAACAGCGTGTTAAAATATTACCACCTATAACAAAACCAACGTATAAGATTATGTCATTACTTGTATATTTAACTTTCTTTATCACCAGGTATCAACACAATGTGTCAACATTTAAATAAGAATTACAAAACTAAAGGCTAATGTCACCATTTCAACAAATATGTAGTTTTATGAATGTTTACCTGCATGGGACCTAAAGTGCACGTGGAACGGACCGGAACGTGTATTCTAATGTTACTCTTTATAAAGGAATTGCTAACTTGGGTATTAGGTTCACTAAGTAAAGGGGGGTACCTCAATCAAATTGCCTTACGAGCTGGTGAATGGACTGTTGGGGAAGGAGACCAAGTCTGCCATGGCTTGTGAGTTAGCTCGTGAATCGCCATTTAATAGATGTTGTTTGCATCGCACAAAGAACATAGCTATTTAATCGATTGAACAACTTTCAATTCCGTCCACTGCAAATATTGGCTTGGATCCACTTTTTGGGAGGATCAAAGCCAGATGAAGACGGGATACCAAAAGTAACTAATACAGTTACTCGTAGATTTAAAAGGTATTAGGTACCTATTCCATATGCTATTTACTAGGTGTTTTCACTTTAAACAAGCAAAATATTTCCAACAGCCATGTTATATTTATAAAAAGATGTTTGAACTTACGAAAGTGTGATATAAACAAAGGGGCAATAACTCTACATTATCATCCTACATGCGTCTAGGCGTTGTGCAACGTTTGCCAAGCTTCATCTCAACTCAAACAATATCTCTTTTATAGCATCCCTTTTGTACAAATTACATAATGTTTGACTTAGATCATTTTTTTGTTAGATTCACGCTGTATCACGCAAATAGCAGGATAAGCTGAGGAAATGGATCTCACCACCTACAATTTCTAAGGTGAAAGATAAAGTACAACGCTATATTATATATTACTGGGAAAAAGGGGAGAGATGGGTGAAAATAAAAATGTATATGTTGATCCATGAAAATTAGCATAAGTCTCAAAGATTTCATGTGTTTTCATATAATTTATAACCCTTATCCCTATTAGGGTTTTATGAAAGGTCTTAATTTAACCCAACTTTATGCTATAATAACAGGGAAATGCTTTTAGTCGGCTCTAAGATATGTGATCCCCTTAACTATAGGTGTTTAGGGAGTCATAGCAATAATATGATTAAATTATTCTTCATTGTTAATACAATAATAAATAAACTTGAAAATACGTATCTTTCAATTTAGTAGCGTTATTTTGTTTTTTGTATGAAAATATAGTTTTTATAATTTTATATTACGAATATTTTAATATAATTAAGAAAAGCAAAAAAATATATTTAAAATATTATATTAATCAGTCATCGCCCTTATAAGGAATATGTTAGTAATTGTATAATATTTTGGCGTGTGAAGAATCTGATTGATGAGAAGAAGAGAAGAAGATGATAATGATTGTATTTATTTTTCTTCGAATATATAATTAATATTTGAATATATAATTAATATTTGCCTAAAAATAAACATTATGGTCATTTAAAAATGTCATAGTAATATTAACCAACACGGCTATATCCAACCATTTCAACTTAAAACTTATATAATGTAAACTTAGCTAAGTGCTCACAATGGAAGTGTTTTACTGCATAATGAGTTTAAAACAATGAATGAATGTTGTAGGTAACTTTAGGATTTTTTTAAACAATTTAATACCTTTAGGCTTTAGGCTCTTTTATGGGTCTGAGCATACGCGTATATAATAAAATTCCGCAGTGTATTCTAGGTTTGCCACTTACAAAATTTAAAATATCAGTAAAAAAAATTCTGTCAAGTAAAGCTTATTACACTCAAGAATATTTAGAGGACAAACATGTATGGAATTCATGTCTATTGAATGTAATGCAGGTTAGCTGCCAACTAATGTAATAGATTGTACCATTGATTTTGAAAAGAGCAACTGTTGAGTTTCTTGCCGGCTCTTCTCAGCAGAACTGCCTTCCGAACCGGTGGTAGCTTTTTGTTTATATGTTCATTCGACGATTCAAAAGTGCTTATTATAAGTCTATTTGAATAAAGAATATTTTGAATTTGAATTTGAATTTAGTTGAGGCCTAACGTGGTGCAGGGGCACAACGTGTGAATTTAAACGCGACAGGTTGGGGTTTTATTCCCACAAGAATCCGCCAATATTTGGCGGAAAGCGGTGCGCGGAGTGTCTTAATTAGGCTACCTCTATCCTACTAGATGTAGCATACAGCGTGAAGCTGAAAAAACATCGACATTATTAAGGTATTAATTCTTCTAAAATGTCGATCCAACTAGGAGAAAACCAAATGATAAGTCGCAATGTTCACTATATTTTCCCCCTAGGTAAATTTAAAAAAATATATATGTATACACCTCATATTTTACATATATTAAATAATTAATGCGTATGAATAATATTATCAATCAAAAACAGTTTTAACTAACATGTTGTGAACTTTCGTCGTTCGTTATTATTTCTTATTTTAGCTTTGTCATTTTAATTTTTATCGTAATACAATCTTTATTGTGTGAGCAGACCCTACAATTACTTTTATATAAAATCATAAAAGCCGAAGTCATTATTTGATCAGTCAACCTCTGTTTCGCTTCTCACGTTTAGCCTTAATTTTAGTTAAGCTTTGTAATTATATTGATTATATTTATAATAATAATGTCGTTAATTTTTAATTAACTTCAAAACGGCCAATTTAAAAATCCCAAACCCAATATTAAAAACCATTTTGCAAATGCACGTCCTTGGTTTGGAAGGTTAGTGATATTTTCGCGACACTAATGCCCGCTATCGAAGGAAGTCGTCGGGGCTGCGACGGAAATTGTGTTGCATTAAGAGATACATTAGCGGTTAATATAAAAGGGACATCGTCCCCTTTCCTGAAACGGTTATGACGCAATGCAGCTAGCGATACTTAGTCTAGTTAACTTAGTCTTAATAAGCTGAAAATTATATTCCCTATGTAGTTTGAGTGTAAAGGATTGTAAAAACATTAATATGTGTACCAAATGTTTAATTTGTGTTTATGTTTTTATAATATTTAATTATAATTAATGACAGTTATTCTATATATTCTAGTTCTATATAAATCCAATTAGGCTGCATTTGATACTTAAAAAAACATATGCAATTACTACTCGTATATTACGAGTATTACTCAAAATGTTATTCGACGCCATGTTGTAATAAAACAGCTGGAACTATTTTTAGATTATTTACATCTTAAGTTATACTTATTTAGGAATATAATTTTAGTACTAATGTTTTCTATATTATTGAACTATTTTTCGTTATAAATCTTTAATATTTTTTTACAATATAATGACAATATATTTCAGTTATATATAGTTACTTCAAGTTGCTCTATCAAAACAGATAGTTCCAATTTATCTAAACACGTCCTGTCACGTTTGTTCGATTTGTTAAGATAGACATTTATGGAGCATCTTATCGGGGAGGAAGTAAATTGGAGGTGGGTACGAAGTTGATATCGGTTTCATATTGATTTTTCATTGACGCTTATAGAATACATAATATCTATATTTCTACATCACTAGCCAAATATATTATATAGAATTCTGGTAAGAGGAAATGCTTAGAGTAAAATATGTTGATTATAGAAAGTTAATGAAATTGACGTAATGAGCTCCTTAATAGGTATCTACTCATTTGGCAATAGGTTTTTAAATAGTACTTAAATGTAAGTTTGGAGGATGAACTTTTTTTTCATTATAATGCTACGTTAATGTCGACTGCTACATTTTGAATTTATTCTGAATGTATTGCTAAAATTACTAAATTTTTAATACGCATTCATAATGCAAAATTAGTGTGATAAAAAAAATGTTTGTCATTTAATCAATTTAAATTTATTGAGTAATTTTAATTTTAAATTCATTTATTATTATACATAAATATAGTGAAAGGTTATATATTATAGCTTTATAGCTTATTATCATAAAATCTTTGCTCTATAGCTAATTTTTATACCCCGTTGCTATCTCGTGATCCTATACAATTTATTTGCAAGCTACGCCATCTGTTGAAACTATGTTGTACCATCTTACTCAGGTTAAACGTTTTAAAATTTTATGAATCATTTCCTATGCTTTCTACTAGATGTCACCAGAGTAAGAAATTGGTATTCAGTATTATAATCCGTATTATAATGCTGTACTAGTTTTTATGTCTTGTATAACATTACTTCTCCAATAAAACAAACTCAATTATGATATTATAATGAAAACAAAATAAAAAACCAAATATGTTTAAATAATTTTATTTTATCATAACAATAAAATAAATGATATGTACAATAAAATAGTAATATGATTATAAACAATACTTTCGCCGGAACATTTTTTAATCACAACTAATTACATCAGCATCTAATATCTAAGTATATTTAATTTTTATAACACTTGCATATTATCGTAATACATATAAACGAGCGATACAAAGAAATTATAAGAGACGCGATTCATAAAAGTTTCAACATACCGCTCATTTGGTGCGATAATGACACATTTGCACTGTTTTTTGCAAGAAACGTAATCAAAATTTGGTTAGTCCGTTTCGGATACAGTGACATATTTAGGGTTTTTAGTAAAAAGTGCAATTACGTCATTGTTGCACTAATTTAGCGATATGTATTATATAGTAAAAGAACTATCGACATAAGACAATTAAACTATTTGAGTTATACTTCAAAGGTGAAACGTCTAATATAAATATACAAAATTGCTATAAACTATCACAGTAGCCAGATCATTTACAAAATAACACATGCACATTGATTTGTTCATTCTTCATGTTGATTCCATTAAAAATTTCTTCAAGCTCAGACTATAAAAAAAATGATATCCACACAATAAGTAAATATTTTTTAACATAACTTTATAGGTGCAGTTTTCTTAAACCATCGAAAGTTCAATATAATGTATATTGCTATACAATAGCACTAATGACTACCAAAATCAACTATAAACATGAGCAAAGTATATTTCGAGTACAAACTACCAGCGTATACTATTGAAATAAACATAGATCTTTTGTTTGAAAAGGATACTTATATATATTTAAAACATACTACTTATTTCTAATTTACATTAGATGACTTTAAAAATCCGAATCTTCGAACTCTACTATTGAAACATAGCAGTCTTATAAAGTCCTAAAGAGAAATATAGTAACTAACAATAATTAGCGATATTGAAACATTCCCTTTTTATTAAAGAGATTACAGAATAGTTACCTAACATTATCTTTGGGACAATTATTACTTGTATTGTGCAAATTGAGCTTCCCTATTAAATGAAAACGAAAGTCAGGTACAGAATTATAAAACAATGCTTGGAGTATAAGAGCAAAAGACGTTGACGCTTGAAGACAGCGTATGATAATACGAAGTGAATGGCACTATTAATGTACATTTATTTATACGCATTAAATAATATAAAAATTAACGTTGCATGCATTTTTATTCTGCATATTTTATTCTGAATTGCTTCATTTTATCGCCTGTGACTTCCAAATTTAAATCGAGATGATCTTTTGCTGACGATGACGTCATTGTTTCTTTTTTATATTATAACACGCTGATGATCTTGGCGGCATACTTTCAGTCATCGTCGTTTAGTAGATCAGTACAGGATTTTGCTTTGGTAGATCTATAAAATAAAATAAGAATGATAGAATATTATCATATTACTTGCATAAAGAATTTGATTAAATAAAAAAGATTTTATTAAATTTGTCTGGCTCTTAAATGATATTTCAGTCATGTTTAAAAAAGATGAGATGGAACAATCCTTCAAGGTAAACAGGTATATATTATATTGTATAAAGATAATAAGACTCATCACATGCCCTTAAACATGAAATTAAGCCATTTAAAACATGCAATATTAATTAAGTTAAGAATGTCTTTATGTCACTTTTAACGAAATTCAATATAAAGATATACTTTTATATACATATATATATTTTTTTCTTTTCATTGAACTTTAAAATTCCTAGATTAATTAAATTAATTAATTTTATATACGTACTGATTTTTGACTCTGCGACAGACCCTTAGTTCGATAGAACCATTCCGCACTGCTTTGAAGAGAGCCAGTGCCTCTATATGCGCCAGCTCATGACACGCTTGTCCATTTACTGCCAACACTTCATCACCTAAAAATATATATATTTTAAATTGAGTATATTTCAAAAACACTTTAAAAAATTATTTTTTTACATATGTATATTATTTCTAGCTATTTTACTAATCTGTTAAAGTAAACGAATAAGAAATAGTATAAGTAATTGTTTCATAGTTTTATTATACGAGTCGTATATAGCTAATTATTCATAAGTGAAACACATAATGAATGATGCCTAATTGTCTGGTTTTATATTTATTCTGGCTGATAACATTGTTTACATTATAATCTATCTGCATCGTAACTCGGTAAATAGAAATCTTAAACTTACAATAACTGATATTATTATCGTAAACAGTGGGCAGTAGACGCATAATTTATTCTTATTAGTTTCTTGTAACCGTTTTAGTACAAACAATACAATACCAACCCTATTGAGCTCGAGTTACATTTATATAAAGACTACTAAAATATTATTTTATAATTTATAATATATAATAAATATAGCTTCATGATGTGTCCCGCACCAAAGCAAGGATATTAAAATATTAAATCTACTATTCCTATTCTATTCAATATCCCCAAGTGGAAATCGAACCCACAATCGACGAGTTTGCCGTCGCACGGGTTTAATTAACGTTTAATTAACTTTTCTCATTTTATATTGATAATGCAAAGAAGACAAAATAAAAATAGTACCTGCTTTAAGTCTTCCATCGTCAATAGCTTGGCCTTGTGGTAGTATGCTCTTAATGAATATCCCTAAAGGACCTCGAGGAGAGTCACGTCCTCCCACAATAGTAAAGCCTAATGGCTTCTTCCCGTGTCCTTTCTCAAACGTAATGGTATGATACGTGTGAGTTGGTGCTCGCGGCCTCCTGGGTAAAGTACAGAAATTGGTCGGCGTTTGAGTTTGTACGTCATGTTCACATTCGTTCTTCTCAGAAGTTCGTTCACCACCGTCTGGCTCGTCCACATCGACAATATCACCCGTACAACTAAGCGTTAAACCGTCTTTGTTTGTTCCACCGTAACTTACGACCTGTCGACGCAGTAACTTGTTGTTCATACTGCTGTAGCTTGCGTTCTGGCCTTTCAGGAAGCGGGAGTGCGTGTCCGCCGCGCCGTCCGCCTCGTCCGCTCCTGATAACAGGTCGCGATTACACGCGGATTCATCCTGAGTCTGACGTTCAATTCTGATGTCATACTTGTCGTTACGTCGTTCTTTACCTAATATTATGGCATTTTCGTAATCTACGGAACTTTCTCGCATTGTAATGATATTTTTTTGTGGTGGTTCCCTTTGTCTCACCTCGGGAGTTATTCTTTCACGTTGTCTACAAATAACGATGTCGATCTCTGAAGATCCAGATCTTAGAGCCTCCTTGGCTTCAGACATAGTAAGATCACGAAGTCTTCGGCCATTGACGTTAAGGAGTTCATCTCCTATACGCAAAGTGCCTTCCCTAAAAATAATATTTCAATATGATATAAAAGGTCATTTAAAGAGAAAAACTTGTCGACACTAATTATAATTATTAAAAAAAGTAAAATATTATTCTAATATAAATAAAAAACATAATTAATGCCATATAAAATATTTAATTATAATAAAAATTATATAAGTATATAAGCTTACCTGTCTGCTAACCCTCCTGGAACCACATGCGCTACTAAATAACCTACATGACCCTCATCTACTAGCTTGGTTTTAGCTATAAATATACCTAGTTCGTCAGAAGGGTTTTTTCTTATTATTCTAACTACTTTGAACTCCGAGTGCTGCTTATTTGTACAATTTTTAGTAGGTTTTCGACAAGGTGGTATGGGAGGTATTCCACAATCACCTCTGCTTACATCTCTCTGTCGCATTTTTTGTTTTTCCGTTAATTGTAGAAACTGCGGTTCTGCGTAATCGGGATTTTTAGGCATACGCCTAAGAATTTCTTTCCGGTCCAATGATAAAGCTCTTTGATTGTGTCGTAGTCGAGGCTTAGGATGTTCATTTTTGTCTCTGCTTCGTCGGCTAGATATTCTTGCCTTAGTATAACATTGGTCACCCGAGACACTTCTGCTATGACTTGCTACGTGTGTATTGGTATGTGAAGCAGAACTTTCACACCTTGATGATATTCTGTCACTGTCAAATATCGAAGAAGCTGCTGATTCGTTGACTAGGATTCCGGAATCTGCGTCCTCACAGTCTTGTATTAAAACATTTTCATCATCACATGAGATTTGATAAACGTCATCATGAAAAACAGAATTTTGGCTCTTTTGGAATTCATCAAGTCCGGGTAAAGCACCGTAAGAAAAACTTCTCAATTTAGCTTTTACTCCACCTCGTTTCTTACGACTTTTACTTATTGCACTAGTTGACTTAACCATTATGTCGTTCCCATTAGGATTTGAGTCCAACTCCTCTCCATTTTGCTTATAAAGTTTTGAGAAAAATTTATTCGTAGAAGATTTTAAATATCTATCAGACATAGCACGTAGTTTGGCTGATAAACAAGAACTAGGACCAATCGTATCTTTATCATCTTTAGGCTTAGGTTTATCAGTCTTCTTGTAAGTTTTTGCTGAAGTTGACGCATCTTCGTACGATTCATAGTTATCGTCAAATATCTGATCACTCGATTTAGACAGTTTCGTTCCAGCTTTAGGAATCACATGGTACCGATCGCATTCTGATCCTGAACTGTAGCACCTGGTGCCCCTGTTCGTAAATGATTTACCTTCTCGCCAATTACATTCCACTGGACTCTTTGCAAAAAAGACGTCGTCGTCATAATTGGGCATCTTCACCCAAGGGTTTTGGTTTTCAAATTCAGTATGTACAGGGTCTAAGTATGTATCGGTATAGCGGCAGTGTGATATTTCCTCACTATGCCGAAATCCACTACAATCGCTTCCTGAAGTCGACGCAGCGTCTTCACCGGGCCGCATTGGGACATTTGATTTAAAACATGATAGTTTTGTATTTTTGACCTTGTCAAGTAACGGGTTTCGTTTTTCTCGATACACCACATACTCTTTCTCTAAAGAGCCTCCGCGGCTTTTGCGACTATTGCAAGCTTCTTGCGGCGAGGTGGGGCCGTTTTGCAGTGATATTCGCCGAGTCACCGGTGCTTCAAAACTACGTTGACATGGGTGAGGCGATTTTTCTACAATTATTATTTGGTCGTTTAAATTGTAAAAATTGGTTTCGACAGAACTGCTACTACTTTTTCTATTACTATAGCGAACTGGAGACATATCTGAAATAAGAAATAAAGCTGTTTAAATAAATGTCAATTTATTTATTCTTTAGCTTCATGTTTTTATGAAAGCAGGGCAAATCAAAATACGAGAGTGGATAAAGTAAATCATTTGTCGCTAGGGTTGTTTTCACAGACCGCAAAATACAGAAGACACATACGGATGAAAATCAAAAATAATTATTTAGTTATATACCTATTCTAGATCTGCGTGAGGTCCTAGGTTCAGCCTCAGGAGAAACGGCAAGTAGCCGCGGCGGCTCAGCCTTTCTGAACCACCGCATATTGCTTCTGGTTACACCATTTTCATTTCGCTACTCTGTAACAAAAATTAAAATAATTTCAATTAAATATACCTTATTAAGTAAATTAATGGTTGGCGCTTGATGAGGGAGGCCTACGTTCAGCAGTGGACGGTGATAGGCTGATTAAAAAAAAAGTAAAATAAAATTATGTAAAATTTTCACGAACATAATTTATGTTTCTTAAAAACAGCTTGCCATTGGTATGTAAGTACACCGGCTAGGTAAATAATTGTCATATATTAAACGTTGTTGACATAAATTAATTATAGCAAGATATATCCACATCTGGAAAGTATGTCGTTTGTCTCCATTTAAGAAACACACACGTATGTTTTAATTGCGAATATATATAAAATTTGTGGTTAGGAGAGCAGGTGATTCTTAGAGGCGATTCTTAACGCAAAAAATTTAGCAATCCTACAACGAGATAAACTGGTTAGCTATTCAAGTTACAGTAAAGTGCTGTAAGAAATTGAAAACGCTTAAATATTTCTCGTAAACAACTTGCTTAAATTATAATTAAATGTTTTTTTATATACACATTCCGTTTAAAATATGGCTAGTGCAGCTGTTTTATGTATTTTAGGGACGAGTCTTTATAATTTCAATAGTTTTTTATGAACTTGCTCGAACAGACACTAAAAGTATATGCAATGCTTCGTATACAATTGTATTACTTTTATATAAATAAAGATAAATTAATTTTTAACAAAAAGAAAAACCGACTTCTTTTTTTTTAAATTTTGAAGTCGGTGCCAAGTAAAACAAACAGGCTTATTAATTAGATATTGCAGTAAGGTTGTTGTAGCATTAGTTTGACAACGACTTCAAAATTATTTTTCACTTTTTAGTTCGTTGTTAGAAGTCGGTTTTTCTTTTTGTTAAAAAAAAAAAAAATTTACGATTTCAAGTGCTGGGTAGATCTTAAAATGATGCTTCTTAAACGAGTGGTGACGGTGGTGGTAGTGGTTGTCAATGAGTGGTTGTGGTTATCCTATGTAAAACTTAATTTAATTAGGTATTATTTTTGTGCAAAGTAACATTTTGGTATATTGACAAGTATTCGGGCGAATTGGGAATCTCCCTTTTTGAAGTTGGTTGAAAACGAGAACATCCTCTTTTTTAAGGTTGGTTAAAAATGCAACGATCAGGAATCTCACCTCTTACATCAATTTAAAAAGTTTTTGCTTGTAACTATTACAGTATAATCAATTTTTCACCAAAAAAAAAACAAACTTTCTCAATTTTGACCGGAATCCATACTCGGAACCTAATCAAACTTTCACTAAATTATCCTTGAAGTGTATCCTTTCAAATAAAAAAAAGAATCATCAAAATCGGTTTGCGCGACATTGAGTTATTCGTCTATTTGTCGCGCACATACCTAATGCAAATTTAAGACATGTGATTTTCTCATAGATTCCATTGTCAGACATAGACCAAAAAAAATGAGACCATTTGGGAAGCTTCACCTTTCACATAAAAAAAAAAAAAAGTTATGAGGTAACAAACATAACAAAAAAATACAGTCGAATTGATAACCTCCTTTTCTTACAGAAGTCGGTTACAAATTAAGCATTTTAATTCTATCTGCCAACAATGCTGTTAACAGGGAAACCGCGTTCCTGAATTTATTTTAACCAGATATATTCAAAGTCTCTGAATCAAATTTCCTTTGAAACGTTCAAGCATTGTTATTTAACCTCATTTAATGAACACCAAAACTGTTTTGTAAACAAAATTTATAACCAGGTCAAACTAACTTCAAAAACTATATTCAGTCATAATATTAGTTTTCACGGTAGCTAATTTTGTGTATATATATATATTAAATACAAAAATAACACGGCATCACCTAATTAGCAGAGTCAGCCACTGTCGTATGTCGTTTGTATCACGTAACTTCTGCCCTGTTGGACAAAAGTAAGTTGTGTAAGTAACATTTGAGATATCGATTCGTATTGTGAGATTCATTCTACTGATGATCTTAAAACGACGACGGGAGTATCAATTACGTTTGAGAATAACTTATGGTTAGTCTTGCGATATTGTTATTTTGCAATGTACAATATTATATATCGATTATATAAAAAATCAATTTGAATTAGCTTCACGCTGTATCCCGCATACAGCACAGTAGGGAGATGGAACTCGAACCCACGACCCACGCGCTACAATCACACTCTCGACCACCGCCATCAAACCTAACCAATTAATCTAACCACTAATTTACTTACGAAATATGAAATTATTAAATTATACGAAGTTTCAAATACTAAACTATTTCCTGATAATTATATCGATTTAGTATGATATTAGATTCTTTTGATTCAAATCAATTGCAGAATTATGCGGTGCAATCACGTCGCCAGCGGTTCGATGACCTTCTGATCCCATGAAATGCATCATATATGTGATAATTTATGCATCTTGCAGAATCGCAAATGTGAACGTATCACTAATATTGAGACCAGGTTATCTAGTGTCACATGTGCTTGGACGTGGCTACGTCGTGTTGCTTAATAAAATAGGTATAAGTATGTAAATGTTGAAATTGAAATGAGAAGCTAATCTGCATGTTGTATATGAAATATAGAAATTTTTAGGTCAAAACAGTCATTATAGAATATTATATATTGTATTTGTCAATTTTTTATCTTCTCTACATATTTATCTATCTACGGCGTTTTAAGGGGTAGGCTTCGATAGCCTATTGATAACTCAGATATACTGATAGATAAAATAACGTCCAAATATCAATGTCCAATGGCAAAGGGATCTAATCATTACCATTTATAAAATTAATCATTTAAAAACAATTAATGATATTTAAACTTTTTTGGTTGTTGAATGAACAACAATTTTAAAGGTAGGCCTAGGGATGTACCTACTCGTATGTATAAGTGTAAACACTCTCTCTAATGACATTCAGTATGCAGGTAATGATGTCCTCACGTGTTTTCCGCGTAAACACTACCCATACGCGTCAGGAAGTTGCAAAAGGAAGAAGTCGTGTTGAATACATACAATGAACTTACGCAAGATAATCGGTTATCGATCCATTTTAAAACGAAAATCGACTTGTAATATCTCAATGAGATATGAATAATAATGTAATTTTATCTATTTAAGAATATTCTGTTTGTATTTTGTATGTATATTTTACATATTACATAAATAATACAATATTTGTATAATAATATAGGGTGTAAAAAAAATTCTTATGGGTAGACCACAAGCTAACGTACAGTACTCTATGGTAAGCTAAGTATATTACTTAGCATAGCATAGCATACCTTACTTATCAATTAAATATATTATTTTCTTTCTTGTTTACAACAAAAATATCTTTTAATATATTCATATATATTTTTTATTATAATATATTATTTTATACACACATAAATATAATTGCATATCTTATAAAAAGTGTAAAGAATTTTCTCTAGCTGTTTCTAATGTTCTCTATAAGGAGAGCGGAAGTATATTGAAGCATAAACAAGCGTTAAGTGTAATTAAACGTTGCGTAATAACTAGGAAATATGAGTGTTACGGTAAAAGACCGCAGTGACAGCCTTTATATACTGTGTATTGGACTTCTCATGAAGGTAGCTTCCGTGTTTTCTGATAAATCCGATAATTATTTCTATAAAAGCATTAATTAATTATTACAACGTTCAGGTCAGACGCAGCGCAAGGCGCTACAGGTTCAGGGTTCGATTCTCATCGGGGGAAATGACATTTTTAATGTTTAATTTAAAGAGGCAAAGTGCGGTGTAGAGTTCCGCTACTCAATATGCAATTGCTTCAAAATTCGGCAGAAACTAAGGGAACGGAGTGTCTTAGCACTAGGTAGGATACAGCGTGAAGCTAAAAAAATATTACAAAAATACTCGCAAAAGATTAAATGATACGAATCTTTATTTCTTAATGAATTTTCAGTACATATTTAAAATAATAGTTACATTTACAAACAAATAATTGTAACATGAACGACACTGGATATAAAATATCACACTGTAATCAATGATTGTAATTGACAAAGTAATATTCCTGGAACCAAAGTTTTACTTATTATTGAAATAATGTACGATTACCGGTCAAATTTACGAGCGTTTGTATTCTTCGAAGTCGTAAAAATGAATGATAGACCAATACACAGTTAAAGACATAGCGTGAATATATTTCGTTTTAGATTACGTTACGTTATTGCAAAACAACAAAAATATATATTTCTTTTCTTTTTTCAGCTTCCCGCTGTATCCCGCACACAGTAGGGTAAGTAGAGGGAACCTAGTGTTAAGACACTCCGTTTCCTCTGCCTACCCTACTGTGTGCGGGATACAGCGTGAAGCTATATTAATAATACTGCCGAATATATTAAAATGCCTCACAATTTCAAAAAAGCCGCCATATTTGACTTTTGTTTCTAGAAACCATTATAATGTAGAATCGGAGACGATAAGCATTGTTTAAGTAGCTTATGTGGGTACAGAGTACGGTATAACAAGCGAAGTGTAGGCAGATATTTATATACGTATATCAAATATAATTACATTTATAATTTCAAATCAGAACTGCTGTAGAACTGATTCTTGACTTCTCTGTTTCGTAACAGTGAACAATAGCGACATAAGGTCACATATTAAATAAAATTTTCAACATTACTGATTTATTCTTAGATAATTTAGTGTAAGATAAAGCATATGGCGTAAATGTTCCAGTCACCTCCTTTTAAATTGGAATACTAGTATAATAGTGGAATATAAGTATTGAAAAACAAATACCTTTTAAATATTTATCTTTTCTTCATAATTTGTTGCCCATAGCAGGCAACTTAAAAAAGCTAACTATTTGAGGCAGTGCGCGGATATCGAACTTCCAACTATCATTATTAACGTTAATACACTACTATCTCAATAAAAATTTCACAATCCTAATAGTATTAATTCTAAATATTGGCATTTAACCAGAATCAATCAGGCCCAAGGATAAGGAAATAAATATGATTTGATTTGCAAATAAAACGAGCTAAGGCTGTCTTGATTGAACGCTTTAATTGGATTTTATTGATGTGATATCATATTACAGAGGATTTACCTACGAGTAGGTACATATATTTTGTCTACTACGAAAATTTTATACACTACAGCTTAATGATTGGTTAATATTTGTAGTCTCATAATTTTATTTTTACCACAAAATTATTGGCTGGATGGACCTTAAACTGAATGGAATATTGAATTGAAAGGAGGCAAGATATTTGTTTACATTTGAGTAAATGGTGTTAAAATATTATAACATTTTTTTCTATTATAATATTCTAGCTATTATGTAACTTTTTGGTATTCGATAACTAACATCTTAGAAAAGTAATTTAGTAAGATGCAATTTTTTTCTATACTCAAGTAGTTTAAAGCGTGAAATACTGGTAAAGTAACATTTTTATGGGGAATAATTATATCAAAAAATATTTATTTTAAAGTAAAGAAATATTATGTATTTACCAACGAAGCTATATCTGATGATATGAGTTTAAAAAAGCAAACGGACCAATATCTAAAGATATTGGTTTAGAATTAATTAGAGATAGAATTAGGCGCGAGAGATTAAATCTCTATATTTTGCTAAAAAGACCTCGCTCCGATACAACCTAAATATTGCTATTACTTTGAATTTTACTATTCTCAAGCTTTGCTTTGCTGTCCGCCGAAGCTGGAGACCACGCGCGGGGATCAAACCCACAATCATCGCCGTCACACTCAGACGCTGCACAACTGTGCCTTTACGGCCCTACAAATCCTACATAATATAAATACATAAATCTAAAGGCATTTAGTATTTAACTGAAAGACTTGTCCATTTCTTCTTCACCAACAAAAGATTTGCGCTAACAATTTTTCAAATAATATGAATAGTGTGACAGTTGCTAGTAACGGTTACGGTCAAGAGTATTGGAGTAAGGCATTACCGTATGCCATTGAATGGACTACTGTTATATGGTCATTACCTTTTATAAAATCATATTGTAGCACAGTTGATAATGTTGATTATGATTGACAGTAACAGGTTCGATTTTCAATCAGGAAACTATGTACATATTATATACATATATGTAGAATATATTATTTTATACGCTACAATAATAATAAAGATATAAAAGTATGATACTTTACATAAATGAATAAAAAATATTGTTTTCTTATTAAATACATAAAGAGAGCTATGTCGTTTACTGTTAAATATTTAACTTATTAACTCATATATAATCTAAGCCCTCGTAGGGCATGAGGTAGCGTATTTTCTTTACAGATATAAGAAAACATAATATCAAGTTTAAATTGGTGCTTAATATAGGTGAACTTACCTAGTATCATAATCAATATCAAAATGCGTACTAAATTAGTTTCAAAATTGTAAAAATTTTGCTATTGCCACCATAAAATGAAAATTGCTTATGTTTACTCTCATATACGAAGTATAAGTATCATTAATCATTGTATAGTTTTTGTTCAGTGTATTTGGATTTGCATTTATATTCTTCATTTGGCTGAAATCCAAGGACAAGGATGAACTTAGACGACTTCCTTATACAAAAGCTTATATAAAATTATATTATTTGTATAATTTACTACGTCTAGCCGTTTTTCAATTATTTTAGATGAAATGCTTGTGCCAACCGTGGGGCAGGGGCACAAGTGTGCCCCTTGTAAATGTCACCTGACAGGTTTTGTGTTCGATTCCCACTCGAAAAAATTAAATATTTAATATTATCAACATGTTATGCCTTCAGAATTTGGCAGTAAGTGGAGAATGTAAGTGTCTTAATGTGAACGGAGTGTCTTGACACTAGGTTCCCAGGTTGTGCTAGATGGATTCTGCGATATTTTCAACTGTTTAGTTTAGTCTCCCGAAGTCCCGAGTCTTATCGAAACTGTGGTGTTTTAGTGTTATCTCATGTAATTGAGTAATTTGAAATTAGAATGGTCATACACAGGGTATTTACTCTATTTTACGTTCCTAAAAATTGTATATGTGTTAAAAAACTTTTGTTTAATATAATTAAAAGACTAACATAGGCGATTGAGACGGAGGAGATTACATATTATGTACGAAATAATAATATACTAAAATATGTAAAATATTATTATGTAAAGCTTACCCATTATATTTCGGGGGGGGCGAATATTATATATGGGCGTATTCGTACCCATTATAATGTAAATTAAGAATAGGGAAAGGAAAGAGAAACTGCCTTATTTGGTATAAAACACGTATCCGAGTAATCAGTATTGGTGTTGCGAAGGTATACGATTTCGAATGGTAACGTGGAAAAAATACGAAATTTTGTGCAAAATTCGTGATAGAAATACACTGAAGTGTAAATAAATAACGGTAAATATAAATATATCTCTTTTAAAAGTATTTTATCTATTAATTATGAAATAAGCTTAAAAACGATCAAAAACACATATATTTTTTAACATTGACAAAGCAACGTCTTACGCTTTTTACGCATAGATAGGTAGGTAGGAGGGAGTAGAAGTAGTAGTGAGTAGTAAAAAGTAAGTTAAAATATTATATTTTTTATTATTACAATTTTTATATCGATGTTATTTGTAAGCGTCTAGATAATCAAAGTCTGGTCTGGTCAAAGTAAAATATCCGAGAAATGGGAAATAATAGTGAAGGCCGAAAGATGAAAACAAAGTAAATTAATTTTTTTTTAGTGTCGTACACATAGCAGCATAGACTGAGGGAACCTGGAAACCTAGTGTCAGGACACTTTCCCTATTAAGATATACCCGCCGAATTCTTGAAATATTGTGTGTTGAGTTGCGGAATTCAACGCCACGCTTTGCCTCATTAACCCGAGTGAAGATACAAATATGTTTAATATTAAATAAAAAATATTAAATACATTAAATAATAACACAAATCTTATACTTCAAAAAGCATTTAAATTGTCTTATATTATGTATGTATACATATATGTTTTGTCATTGCCAGTATTGTGTACAGGCAGCTTATTTGTAAGCGTCTTTTAGGCTTAAGGCTCCGCCATTGAGTTGCAAGGAATCAATGTACTGGCAACGCGGTTGGAATTTCTAAAAGCCACAGTACGACCACAAAACCGAGTTATGTCCGGTATACTTTATACTCTGGTTTTACTTAAAGCAAGGCAAACCGCTTAGATTAACATAATTATTTATAGAGCCCGAAGTTTTCATAAATTATTATTTCCTAAGAAAATTACAAATTTTAGTTGATAAAAATAATATAACTATTTATGTACATTTATAGTTTTATAAATTTTTAGAGAAAGATATTAATATTGTAGCTGATAATTTTTATCTATTTGATACTTTCGGGAAATAATAAAAATCGAATCAAAAAATATACAAAATATATGAATATTTTTATATTGTGAGATTTTATGACATTTTCAAAATTATTTGTTAAATATTTTTTGCTTTTCTTTAGATTTTCTTTCACCTCGTTTGCAATGACAGGATTATTTATAAAAAAATTGTGTACCTAATATATTCCTATTGTTTAATCCTTTTTCTATTAGTGTTTAAAGCGACAACGATGTTCAAGTCAACTAATGTCAACATCGAACGTCTAAGATTAGCAGTGACGCATCGAACTTTTAGTACTTACGGTATACGTACATAATTTGGCCTACAAATTGTAATGCTTCTACGTTTACTCGGACTTATTGCCTATAAGAAGTGTTGGAACTGTTTTTATAATTATTATTTTTATTATAATTATTCCTTACAGGCCTACACTACAAACAGGTCATGTCATATGTGTGTTAAAAATACATGCGTTTTGGCGTTAGATATATTTTGACATAGGTTGCCCTGATTAGGTACCCACCTCAGGTATAAAAAAAAACATAAATACTATCTATATTTGATCTTGCTACCACTTTTCTTCAGTCAATTGTGCAATGGTGGTCTACAATAATATTCGTTCTGTATTTACTTACATTAGATTCGAATAATGTTAAATTTAAGTTGCATAATAGGTAGCTGTTTTTTATCTACCTAGTAGACGCCATGACACTAAGTAACATTTACCATTTTAGAATGAGATCATTTATGTATAAGGTTATTTTAGATACTTTATAACCAACCTATGATCTCAGTATCGTAAATCATAAAAATATATAATAAAAAACGAATAATTTAGCAATTATTTTAGTATTTATATCTCTTTATATTATATATAAATTGTAGAGCCTCGATATGAATGTGTTCGTTATCCATTATTAACTTTTTACAATAGTTGATGTTATTATTTTTATTTGATTATAGGTCCTTAATTATCTTAATAAATCGTACCTGCAATTAAAGGCTAGAATCCTACTTGAATAAATATTAAAATATTATCCTTATTAAATCTAGTCAAAGTTTCTACATTTTTAAAGCATTATTAAAATCCAATAATACTATATTTTTTCGGCATACGGAGTATTGAGTGGTGGAACTCAACGCCGCGTTTTTTCTAGTCAGTGGAAAATAAAATAACTTATAATAAAACACGTCCCAGTTCTCTCTGGCTTGTATTTACTTAATTATATTTATCTTAATCTTACAACACAATGATGTCATTTTACGCATCATGTTCATTTGAACTTGACCGTAGTACAATCAAGATATTTATGTTGTTTGTAGCCGCTGTTCTTAGTCACTGTCATAAAATCTTACTTAAATCTTATTATCAGTAAAAAATATTTAATAAATAATCAATCAGTTTAATTAATCAATCAGGCAGAGGAAACTTAGTACTAAGACACTCCGCTCCTCACATTGTGTCGTATGGTGCGAGAGCGAAGAAATAAAAACATTAATGTATAATAATTCATCGCTTTTGAGTGGGGATCGAACTCACAACCGTCACGTTACAGTCAACCTGTTTGCCGGCTGTGCCCCTGCGCCACTACGGTTTCAATAATTATTAATTTTGGTTCTATTTCATTTTATTTTCAAAAATCATAACATAATTTATTCATCCACTGTGTGTAAACTAATAGTTTATGTTCGCATTTAATTATCGAAATCGACAGCAATCCAGAAACAGGTCATCTTTAGAAGAAATGAATTGAATTGAATTCTTGATATATGGCGTTTCGAGCGTGATGAAATGAAGAAAAGTGTTCTTAGCTGATTATCAGAACTTCAAAATTAATGTTTGAACACGTTTAATATGGAATACCTAATAATAATAATGAAATGAAAGGGTTCACAATACAAACAGGCCGCCAAACACATCATTTGCATGCAGCTCAGTTCTTTATTGCCAAACAGAATTAGGCGTCCGCTGTGCCTTTTTCTTATAATTCAATTGAGTCGAGCTCATGTGAAGCTTTATGTTCAATGAAGTGAAAATTGAAGGTTGATAAAGCAGCTTATTTGTGAAATAAGAACATTTACTTTGAGATTTAAACGCAATTCGAGTAAGTGAATTTTGAAGAGATTACAGACGCCGTCGTCTAGATATGATTTTATTTAAATAAATTTGTTTTCGTCTTACACAGATACTATAAATAACAGAATCAGAATATTTATTAATACATTATATTTAATTTATTGTTATTAAAAATGACGTAAGAATATGACATCATGACAGTAAAACAGTCACGACAGTGAATCTGTCGCTAGACATTTTTTTAATTAAAATGTTATATCATTAGCATTAAATTACCAATTTCATTAATGTAATTATTTAATTTTTAAAATAATATTGTAATATTTGTATATTAATTCACTTAATATAATTCTGGAACTAAGACGAAACGTAATTAAAATGAGTAATAAGTTGAAGTTAACAAACAACAAAATTTTTTTTAAAACACAACACAGAAGTGGCGGTTATAATTAAGTTGAGGAAATGTTGTTTCAGGCTTACTGTCATGCAGTCATGAATATTCATTGTTTCGTAACAGTTTTGTTTGGTAAATAACTTTGAGTTCTAGAGAAAATGTTAAGCGCCTCAAAAACATGAAATATTCACAAGCTCCTTTGTCTTTCGACACTGAAGATGAACCGTAAACATGGACATTTACAAGATAAAGCATGTATGCTGGAAATCTTACGACAAAATTAAAATGGTGTAATTTATTTAATGTATTGTTACCATTGTATGAAATAATAACAACTGGAGCTAAACTGAAAATTTTATAATAAACGCCTACAAATCATCATGGTAAACAAATGAAAAGTCTAAATAATTAATATTTTTTAATAGCTTCACGCTGTAACTTAGCAGGGTAGGCAGAAGAACCTAGTGTTAAGACACTCTATTCCCCGCTATCCATTGAATTCTCGAGGCATTGCGTGTTGGAGTGGTGGAACTCAACGCCGCGCATTGCCTTGTTATCAGAGCTAGGAAATGAAAATATTAAATACGTCATTCCTGCAACTGAGAATCGAACCCATAACCGACGCGTTAACAGTCACACTCTTGTGCCTCACGTCACAACTGTCCTCAATAAATAAATACATTTTATTATCAAAAAGACTTTCTCGATACACTATAATATTATATAGAAAATAATTACTGGTCCATACAATAATGGAATGTTGTATTTGTTACTCAATGAATTATAGCCGGCGTCCGCTAATCCCGTATCAACGGGTCGGAAATAATGTGAAATGAATGGGCATCGGCGAGGTTCAGTGATCTCTATCTTCCCACCGGCGAGGTAGGTAACGTCATTTTAAATGGTACAATAGTGCTAGGAATTTTCCTTACATGAATTGTTTAATATTTTCATTTCTTATCTGTGGTAAAAAGGCAAAATTCGGCGTTAAGTTTCGTCTCTCAGCACGCAGTGCCTCTAGAATTTCGATCGGCTCGTTTAAATTCGGAATCCAATCTACACAACAATATATTTTCAAGACTTTCAAGCATTAAATTGTAGATTTTGAAGGAGTATAATGTATATATAATATAAATTATTAATTAATAATTGAATGTTAAGCATAAATAATAATTAATTATAACTTCAATTTTAATATCAAAATCTAGTCTAGTCTATGAAATTTAAAAAAAAAATGATAAAGCCATCAATTTCCTTATCCAAAGTTATTTTGCATATTCCATCTAAAGTAAGCGATAGCGCACAACGCCGCCTCGCTTCAGTTATTAGACTATGGAAGCGTGTTTGACCGGGATTGCATCCTCGTGAGAGATTAGAAGGCACGTCGTTGCATCGACGACACCTCATGTATGTAATATAATATAATGTAATTATATAATTATACCCACATACTATTTGAGAACTTTAAGTATTTAAAATCTTAGCTGTTACTGACTTTATCTTTAAATCGGAGTTCCCAAGATGAGTCAGTATTTAATATGTTTGTGTGTGCCATATATCTACATATATATTCATGTTTAATCTAATATATAAACACGCTTATCATTTGTCTAATTATTGCTATCTACTTTAGTAGAGAATAGCCAGTTTTCAACGCTATATATTCAGTTTTTTTTACAGTATGTCCTTAATACTTTCTTATATTTTTATATTAACACATACATATAAACAAAAAGAGACACAGATTTATAAGTACTACAAAAAAAATCTATAGATAATTTTATATTATTTTACATGCCACTAACATAGTTTACCAATTTGGACAATTTAATAGGTTTTTTTAATGCGAACATTAAAAAATATAATTACATTTTTTATCTATCTTCTGAAATAATAGGCAAATGTCATATATATATTATAAAAACTAGTGATATTACATTCTTAAGTCTTGTAACTTGTTTAAGAGCAAACATTTCGACACCTGAGCGCACACCTGGGCACACGGCGCAATACGCGTCTATCTATAAGTATCATTATATTTAGCGTAAGCTAAAAAAATATATACTGTATTTATTTAAGAATATATTATTAAATATATTATTCTTATAATTAAAAACGTATTTATTCTTTAGTTTTTGCTATCAGAAGTTTTGGCCAATATTTATTCTATTCATCTCTATTTTAAGAATTACACAAGGAAACAGTTGAAATATAAAACTAGTGTCGAACTTTGAATACCTAATAACACTGCCCCATACCTGCACTGCTCTTCACCTAACGACTTTAACTCTGCATCTTTTCTTAGTTGTTATTACAAATTTTCAATAATCATAGTCAAAGCCAACTCTACGTAGAGTGACGTTTCATGGCGATTTTAGATTATACTATTATTATTAATATATATTATTTTACCTAGCAAAGCAGTAGTTTCAATTATTAATAATATCAAAACAGCTATCAATAAAAAGAAATTATGAAATGAAACGATATTAACCACTATTTTTATAGAGCAGTAATAATCGAGCATTACTTATAATAAGATAATGAGGTAATTTCTTACGTTTACTTTCTTTATATTGACCAGCACGACTTACGAGACTATCAGCGATTAGATAAGGTCTATCCTGTAATTCTGGCCGTGATGTATGCAGTGAAAGTAATATCAGTTGATTTAGTCGCATTCGTAACCGTTGGTTTATATTAATGTCGATATAATATGGTTCTCGTGATATATGGATGGTCTTTTCACGTTATAATTGAGTCGTTGTATGAAAGTGTATGAAAATGGTTGTTTTTGTCTGCACAGATAATTCTTTGCGTTTTGTAATGTGTAAGAAATGTGAATGAAGGTTTAAATCCCATTCCAGGGAAAGTTTTGGTTAGCGAGAAAGCAAGAAATATTCTAAAACGGTTCTAAAAGCTATATTTTTAGAGTGTGGAAATATGGTAGTTTAAAATGTTGTATTTTATGAGTTTTCAAAATGTGCATTTTACTTAACAATAAATTATTTATTTATGTAGAAAATTAAAGAATGTCTATTTTTATCTTAAGTATTCATATTCCATTAAAAATATTCTAATTCCCAATAAGCAACATACTCGTACATACATAGAGGTATATGTACGACAATAACAAAGAATATTCTTAGTAATGAAGATAAGATGAAATAATTGAGGAAATATAAAATACATGGTATATATTAACATGCTTATATTGAAATTAAACATAAAAACACGAGGCAAAGTTGTAACTCACGTCTGCGAGTATGCAAGGCCAGTTTTATTAGCGTTTCTGTGACAGTGTATTTATTTAGTAGAATATCTATGTTTAATATTTATGTTCGATGTCCATTTAATAATAAAAAGTTATCAAAACAAATATACCGTCAGCAAATATAGTAACCACATTAGCGTAAAAACTATTTCGTCAAAATTGCAGACAGTATTATCTCTATTATAAACTGCTGGCAACGCTTTTACATCTTTTTTGAATGCAAAACGATGTCCATTGTAATTGAAACTAGATAAGTCATAATAGTCGCTATTGGTGCAATAATAACACAATTGTGTAATTATTAATAAATAAGTCATTTTCTTTTTTAAATAAAAGAATTAAGGAGAATGAAAGAAGAATTAAAGAAGGAGAGCACATTACATTAAAGATAGATACTTATATTATAATTTGTTGTATAATATGATATACACATGTGTAATAGAAATAAAAAAAGCAAGAAATATTTTAAATTGAGTGTTGAAATATAAATTAAATAAAAGCATATAAAATATTTCCTACTCTCAATCATTCAAAAACATATGTCAATTGAATACTCAATGTACCAGATAAACCTAATCAGCAATGTACTCGTATATAAACTACAATATGCTGATATCTATGTAATTTTGACATGTCAATATAAAACGATATGAGAATATCCGAAAAATTAAATTTGCAGCTTTTAAAGGAAAAAATATGCCGTCGGTGTAGAATTTGGACGTTTTGCTTGTGACTCTCACAGTTCGTCTGCTACCTATGTGAGGACGAGCGTAATTGATTTATTTGATTCTACATGTGCCTTTTTCTTTTAGGATTGGATTAGTATATAAAAATATCCTTTTTCCATCGTTTTAACAATTTATGCATAAAATTTTATTTCACTTTTTTATATTTCTTTTTCTGTGGATAGACATCGATATTCTTAGACACAACATCTGAATTACGCTAAAACGAGTTAAATGGAGAACTCACTGTGTACTTTACACAATACATAAGATAAATGTAGATACAAATATTTCCTTCCATATGAATTTATACATTAAAAGATTTTAACTATAATGTCATATTTTCAAAACCAGACGTTTTTATTACGATTGCTAATAATAAAATGAATCACGCTCTGGAATGCATTGATGAATCGGCCTTCATTTCAAAATCGTCGTCGAGTAAAACTCAAATTTAATATCACGAGACCGAAGAACATTCGTGCCTGCTATTCGTGCTTAATTATTGTCATCTTAATTAATTAAAATTCAATAAATATTCAATTTCATTCAATTGTTATTATTGACAATTATTTAATATTTATTTAAAATTATTTTCTTACAAATCTAACTTGAAAACTAAGCTGCGAAGTTTACCAACCTGAAATCCTAAAGCTCGGCTATAAAATCTTGTACAATAGATTAACCACATACACAGTTTTAACTAATATTAGATATAAGTAAAATATAGGCAACACTTCATTTATGATTTTCTTTTTTTTAACACTAAAAACTCACATAAAACTATTTACGCGTCCGTTCAACATGAACGCCAAACTCGACTGAAGTCTGAACTCAAGTTAAGAGACGTCATACATGGCGGACATACACGGTGACGCTTCCCTGATGCTTTTACGATGAGTTTTTCATTCATTTCCTCTCTCATCTTATTTTCCGTTACCTTCTTGCTTATTTCCCAGCAATGGATAATGTTAAATAAATATATACGGCTTGCATCTTCTATGGATACGTAGACTATAAAATTTTCTCACTCGTAAACAAATTCAATTCAAAAATGAGATTATAATACTCATCTGAAGTCGTCGGAGCGATATTCCTGCGGTTATATTCCCCGTAAATTGTGGGAAAAATTTTAAATTGCTTTTAAATTTTTGTGTTTTCTAGAAGCTAATATTGGTATATTCTTAGTGATGTAAAGAAAAGTTTTTGGGAAAAGGAAAACCGGCGGGAGAAGAAAGTCATGGCTAAGGAACATCAAGGAATGGACTGGAATTAAAACCGCCGTGGATTTGATTCATTTGGCTAGGGATAGGACTAAGTATGCGAAGTTGACTGCCAACCTTCATTAGTTGGAGAGGTACATTAAGAAGAAGAAGTGATGTAAAATATATGGAAAAAAGAAAAAAAAATCAAAAGGTAATAAGAATTGTATAAATGGGTAGGTAATAACAGAATAATTTCAAAATCTAATTAGAGTAACACGTCTGTCTTAGTTCTAATATAGTGATGTCGTGTTCTGAGTATTTAACTCAAACCGTGAGAATACAAAAACTTACATACCTATATAAAATTATAAAGTTAGCGGCAAAAAATGCAAGTACTATTATTTTTCTTAACAAACCCAACGTTCCTTAGAAGAATCTGCTTATTTATGTTTCTCTATTTTACGGTTAATAAGTTGTTAATTGTTTTCAAACAAGGCTTTATTAGATACAAAGCTCCAAGAGCTTTTAGAGATTCTTCACTTTGAAAAAAAAGAAATGCTAACATTTTTAATCTACATTTTTAGTTATTTTGAAATAAAAAATGTTAAGAAAGATTTAAATTTCTGTTAACTTCAAAGAGTTTGTGGTACGCATGTTAAATAAGAGAATGCTTATTTATAATGAAACAACAGTTTCAGAGAGGAAATATGGAACGAGGCAAAAATAGAGGTTCATTGGGTTCGCTAGTCGATTAAGCGGGGTTACTTCCGGATGCTGGGAGGATAGAGTGCTCCAGCGTATACTTTGCTTATTCCATTTTACCTTCTAACTATAAATAAAATATCGGTTGACCTCTTTACCTGTTATATTTAACTACCTCATATGAAATACTAGCAAGTTCTATATATTTATGCTGTTTTGAAAAATTATAAAACATATCGGATGTATTAATATAATTAGCACTTTACACTTATTTGTAACATTGTATGTATAATATAATAATATGCATTACATAGCTTTCGCTCGGAAAAAGGTGTAACTGAGTGCACTTTCTTAAAAAATATTTTTTTTATTTATATAGAATTAAAGTAATGCAGATTAGTAAATAACTAATGATGTAGTTCAAGCAGGCAAAGCTGCGAGCGGGTCGCTAGTCACTAATAAATAGTTAACCATAATTCCTCTTAGCGTAATAATAGAACAAAAGCTATCTCCAAACTGAAACAAATTCTAACTTTATTAATCAACTTTGTAAAGGCTTAGTTTTTGACTGACACCATTCATTTTACTCGGCACAGCTTATTTAATGACTTTTTGAGGCATGAAGTCTCAGTTGCGATGAAAGGAATGTACATCGCCAGTTTAACTCGAACCTTACTTTAAATTGGGTTGCTAAGATCTACCTTTTGATCTTCATATATAGTAATATCTTTTAAAAGTGGCTTTACCTAGTCTACTTTTCAAAGTATAAGGTGTAAAGTGTAATAATTTAAGAGGATTTCTAGTTTTTTTTGTCAAAATAGTTATTTAATCATAAGTTCAAATATCTTTATATATTAAATTCATAAATAATAATTTTAATTTTCATATAAATATATGAGAGGCCTATGTCCAGGCTGATTTGATTGATTGATTGATTGATAAAGCGGGTTTATTGTAAAAACTTATATTATTTAAAAAAAAAATGTATACATTTTTACCGGCTATGGTCCACTTTTTAATCAATTGTTAATCGTCTTTAATAAATGAGTAAATCATAACCAATGCAAGCGGGGTAAACGTTTGAAAAACTTTTATTTAATTTTTCAATTTTGTTATTTAATTAATGTAGTAGATATTGTCTAAAGAAATAGGTATATTTGTTACGTAAAAATGTATAACTATAATTCTGTATTTTTAAGTTAATAATTCATTCGTTCGTAAAGAAAGTATATTGAAGATTGTAAAAAATGTGAACATGATGATTGCTGTGACAGACGACAGTTTTATATACACGTAAATTGCCTATCTCTGACAAACTTACTGTTAACTGATGTAATATCGACTTAATCACCTAGTATTTACTTAGAAGTATAAGAGAGTTTGCACATTTCGAGCCTCGTGTAACTTAAACGGGCTAATAACGTGAAAGGGAAAGCCCGGTAAGTTTACTTGAGGTAACGTTACGAGTTGGTATGTCGATATACTTATATTTTATACTAGTGGACACGAATGCGGCTACGCCCGCTTGAACTAAACGAATATTTATTAAATATATTTATGAAATTATTTTCAGTTTTCAATAAAAAGATGCGTTAAGCACGCTCATTTTGGGTGACGTTTTCTAACAACAGTCTAGCAACGACGGTTGTTATTAACATGGCGGAATAAATTGCATGTCAAATTAATAAGTATTTTAATATATTGATATATTTCGAAAATAATACAAATATGAGAAAAATAATCCTATGTTCATCCCGAGACCCTCAAGTATCTCTATATGAGTATTTTATCACAATTAAATTAGCGGTTTGGCCCTGATTGCGTAAAAGACAGACAGACAGACAGAGTTACTTTAGAATTAATATACTTTAGAATAAATAATAGGTATGGATTTATTATAGTATTCTAAATATTACTAACAATCTTAGGATTGATTAAATAAATAAAGAAATATTTTNATTTTGGGTGACGTTTTCTAACAACAAACTTTGCAAATCGTTGCTTAGCAACGGCGGTTGTTATAAACATGGCGGAATAAATTGCATGTCAAATTAATAAGTATTTTAATATATTGATATATATCGAAAATATTACAAATATGAGAAAAAAAAGTATCCTATGTTCATCCCGAGACCCTCAAGTATCTCTATATGAGTATTTTATCACAATTAAATTAGCGGTTTGGCCCTGATTGCGTAAAAGACGGACATAATATAGGTATGGATTTATTATAGTTTTTTAAATATTACTAACAATCTTAGGATTGATTAAATAAATAAATAAATATTTTTCCTTTTTTTTAGATGGATATATTATATAAGTATTTGTGTTTATATTTATTTGTTCGATACTAATTAATTAAGAAATTGAAGTAGTACTTACTACTTAAATATGTTTGGCATTTTTTACTGCTCATTAAAAATGCTAGAAATATTTAGATAGGTACTACTTCATTGATTCGTAAATAATTCTTGTCATTATATTCACTAAACTTAATACTGAGTAAACAGACCATTTTTTTACCTTCTTTCTTCTTTTTTTGTTTTAATTAAGTTTGCCATTAGTTCAAAAAGACTAGAACCATATTATTTCTTCTTGGGCCAAGCCTGTTAATCTTATCCTATAAAATACAAATCCAGTGTTCCCAAAAATAAAAAAAATGTTAACAAAAACAAAGAAAAAATGTTAAATATTTAAATTTGTACTCCCAGTTGACAGCACTCTGTCGTCTTATTAGTGCTTCGTAGAAATAATCTATATTCAGTTAAAGATGTTTTGACACCTGTTTCTCGTTATAGCCTCACCGTGAGATAACTTACCTACTAAAACTGTTATAAATAGATTATATACTTTACTCGTTAGCAACGGGAGATGCTTTACTTATTATTAGTAGTATTTCTTAATAACAATAAAAAAAACTTTTATACGTATTAAATCTTAAAAATAAATCTGTTACCCCTTATAAATAAACTTTTGTTGATATTATCTATATTTACAGTGTTTAGCGATTTTTTTTAAATTTAAATATATATTTTTAAATACTAACCAGGCATTAATCCGATAAGCATATCTAGGTTTACTTTGATTATGCGTATAATATTTTCATATGAATACACAAAAAATCGCTTCACCTTCATCTTAACGCTTAATTAAAGATAAAGAAGGCACCTGAATAGAAGCAATGCGTCAGATGAGACAGAATAAAGAATAATTTTAATACAACCAGACAAAAGAAACATCAGTTATTATACAAAATGTATGTACATATTTATATAATGATGGAAATAACAATACCTTCGCCTAGCAATTGATTTAATACTCACTTCCTCACTTAACTGTTGTACAGCTCTATAACTTTATTACAACATATTCAAAGGTCTATTACAAACTAGTCATAAGTTAAAAGCTTTACTATGAAGTTCTAGGATAAAGCTCTCTATTACAGCTAAGTAACGATATTAAATCAGGTTCATGAGGTAGCCAGCACACAGCAGGGTAGGCAGAGGGAACCTCGTGTTAAGTCACTCCGTTTCCTGCTTCACGCCGAACACTGGAGGCATTGCGGGCTTTGTTGGCACATCAGATCGAAGAAGTGAAAATACAAATTATAATAAACATTTAATCCCTCGAGTCCCTCCCTCCACTCGAATCGTATAGAACCCACGACCAGTCGCGTTTAGCACACACTGGTGCCTGCATCACAACTGGCCTGAAGTAACAATATTACTTATATTATACTAGTAACTAACAGATGATGGTCAAGAAGCGTGCGATGACGAATAAAAGTGGGATTCTTGACCTTTCAAGGTTATAGTATACTATCAACTAAATAACATTATATCGAGTGGTCATTGTGAATGCAAGTTCATATCAAATTTGGTAGTGGAATGTTTATTGTTGCGTGTTATTGTTGTAGGCGTCCGTACTTAGATTGTTGACAGAGCCCTTATTACATATTAATTGATTTTTTTTATTTTTTTTATTATGCATGGACTATTTTATTTAGTAAATTTAAGGAGATTATAGTCAGTCACTTTATCTTGCACTTTTCATGGACTTAAAATCATTGCAAGCTCAGTGGCAGATTTAATTCGCTATTGCACTTCGTTCTGCTATAGATTGGTACATTTGAACTACGCCGCGAGTTTTATTAGGAAAATTTGTTTTCTTTGCATACCATTTTGATCCCATTACTTATTATTTCTGCTCTTACCCTTAAAAAGACATTTTAAGATAATATACCTATTTAATACGAAAATGAATGGCTAGTAATATATTACTGAAAACTATGTTAAACCTTTACCAGATATAGTCACGATTGGATATATTATACAAAATATAAATAATAAATCTGGTTTGTCAACTGCTTTTTTTACATTTTGATCTTATCAAACATTATTATTAATTCATTTTGTGTTCAAAGATAAACTTGTGTAATGATTTTATATAAATAGTTTTTATATTCACGATAATTTGTTGTAACAAAATGTAAGTCAACCTCTTTGTTTAATAAAATCATATATTTAAAAATTTATACATAGAACTAGCGCGAGTTGACAATTAAAAAAAGTGTGCGCGCTTGATGTGATGAAAAATTCTGATGCGGACTATTAGATTTGGAGTTGAAGAGGAAAGTGGTCCTCTAGAATAAAATATTGTATTATAATTTAAGATTGTACAAGCCTAATAGTATCTAGCCTTGGAAGAAGTATAAGTTCTGTAAAAGTCCTGAGACATAAATTGTACAAGCCTAATGGTATTTAGCCCTGGAAGAAATATAAGTTCTGTAAAAGCCTCGAGGTGTTTGATTTCATTTCACTTGCATCTACATTTATTCTTAGAAAATTAACATTATTATTCTTATATTTTAAGATTTTGTATTTGAAATTGCTAGTATAATTTATATCATGAAATTTTGAAATCGGAAGTCTTCCGATATCATCAAGAATGCATAATTTTGCTAATGCAAATTTATAATAATGGTTAAATATTTAACATAATTTAAACAATCATAAAAAACGTTAACATATATATTTTATTTAGATAGGTTTATATCAAATAAATAAAATAAAGACAACTTTACTATATTATTAAAGTGAAATATTGTTACATGAAACAAGTAAAAATACAATAACGAAACCATATTAAGCTAAGTGCCCGCATATAAACAATTCATACATCGTGCATGAAGGTAGTAATTAGTGTGAAAATCCTCTAACAAGTGTCTCAGTGGTTTTGAAGTCCCCTTAGGGGTTGCGTGTTAGAATTCTACAGCTTTACAGTAGAACAGTAGTATACACTCTGTCTAATGATAGCTATTTATTCTGGAAAACCATTGTATTGAGAGACACTCAGGTTACTGCATTGGATTCATTTAATATGTTAAATCTGTTTATATTTTAAATTAGTAGAGTAGGATTTACATAATCGCTGTTTAAAAAGTATAAAAAACAAGAAAATAATGAATACTTTTGTATATTTTTTTTTATTGGACAATGATATGATCATGTAAGGAGGTTCAACATTAAAAAGTAATAAAGAAAATATAATAGTTTAACTTTTATATTAAGAAGTGAACAGACTTATATATATATATTTAAAGACAACCTTTTATGGGGGAAAGTAAACCGTTCCCAATGCTTATTTTCAGCTTGTTTCCTCGCCACCAATTTGTTTATTGAATAAGATGGCAGCAAGAATTAAATATAAATAAAACTCATCGTAAAAGTCCCGAAATAAATTCCCAAAATGGCTATTAAAGTAACGCTACAGCTAAACTTGATTAACTTACACGACGCTAGCAGGACAAAAAAATAATGAGAAATTTTACCAAATATCTTACAAACACAAAGCAATTATGCCATAATCTTCTACTCTATTATACGAATGACTTGCTGAAATAAGTAATTTTGGTTTAGTTTTAACAGTTTTCAAGATCGACGACAAGTCACACGCTGATTGCAATTCAATTTCAAAAATATCTTTAGTATTTCATACAAAAGTATTAAGCAAAGATTGTAGAAATAGATATATTATTCAGATTGTTTTTGTATTTTAGCAAAGTAAAGTATGTTAAAATCTTACATGCATATTTTTTTATATAGTAATTTACGTTTATAAATATGACCTACTTGAGATTGTATTTTAAGATAGGAAATCGTCGTCTTAGAAACCAGCTCTTACATAATATATCATTATAATAGCATCATCAGCACAACAAGAAACAATTAAGTGAGTTCTCACCGCTATCCCTGTTTATTACTTAGAAAAATACATGTCAAAATGATTTTTATCTAAAACTATAAACGTTCGGAACTAATGGCTGTGTGAGTGAACCTCAGGTGTGGGGAAGGAAACCACGCCAGTCGGCAAAGTTCACTGCTCCTTCAGACGCTCTTGAATAACTTGGCAAGGTGAAACAGACTCTATCACGACATTATTTGATTGCTTTTAGGTTGACAATGTACCCTCTTGCAATGATACGTCTTTAAAACTGATGAAACAAGACCACCTCCAACGATTAGTTACTAGGCGCGCTATGTTAATTTTTTTAACCAAATAAATTATTAATTTTTGACATTTGTATGCATGCATATTTTTATGAATATGTTATACGCTGCAAAGCAGCCACTGATCCTGGTGATAAACTATTCTTATCTTTAATTTTCATTATTTAAAAAAAAAAATATTTTTTTTCTATAAATTGGCTAAGTTAAAGCGAACAGTTTCCATGGCATTATATTTTCACACAAGAACTCCTTGCCTGCTTCTTTAATAAATGGCCTTTTTTTATAGTAGCAAAAAAGAAGAGTTATATTTGGATGTAATTATTTATATTTTTACAACGAAGCATAATAAATAAAATATTGTTATCAGAATTTGACAGTAGCCTCTTCTGAGAAGTTGACACAGCTTAAGCCTAGTTCTTAGTACGCGTTGTCGTTGCATGGCGTCATTGCATCTATTTTAAAATTATAATCGAATGTAGAATGCAACATCTGAAACATGTTTCTTATGACACTTAAGTTGCCAACTTATGAATTTATTGCAATATTGAAGTTATACATAAAAAGAGTAAGCTCCTTACATAACTAGATAATATACCCACTTTTTAGAATATACAAAATAATATTTACTTATTACGTTATATATGTACACAAGTAATATTTTCTTAAATTCCACCACCAGTTTCTTAGAAGTTATGCAAAACGCTGTAGGTAAACTTTAGAAAAAATATTGACTAGATTCGAATGTTATTTCAACTTATTTACATCATCTCCAAACCGAGAATAAATATTATAATCTATAATAATTTGATTGACATATTTATACTCGTTGAAAAGACCAACGGCCATTAATCCGTTGGCGGGAACGGACGCGTGTCCGTTAAATTAGCACCACGTTTATAACCGTCCACCCCCACGAAATACAAAGAGAAAACTTACTACGATCTGATAAAACACATATGCTTAAACATTAACCTTATAGTTTAAGCTGAATAGTTTGATAGAATCGTATTAACAACATAATATATATTTTTATTAATAGAAATATATGCGACAAGCAACTAATATTAGGTACTTTACCAGTAAATTTTTCCTTATGGGGTTCCCCAGCTTGATGGTACCATGAGGTATATAGGTATTGATTGTTCAGTGAGGTTATTTATGTTCTTGAAAAAGCAAGCAAGAAATAATAATTGTTTTGTTCGATTTATCAATAGTGACAAAGAAAAAATATCTCACGTACAACATGTAGGTAAAAAATTATTACGTTCTATTTTTTAAATTTTGGAGTTTTGAAAATACTACGTAAAACTATTCTTGTACTGAAATATAACAAAATTAAAGATAAAGAAAGTGATTTGTTTTCAGGTAACTAATAATATATAATTGTCGATAAAAATATTAAACATTTTACTAATGGCGGAATTTAATAACTACAAATTATGATAAAAACTTTTCATTATCTAACATTTAAATAATTTATTGCTTCAAATATAAATTAAATTATTAATAATAATAACTATTAGGTAAGTTAATTTCAACAGAGTCAAGATTTTCCCAGTCAACCAATAAACGGTTATCATTGACAACGACCTCTAAAAGGATGTTCTAAATTAGAATTATTAAAGTTAAAGGAATTATACATATATATACGAGTATAATTTATTTTTAAAAATAATAACAACTTTATATTTTATTCATATAAATATAACGGTAGTAGTTTATAACACTTATTTACCCCATAGTTTTTTACCCCAAAATGGAACAGCAATTGCAGTTCGCAAATTTTCAGCATCTGTTGACATATACAGTTAAGAAGAGATAAAAACCAAATTCGCAATTTTAGCAAAAAGAATGCAGATCTGGTTAATTTTTCTGTGACAGCAAAAACATTAACATTTTATTGTAATATTTTTTCTTCCATTTAGCTACTGTAATAGCCGCAAAAAACGCTAATCTTTTACTTCTATTACTAAGTATCAATTTTCTACGCACCACTTGAGTTAGAGAAATTCTAGTTTATTTTAATTTATAAATTTAATAAATGAGATTATAGGCTATATAGACAGTAATGTCTAAATGTTGTTAACTCTAAGCTGTGCTTTTGTTGCTATATTATTACTACTATTCTTTATATTCTGATACCTTTGTTATAGGTTTATATTTCATACAATATGTCGATAAAAATATGGATAGAATTAGACCAAATTGTCTTTAATAAAGTTACAGTCACATATTAACATCTACGACGGTGATATAAGGTTTAAATCCGTATTGTTTATCGTAATTATAATACTATTCAAGTAGGGACGTGGAAAATTTTAAATAGAACCTAATTGTTTTTTCAGCAAGGAATTCTCTGTCTCCTTTATCTGCTACAATTCGAAATGTTATCATAACACCTAATATAAATTTAAGAGTAAATTTTATACCTCAATAATAATCATTGTCATATTCAATATAACGAGAAATATAAAATATGGTTGATTACAAAAATAATAGAATAAAACATTGTAAAATACTCTCATAATTGCTCCTGGTTATCTTGGACCCGCATTCGCCATCTAAGCAAACTGTAGGTACATTCTCATAAGGGACATTACCCTGCCTTATCAAGCCTTTCTCCTGCATTCTTGCTGCAAGCTGCGACTCGAGTAATTTGTTATAATAGTTATTTATAACATTATCAGCAAGTACGATGATATATCACATATCTAAACGTCAGTGGAGACAGAGTTTTAAGAAGTATTTGCACTAGATAATTATGATTTATGTTTCCTGTAGCTTACTAATTTCTATTTTTACCGACGACCGCTAGTAGTATTTCGTACCTTTGTTTTCAGCTTTATATATCCCGCGTTAAGCGGGGTAGGCAGAAGGAACCTCCGTTAAGATACTCCGCTCTCCACTTTACGCCAAACTGGAGGCATTGTGTGTTGAGTGGCGGAAACCAGATCAAGTAAATATATTAATATTAAATATTTTACTTCTTCAAGTGATAATAGAAGCCAAAATAAGTAAGTCTCTTAATTTAATTCACTAAAAAGAATAAGAATAACTCCAAATATAAATTTAATTATTCAATGCATACAAAACATATTACCAAAATTATTATACTACTTAACCTACAGTGAGGTATAATATAATATTTGTTTGCCTTTTATTGCCTAAGTACCATTTTGGGAAATATAATAAGAATTATTTTAAAAGGAGCAAATATATATACACGGCGCCAGATTTCTTATCTTAACCAGATCGTTGGAAGTTACAATTTAGTATTAAAATCAATATTAGTCGTCCCTTGTTCATCTCAATGCGAATAATTGAATTAGCTTTCAAGAAGATTTGATATACTGATAACTCGAGATACTTTAATCTGTTGTGATATTAAATTTTAATTTATAGACAATTTTTTTATATTTTTACTGAATTAACTTAACCTTATTGTGTTAATGTTATTGAAATTTCTAAAAATGTATACTTTTTTTTCTACAATGACCTATGACACTACTATCTACATCCATGTTACTGAGGTATTTTAACGCGTTTGTATACAAATATCTATATAAAAAATAATTAATGTAATTAAAAAAGCTTTCACCATTTTATGTCGCTATTATGTCACGAGTTTATATTTAATGTTTCCTTATTTTTGTGTGTTATAATAAGGTGTGACTGAGCGCGGTAGACGTGGGTTCGATTCCCACTTATAGCACTGCTGTTTAAAAAATATAGGTAACGGAGAACCGAATTATGTATCACTTTATAGTAAATCTCTACAACTAAAGGATAGGAAAACGTAAAAATAAACAACTAAATTAACGTTAATATACAAAATTAACTTAACCAAAATACAATATTTTCTATGAAATAGTAATAATAATATCGATAGCACATGTCTGTTATGCAATAAACAGAAATATAGGGTGTCCCTTCTCGCCCCACTTGTTACGTCGATACTGTGACAGTGTGGATGACATTATGGATTTCCAACTTTGTAAACGCTGTATTAAGGAAAAGTAATACAAGCGAGTGTTTTTTACGGATCGCTGTAAGCGCCGCATTGTGAAGCTGACACACCGACAGGCAAACAATAGGGGGCTGCATTACGGATCTACTCGTACTAACCAAGTTAAAACATTTTTATTTCATCTAGTTAAAAACATCAAATGGGGAACAGTGTCTTAACACTAAGTTCCTTCTGCCTATCCTACTCTGTGTGAATTACAGCGTGAAGCTGATTTAATTTAAACAAAAAAAACATGTATAATATGAAAGAAAATGAATATAATTATCTAACGATGGAAAAACTCGATTGCTAATGATAATACCCGAGCTATAGAAACAAAAAAAAATAATAACAAACCATCATCTGACCGAGAACTGGTTTGTCGGCGGATGAGGCCTCACCATAGAAATAATGTGAGAAGCTTCCTTTTTATTGCGTGTAGAAAGAATATACCTACGGATAAAGTTTTAATGACATTTGAAAACTACTTATAAAACTTTCCGATTTCGTCCAATAACATTATAAAGCGATTAGTTAAGAACTCGTAAATTATAGTTGCATAATTACTTTTTATTGTATCTAATTATTATAATTAACAAAAAATATATACTTAAGAAATAAAAAATAAATATTATTAACAGTATTGTATATTTAGGATGAATTTATTAAATAACTTAACGAACAAATATTAGCTACGAAAACAAAAATAACTTTGCCTACCTCCGCAAACAGCAATTAGTGCACTGGCACAAACCGGGCCGCCAAAAACAAACTCAATGTCCCTCTATTTGAACACGAACACCATGTATATAATATACGTTATATATAGATGTTCAAATAAAGTATAATTTTCACTAGTTTCAACACACTTGCTGTCACAATTGGCGACGAAGCGAATAAATAATAATTTCGACGGACCACACGTAAGCTCGAAACGACCGTCCGTTTCCGACTGACTGGAGGCGGACCGCGTTCGATGGGAACGGTTGTATTGCGAAGCCCGACTAAGCTTCGTACACTATGGGGTGAATTTAGCAACTTTTTAACGTGAGCTTAGCCCGGGTGCATATCAAATTAGCTTTTTGTTAGCCCTAGCCCCTATGTAAGCAGTGGCTATTGATTTTATAGTTCCATTATTTATATTGATTTATTTTAATTTTATAATCATTGTATTAATAATTTTAATTATTAAATAAATTATTCATTTAGTTAATTGGTTAATATACATATTATCTAGTATTACTCTAGGAATGAGAAATGAAAGCTTTCATATAATCCTCAAAATAAATACGAAATTACTAAGCGTAAATTATTAATTAACAGACGATAATAATTAAATAATATTTAAACTGCATTAAAGTAATAAAATACAATCCTTAAATCAATATTAAATCAAAAAGAATCAAAATAAACAACAGCGTTTTATTAATAATAAGTAGTATTTTTAAGCGACGCGTGTGACTAAACTGCTTGCCGGTGCCCGGATGCACCACATGTGCAAATCGCAGATCTTTTGTTTTGACGTCACTATCCACTACAGACTCGTACCCGTACATGTGCACCACAGATAATAAACGCATCCATCAATGTCAGACAATGCAAAAAGATCGGCGGTCTGCTTTTATTGTGGCTGTGCTTTTTATACCTTTATCCTATCAAATAATCTAATGTTATTTTTTTTGTTTTTATTACCAATTTCAGATTTTATTATTGTAATATTTTTTTTTGTTTAAAATGTTATAATGATTTTCAGGTTCTAAATATTTAGTAAATACGTATAAACAAAATTAATTTGGAAAGTAGTAATCTTTTCCCGCCGTTACATTGCCGCGTTGCCAAGTAGATATGTATGTGCCGACCGTGCATAGAACTTTTTAGAGAAGACGCGATTAGCGTGAAAATTTCTAAAGGATCTTTAAATAATGTGTAAAATGTATAAAAAGCCAAACAAAATATTTATTTGTTTATATATCTAGAAATTCATCTTTCAATCATCTTCTTTTTTTTTATAACGATACTGTGATAGTGAAGTAAGAATGTGTAAATGTAAACCCGGAAGGTTGTCGGAACCGTGTCACCTTCACTCTATTAATATTATATAGCCAGCGCAACCAATGAATCATTATTAGTCATACGTGGTTATTTTAATCATAACATTATTAGATTGAAAAATTGAACCTACTTATATAACTAAGCCCCTTTCTTTTTCCTCAAAATTTTTTTTCTATAAATCTAAAGTATAGAATACGATGAGATTGGAAGAGTTTAAATATTATATAAAATCTTCGATAGCCATATTTAAAAAAATACAGGTTAATAAACAATAGTAGCGAGAATAAAAAAAAATTAAGTACCTAATTTTTATGCCGATTTTGATTTTTGAGATCAGTTGTGAGTGTGACGCAGGAGTACAAAGTGTGAATTTGAAACATTTATTTTATAAATTAAAATAATATATATTTCAATTAAATTTTTATAATAACATTTAATTTTTATAATTTCATATCTTGGCTGTGGAATTGAGGGTAAGCGGGGCACGGGTCCAGAAATCGGGAAAGTGGGGAACGGAAAGTCTTAACACTTGAGTTCCTTTGCCTACCTCTGCGGTTTGCGGGATACAGTGTGAAGCTGATTAATTATTAATTTTTAAAGTACTTCATACGCTCCTTAGTTATAAATGCGTTCAAAATAATATGACATCACATAAAAAGAATTTGAAAATAACCAAAACATAACAAGTAGATAAAATTATCGCGTCGCCTATCAACCACATCGATATCTACGCTGTTATCATTAACCTGCATTAATGTTTAAATAGGTCAAGTCCCCTTTGCTTGTTGATATTTAATACGGGTCACTAGAAGATAAAAATGATTCGCGTTCTATTTTACGCGCTTAATGTCATGGAGTGTTTATTTAAGTGCACTTTAAATATTTTTTATTTTTTTGCAGGGTTCCGTATCGATAGAGTAAAAATGGAACCTGGACAAAAGATGACACTGTCTTTTGTCATTTTTATAAATCATGAAGTTAGAACTAAATTGTTTTCATAAATCGTTAGTATATAAACAACACTTATTTGGTAAATAAATATCAAAATGATGTATGTATATATATTATATGTATGTATTTTATTTATAGAATATATATGTAGTTTATATATATATTATTGTATATTTATATTTATAGATTTAAATATAATATTTTTCTGTTATGCACTATACTCTCCTCGCTGTTCCACAGATATCCACTTCCACTGGTAGGCTGGAAGAGATTTCTTTTAGAAATAAGCCCACCCTTGTCAACAAAATTTTTCTTCTCTTAAGTTTCTGTATTTTGTTTTGTGCAATAAAGAATATCTATATAAAAAAACAAAAAAAAATATGCTTTTTGAATTCACATAATATAGTTTTTATTAATACTAACTCTCACAAACATGATAAACAAATCGCTATTCATTCAAACTACGGCGATTTCATGAGTTGCACGTATTACGTATTACGTACACATATAATATTTTTTTATTACCTTTCCTATTCATTATTTTCATTATTAACTTTCTGCGTTCCATAAAAAATCCAGGGATCTTCAATTAGTACACACCTGTATAGGTACTTCTTATACTTAAGAATAACATAAATACTTAAATACTTAACAGACAAAAAGTGAAGTCTGTATACATCATATAATCAAGAAAATGATATTTTTCTGTGATTTTTGACCCAGAACTATTGATAAAGCAAGTCCCACATTTTTTAGCTTGACGCTGTATCCCATACATAGCAGGGAAGGCAGAGGGAACCTGGAAACCTAGTGTTAAGACACTACGTTTCCATTAAGATACTTCTGGTCTCGCAACAGATAACTGAGCGAGGAAATATATTTTTTTAATATTTTCTTGAGTTTTAATCGAACCCAAAACCTGCCTGCTTCANCCCGCTGTTTCACAGATATCCACTTCCACTGGTAGGCTGGAAGAGATTTCTTTTAGAAATAAGCCCACCCTTGTCAACAAAATTTTTCTTCTCTTAAGTTTCTGTATTTTGTTTTGTGCAATAAAGAATATCTATATAAAAAAACAAAAAAAAAATATGCTTTTTGAATTCACATAATATAGTTTTTATTAATACAAACTCCCACAAACATGATAAACAAATCGCTATTCATTCAAACTAAGGCGATTTCATGAGTTGCACGTATTACGTATTACGTACACGTATAATATTTTTTTATTACCTTTCCTATTCATTATTTTCATTATTACCTTTCTGCGTTCCATAAAAAATCCAGAGATCTTCAATTAGTACACACCTGTATAGGTACTTCTTATACTTAATAATAAAATAAATACTTAAATACTTAATAGACAAAAAGGTCTGAAAGTCGGTACATCATATAATCAAGATAATGATATTTTTCTATGATTTTTGACCCAGAACTATTGATAAAGCAAGTCCCACATTTTTTAGCTTGACGCTGTATCCCATACATAGCAGGGAAGGCAAATCTGAACCTGGAAACCTAGTGTTAAGACACTACGTTTCCATTAAGATACTTCTGGTCTCGCAACAGATAACTGAACGAGGAAATATTTTTTTTTACTATTTTCTTGAGTAGTAATCGAATCTACAACCTGCCTGCTTCAACAACTTCTTTCTAAATAATGAAAATTGCCATATTTTCATCAACTAAAGAAGCTTGAGAAAACGTCATATACATATTTACCATTTAATATGCGTCTAACAGTTAAACAGCCTGTACAAGTTAATAGGAGTTGTTTCGAATATAAAACAAGAATACCTTACACGAAAACAGATGGTGTACATTAATTATTGTTAAATAAGAAATTGACACTGACCTAAAATATATCTATTATTATTTTGGTTATAATATACGTCGTAGGTGTTGTTCGAACCTGTTTTACTACAAAAAGCAGCTAGCGTGACTAATATTCTATAATCACGGCCATATGGCCGTGATTATAGAAAAAACTACTACGCTAATGACAAAATATTTTTTTTATCATATATAACGTGCATATAAGGAATGTAATCTAATTGTAAATGCGTCATATCTAGACAAAATAAAGATTTTTTGTTTATTTATCTTCTTTTTGTTGAAATATTTCATGTAAAGTAGCATACTTTATTGCTCGCTAATAACTAATTAGACACAGAAATAAGAATTAACATAGATTTGTTTTTTTTATAAGTTTTATGCCGTATTCCGCAAACAGCAGGATAGGCAGAGGTAACCTAGTGTTAGGACACTACGTTCCCCATTTTTCGAAGAATTGGAGTTATTGCGTGTTGAGTGGCGGAACTCAACACAGCGCTTTTTCCCGCTACCAGAAGAAGAAATGAAAATATACATTTAAATAAGTATTTAATTTCTTCGACTGGGGACTGAACCCACAACTAGTCGCGCTTATAACACGCACACGTGCGCCACCCTGCGCCCCCACTGGCCTCAACTGGCATAAAGCTTTAGACTGGCATAGATTTGTTAATATTATGTTCGTAATAACATTTGTTTATTAAAATAGAAAAGAAGGATATATACTTTTATTCAGGCAGACTTTAAAGCTAGGTTACTAAGAGTCTCACATTTCGCAAGGTGTTACAGGTCATAGAATTTTTATTATCACACCATTACACAAGAGCATATACCATGTACCTGCTGCCACACTGTTATGTTGTCAGAACCTGCCCCATTATTATTAATATTAAGAAATGTTTCATTTATTACTAACCTTTATGGGTTACACATTTGCCAAGTCCCCTACCACGAGAATACATAAACAACACAACGTGTTGAACGGCGACCTAAATGGAACCTAACCAATAGATATCTATAAAGAGAAAGTGATGTATCACTTCAAATTATGCAAGCGAAGCGTGGGCCTAAGGATGTTATTGACCGGTTATATAAGCGGACTAATTTATTCTTTTTCTTATTAGATCAAACTAATTGATTTGTTCGCGGTCGTTCGTGAAATTCACGATGAATGCTTTTTATGTTTGCCGGTGTGATGTATTGTAGAGTAACTTAGTAGGCATGTGTTAATAGGTTCGGGTTTTCTCTCGATGTTGTGTAATATTTGGTATATGGGGCAAATACGTTAATTTATTTAATAAAAATAATTTAAATTTAAAAATTATAAATTAATTTATTTAATAAAAATAAATTTAAGTTATGTCAGATATACAAATTGTGACTGTGAACGTGACAGATTGTGGGTTTGATGTCCGCTCGATGAATTTATATATTTAATATTTCCATTTATTTGCTCTGGTATAGAAATAAAATGCCTTCAGAATACAGCGGAATATGGGAAGCGGAGTGTATTAACACTAGATTTCCTTTGCCTACCACGCTGTATGTGGGATACAGCGTTGACTTATTTGTATAGTTGAAAAAATGAAAAATGTTTCTAAATGATATTTCTGTTTAAACTTAATAGCTTAAAAAAAAATGTATGATGGTGCTATAATATAGATACCTACGTACATTTTATTACCTTCGTAATGAAGAAATTTTATAATGTTTTTAATGTAAAAATCGGAAATCATAAAATATGAATTTATACGAAATTACTTAACATAAAAGCCAGATATCGATATAAGCCGGGACTTCAAAGACTTATTCTTCAAACAAGTAGCAGACGGAAACCTCGCACTTGAGTCAATACTGGAGTTCAAGTACCGACTCCGGGTGTATGGCTTCACAGAGCGAAACTAAAAACTCTTTCCTTCGAATCCTTCGACGCCTTTCCGAGGATCCTTTTCATGCTTTAATGTCTTTTATAGGTCTTAGGACTGTAGGACTTCTGTATATCCAAATTGAAATAAAAAGTACTTAAGTACCTAAAGTAATTTAATGTGCCTAGTACCGTTATAATTTTCTTTCAATATATATGTTCCTAGCATTTGATGCTTACATTTCATTGCATTGCATTTCTCCACTGATATTTGTACCCATAATGTTAGGATACATCTTCAATTATAAGAAAACTAACATTAATTTGTCATATATTAAAAAGAGTCAGGAAAAAAATAAACTACGCTAAAAACTGTCATCGCATATGCACATACATTTAAGCTCAAGCTTATAATAGTGCCTCAAACATACATATTACATTCATCCCCTACCTTAATCACCCTGTTTCATATGTGGTACCTGTATTTTGGATTGTACTACCGCCTTGATTGTAAAATTTTAAACAAAAAATGGAAGTATTTATTATTTTCATTTATTCGCTCCACCAAATTTGTATTTCATCTTAATCAAAATCTATCTATAGAAGGTATCAGACTTATTTAGACTTATTTAGATTTAAACTTATTAGAAGATGATTTTTGGAATTCTTGTCAATATATATATAAAAGGACTTGTCCTCACTGACTGCCGCACAGCCGTAACCACTGATGATAGAAATGTAAAATTGTTGAAAAGATTTTTACTTTCGTATTCTGGACATCCACTAAGGGATTTTGAAAAATTTCAACCTTAAAGGGGTGAAATAGGGGTTGAAAGTTTGTATGGAAAAAATGTAAATCGGCACCGATTTTTATAAAATTTTAAATTTAGATTTTTAAAAATATTTAATTGAACATGTGTTTCATCGTTTTCTAGAATTCTCCTTCAAAGGTTGCAAAAAAGAGGTTGAAAGTTTGTATGGAAAAATCTTTAAATGGCCACCGATTTTTATAAAATTTAAAACTTAGACTCTTAAAAGTATTTAATTGAACACATGTTTCATGGTTTTCTAGAATTCACCCCCTAAGGGTGCAAGTAAGGGGTTGAAAGTTTGTATGGAAAAATCTGTAAGTCACCACCGATTTTTATAAAATTTGAAATATAGACTCTTAAAAATATTTCATTGAACACATGTTTCATGGTTTATTAGAATTCACCCCTAAATAAGCAAGCGAAACTGCGCGCGTGCGCTAGTTATATATATAATAAGGATATTAATATCATATAATTTAACTATAAACAAATCCATGCATGCTTATAAATTCAAAGTCAAGCTTGGAAGATCAGATAAAAAAGATGATACCTTATACAATATATAACAATCTAAGCGATCTGAATAATAAAAATCGACGTGCCTTTGTCTTGATATTAAAAATTACAGCATAAATTACGTATACTAATATACGTTCTTGGTTCGCTGCCCTCGTCACGTAATCCAAATGTTATTTTGTGCCTGAGCAGGTAAGGTAAGGTGATGGGAAAATCTGCATATTATATTGTATTTTGAGGCCATTCGTGGCGCAGGGGCAAAAGCCCGACAGGTTGTGGTTTCCCCCCTGAGGATATGTAATATTGAATATTTTCATTTCTTTGCTCTGATGTCGAGGCAAAAGCGCGGTGTTGAGTTCCGCCACTCAACGCGCAATGCCTCTAGAATTCGGCGGAAAGTGAAAAGCGGAGTGTCTTAGCACTAGGTCCCCTCTGCCTACCCTGCTATATGCAGGTTACGGTGTGAAGCTGAAAAAAAATCTGAATAATAAAAATCGACGTGCCTTTGTCTTAATATATAAAGTTACAGCATAAATTATATACGTCCTTGGTTCGCTGCCCTCGTCACGTAATCCAAACGTTATTTTGTGCCTGAGCAGGTAAGGTAAGGTAATGGGAAAATCTGAATATTATGTTGTATTTTGCAACATCCTGCGAACTCGTCCCGCCTTTATTACTGTGACCTAAATAAGCAGCGTGCTTTTGAGTATGTATTGTTAAAACAGGATGCCTGGTAAAAAATCCTATGAAACCTGACTCCATTGTTCGATATGGAATGTATGGAATTAATTAAATAGCATTTTTTTATTATGAAATGGATGTTTTAAAATGTTGTTTAAGTGGTTCATTAGTAGAGACGCAGGACACAGTTGTATTAAGTCCAAAGTTTTATATGGGAAACATGTGGAAATGTTATTGGAAAATGTATAAAATTTCATTTATTTTTCTATGGAACCTTAAATACTCTATAAGATCATGAAATATATAGCTTAAGTGAAAGATAGATAATAAAGTAAATGAACTTTATATATTTAGAACTTTGTCAGTCGAGGCTGATTCTGGCGCAGGCACACAAGCATGTGGCTGTGGGTTCGATTTCATTTCTTCGCTCTGGTCCTCTGGTGTCGAGGTGATGCGTGGCATCGAGTTCCGCCACTAGATGCGTATTGCCTGCTGAATTGGGCGGAGTGGGGAACGGAAGTGTCTTAATGGGAACGGAGTGTTTCAACACTAGGTTCTCAGTTTTCCACTGCCTAACCCTACCACCTAAAAAATATATTAAACTACACCAAGGGTTTCAGGGTTTCATAAGCTTAGTTTTTAGTAAATTCGTATTTATCGCTCTTACCCCCCCAAAATGCAAAGTCACGATTGTCTTAGTTAGGAAGTAAATGGGTGTGCACGGACGCGTGAAGCCGCATTCAGCAAGGGGAAAAGACAAAAGCTATGTAATATGATATTAATTTCTTTTTAAATTTCGCCCTACTTCTAGAGACGACGAATAAATAAAATTCTAATCAGTATTTGTAGGACCGAGCTCAAGAGAAATAAATATATATATATATATATATATATATATATATATACTGTAATGTAAAATACTTTGTTTGTTTAGTTTTAATTTTATTTTTTAAAATTATTTTTTTTATTTGGACACTGAAAGTATATCTTTTTACTTAACTAGGTATCTACGTGAAATATTATACGCGTCAGTCTGTAAGCATTCTAACTACGGCTTCCTTTTGTGAGTACCAGGAAATTTAGAATTAATTAGTAAACATCAGTCAAGCTACTTTTATTACAATATAAAATTCACTTTATGCACTGCCAACGTGAAAATAAAATTGAAACTTAAAACTAAATAATTTTGGCATATGCCATTTGTACTTAAAAGATCAGAGATCATACTAATTAATATCCATAACAATAATAAAAGTGTACTAAATAACTTTTTATATAATATATAATAAAAGTGTATAACTTTTTTCGGGTCCAAGTATTTTTGTGTGGTTATTTTGTATGACAGTAGTCTATCGATATGGGGCTCATAATCACCATTTTCAGACAAATACCGCGCAGCCATACAAATGTCAAATTTTTATTTTTAATTTTCCTATCTATTTCTGATATTGTTTTCCCCAATGAACCCGGCGTTAAATGCTATAATATAAATTCTATTTTTTATTTAATTTTTTGGTTATTTAGAAACATTAAGTGGTAATAAGTTATATTTAATGTTTTTTTATAAGCAGAATGTAAATAAGTTTTATAAAATGGAGAAAGACTCGGTATGAATATTTAGGTTATGTTTGACACGTGTCGCTGCGGTAAGGGTGATATCGGATTCCCAGCTATCTCCTTACCTACTGATTGTGCTCCAGTTGCTTAACAGGCACTGCACTGTAGCGGGAAAAATTAAAACAATATTTTTTTACTACCATAGGGTTGACAATATACACTTTTGTATAAAGTATAATACACGTTGCTATGGTTACGCGTATTTAACGCATCAATTGGTTCTCTAGTATAATTCAATGAGTATGACACTTTGTTTAAATGAATAAAATTTAATTATATCTCAGTAAATGAATAAAATATATACATTCCTGGAACTGGAAATTACGGAATTTACAGTCAGACATCCTTAATGCGTTATCACAGTATCATTCCCATAATATATTGTATGTACAAATAGAGTAAACAATTTTTTGCCAATAAAACTGATTACGTTAATAGTTTTTTTTTTTAGCTTCGAATTGTATCCCGCCCATAGCAGGCTAGGCAGAAGCAATCTGAGAACCTAGTGTTAACATACTCTGTTACCATTAAAACACTTTCACTTTCCCCATTCCGCCGAATTCTAAAGTCATTGCGTGTTGAGTGGCCGAACTCAACGCCACGCTTTATCTATCAATATCGATTCATAATATTAGTAAATAAAATCTTTTTCTTATAAGTATACAAAGCAAAAATGTTACGTAAACTAATAAATAAACAGTGACACCAGTTGTCGACTTTCGATCAATTCGCCAAGGCTAAAGATGTCGGCGAGGCAAACATTTTAGCTCTAAACGCGCGGCAGACACGGAATGACGTTCAAAATTGTATTAGGTATAGTAGAAGCTATTCTTTCACATAGGCAAGGTTATCTAATCATACCTGGCAGGTTAAAACTACTTCGGGCTCAGTGGAGCTTAAAATAAGATATGGATAATTAAATTAGTAACTATTGTTGTTAATTAGAGTATGGAGTTCGAATTTGTGTGGTATGTACAGATGGCTATGTCATGTTTTTGAAGAATTTAATTTAAATATTTGGTTGTAGAATTTAATTGTAAGGGAATCTGAATCCACTAAATTTAAAATTTTATTTTTTACATTGTAGAAAGAATATTTTACTTAAGTAACTTTAATATATAAATTAAAATATTTTAGAGAGGAAATTTAAGTATTAACTATTTATTTTTTACAACGCAAAATTGAAGAGCACAGTGCGGAAGTATGTAGGTACGCATGCCACATGAAATTCCCATCTAGGTCAATAAAAATAAATAAAAACCAACCTGCCAGTATTTTTATAGCTGGGCAAGCGGGATATATCGAAATACAGGATATCAAGTGAAGAGAAATTCCCGGTACACAGCATCCTTTATCTAAAATGTTTTTCAGTTTTTAAACGTTACCGGCAGCAGCTGTATCCTCTAAGCGTTTGTTTTGTGTTTTGAGGATTAAAAGGCTTCTGTTTAAATATTTTCTTAATGAATTAAAAATGTGACATCGTGGCGAATTATTTGCAAAATTTACGAGCGTTGTTTATAGGCTGGGACTGGAGCGATGACTATTACTCTATCTCACCGTGTCCTACCAGAGCAAGAAATTTCATTAGAAAATATTAAATATTTCATTCCCACGAGCGATAATCGAATCCATAATCGTCGCTTTATACATCTGCGCCAACACGGCCTCATCAGTCTGCCTGTAATCTATTTCTAGGTCAATTTTAATTTTTAACATTTATCAATAAAATGAAAACACGTATTAATTATAGTTTTAATAAATTATAAAAAAACAATGGTTGTATGAAACAGAATGGGTTCCACATTACAATACGAAGCGCTCTTACATCCAATATGTCTATTTTGATCCCTAACGCTTGATCTATTTCTGTCCCTACATAGGAAATAAGTCAATCAGAAATATTAATCAACTCGGACAATGTTCCATCTACAGGCAGCTCTTCTAGCTTCTACGGCGTGTGTAATAGAAAAATGTATTTTACCATTTCCCATAGCAATTAGGTAGACTTTGTTTCTTTAGTTGTGGAGATATGTACGAGTATATTGTTCATACATTCATTGCTTAATAATGCCTAATGGATATAGTATTTGGTGTTATAAATTACATTTATGCAGGTAAGCCACTGACGTAGTGCAGATTATAAGTATTTTGGGGTCCCGTAGGCAAATGGTAAAAACCGCGTATAATTTCGCCATGTCTGTCTGTCCGTATGTCACGGTTATATAATAACCGTGACGCGGAGACTATGATCCTAACTATAGGGTTGAAGTGGTGTACGTTATGATTTATGAACCGCCAGAGCTTAGAGCCAGTCGAATCGCAGAGGCACAAGCGAGCGACTGTAAAAGCGGGGGTTATGGGTTCAAATTGTCATGTTCTTCATTTTATTATTATATTTATATTTATTGAACTAAAAAATACATAAGTCATACAAAATTAAAAGGTTAACTAATCTTTCAATTTTGTGTTACCCACAAAGGGCTTATTTCTAAGAGAAATCTCTTCCAGTAAAGTGTCAACCAAAGGAAGTTATATCTATATACCTTAATATATTATACCTTGTTTTATTACAAACTAATGAATAACATGTCATAATACTATTGCAGCAACCTCTATTGTGGTATAAAGTAATATTCTAAATATATGTGACTGCTCGCATCACCATCTATTGAGAAGTTATTACAACTTCCGGAGCTAAATTTGTATAGTACTAAAATAAACCGTATTCTAGTGTATAAGAATTTGGCTAGGTGGCGTTTCTAAAAATTTGAAATTTCAAATAATGTAATAATTGAGATTTACTGTACAAGTGTTTTCTTTTCCCTAAAACGATTTCTATTACATATTCAATTAATAAACAAAGTTATATAAAATATAGTAACAAATGAAATATGAATGTAAAAAAATATATTGTGGTGCACTTAATGGTTTTAGATTGAAATCCTTGAAATATTTAAATTATTGTCTTTGGTCTACTTTGGGTAACATGTGATTTTTAGGATGAACACACAATGTTTCTATATGTGTTTATACACAAAATATTTTATTCGATTGCGAATATTTATAAAGATATAGGTTTTTTTAGCTAGCTTAGAGGAAGAGGTAAGCTAGTGTTAAGTTCCGGGTTCAAAGCATTGCATGTTGAGCACTTGCTTTGTCTCATTACTCTCGCTTTACGTTATAACATCTTCAAAACAGAGTAAAAAAGAAATATATACCATAAATAATAGTAAAATATGCCATAAATAATCGTAGGTACGTTATGAACGTTGCAATACTTCAGTAAACATTATTTCAGTAAAATCAACATTCAGATGCATTTTAAAACTAATATTGCTCAACACTTTTAAGATGGAAGAAATAGGAGCAATTTCTCGCGTCATTGGCAATGCTTCCGATTGAGTCTAGGCGTCTCTTCGCTTTGCCCATCTATCACGCCGTGAAATGCAAAAAAAAACACGAGCTTACTGACCCGTTCCATTTCCATTTACAGAATGTTCTTCTTTATCTCATCCATGTAATACTTTTCAACTCATCTGGGTAAAGCACGCCGTGGCTAGAGTACTACAGATAACGTTTTTCTGAAAGTGAAATTTCATTTATAAAAAATGCGGTACGATTTTAAGAATTGTAAGATTTCTTCTAGTAAAATTTGTTACGTTTAAAATAGTAAAATGTTTTCTTGAATATATTTTATATTTGAATATGTTTTTTTTTAATATTTTTTCGTCGCTTTTGGATTGTTGCGTTAGAAAATCTAACGACCTATGCGTTTATACTATAGACTCTATAGTGTAATGTATTCAACGATGTATCATTCGCCACTAAGGCCTAAGTTACTTTGTCGACTGACTGTCTTGGATTGTAAAAGCCACATGTATTCCGCTTTAAGAGATTAAATTGAAAAGTCTTAATCTCCGCGGTAACAACGTTTTTATATTTTTATTCAACAAATATATCTTTAAGCGATATCTGAAACCCAATTTAAAATCTGCGTGTGCCGCGCAGCTGAAGCCGCTCGCGGAAATATTGGAACGGCAGTATAAATATGTATTAAAAATTACACCTGAATATATTGCTTTTAAGCATTTCAGCAGTTTTTATTAATACATCACAGAATGATTGCCTTTTGATGTAATCAGGTTCAATTATTATAATGCAAATTTGTATTCGATATCACTTTAATGTAGGTACATAAATAATAAATATATTTTTGTATGTATAGACTGACGCAGTCACAGTCACTCGTGCCGCAGGGGACAAGCGTGTCACTGTAAACGCAACAGATTGTGAGTTCGATTCCCACTCGAGAATATGAAATATTATCATATCTTCACTCTGGTGTCGAAATTCTTCAAGGATTGGGCGTAAAAAAAATTCACAAAAAAGTTTTTAGCATTAGTAACAAATTGGGCAAATTACAACAATTTAAATCCGTGCACAGACTAAAACAGGTTTACTCCCTAAAATCCGCCAAAGAAAACACATGAGCCATAAAATATAACAGCTCCCAAACAAAGAACTACATTGTCACATCGTATTTGGCGTAATGCTTAGAATGTTAAAGCGGAAGTTCCCGAAACTACCCCGGTTTTCGGGTAATCACCTCGGAAGCTCCCTCCGTGCGTACTGCTTCATGGCTCCGCGGAGGAATTCCGTACTGCCAACGAACATAAAGAATATATTTCATTTGACCTCTGAGCCGGCGAAGTTTGCTCTGATCCTTTTTATGAGGTCCCATACAACTGTCGTTATAGCAATGAATGTCGTGGATATGTGACATTTGTGTTACAATAGAGCGAACTTGAGTCAAGTATAAGCTACCTTTACCATAAAAAATGCATAATATATGGTGTAATTTAGATGTTTTTGTTTGGATAAAATGTTTTGGTAAAATTAATAATCTAAATTAATTTATTACGTTAATGTATGTATTTAGCATGTTTATTATACGAGTATGTATCCAGCACTTATCACGGCACTATTATGTATGAAATAAAATAACGAATAAATATTAAATATTGGATATATAAAATTAACAAATAGTTGCTGGTCTTTACAAAAAAATAATAACAAATGATATTTGGAAAGTATGTTTAATAGAGATAGAAGATAAGAAAAGGAAGTGGAAAAGCGTATGTAGATACCTTCGCTGCACTGACGATATGGGGAAACGTCAGCATAGCTGCGCATTTGGCCGTAGGTAGGTACACAATGCAGTGTGAAAAGAAATCCTCAGTAATAGACAACATTGATTCATTGATATCTTTATTCGCAGGACAAAACATATTAAAATACATATACATATAATATATGAATTCCATCAACATCAAATTAATAGTTAGTAAAAAATACAAATATACTTTTATATACACTTACTTTTAAAGTATCTGTAGGGAGATCCTTGTATTGCCGAAATGAAGAGTCCTTCGTATATTAACGTCTTTTCGTAACCGTCAGTTGGTTGTTATGGATCGTATGAATTACTCCCCAGGTCCACTTGTAATCATATTTTGATGGGATTTTTATTACAGCTCGCCCTATATTTCTTTATTGCGTAATTAATCTCACACATAAATAACAGCACGGCTTTGTTTTGTATGTTGGGGTCCTAGAAACATCTTAGAAATGTGTTAAGATAGATCTGTTATAAGAAATAAGTAGCTCATGCAAGACCGCAGAAAAAGGAAATTTTTAATTATCAAATTCTGGCGCAACGCAGCCAGCCCGCAGTCCCGTTTTGTTTTCCAATCGTGCAATAAAAAAAATTAAGATTTATAATTTAAGGATTTTGACAACCCGAGAAAGGGTGGAACTCAAAACCATAGCCAGCATAGTCCACCTCCTTAATAATTAGGGCCTTCATGTCTTATTGTATTTTTTTTATTGTCATTTCTATTAATTTTGGAATCTTAGTAATTCATATATAATGGCTACAGTGCGACTAATGTTTCTACACTCAATGAACATATAAGTGACTAGTATAGTATTTTTTATTTAAATAAGTACATAGTTAAAATAAATGCTAGGTTCTTTATTAAAATATAAATTCTTTTAAGTGCATTAGAAAAACCTTTCTCTACTAAAAATGTATTAATGGAATGCAGCTGGGAAACGTTACAAAGAAATGAATTTTTTCCGTTTGTGTTTAATTAACGTATTGGAAGTGTTTCTAATTAAGTAAACATCGGTTCATTATTTTGCTTGCTGTGAATGAATTTCTATTTAGAAGAAATAGAACAAATTTTAATTTATTATAGTTATTGCAAAAAAATATTATAATATTAAAGACGCAAAGTGTGACTGCAAATACGACTAGTTATGGTTTCGATCCCCACTCGAGGAAATGAAATATTTATTTAAATTTACATTTCCATTTCTTCGCTCTGGTGTCGGGACAATGGCAGTTCCGCCACTCACCCGCCAAGCCGCCAGAATTCGGCAGAAAGGGGGGAACGGAGTGTCCAAACACTAGGCTTCCTCTGCCTACCTTGCTGTGTGCTGGATACAGCGTGTAGCTGATTTTTTTATTATAATATAAACCTGAATCTATACTATAAAATTGAAAAGTTTGTTTGGTTGAACTAACTAATATCAGGAAAAACAGCATCGAATTTTAAATTTTTTATAATACATTTATAGCTTTAAGCTGTAAATATACTCGTAGCTACGTTTGTCTTACATTCAGATATCTTAGTTCTTTACTGCAATATTATATGACATTTTACATGAAACATACTCGTATATTTCATGTTTTAGTTTTGCTTGCGGATTTAAACAAGCGACTTCCGAAATGTTATCGTTAGGTACAAAGTCTTTGAAGGTGATCTTCTTGTGAAGACATTCGCTCGCTATCTCTTTGACATTCATCTAAGCATGTTTCTTAGGAGTTCATGAATTTGACATAATCTTATGCCTGTCTCTAAGAGCTAGACGCCAGATGAATATTTGATGGTATGTTTCCAGGCAAACTCGTTTTCATAACAATTTCTTTTAAAAACTTACTTTTAATTAAAATATTTAATGATAGTTGATTATAATTTTTCATTACATTCAGCATTACGATTTAATTTTAAGAAATTACAATTAGTCCAAACATAAACAAATTTATTTACTCAGAGTAAACACAGGGAGTCAAGTGTTACGCGTCTAACATTTGCCTTCCCACATTCCGATAAATATCAACCCTGCGCTTTATTTAACTGGGCGCGGAAATGAAACTAATTTAAATATTATCTTCCCCCAAGTGGAAATCGAACTCATAATCATCGCGTGTCAGGCAGACTCATAATATCATAGACTCATATTATTATAAAATTAGTTAATATCATTCAACAATAGAAACAATAAAGAAACATCTTAAGTTGACGATTTTTTAATTAAATAAATAATATACATAGCCACTACTTAAACAAGTATTATAATATGGGGATACATACACCTATTATAACTACAAGTTCTTACATACCAACTTTAAAGTCGGTTAAAATTAAAAATATATCGTGCAATATAAGATAACCTTTAAAAGTGACTGATGACTCAAACTTTGAATATTCTTAAGCAAAATCTAAAGTTGATACTTAGTTAAATTCAAATTGGGAAACTTTCAAGATTTATGTCCACAGTTTTAAGACACCTATTATGTCATCGTTGGTGGTTATATTTTTAAAAAAAATCTATTGTTTTCCCTTATTTCTGCATATATATTTTTTTAATATAAAAAGACCTATAATGTGTAAATATAACAAATGTAAAAACAAATTATTTTGCATTTTAACAAAGTTCAGTTAAAATCAAAACAATGACTGAAGAGTATGGGACATAGTATGCCTTAGCTATGGACGGAACAAATAATATTTTTTTAATGTTTTATCTAGATATTATTTTGAGTCTCGTTATCTTTTGCAGTTACTATCCCATCTAAAAACATAATAGTCAATTGAGAGCCGAATTAAATGTTAAAGTAATGCTATGTCAAAATGCTGGTTTTAAACGTTAATATAACAATAACTGTTTGTGTTAAATTGCTGAAATTTTATATACCACCATTTTATATACCAACTATGGGTATGGGTATTTTAAGAAATGTGCAGAATTTCATGGATTTAGAGGTCGTCCCGTACAAAATACACTAGCGCTTTTCCAGTTTTTCAAACTGGCTACACAAGCTGGCGCGTGCTTTGATTAATAAGTATATTTTAGTATTTTTCAAAAATGTTTATTCCTTTACCTATATCCTGTAATGATGTGAGATTTAGAGGTTTAAAATTAAATATGAGTGTTCTATATTTAGGTTTGATATAACATTACACAAAAGCATCTAAGTAGGTACAAGTATATACATCATAAACTTCAAAACAATTTCGTCCAAAGAGAAATACTGAACCTTAGTAACCCAATCTCATTTTAGATAAACGAGTTGTTCTTAATTTATAATGAGGCCTCGATGGGGAAACTTGCCTTGGTTAATTAGTTCGTAATTTGACTAGAGAATAAAGGTATACCTATTAAAAATCCTTTCAAAAATGATTACCACGAGATTTTTGCAAAATAATTAAGATAGCCGGTTCCAAAGAATCCAATTACCTGAGATTTCATTTCATGGATAGTTGGGCTCTAAGAAAGTTGCGCCTCGCAAGCATCTTTCGAGTATTTCTAAGTTTCAAAAGAGGGAACATTCGAGGGGATATCGAGGAAACATTTCTTTATATCGTTATTTATTGGAAATTGAAAGGTAACGAAGTTAGAATTGCGTGATTTCGTTAAAAGTTTTTATAAAAGATTCGTTTAGGTAGTACTTGTAGTATTAGGACAGAGAAATATTTTAAAAAGAGTGTTCGCAGCCAGCGGGGGGAGATAATGTGTCGGTTAATGGAGTGTCGCCGGTGCAGCGCTTTTGGAGTGCTGAACGCCTTCCACCATTATGGGATTTGTATCCGTGAAATATGATGGACTCGTAATGGCAGAAACTAAAAGATTTTATTTACTCTCAGCTGCGAAGTGCTTCACTATATAATATTTTATTTATTATATAAGAAGTAAATATAGGACAGTGAAATATATATAGCAGATATATAGAAATACTTAACTGTAGATATTATTATACATGTATATGTTTAAGAAGTATATTGAACATTGACATATAAATTAACATGATCTTGCAGGCGTATTTGACTATATACACGACAGTTGTGAGTTCGATTCTTCCTCATTGTTTAATATTTATTCTAATGTCATCAAAGCAATAAGCAGAGTTGGCTTGTGTTATACGCTAAAAACAATGTTTTGCTTATTAATTATTTAATTATAATTAATTTCAGATCAATTTACATAGCAACGTTGAAGATGTTGAACATACATTATATAAACGGGTAAGCTTAGTCATTAACCATTCCAACATTTATCGACTTATAATTATAAAATTAATTCACGTATAGCAGCTTTGATAACAATGTGGAAATAATATCAGCTTATACAAGAAGCGTATAATCTGATTACGCATGAGAAACCTCTCGCTTACAGAATACGGCAATGATCACGTTTAAGGCTCCACTAGATTTTGGCTAAGCTCCTTTGACGATGTCACCGCCACAAGGGAAACTATGGTTTTCGGGTCAAAGTAAACATAATGGATTTACGCTTACCTTTTAGAATCACTATCAAATATCTATGTATTACATTCGATAATTGGTGGTGATACTTGGAACAACCCTACAAATATAAGGAATTATTTTACTCTACATATAAGGCTATAGGGAATTATTGTTTGAAAGCTGGAATAAGATGCCATAATAGAGCCGTCGGCATGCATAGGGATTAACGTTATAGTGGTGGTTTTAGCTTTATAGTATATGTATTGTAGATTGAGATTGAGTTCCGCTATTGGACTCACAATATCATAAAAACTTAGTCGAATTTTCCCTAATATACTCAGCTTATTAAAAAAATCACAGAAGCCAGTCGTGGCGAATGGGCATAAAGTGTGTTGCAACATCGACTGGTTGAAGCTTAGATCCAGACTCGAAGAAATTAAATATTTATTTAAATTTATATTTCCATTTCTTCGGTCTGATGTCGATTGTCCAAGATTGACAAGAGTGAAGGACATACGTCCTAAATTGGACTCAGCAGAGGAAATTCCGCTTCACTAGATAACAAATCTCTTTTCCTATTAATAATTTTAAATTGCGCGCATCTATTTAAGTGTATGTTTTGACAATTTTTTAACAATTCTTAAATATATTTATGGGTAAATAAATATATTTAGTTTCAGTAAAATAAATATTCACCCTTTCATATATTTTGACAAATATTCAACCTTTAACATTAATTTAATTGATTAATTGTTTACCTATGGGTCATACACAAGTCGCGACCTGAATGTGTACGAAAAAAAAAAGTTAAATATTTGTTCAAAATCACCCTCATTTAATTCTTATAGATTAACCTAATACAGGAAATATATGAGACCAGATCATTATTCGTTTTTCAGAAAGATATTCGATGCATAAATTTTTTGATGACCATAGAAGGGACACAGTTCTACAGAAAGTATAAAGTATTAGTGCTACATGTATTTGTTTAGTTTCCTTCTTCTAATAATAATAGTATTGGTTAATAACGTCCTTGATTACGATATGATATCAATATTGTCACAAAAAAAATTAAAAAATCTAGTAAATGTCAGATTCATACGCATTCATAGCAGATTCCTTCAGTCTTAAAAATGTAAAGTAATAAGTAGAAGAAAAATATAATTTCTTACAATTACTGAGTAGCAAGCATATTAATCTATGTTTTCTTATCATTATTTGTTTGTTCATAATAGTTTCAGTTATTTTCTACATACCTCAACGGAACTAAACTCAAAATTTTTATTTAAACAATGAATAAATTTATAAACAATGTTAACGTAACGATAATGATGCTGTAACAAATACTACCCTCTTAAAACAATAAGAAAGAGTCCTAATCAAACTAAACAATATCTACTCAATAATAAATGGTCAACTATTTTATCGAAAAAAAAAAAGATAAATTTAAGTTTTCTTTGTCATTTTCAAAAAACTCTTTGTTTCTTAATCAGATGTTTAAGTAAGGAATCATGTCTCAAATTTGCAGAAATAGAACAGATGGATGTTGTCTTAAGTTGTAGCGACTGATAATCAACGAGTAGTAAAGAAAGACCCAAGTGTGTAAATAAAGATGTATTTTTAATCCACCAAAATGGATTGCTTGAACTTTTGATCCATATTTACAACAGTAATTTTCAGGGAATAATAATAATAAGACCGCAGGGCAGCTTGTAGCGAGCTGTTGGGGAGTGGCGACCCCACGGACCTCAGTCCTCCGGAGGGAAGTTGTAATGTATCCACCACTGGCTTTCATTTATTGGCTGGCAGAGTGGAACGCAAGCGCTATATGCTCAAAAGGGTGGGGAATCCCACTCACGAGCTCCTCGTGATGGTCAGCTCTACTGCTGCTTCTCTTTACACCCTTAGCTGACCACCCCGATGTTGCGCCCGAGGCATTACGCCGCTTTGTGGGGCCCATCTAGTGGGAAACGAGTCACCGTCCACCAACCATTCAATTTGAGACTATTGTAAAGGCGGACGTCCGGTAGTCTCATCCAATAGCCAGTCCATCCAAATTCCATTCCATAGTCCTAGTTTAGATTTCCATATTTTCTACTGTTCCTACGCATTAACTGGCGACCATCTCTGGGCAATTACCTGTGGCTGCCCAGCCATGGATCCCGGCTGATGCGTCACAGTAAAACATTTGTATATTCTCTACGTGTTGGACCTGTGTCCCCACGCAAGCCTTGCAAAGGACCGGGTTCTTTTGAACCCGTGAATCTTAAAAGAAAAACATAATAATAATAATAATATTTATTAAATTAATATTTCATACATAACAATAGCAACTTTAATCGGTTATAACTGCAGTAGTATTAACTGTGTTGCAGTTATTAGCTTCAGCCTCGCAGCCGGTGATGATTCAGAAGCTAATATGTAAATCATCAGCTGGTGATGATGATCAATGTTGATCAATGTTTTGTTTTATAGATATCATGGCACGATATAAATTAATAATAGCATCTTGTTTAGCTCTACTTGTCTCACGTCTTCGTTTTTCTTCTCTTCATTGTTTTTGCGCACCCCAGATCTATTTGAATAGGGCAATGTGGCTGGAACAATGTAAAATAAGCTAGCTAAGCTAAGATTTCGCTATTTAAGCTAATAACTTACACCACTTGGCACTTGTAAAATGCTATATGTTTAGTATAATCTGAAAAATTAGTCTACATTTAATTTTTCATGATAAATACGATATAATGATTTTATTTTGGTCATTATAAAATAGCAAAAAAGCTGTTAGTTTAGTTTTACAAGCGCAAGCATAAACAAATAAACAAAAAAGTGATTTTGACATTACAACATATATTTTTTATTATTAATAGTATTGTATGTGGACATACATCTTTCCTGTGGACACCAAGAGTAACAGAAAATATGTCTACAGAAATGATTTTCCAATCGAAAATCAGCAATGGTCTTTAGTTTTGAAGGATAGAGAAATGGCGAGTGAGATTTCAAAAATACTCCTTTAAAGCCATTGTGCCTAAATAATTACAAATATAAGTAGCACATACTTACCAAAATACACTAAAAATAGGAAAGATTCATTGATCTTTTACAAATTGAATAAAATACACGATTCTTTTTATTGGAATATAAAAATACACATCCGTCTTGCGTAAAGGGTGTAAACAAATTATAGCTGTCTAATATTACCAAATTAAAAGATATTACATTTATGGTAACTTTAGTAGACATTTATTTAATGCAGATTTTTTGGATCACAGATAAGAGTCATATATACGTGTAACGGCTTGTTTATTACAAATTATCAAAAAGGCTGGAGCACACTTTGGAAATAATAAATAAAAACTTAATTCAAGTATATTCTACGATGAAAAGGTACGATTTTTTTTAAATTTTGATGTGTAGACTATCCACTTATCATAAGAGGGTAGGCTTAGTCAAATTAAGAATGAAAAAACGTTCTATTTTCTTTTATTTATTATTGCTATTGTAACATAACACTCATATGAGTATGACCCATATATATTATAAATGTTATTTTTTATATTAATTTGCGTAGCTTATGAAAATAAAGCACATGTAATCCTTTTTAATTTAAGTACGAGTCATATTTAGTGGTTCCAAACAGCCTCTAGGGCGAGATAACTCTGTAAATGTCAATCTCCGTGGGTCCGTTCCATTTCAGACGGATCAAAGTTAAAGCAAGGATTATAAGGGTCTAAGATAAGGCTGTTTTAAAGGTTAATTTTATATCCAAATTTTGGTAACCATGGTTTTCAAAATGAACTCAGGTGTGCCTACCTAAGCTGCAAAATTATACTTATGTATTATTTTATTTATTAAACAAACAGTTTTTTTCTTTATTCTGCATATTGCATAAAGACATGTCGATTTCAATTAACTATTGTATTATGTTTGAAAATTAAAATAATTTTTCCTTACAGCAGGAATGGAACTCAATATCATCGCGTTAGCATTCAGACTGTGCCCCAGAATGGTACGATGAAAAATATCCAATGGTAATATTTCTATACTAACTTTTGCAAAAATAGAAAATATTTCTCATAGTTCTGTATGAAAAACAAACGTGTACAGTGTACAGTATTCAAACTTGAACTATCGCATGAGAAAATAATTTCTATATCTCTACCCTTTGTTTGAAAGTTCGGTTCACCTACTTTACAAAAAAGTGCAATTTTTACTTTAGCTACATGAACTAGATGAAATTTTAATGATGTGACATAGTTATTATAATATCTAATATAGAAATTCTTCGTTCATAGAATGAAACTGTTCGTGTTCAGGTCAAAGCCAATTGATTTCATCTAAGTGAAAGGTAACATACAAATTTGTAGAATCGAGAACTTTAAAGGGATCTGTGTTATTTCACCGAGCACTTACCTTTGCAGAAACAACGGTCACGGAAAAGGAATTTCGTTTATGAAAATGTGAGTTAATTGCTTCATAACACGTTTACTTGTGACGAGGGTTAGAGGAAGATACGAAGACTTTCAAAAAACCATTAAATGAGGTCGTTAATCTTTTATAATATAATTTTTGACATATTGCAAGTACTGCTTATATTTAGATAACATGCATGTGTATCTGGTTACATTTATTTATAAATATAATAAATTGGTAAAATGTTAAAATATATATTGTTTTATTTTGTAAGAAATAGTTTCAGTTATTATACTTAAATTATGAATACATACATCAGTTTTTTAGAAGAAGAGATTGACGAATTATCTTGAACCTAGAAACATTGCTTCCCTTAAATTTTTTGTATTTTGTTATGTGTAGCCAAGAGTTTCCAAGTTTAAATGGAAAAGTTTTAACTTTAAAGGAGGCAGATGCAGTTTATAGTGTTAAAATGCTAAAGTTTTTTTTCTTGCAATATCTAAACATTCTTTAGCATCAGACTCTTTAAATTGTGGTCTCAATTTTAAATTCAGATTGTATTTCATAGTATATTTTACTTGCTAATGAACAAGGGAGGTGAAAATTTTCTTTTCCGTTAAATTAACGTGGGTCGTTAAGAGTTTTCAATTCTCCATTTAAATGTTTTCTTTTCTGTTACAGAACAAAAATTCACTCTTGCAAGTTTAGCGTCGACCATTCGTGTCTTAATTGTCTCATAAAACAAAGAGAATGAATCCTTTCCAGCCTCTTTTTTCTGAGATTCTTTCGGTTGAGATACAATTATGCGGTTTTGTATATAAATATAAATTTGTGGGTTTTAATTAATTTCATGATATTTTAACTCATTGTTATTTATTATTTCTAGTATATTCCTTAAATAGCAAGCAGTTTTCTTTCAAAGGCTTGTACATGATAAATAAGTCTAAGCTAATTTTTATTTTTTACTTATTACATAAAGCAGAGGACAAAAGATACCAGCCTTCTGTTGGTGTGTTTGAGGTATGTTTGTATAAAACTGTTTGTATGTTTGTATAAAATCTTGCATGCCTTGGCGTCGAACGAGTGCAATGATCTTGCATTGCAAATGCACCTTCTTTTATAAAAGAAAAACGGAAAAACGGAACTAAAATATTTTCACATTACTTCCAACAGCAACAATGTAACATAAAAACAAATTACTAAACGAGTCACGTATTATTTTCATTAAGAAAACGTTCAGTAAAGAAATATCACTCATAAGGGATGAGTTATAAGGTAGTTGAACAAATACGTAAATATTATTTTACTCGGAACTAAGGTATAAACAAATAAATAATATGAAATATTTGATATGAAGTAACTGACGACTATTACAATATGATAATGTAAACTAAATCAAAATCAAATCAGCTTCACGCTGTATCCCACACACAGCAGGGTAGGTAGAGGTAACCTAGTGTTAAGACACTCTGTTTCCACTTTCTGCCAAATTCGGGAGGTATTGCGTGTTGAGTGGCAGAACTCAACGCCGCGCTTTTATAATGTAATCTAAAATTTATTAAATTAATATAATATTTAAAAATAACTAATAAAATACTAAATTAATAATATAATAACTTAAAAATAAAATTATAAACTTCAATCTAATGGTTATAACCTTCTAAAATTAATTATAGTACAAGTAGACATAGTAAACAGAATGTCAACTTCACATGTATAATTTTAAATAGACATATTACACAAAAATACACGTTTCAATGAAAAAATACATAGATAAGTGAAGTAGCCTATGTACATAAAAGTCATTACACTTCATATTCACGGATATTGGATAAAGACGATAAAAGATGCCACTTTACGGATCGAGTAGTAGACACTAATATTCTGGTGCAATATCTTCACTCATTCCCATAAAATCGCTCCAGGCATCTTGGGTACGTTATTGACCTTAGAATTTCACCGAGAAGGCAGAGATAGCTAAAGCAATTTCAACATCGTAAGCGATGTTTATCATTTCAACCCACTGACCCATCAAGGCTTGTTAAGCCATCTTATGTATACTGTAGAGTTTTGGTTGTAGTAGATATGCGGCTTGGTTTTTCATGTATTTTGATTAAAGATTATGTTATGTTTTTTTCTCGTTTATACATTTTTTTTGTATTTTGAAAGTTTCATTGCGAATGTGTTATATTACAAAAAAAATGTTTTAAGTAAAAACTATTTAGGTAAAAGGTTTTGACAATTATTTTTTATTAATAATAAAACATCTTTGAATGTCATCATGTTAATACTAAAGACACCTAATATTGTAAATATTTTTATTTGGTTTTTCTTTATAAATATTTAAGAAATCTTTTTGATCCACTTTTTAAATATAATTTTCAGCTTCGTGTTTCGAATAGGAGAGTCATTGGGTTGAAACGGTTTTATAGTGAAGATTTAAACGTTCATCGTGACAGCAAGGACAATCATGCACGTACTCCATTTGACTTTTCAGAGGCCAATTTAAAGGTAATTTTTAGCATTTTATGGCATATCTTTTTTATACCGTAAAAATAAAAGGTATTTGAAAAATTATATTGTACTCTTAGTATAATAAATTATAAATAAAAAGTAAAAGTATAAAATAAATGTAAAAATTTATTAGTAGACAATTAAGATACAAATTATGAATTAATTTCACACGTATATTGTGAATATAATATGTATTTAATATGTTTACAAACGAATAATACGTAGTACGCGACAAGTAATGGGTTCGATCCCATTCTAGGAAAATAAATATTTATTTCCTCGTTCCGGTAAAGAGGCAAAGCGCGGCGTTGGGTTACACCACTTAACATTCAGACCAGAATTAGACGGAAAGTGGGAGGGACGGACGGAACTAAAAGGGAACGGACTGTTTTACAATAGGTCCCCATAGGCAGGTATCCCTCTGCCTATCCTGCTACGTGCGGTATAAAGCGTGAAGCTAATAAAACATATTATGAATATGGTATTATGTTTTAGAGGCTGTCAGCAATAATCCAGAATTATCCAGAAGGATCTCAGCGGTCCGCATTAGGCGCAGCTTTGGACATAGTACAAAGACAGATAGGCTGGATTCCAATATCAGCTATGCACAAAGTGGCAGAAATCCTAAGCGTGCCCAGGATGAGAGTATACGAGTCTGCTACGTTCTATTCAATGTGTAAGAGGTAAGTAGGTAGGGTAGGGTATTTAGTTAAACTGACAGATAGAAGTAGTTTAATATCAAAAAGAGGTATTATACTTACAGGAGATACAGAGGAAAGTTTAATGTAAAAGTTTGTGTGACCACACCGTGTATGCTGCGCGGTGCAGACACTATACTGCAAGTAGTAGAAGAGACCGCCTGCTGCTGTGCTGGTGGGCTGTCCCCTGACTCTATGTTTGGTGTGGACGCCGTGCAGTGTCAGGGTGCTTGCGTGAATGCTCCGGTCATTGTAATCGATGATGATTATTATGTACGTATGACTTCATATTACAGTGGCCATATATAAATAAAATAGTGTTATATAGAATAAATACTCTTTGAAATATTAATTTCAATAACAAATATAATAAAAAGTTAGTGTATATATAATTTTTAAGCTCGTTTTTTTAAATAAATAAAAATTAAATATATAAAATTCGAGATAGAATACGAACCAGTTTGTATATTAAAATTTGTTACCTTTTCTGTAGTTGTTATTTACTATGCAATTTTACTTTATTCAGGAAGACGTCTCCGTCTGTGATGTTCATAACATTATTCAAACTCTGAAAAGTGGAGGCATTCCGCCATGGGGCCCTCAGTTAGTAAAATATTTATAATTCATAAGATAGTAATGACAATATATGCAAGGTAATTTCAAAGTTTCATATGATAAGCATTATTTTCATGTAATTCCATGTTCAATTATCAGTTTTAGTAATGTCTTAAAAATTACTTTTATTTTAGGTCAGGTAGATTTGCATGTGAACCTGTCGGTGGTCAAACGACTTTGTTAGAGGATCCGCCACCGCCTGGCTTTTGTGTACAGAAAGCTTTGTTTTGTGAGCCTCCTACACCGGGTCCATGTAGACCATCAAATGCTTGATATAAATGATGTTATACGGATATTAATAGACATTAAAATGTTAATTGAATAAATAAATTGTATTATTATTAATATATTTTCAATCGTTATTGTGGCTATAGGAAATTTGTATTTTATTTATACAGTTATATATTTGTAGAAGCATTAGAAAGGGGCCTCATAGCGGTCTCATGGCTGTTATTATTCTTTTGTGGGCGTTGTAGCAACAGAGATGTTTAAATAAAAGTCACACTTATATTCTATAATGTCTTATTACTCGTTTACATAACAGTTTTACAATAAATCTCACAAGATTAACAAAATTACAATAGATTAGGAGCCAATAGGTTCATTGGTGAACATCTCACGCCATAGCTGTCAACCAATGAATCTGCTATTACTCGTGGCTACACCTACTACCCTATTCGGGGTTACCCGCTCCATTTTAAATATTCTTCTAATAAAATCCATTACATGAATCAATTAAAATCGAAATGTAATAATTGTGAAATTATAATTAAAATTAATACATAGCAGCGCGCCGCCATATATTTATATATATATATATATATATATATTTTAGATTACATATAAGATAAGAAAACACTCCTTTTTCAATAAACGTTTTCAAGAAAACAGAGTGATTTTTTATTTGTCTTAAATGGTAAGACGACCTAATTGTTGTCCCGAATTCTAAGACGTTGATTACTGGTATGTAGGTGAGCAGACCTCGTTAACAATAAACATTTTGGAAACTCTGGAGAAAAGGAATTCGCTTTTTCCTCTTTCCAAATTTGTTAATTAGAATATTGCGTGGTTTGACTTCCTTATTTGATGCGGTCGTTTTATTATACAAATATTTTTCACGTTAGCATGTTTTTTTGTCAAATTTTGTCATTTTTATATTTATTAACCGACTTCTGTTAACCGACTGTATTAGAGACTGTAGACTCATAACTTTTGACTGGGTTATTCGATTTTGATAATTTTTCTTTTATTTGAAAGGTAAAGCTTCCCGAATGGTCCCATTTTTTTTAGTCCATGTCTGACAATGGTATCTATGAGAAAATCACATAAGTCTTAAATTTGCATTAGGTATGTGCGCGACAAAAAACGAATAATTCAATATCACGCCAACCGATTTTAATGATTATTTTTTTATTTGAAAGGATACACTTTAAAGATAATTTGGTGAAAGTTTAGTTAGGTTCTGATTATGGAATCCGGTGTAAAATAAAGAAAGTTTGTTTTATTTTTGGTAAAAAAATGATTATACTGTAATAGTTACAAGCCAAAACTTATTAAATTGGTCAGAAGTGAGATTCCTGATCGTTGCATTTCTTTTCAACCAAGCTCAAAAAAGAGGATGTTCTCAATTTAAACCAACTTCGTAAAAGGGAGATACCCAATTCACCCGAATACTTTTTATGTATGTTCTTGTCAATATACCAAAATGTTACTATGCACAAAAATAATAACTAATTAAATGAAGTTTTACATAGGACAACCACAACCACTACCACCACCATCAGCACTCGTTTAAGAAGCATAATCTTAAGATCTACCCATCACTTAAAATCGTTCACTTCAAAATTAAAAAATCTTTGTAAAATTATTTTTCACTTTTTAATTCGTTGTTAGTCAGTTTTTCTTTTTGTTAAAATCTAATTTATTTTTGTCTAGTGTCGTTATTTCAGAGTTTAAATATTTTTGACAATACGCACCGGTTGTCTGACAAATGTCGATCAAAAGAATAAATATATTTTCTAAATTATTATGTTAGAAACGGGATTAAGGTTGGTTCTAGCCTATCAATCTTCTAAATTCTAAAGTAATGAGTAAATAAGGAAAACACAACAGCAGAACATGAGAATTACATGAAGTATTAAGAAAAAGTGTAATATAAATATTTACCATCTTAATCCTTTCCTTCTATTTTTTATTTATGAATTATGGAACTAAATTCATCAAGAATAAACTTTAAACATCAGAGTGCACTTTTTATTTAAAATATTTAAAATTTTAATTGAATTGAACTATAACTTAACTCTAACTTAATGCTAACAAACTTTGTTAAAATTTTAATTATGTTAGGGTCAATAATTACACGTTACAATAAGTATCGGTATTAGACTTGATCAAGTGGGGTCAAGAGCAGTAAATCTTTGAAGCCACTCTCAAGTCCCAATCACCTCCCCCGGGAACGTTCCGTCCCGTAATTAAGTAGTTCCCGGCAATCGCAGTCGATATTATCTCATCCGCAAACTTTAATTACAGGTAAAACCATCTGTTACTTAGGACAATGGATGTTTTTGGATGCTTGCGATGTAGGTCCTAATTAACACTTTTTGTCTAACAAATTAATATTAAAGTTTTATAGAAAAAAAATTACTAAATATTGACCAAAATGTAGTGTCACAGTGTCTCATCGCTAAGATTATGGATTTGATTTCCACTTGGGGGAGGAGGCATGAATTATTTTAATTTCCTCATTCTGATAACAAGATAGAGCGCAGTGTTGTTTTGAAAATTGGTTGAAAAGTGGGAAATGGAGAATGGGAAATACGGGATACAGCGTGAAAATAAAAAAAAGATTAAAAGTTGTAATTGCGGCCATTATATTTGCTATATAACACATGTGCAATTCATAAATACTTTAAATCCTTGCATCTTACACCTTATCCTACATCTTTGTATACTATTTGCAGAATAGAGTTGAAATTTCCATTGACAAAATAAAAATACAGAATGAAAAGCGGAAAATAAATGGTCTGTCACTGCGCCCTGTCTGCACATGTTTATCCCGTGAGATTTTCGCAACTTCGATGTAATACAAGATTTTTGTAAAGCAATACTATCCAATATAAAATATATTGCCTTAGAGACAAAATACTTATTGCAGATATATAAATTATTTTCAACAATAGTCCCAGCTATATCATTTCAAAGACTGTCATGTGCTTGGCCCATGAGACCGATTTATATGTCAGTAAGGTTATACCTTCCCGAATTAGATATCACATACTAGACGTATGTACGAGTATATAGATATTTATGATATCTTTTGATATTTTTATTTAGTTACCGTGTAGGAATTCTATTTATTTTGGGTATAATGTTTTGCTTATAAAAAATCACATATATAGGTTCTCACAACGTATAATAAAATGTAGTAGGAAAAATTGGAACCTTGTACTAACTGTATATAATATATTATGTCTAAAATATTTTTTTTTCATTTCTTATCCGTTTCCTTTTTTTTTCTTCATTATTACATAATATGTTACAACAGTAAAGTAGTAAAAAATGAAACAATAATAAATAAATAACATATTACATTACATTACATACAATTACTTCTATATATTAAAGGTAAGAAAGCAAATGAAGGATTATGTGTTATTCAAAAATCACTGTCGAGAGCCGATAAGTGTCCTCTGATCCCTTTGAAGAGGTCTATATAGGGAGGCTCTTGAAAATCAATCACTCATTAAGATGAAATCGCAGTATCTTGACACTTACTGGAAAATTAATGACTTATTTATTTATTTAAAGAAGAACAAGTTTCCGCCAAGAATAGTTTGTGAGTTTATCATTTTATTTTGTATATTTTTAAGATTAGTATCTCTCGTATGATGTTTGTTTGTTTAGTTTGATTCCAGAGAATGCTTTTTATGAAATATTTTTTCAATTTTAATTTCCGTCTTTCCAAGCGATAAATCTAAATTATTATGTTTGGATAGCGGAAATTTGTAAAAATCTTCCCACAGAGATGCTAAGAAAATTGCGTTGGCTTAAATTCCGTTACGTGAAATTTTTTATACGTTTTCTTAATAAGTATATTTAAAATACTTTGGCTTATATACCCAATGTGCGGCAATCAAATATCAATCTAAAATCGGCTAAATAGACGGAACAGAGAAGACAGTGGCCTATTACTAAATGGCTTAGAATTCTAAAAGGGGAAAACTATTAATAAATACGAAATTATTTTATATTATATTACTACATAAGAACTTTTAAAAAATAGACTTACATGGTGCACTTGTCCATTCAAGTGTAGATACGGCTTTTGGGAAATTGATGCGAACTCGTACGAGCTATCAATCAAGATTTGCAACTTCAACTCCCTCGTGCCTGAGTAAACCTTGCAAATTAAATAAAAACATCCAAAATTGAATGAAGGAGGGTGAAACAGGAATGGAATCCGAGATATTAATCAACATCGATTTGTAATTTGCGAACAGATTAAACGAATAAATAATTGATCTGAAATCAGAATGTACCTGAATGTACTCGTATTAATTTGTATACAATCCATATTGTTGCTTGTATTGAATTTACATGTTTTACTTAAGTGCAAATAATAATGATGATAATATAATTTATTATTTATATTCTTATGGTTAGTACAAACAAAGAAGAAAGAAACAAGTTTTTTATTTGTTACAAATGTGTTTTTTTTAACTTATAAGTATTAAATTACTGAATGTTACATTCCGCCATTGGAACGCAATGCCTGCAGATTTATCGGCGGGAGAAGTGGAGAGCGGACTTTTTTAACACTAGGATCCTCCTGCCTACTGATACAGATCAAGAGAAACCTGAAGAAAAACTTTGAAGAAAGTACTCTATAACGTATACGTTGTCTGTGGGCTCATTATAATTTGACAGTAAAAATGGGTATAGAATATTATATCTATAGATGTATAACGTCAGTCTCAAAGTCCATAAAACTGATAGCAAAGCCACATTAAACTTCCAATTACGTTGATAGTAATCAATAGTGTAACCGTTGATTTAGGGTACCTATCTATATTGAGTAAGTTTAAGTAAAATTATATTCACTAATAATTTATTTTATATCCAGGGGCCCGTCGTGGTGCTGGGAGACAAATCCGTGACTGTATACGCTATGCTCTGGTTTCGAGCTAAAGCACGGCGTTAAGTTCCGCCACTCCAAACGCACGACCTCTAGAATGGAGGAAAATGATAAAAGGAGTACCCTTTGCCTACTCTGGTCACAGACTGTGACGTTTACAGCGTGAAGCTAACTATTCATTCCTAAGCCGAGTTTAATTTTATTAAGACTCGAATTATAACATTTTTTTAGCTGCATACTCGTGTAGCAGCTGTTCCCTACTTTCCATCTAATCTTTGAAATATTGTGTGTTGAGTGGCGGAGCTCAACCCCAAGCTTGTTATCAGAACGAAGAAATTAAAAAAAAATCAATAACTAAGTGAAAATTGAATCCACAATCACCACTTTACACCGTGCAACAACGGTCTCTAACACAAGCAAAGAATAATATAATAAAATTAAGTTCATTTACTACATTCTTTTATTATTTTCAGAAACACAATTATATTAAGTACACGTACGGCGTAAATTGCATGGCAGCCATAATACCCATAGGAGTTCGCTTTAATGGTTTTAAACCACTAATATATTGTGTCAGTACGTCGATAACGTTGTCCTATATCTTCCTAATCTGCCATTCCAAATGGACTCCCCTTAAAATGTTTAGATTTAGAGTCTATGTTCTCTTGTTTATTAGAAAATTAAGCATTTATTATGATTTTAGCTTTTTAATGGGTTGCATTACGCGTTGTCTCTGAATGAACTTATAGTGATAAAAGAAGTAATATATTATTAAGTAGTATCTTATCATAGATATATGTAAAATCTTCTTCTTCTTCTTCTTCTTCTTCCTGGCATTAATCCCGGCTATTACCAGGGTCTGCCTTCCTACTCAACCTACTCCACTTTGCACGATCTTTTGCGTCCTCGGTGGTTAGACCATTGGCTCTCATGTCCTGCATCACGACATCCAACCAGCGCTTCCTTGGGCGTCCAGGAGGTCGCGCCCCAGGAACTAGTATAGCAAGGCACTTGCGTCCGACATAGTTCTTAGGCCGGCGCGTAACGTGGCCAAACCATCTCAAGCGACGCTCTTGGAGCTTATCCGCTACGTCACGGACCCCAAGACTACCTCGAATGAATGTGTTGCGTATGCGGTCAGACCGCGTTACGCCGCACATCCACCTCAGCATCTTCATTTCCGTGACGTGAAGCTCCTGAGTGTGCCGAGATAGTGCTGGCCAACATTCGCTGCCGTATAAAAGAACCGGTCGGACGATGCTCTTGTATATCAGCCCCTTGAGCTTGGGCGGTATTCTGCGGTCGCAGATCACACCAGTGACCTCCCGCCATTTGGCCCAGGCAGCGCTTATCCGGCCATGTAAAATATATAATATAATTAAATTTAATTTGACACAAAATTTGGCCTAAGGTAATTTGACACATTTGAGCACTAACTTTGGTAAGAAATTGTATACCTACGCCATGTAAGGTTTCTACACTAAAAATAAAATATTTTTGATAAAATCTCTTTAATAACTCGACCGTATGAATACACGAACATGAATACAATAGATACGTGTATATATATAAACACCATCTATTTTTTACATATTTCCGAAAACAGAAAATCGTATATTTTAAAATAATATTTCATGACGTTTTAAAAGCTTTATAACCGGTCAAATTTTACATCATTTGGTACAAACTTCTATAGATAGGTATAATGTGACGGCAAATAAAACGTGCAAATTTTTGGGGGAGGAGAGATAATTCGGTGGTTAATGGCGCACCGGACGTCGCGGCTTCCTCTTATTGCTTCAGGGAGCCGGGGCCGATGTGCTTGAAACAAAATAAGAATTTCATAATGTTCGTTTATCAAAAATGAAAGGACGTTTAGAAGATTATTTTCCTTTTAAACGTAATACTTTTTATGTAGACCTTTTGCCATTTTAATATAAAAGTAATATTTCAATTACATTGATGATAATATAAAGCACAATTGAGAATTGAGGCAATTTGTATAAAAAATACTATTGATTTTTAGGAAATTATATTTAACAAATTATTTTGTTGTCAGCTATATTTATAATTTATATCGGCCTGAAATCAAGAATATCGTGTAGGTACGAGTAACCACCGTCGTATGTTCTATAGCCATTTGTCATAAACAAGTAGGTTTAGTAGTACTAAATAACCGTAGAAAGACGTATTGCAATATTTACTACTGGAACCAGTGAACGAAGTAGTATCTGGGAAGTGTCCCAAATACTTCTTCATTCTTTTTTTAAATATTTTAATAATATATTCATAGAAAAAAAAAACACAACAAGAAATGATTTAAGCGATAGGCGTTCAGTAACTCTTTTTTGTGACTGCTTCATCGTTAATCTTGAAAACAAAAACAGCAAGTTGGGCGTCGCTTCGGCCCCGGCTATAATTTAAGCGAGCAAGTGCGCTCGACGGCGGCGGCGAGCTCGGCGCGGCGGCTTTGTACACAATGTCGCTTAAAAATCTGTTTACATCGTTACCTGTGTTTGTTCACATTCCTATTTTAACCAACAGCTAAAATGCAGGTGAGTCAAATTAAAATACATTTTGTTTTACCTTTTATTTTTCACTCGTAAAAGTAAACATTAACTAACAGTGTTTTATGATTGATCGTTTGTATGTATGAAATTAAGCAATTTGTTTAAATAGCTAGCTGAATGTATGGGGAAAAATGGGTGCTTTGTTAATTTTTGTTAGTGATAAAAAGCAGCTTTTTTCTTAAAGCAGAGTAGGCAGAGGAAATCTAGTGTAAGACACTCCGTTCCTAACTTACAGCAACTTTCGACACATTGTGTTGAGTTATGAGAGGTGAGACTGAACGCCTCGTAATAGTGAAAACAAAATAACATCCATAGCAAGGAAATGAAAATGAATATCGTCTTTACTCTGAGCGGAGATGGAATCCTCAACAGCGTTTACAGTCAGATTAGTAATTTGCGACATATTTGATTAATAATTTCCTCTTTTCTAAATGTAAGAAACTTTCATACATTTTATTACCTATGAGTTTTAGATATGGGCGTAAAATGCATTAAATTTAAAATACATTTAAAATAGCTCTCTTTTGATATGTAATTGTTTTTCAGTTTCACGCTATATCTTGCATGGATAAGCAGATAAGCAGAGGGAGTCTAGTGTTAAGAAACTCACTCCCCCCTTTGACTGTTTGAGTAGTGGAACTCAACGCTGCGTCGAGGCTAAATCTCGACACCAAAGAGAAGAAATGAAAATTATGTAATTTAATAATGTCGAGTAAAACAATTATAAAAACATTTAAGAATAAACATGCAACGATCAACTGAAAATAATCAATTGATACACCTACGAGGCGTTTCAGACGTAACATTGCTCGTGGTAAATAGCTCGTGTGGTAATAGCTCGCTCTATCTGCATGGGACGGCCGGAGGCGCCGCGCCGTGAAACTTTACGAGATCTCCTCAATTTGGTGATTCTGGAGGAACTGTTTATATCAAGTACTTAGGTATATTTTTTATATGACATACGAATCGACTATTACGAATATTGAAGTAAGTTTGGTTAGACATTATAAAAAAAATAACATTTTAAAAAAATAACTTTTTGCTTGTAATGGCTATTAAATAAGTAGTCTCATTTAGTAATGTATATCTAAACTTAATGTGATTTATAAAATAATTTTAAGTAAATAAATACCACAAACATCAAGACTACATAATTAATTATTTACTTAAATTTTTAAAAAAATAGTTAAACAAAAATTCTTAAGCATATCGTAATTTTGCGCCAAAGCCCTATAAAACATCTACTTATGATCGTGGGGGCAGTAAAAATGGTTTCAGTGTAGAATTAGCTTCGATATATGAGTCTATAAAAAGCGAGGAAACATAAAATTTTCCAGTAATATATTAGTAATTTCCTATATGGTAGCTCGCAGTGTTTGTGCGTAGAGAGGGTCGTTTTTAGTATTTAACGAGTCTAGTTAAAAATTTATACGCGATTGCCGCACTAAATAGTGATGGGGTGAATAAAAAATCATTGATTTTCAAGCATGGTTCTTCTGTGTAAATAAAAATAATAATAATGCTAAACTTATTAAATTCGGTATATGAATATCATACCTATTTTATTATGACTGTACGTCGAAATTATGTTATAATAAAAAAAAAACCAGCTTCACGCTGTATCCCACTCACAGCAGAGTAGGCAGAAGGAACCTTCGAAAGGGATTGCGTGTTGAGTGGTGACTTTGCCTCAACACCAGAGCAAAGAAATGGAAATATTCATTTCCTCGAGTAGGGATTGAACCTACAACCAGTCGCGTTTACAGTTGTGCCCCTACACCACGACTGGCCTCAACAACTTTGTTATAATAAAAAAAATCAGTCTGTGTGTACTCTATCATGTAGAGCTTTTATTTGCTCTAAGCTGTTGCATAATGTTGAGCGCAAATGGATTCAACATATTTACTTCATTATTCGATGCGTAGATGAATTAAGTTAATGAGAATTAATTCATGAATTATCCAAATGAGTTTGTCCCCTGCTTATGGAAGCTTTCACGTGTTTATCATTTATATGCTTAACAATACATACATACATATATAAGTAATCATATTATTCATTAAATATTTTGTTTAATTAGACGAGACGAGCTGACGAGATTAATGCGCGGCTGTATATAAGCTTAGCTTCGCGATAACGTGAATTTCCGTCGTATGTTTTATTTTCTTCCACTTCACGCCTTTCTGTGCGAAGGGTGGGCGGAGTGATACTATTCTCAATATATTTCATTCTCTAGTGAGACTAAATCGTGTCAGTGTCTTGAGTGACACACAATCACTCATTATGCCTCTGTTTTAGGGTAACCTTGTTTTGATTTTATTTATTTATTATATTTTTTATTCTCTTTCCTTCTTTTCTGTTTTATTGTACATATCACTGAAGTGTTCACTAAAGATTTTTAAAGAACATTATTATAAATTAGATCTTTTTTATACAAATAACACTGTTATATGGTTTCTCAGGAGCCCAGTATGTTTGTTTTTGTTTTAGGTCTATGTATATATAAATTTAAAAAATGTAAAGTAAATAATATAAATCAGTCGTAGATATATTCTAAGCATTTGTAAAAATTGAGACTTCAGCAAATCCAAGAAAAAGAAATAGTTTCGTAATACATATTATGAAAGTTATAAATAGTTTTACACCAATGTCTACATTGCCTATACATTTTTTCTGATAAAGAGGAAATGTTATGAAAGACAGTCGAAAATGTGAAAACTCCTTTGCAGGGGAAATATATAAGCCAGTGACGACCTCTTTTAGTATATTGAATGAATGTAGGCCAAATAAGTAAAATAGGTATTTCTATCTGGACCTCTCGTATTTTATATGGGGTAGTATATGTTTATAATATGTTAGTACTCATATATAATTATATTTATAAAAATAACACCCTACATAAATGTAGCCTTTAGTAGACTTATTAAACAAAAGAAAAATAATATGTAAATGGTATTTATTAAAAAGCTTTTTATTAATAAAACTGTTGATAGCTTCACAGTCCGCCAGTTTTCCTGTGTATCCAGTAAATGAAAAATGTTATCTTTGAAAACATTATATAATAACTCTTTTATCTACTCAACTCGAGCGCCGCATTTATTTTCAAAAACTAGTGTTGTATGGCTCTCCAGAATAGCTACCATTATGAGAAAAAAGGAAATTATTTTACACTGTCGCTGCACTATTGAAAGCTGAAACAAATTTGCTGACATAAATTTACTCGTAAAGCTCAAATTTTCGCTAAATTATTTTAACCCTAGTAATAGCTACAATATTTCATTGAAGACCAATTTGGGTACGCCAATTTAAATCTGTCGTCTTACACTGTTACAGTAACGGCTCCACGGGCGAAGACTTTTTGTTCTCAAGATTAACGACAAAGTATGGGGTCACAAAAAAATGTCACTGACTACGGAAATTGCCAAAACTTCGTGTCGAAGCCCGAAATTTTCTTGTTCTAAATGTCGTCGTAAATGAATGATGGCTCTTTTAAAATCGGCAAAGAAATTAGGAACAGACGTTTTTGGGATTACGACTTTTGTAACAACTTGAAAGTTAAGTTTTTTATTTTTTCAAATGGACCTAAATTGTTATACTTGCACTTCGCTTGTACTGTCTCCCTATTTTAACTTCATTGAATTCTTGCGAAAAAAAATAAACTGATTATAATAATCGTAACTTTCTTATAAATTTCTATTCTATTTAATTGATAAAAAAGAGATTTTGGTTCATACGTTTTAAATGTTAGATATTAAAGTTAATTTAATGTACATAATTCTAATAATATTGTAATTAATGACAATTATTAACTGTGCAGGTCCTATTTTTAATTAATTTTTAATTTGCGTCTGTGTCATGAGTCGCAGCAGCCGTTCAATTCATCTGAGCACGCGCGCATACGTGACAGGCGTGACAACTTTCGAGATAACGGATCTATAAATATGTAGATACGTTGGTAATGTTGGTATTCCCCACACTTGTAACGACAGTATTATAATAAGGACGAGATTACCCCACGGTAAGCCTTACGTAAGCATAAGTCATACTAAACTTTAAATAATGTTAAGATATTCAGTTTTGTAGAAATAAATTTCACTTTATGAAGTGGAGCTTGTATAAATATGTTAGTATGCTTTCCTTCTGAGAAAAGATGGTCATAATTTCTGCATTTTGAAAATTTATCTAAGTAATATTATTTACTTAGAAAATATATTATGTTTTCAGTTTCAATATAAGGAGTCTTTGTATTCATAACAAAAACGCGGGTTAACTAATGTCGGTCGCTAAATAAGGTTCACATATGACAAGTTACGTGAAGGTTATTTAGAAGAATTTCGGCTGTGAGGGCAATCTGGCGTTTCCCTGCTAATGACGACCTCCGGACCTCAGGGTTGTCTGATTTCAAAATATGACAGAAATATTAAATTAATAAGATAAAATTATTTATTTTTATCTAATTCAAAATGAGTATGTATATGCTTAGCATACACTTAGAGATAATTAAGAATTATTCATAAAATAAATGTAAGTATAAATATGACTTTATGATAGATGACACGTAATAAGACGGTCGGCCAGCCCTACGCGAGCGATATATCTCTCGTAGTTAGACGCAGAAATCGCGGCGACTCGTGCGCTTGATTGAGTTTTCTTTTCCATTGTGCTCCATTAACAAAATAGCTTAGGGGTCTCCCCCTACGCTTAGGTCGCCGTGTGTTCGCGGAAAATTATATCACCTATTTTTCTTCCCTGGCCATAGAAACCGGAATAGGTATACAGTTTTTATCCACGTTCACATTTATATTCGCAGCAATTGTTAGGCTTCTACGTTAGTTAATCTATAGCAGAACAAAGAATGATTGTAGAGCTCCCATTGTCTATGTTTTACATACAGTTATAATTAAAAGTGCTTTTATTGTAATTTTCTCATTACTATATTGCGTGAGGCTATTTGTAAATGAAATTCTCGTCGTTCGTGAATCAGTTTGGTTAACTTGTTTGTGTTGGTTTAGAAAGTAATATATCATCAAAATTATGATTTCAGTTGTGAAATAAACTTTTTTTTCGCAGTGTTCTTAATAAGTAATAATATGCTTTCTAATTTAAGAGAAATAACTAACTACAATAGGAATATTGCTTTTTTTAATTATATATTTTTTCATAAAAATCTTTTATTTTACATTTGTCTTCCATTTGCGCAGACCAGTCATGGCGCAGGGGCATAAGGGTTTAAATCTAACAGGTTGTGTGTTCGATTCAAAATCAAATTCAAATTCAAAATATTCTTTATTTAAATAGGCAATTATTATAAGCACTTTTGAATCGTCGAATGAACATATGAACAAAAAGCTACCACCGGTTCGGAAGGCAGTTCTGCCTAGAAGAGCCGGCAAGAAACTCAACAGTTGCTCTTTTCAAAATCAATGGTACAATCTATTTTACAATGGTTTTACAATTTACAATGTTTGGCAGCTATCCTGCATTACATTCAATAGACATTAATTCCATACATGCTTATCCTCTAAATATTCACTTGAGTTTTCCACTTAAAGGAATGAAATATTTAATATTTTCCTCCTGTTTCCTCTGCCTTCCCTGCTTCTCGCGGGATATCTATTTTCAAGCATCCAAAAACGTACTGTACTGTTAAAAATATATTAGATGTCAAATAGTACAGCTAATCGTAAAAATACTTACGTAAAAGTTTATATTTGCATATCTGTTTTTTCAAGCGGAATTTTATCTCACAATCAACGCGTGCAGTTGACATATAGTTAGATACGTCACACGAGCGAGCTGAGTACGGCTACGTCAAAAAAGTTATGCTATGAAAATGTACATCTGTAATATATATTGTAACATTTTAATAAAATACCTACTCGAATCAAAAAGCAAAAAAATATAAGGAAAATTGTCTTTTTAAAAGCTATAGTAACTTACTAACGTGGTCTTGCTATGCTTTTTTTACTGCATGGTTACATACATTTTTCTATTATTGTACATTAATCGTTCCGAAATATAAACCTTGACTTGTCATCAGTCCAATCATCAAGTGCACCGCGCTCAGCTTAGACCTCGCGGACTGTACACGAACTAAATGGGCGAGAGGAAGCGGAAGGAGTCACTTTTTATTGGGTTTCATCTGCTGTTATACTATACATAAAACCGTAAAAATAAAAAATATAATAGTGATGTTATTGTGAAATCTAAAACCAAGCGCTGTTACAGCATTATTTTAAAAATATATTTTACTTGTTTAGTTTCTAGAGTCTACTAACTTTTAACAACTTTGAAAACCTCTATCGCACGTTTCGTTCGAACAGATGTATCCAATATCCGTATGGATGTGAATGCAGCAAAATAGAATTAAAATATGTAAATGTAATTATTTGTATTCTTGCAGCATATATATACTTGCAGCATTTATATATATACTAAAGACGAAAATGGCATTAAAAAAGACATTTATAAAAGTCATAATTATAAATTTCTAATATATTGTAATATACTTTATATTATTACTTATATATGACATACTTATATTACAAGTGCGTTCGGTTTTGTATTATAATTTTTAATTCTATAAGACATTGATAAACTGTTATTATTCTCAAATGGTGGGTTGGATTTTTAAGCCATACCTTTTCAATTAAATATTTAATTTCTTTACAGTGACGATTGGTACGAAAATTAGTATGAAAGTATAAATAGTATCAATAAAAAGAATTTATATAAATAAGCATACATATAAACAGTCTTAAACCTTTAAATAGGGCTAGAACGGCAACGCTTATACTAAAGTAAACGAAAGCCCGAGTGCTCTTGTAGTCTACCGTCTAATTAACGACGTATCTAATTATACCATCGCCGAGGCTCCAGCGAGGAGAATTTCCCAAATTACTTATTACGAAACCTAATTACAATTAGGGTTAATGCCATCATACATGTATATACTTAACTCATTCAACAAAAGTTATCTCTATTTTTGCATATATTTGTTAAACTTTATCGTTGTATCAATATAGCAAGTACAAGTTAAGGCACATATATGTTTTTTTATTTAAATATTGAACTTTTACAACTGGGTTTAAGAAAATAAGCACAAACTTACGAAGAACTTTCGATTTCTGATTGAAAATCTAAGAGATATTAATAAAAGAAACAATTTTATATAGCCTTTTAGCTATAAATAATGTGTATATATAAAAACACAATTGTGCACTGCAATGAATACAAAAAAAGTTAAATCTTTAGCTTCACTCGTAAAATGTGTAAAAGAAACAAAAACATACAAAAAAAAGAGACCGTACGTACTTAAAGCTAATTTTGGTTCTAGCGCGGTCGCCATTAAGGGGTATTAGAGCACCTTTTACTTTTCTTTTTTTCTAATTGTTACGTAAAGAAAGTGTGCCATTTGAGGTCGCTCCAAATCTTTGTTTATATAAGTGGTTATTTTTGTTCCAAAAACAATGTAAACAACGGTATGAAATAATGTTTATTTTACTAAAATAATAATAAAGAAAGTTGGTTACCTGCGCAAATTTAGTATCTCCTTAACACTAGAAGCGCCGCCGTCCCATTTTTGTCCCAAACGCAAGTTTGATTGTATATATTTTTTTTATTTGTTAATTTATGTAGATGAAACTTTTTGACTATTACCAATTTTACACCTTTATTTAATTAAAAATATAAATAATTTTATAGCAGTCATACTTGAAACTTGAAAAAAATGACATTTACCTAGAACTGCCGCTGGGTCATTTTTGTCGCGCCATTATTATTTTATTATTTGAGGGTATAATTTGACATATTTTCATGCCTCGAGGACGAGGTGGAGGTGAAAGGGCGATGGAGGGGCGGGAAAAAAATTAATAGTAGGTTTAGCAATTAATGCCTAACTTTTTGGGGTTCTGCAGCTTTTAAGGAAAAAAAACCCTTATAAGATCATTTTTTTGTCCATCCGTCTGTCTGTGCCCTTATCTCAGGAATGTTTGGAGAAATCGAGTTGATATTCATACGAATCTACAGTCTCTTGATTTCCTGAAAAAGCGCCCTTAAAAAAAGATATGACCATTTACATAGTAAAAAACGTGTATTTCGACACTATAAAGAGAATCAAAATTAATAAGGTACTTTAAGTTAACTTAGAAATATGAAATTTGGCTGCTAGCTGCCAAGCTCTACATGTAGTACTAGTACAGGAAAAAATCTGAAAACTGTACATTTATGTATAAATCCTAAAAAATAATAGCCCGAAAAATGGGGTAAAATTGGTGTCAATACTAAATTTTGCCGCTAGTTTAAGTGAGGTATCAGATGAAAGGATGACTAAGCTAGGCTTGAATTTCAGAAAAACACTCGATACCAAATGTGGGCAATTGTAGGGTAGAAAGAGGGAACCTGGGAACCTACTGCTATGCACTCCAATGCCAGCATTTTTCGCTGAATTCTGGAGGCATTACCACGCAATTTTATAAATCATCAGGGATGTATCACTGATAAAGAATATATTAATGCATTACTTTGCCTAATAATAATATTAAGTAATTTCAATAGCTTATAATTTTGTAAGAGTTATTCAGTTAGTTGTCACGACCTTAGAACGTATTTGAAATATTTAATTCTTTCTTTGTGTTTTATTTTTTGGTACTTTCATGTTTGTTAAAGAATAAGAATTGATTATTAAAGATGGTCTACATATTTTACGAATTATTCTTGTAATTTTTTTTGTATTATACCAACAATCAACATAATAAGTAGAATGGGACAAATTTGTCACGACGGCGGTTCAAGGGGGGTCTCAATCTTCGGCACTTCTAGTGTTAAAACCATTTCATTAAAACAAAACAAAAAAAAGGATTGTACAAGTAAGAAAACACAAAAATGTTTATTTTTTGGGTGAANGTTATCTTGTGGAATGATCTTCCACGATATATCCGACATTCAGAATCAATTAGTATATTTAAAAAATCCCTTAAGCGTTATTATTTGGCACAACAAAAAACTTTATAGTGTATGTATATATGTGTGTATTTATTATGTATATGTATGTTGTGTATATATATATAAAATATGTATTTAATTAATTATCAAACATGTAATATATCAAGAAATTATTATGTTATCTATTTGTATCCATATCGCTCTTTATTACTTATGCACTACCGTTATATCCTGCTCTATCGTAAGTTTATGTTAGTTAAGGTTACCTGTAAGAGATCACTAATAGTGATAAGGTCGCCTTTGCATGCTAATCTATGTCTTCTTACTATTTAGTTATGTGTTTGTTTATGTTTGCAATAAAGTGTTTTATCTATCTATCTATCTATCTTTTTTTCACAATATAATTTCTAAATTGATTTTTATCTAACTAATATATTAATGTCTACCTTAAAATATACAATCTAATAGATTTGAATCTACACACTTAATGGTAAAAAGAAGAATGTTTGTTTTGTATATTTTTTAAACGAGAATACGTTACCGATCATCACGCTATTTCTCTAAAATAGACGAAAAGCAAATAGTTAAATAACGTATGTTGTCCTTGCCTATTCCGTTAAATAATACGGTAAACGCATGAAAATAAGAATTTTGCTATATAAAAATCGATTAAAATTCTAAGCCATAATTAAGATTTTTAAACAAAACTTTGCGTTTTATAGTTTGTAGAGTATTAATAGAAATACGGAAGATATGATTTAATTTCAGCATCAACCGTAAAAAGCGAAATATTTTCATACATAATATGTATCATGTAAAAGTCACGAATGCATAGAATTTTACGAGTAATAGCTTTTTACATTTAAAACGGGCGTTTTCGCTTTTCGCTTTGCGAATTCATGAAACGAAACAAAACAGAGGTATGTAAAAAATTCACATTCTAAAAAGTTATAATAAAACAATCTGAAGCGGTGCCTGTAATGCAATGAAAAATGAAATGAAAGAATTTAAAATGGACAGTGTTCATGAAATACGGGACTCATGTATGATTATGAGTTAATATAATAAGGAAAGCTTACGTAATTTATTGATATATATATATATATATATATATATATATATATATATAATACAAAGTTCTCATGAACTTTGATATGGTAGATATCTATAATTTTTATATTTTAATTTTTTGTTCACAGCTAATGTATAAAACTTTAAATATGAAAAATATAAATTTAGTTAGTCTTATGACTAATATAATAATATGTTACTATCACCCAATTATTAATAGAACAAATCAAAATCTTAAAATAAATGAACCGAATCCATACGAAGATATATATACTGCATAGATCAGGCTTTGGTTGCCAGCCAAATGTTAAATCACTAGCAAATAGCAGATATGGGACACCGCTTATGCATTCATTGTCCGTTTTCCAGCAACAGGCGATACATTTGCAAACGTAGTATTGCTAATGCAAGCCGCAACCCTCGAGAGATTCGACTTGCCCAGAATAGCTTTGTCGTGTTCCTTTGTCTTTAAGTGAACGTTTCGCCTTATCAGACAAGCTTATATGGTCCCAAATTAACCCACAAACGTCTTTTCCACATACGCGTTTGTCGATTGTTAAATAAGCTCGAAGCTATCGTGCTCACGTATAAAGTTTTGTTCGGGAACATCGAGTTTGTGTCTTGAATTGAACTTGAACAGCACTAAAAAAGTTTAAAGTAAATATATAGACGGATATTTATAATTTTACCTAACTTCACGTCGTATTCTGTTTATAGTAAGGGAGGAAGGCAGAAGAGAAGTTAAGAAAATCCATTTCCCAATTTTCGCGAAATTTTCAAGACATTGCGCTTGGAGAGGTGAAACTAAACGCCCTGACTTGTCTTGTTACTAGAGCGAAGAAATAAAAATAATTCATTTCCATGAGTGAGAATGAGACACCAAGCTGCCGCGTTTTTCGTAGCACTCATGTGCTGCTACGACTGGCCTCTACGATTAAATTAATATTATTATTAAAATTAAAAAGGCCAGTTTTCATTTATTAGATATTTTTGATTAAAGGTTTAAATTTCTACTAATAGTCGATTAATAATAAATAGTATATAATAAAATATTCAAGATAGATTTCACGTTGCTTAGTTCGGTAGCGCTGCGCGTACATACATTATTGAAATATGCTAGTACTGAAATGCATTCATTACATTTACATTAATATTGTACGAACTAAACCTTCCAGCTGCACAGATACATGCTCATACATTAACACGTTATCTCCAAAACACGTATTATATAACTAACGTATTTTATAAAATAAACACCTCGTTAAGCGAAATTGAGTGGAATAATTTTACGTAAACTCAATCTTTTGCGCGATTTGCAATTCATATTCTAAATTAATCAATTTATTTCTAGGGCCGTTTGGGAATTGCTAGTTTTTTTACATGAAATATTTTTTTTATAAATATTAGCAAGTTAAGCAAACATACTATAAGACATACATATTAAAATTATAATACATCTTGCAAGTACCTATGTGTATGTGTGTACATAAATTTGCATCTAAAGTATATAGTACTAAACAACATGGAATAAGAAAATAATTATGAACACTATAAATAAATAACTTATAATATTCATAATAATTTTCTTACTTAGAAACAGCGTTTACATTAGTAAATAATAATTATATGTACATTTAAAATGTTAATCATATTAATATAAAATTTATTCAAATGATCGACAAATAGAGAGCAATGTGATAGCAAAACATGTTCCTAAACACGCGTATTCTAATTCGGATTCCCGTTAATTGGTTCCCTTTGCGCTGCGGTGTTTATTTCAACCTGAAATGAATTTCGTTATTACAGAATTAGTTTACCGCTTCCACTTCACTGTGTTAATTACACTAGGTGGTTATTTTACCGGTGCGTATAGAGTAGCTTGTTATTTTAATTATTCTCATTATTATTATATAAATATTGATTAAAATAATCTATTATATCTGTATCTATTAACTAGTGATTACGTTGATTGATGCTAAATTATATAATTTCGACTTAAATTTTTTGAAGAATATATTTTTAAAAATGTAATAAACTATTTCCGTAAGTCTTGGTTAATCCATAAAACCCCATCAACCGAATTCCTATCAACAAATCGTAATCGATCGATCGTTATCAATCCACTTATTATAATCAAAAGGGACAAAGATATCATCATAAAAAATAAATTTCAATAAAAAACAGACACCTGGAGATTTAGGGAGCGGGATTTTATAGTATTAAACGTGAAAACACTTTAAAAATATTAAACATATCTTGTTCCCATGAAATATTTACAATACGAAATAAAGTAAAACTTCACGTGGACTTCGTTAAATATGAGCCCAAAAACAGGCTAACAATTGAAAAGGCTATAAAAGTAAATTAGACCATTCGTGGTCCTGAATATTAATATTCCTTTTCCCAAGAGAATCGGACCCTTATAATCTAACCCTTCAGCCTTATCCTCGGTTTTGGTCCACCGTGTGATTGACGTCTCGGTGGACGATTATTCTACGCCTTTCACTAGGTCCGTTTTACTCTACCCGAGATTATGTAGTGACTTTAGGGCCAGCCTATTTCGCTTTGTATTAAAATAACAAAGGTTTATAAGGGCTTGAAATATTTATAATCCTACTTTGAATAAAGATTTATATTAAATTTCCTCCGTTTTGGGAAATATATTTGGTAATATGGACAAGCGTTTTAAATATTTAATTTGAGTGAAGGACTTATTAGGTTCCTTTATTATTTGCTGACGCCATTTTTCATATTATATTATATGTACACACAGGTATCTGACTTTCGAAACGCCATATATCAAGATATCTATCTATCAGGTATCTGACAGGTGACAGCTTACTTAAAAAAAAAAGATTTTCTAGCCAGTCGAAAATAAAGACTGACTCCGCTGTAGTGGATGTGTGTCTGTAAACGCGAGAAGCGAATATAATTTATTTTTTCGCTCAAGGCAAAGCGAAGCGTTGAGTTCCACTATTTAACAGGCAATACCTCGAAAAAAAAAACAAGAAGCAAGTCGCAGTTTATGCCGCAAAGCTTTTTCTACTTGCTAACTTCTATTAAAATATAGGCGTGAATAACGAACTGGCATAGAATAAACACGATAACGAAGATCTGCATAAACATTTTGAACGCATTGGAATTTAAATAATATTTAACAATATAGTATCTAAAATACTTTAGCAAAAAGAGATAATAAGAAATAAATATACAAAATGTATGTCATAGTACTCTTTTGCACCTCAGCAAAATCTCAATGTAAAGCATAATTGGGTTTTATAGGGCACTATTAATTAAATATTTAGCTTTAATATATTTTTTACTATATAAATTATTAAACTCGTTTAGTCATAATGATAAACACCCATCGTTAGTAAAATTTAAATATGTAACCTAACAATTTTCCAGTATTATCAGTAGCCTACCTTCATCGTGAAATATTCACAAGTGTACCTACTCGTATATAATATTATTAGGTCGCGCCGCGTTGGGCGGGGCAAGTCGCTGTCGCCTTACCGCATAATGTGTTACAATATGTTCCGAGGTACCAACCTGAGCTTACGAGGTTCTTGCGGTGCCGCAGATAAGGCACGGAACAGGCTTTGTTGAGGTACCCATATAATGTAATAAGGCGGCCACGGCGACATGGGGATTGCCGTTTATTTCACACCTTTATAAACAATCTTGAGAGCTTCCACTAACTCGCTTCTCGTCTCAAGGAGGCAATTAGTTTACCCGCTCGCTTGTTTTTCTAGTTATCCTCAATGCAGATAATTTTGTTTACTTTACTTCGCGTCTTCAGGTAGGATATGATGTACTCTGACATATATTAAACGTTATAACAGTATATAAATTTAACGTAAACCTTACGAAGGTAAATAACGTAATTGAAAATGCATGTTTTGGATAGATCGAGAGCAAACTTATTTGAAGTTTATTCGAGATGATATTGCAATTCATTATGCTTGCAGAGTAGAGTATACGTCGCTCCAGTGAGAGGCAAGTTTTAATAATGTAGGGCGTTTGGCAAGGCTGTTTCCTTCCATTCATCTCTCCCCTTTCCGGTCGGTGCAATTAAAGCGGCGGCTTGTTCCGGCACTTAAAAAACTTCTAAAGTATAGACAGTGATAATTTTAAACAATATAATACTATTTTACTCAGTAAATATGACCAACAATAGACTAGCTATCAGCTATCATATAGCAGGATAAGCAGAGGGAGCCTAGTTTAAGACACTCCACCATCCCACATTCCACCGAATTTAGAAGGCATTGCGTTTTGAGTGGCGGAACTAAACGCCGGTCAAGGTCTTCTTAAACTAAATATAAAATATTCATCAAGTAATGTCTACTCTAGCTATCTTCGACATAAGTGACACAGGAACCACGCGTTTGACTGTCTCCGATCAGTACAGCAAAATGTCTGCTATCGCGTGCGGCTGACGCTATTCACGTATGCGCTGGTCTCGCGTTCCCGACATTGTGTTTTTGTGATGCAAATAGCTCGAGCCGTCGGAACAAAGGGAAGGGAAGGGAAATTGAGTGGGAGGACCGAGCACTACCGCACTTTCAATTGCTTCGCCGCTGAATACTGATGAACCTGCCGTTTGGGGAGGTATCCGGTATCCTTGTTGCTCTAGAGGCGGGCGCTTGGTACTAGTAATACGCGTTAAAGTCTTATTCAGCCGCTCTAACGATGCTGATCGTCATTTTGATAGAAGTTAACGATTCGTTTGATTTATATTCCATTTGTTTTATAGTGCATTGGAGCTCTGTATATTTGTTGGGATAAACCCTGTGAGAAATAGAACTCAATATTGTTTTGGAATATATATTTTTTTGTACATTCGTAATTTTTTTATGTCATTAAATGTCGTATGTGGAAAAAAATAATTTAAACATGATTTTATTTTAATTTCTCTGTCCACTAAATATTACGTGTTCAGGTAAAGGTCACAGTGAATTAGTGAGCAACTGTTGGACTACAGTCGTGGGTTCTACTAAATTAGCAATAATGCCATTTTTAGCCAGTATCTTCTGTATGTTGGTATTAAGACACGTTCGCCACTTTTCAGTAAATTTTAAGACATGATAAGTTTACCAGAGACCAGAGCGAGGTAAAAAAATAAGTCTGTACACTGAGTGGCGACCATACCTATCCGTCGAGTAAAAGGTAAAACATATTACGCGCTCCGTAATATTACAGTCTCAATTTAAAAATCTATATATTTTTAAACCTACGATTTATATCTAGATTTATAGTACAAATATAAAGATAATATATTATGAACAGTTATCTAACCCATTAAACATACATATCTCGGCGTTGTTATCACGTCCCCGCCACCGCCACCCGCAGCTTTGACTGATCGTCTCACTCGTCAAATTTAGTGGCTTTGTTTTATCTTTGAAGTTCTGAAGTGAATCTTGAAATTGAATATACGATTTCTGCTCTGCATGTGAATGGACTATAATATTTATCATTTAATGTAATCATTTATCTAATTGCTTATTAGAAGATGATGATTTTAGGTTTTTTATTAGATTTACGATTATTTTTATTTTCTTAATCTAATAAGATTATCATATCCTCCAAATCCATCGTCAACAGCCAGAATGAGTTGAATTTTTAATTATATGTGAAAAATATACACAAATATTTTCTTAAAGAAGGCTTAATAACTGAGAACATTGAAATATTTCGCAAAGTTAAAACAAAATATTCCAATATGGACATTCTCTACGGCGTTCATTTAAAATACGGACTCCTTATCTGCCTAAAAGGCGTTCGCAAGAAAAACCTTTCGTAACTAATTAAGAAGTTTAGGAAACACCCCTCATTGGCATACTTTAGGCTTGTAATACGCAGTTAATCTCAGCACAAAAAGTTCGAGCTTTCTGATGTTATAATTCACGAGGCCTCCCCATGCCGACGACAAGGGTGAATTTCTTATGAAGACGACGTATTCGTCACAAGTAAAAATGTACTTGGCACACTTATATATTCACATTGAGCTTTATACCTTAATGATAAACTTTATGACTTAAGAACAACTTTAAGTAATAAGTTACATCAAAGGTATAAACTTTCTGCTAAAATTTTTGTATTGTTTATGAACAATGTTGATATTTCGTTTGTCATGTCAGTAATATGATGACTAAATTTAATATATTATATGTATATTAGATACATATCATATGTTTATAATGCACAGGCGTGCGACTCTAAACGCGATGGATTGGTTCAGTTCCCACTCGAGGGAATGAAAATGAAAATATTATTTTCATTTCTTTGCTCTGGTAACGAAACAAAGATTCAACAACAATATCTCAAGAATTCAGCGGAAAGTGCTGAACGGAAGTATATTAATGGAAACGGAGTTCCTTAACACTAGGTTCCCACGTTTCCTTTGCCTACTCTGGTATGTGCGGGATACAGTGTGAAGCTAAAAAAGAGAGAGATTTTTAAATAAACAATTATAATTAAAAACCTTTTACTGGATTTATTTGTAAGATCTTTTTTTGTGACTTTCCTTAATCTAACAAAACTTGGTTACTAGATTTTCAGTGAAGAGCTAGATCGCTTTTACTCAAGATAAATGACCGTATAATTCGGAGTTTACTGGATTAGTAAATGTATGAATTTTAATGCGTTAAAGCTAGGATGATTTGAAAGTATTAAGCAAAATCCTTACAAATATTACTCTTAGTATTTCTCATAATACAAAATGAAAACGGTATCAGTGTTTTTTTTTAAATCTTGTTGTTTTATATGAAGAGTTAGTACATATTTTTTTTGTAGTTTGCGTGTAATATTTTGGGTATATATTAGTAATCTGAATTATAAAAAGGACCTCGACCCAACTAATACCCCTGTCATGTGCGGGTAAAATTAGTTCAACTCGAGCAGCTGCGTCTTGTTATCCCGTTGTTTGTCGAAAATTTAAAATGACAAAAAATATACATATATATATATATATTGTTAGATATGATGACCATAGATGTTATGTAAGGACGGAAAAGGAAAGAAGGAAGGATTACCTTTCCTACTATATTTAATATTTCCAATAGTTTCTTAGAATAATAATTATATGCTGTGCAGGACAATGGTTAGGCAGTTAAAATCATATTCATTTTGCAATGACTGTGAACTAATAACAGCTTATCAGTAGACTGATAACGCTTTCACAACGATGGCTTTTATCATAATGACAACTCTGAATGTGAATTCTGAATAGCTACCAAATACATATTTCTNCAATTATAATTAAAAACCTTTTACTGGATTTATTTGTAAGATCTTTTTTTGTGACTTTCCTTAATCTAACAAAACTTGGTTACTAGATTTTCAGTGAAGAGCTAGATCGCTTTTACTCAAGATAAATGACCGTATAATTCGGAGTTTACTGGATTAGTAAATGTATGAATTTTAATGCGCTAAAGCTAGGATGATTTGTAAGTATTAAGCAAAATCCTTACAAATATTACTCTTAGTATTTCTCATAATACAAAAAGAAAACGGTATCAGTGTTTTTTTTTTCAATCTTATTGTCTTATATGAAGAGTTAGTACATATTTTTTTTGTAGTTTGCGTGTAATATTTTCGGTAAGTATATATTAGTAATCTGAATTATAAAAAGGACCTCGACCCAACTAATACCCCTGTCATGTTGGGGTAAAATTAGTTCAACTCGTGCAGCTGCGTCTTGTTATCCCGTTGTTTGTCGACAATTTAAAATGACAAAAAATATACATATACACACACAAAAATATAGATATGATGACCATAGAGGTTATGTAAGGACGGAAAAGGAAAGAAGGAAGGATTACCTTTCCTACTTTATTTAATATTTCCAATAGTTTCTTAGAATATTATTATCTTTAATATAAATTTTATGCTGTGCAGGACAATGGTTAGGTAGTTAAAATCATATTCGTTTTGCAATGACTGTGAACTAATAACAGCTTATCAGTAGACTGATAACGCTTTCACAACGATGGCTTATATCATAATGACAACTCTGAATGTGAATTTTGAATAGCTACCAAATACATATTTCTTATATTATCACAACGCTACAATAAAAAACAACTTCACTAGTGTTAAGACACTCCCTTTTCTATTGCCCGCTGAATTCTGGATGCATTAATTGTTGAAACTCAACGCCCCGCTTCGTCCCGACACTAGAGCGTAGAAATGTAAATATACATTTAAATAAATATTTCATTCCCTCGAGTAGGGATCGAACCCGTACCCACGACACCAGTCGCGCTTTTTTTTACAATGTTTTAATAAATTAATTCAGCTTCCTCAATTTTCACCTTGCGTCGGCAATAAATGTTCTAGATCGTTCTCCACTTAATTACGAAACAGCCATTAGACGCCGTCCCTTATCGAGGAAAAATTTTATGTAGCTGCGACTCGAGTAGTAAATGATTGCAGGAACAGATGTTACAAACAAGTACCTACGAAAATGGATGGCACGTAAAAAATGTAACTCTGTAAATGATGATAATATTTTATAAAAAATATTTACAACTTTCAAAGAATATATATTTTTTATGATGTATAACTAAGTAGACTTTCTTTGAATAAAAATATTTAAAAATATGGCAAAATAAAGTTGTTTGGAAATATGTTAAAATTACATTTATGTTTAATTATTTTTTGGTTTTAAACGATGCGAAGATACAAAGTCTAACTGCACTTATTACAATTAAATCTAAAATTTTTGAAATAAAAAAATATATAAATAAACTAATGTCACCGCTTTTGCTGACGAAACTAGCATTTTGTTTCAATGCAGAAGTAACCAATTGTACTCTCGCAAAATTGCTTTATCTCGTTTATTATGTGGCATACGGGCTTTGTAATGGCTTTTACCTTTAAAGCTAGTGTTGGATACCATAGATAAGAATATTCTACAGGGAATTTACAAAAGATGGAACTGATTGTGACCTACCAATGTTTACTTCATTACAAATAAAAATATATTTTATATTAACAAATATTGCTAGTTAAACAGAACGAAAACATTTTTTCCAGCTTCACGCTGTATCCCACACATAAGAGCAGAGTAGGCAGAGGGAACCTAGTGTTAAGACACTCTATTTCCTATTTTCCTTCGAATTACCCAGGCACCCAGGCCTTTAAAGTCACACGCTTGTGCATATCATTTCTATAGGAATTTTGTGAGATCTGAAACATCATTATGAAGCCATTTACTATATATGCTGTGCTATACCTACTGTAGTTAACTTCATTGCTACTGCACAAATCACTGCACAATAATTAAAGTAAGAAATGGAACACGTCGTTAGGCTTAATGAAAACTCTCGGTAATAGGATACCATTTGAAAACAATTTGCAATATTACTTGTGACTAAAATAAACACCAAAAGTATTTGTAGTTAAGAGGTAAAATAGTTTAAATAGCAGCCAAAGCTTGTGAGCAAAGCTTGTCAAAACCTAAAACAAATACATTTCTTATACAAAAATTAAACCCATATATCTCATTGTCTTTTATACCATAAATATCACCATATTATAGCTAATATTACAAAGGTAGGCTAGATACCTACCAACCTACCTTATATAAATATAATTATTGTACTGTTACTCTTTTTATTATAATAATACTACTCATCTAAGAAATAAATAATCACAGCGGCTTAAAGACAAAGGCTCTAACTGACTTTCTAAGATATCCTACATTCCCTAGAGTTGTTTACCGTACGACAAAGGGAGATAACTCGACTTTACGTTTACGTAACTTGAGGTAAGAGAAAACTTAAATACTCTAAAAAATGTAATATAAATTACCTTATATCCTATCCTATCCTATATCTTATAAAACAAAGTCGTATTTTGCGTCTTTCTAACTCTTCTTATTCTTAACCACCTAACGGATTTTGATGCGGTTTTCACCATTAGGTCGAGTATTTCTCAGGGAAGGTTTATATATAGTTTATTATTTGTACATTCTTATGTAAGTTAACATAAATAAGATAAATGTGTATAAAGTCCTACCCGTTGATACACTTTCGCGCATGCGCTGCTTTAATGGTAAGTACTACATGAAAATAATGTACTGGAGTATTGTTCCTCTTAATAAGATCTACAAAAAAGTCCGCGACAGCATATTCGTATCTTTTAAGGATAACGTGTAGTGATCATATTTCTGTCTAAAAATAGTAATTTCAATATATTTTTTATTGTGAGGGATATTTTTCCATAATGGTATTAATCCTTATCCTTTAAAATACATTATTAATTTTCTACGTTAAACGAAGATAAAAATTGCTTTTTGCACTATTTCGAAATTGCGAATAGTTTTAGAGAAAAACGCATTTAATTGTTGACAGCAAATCAGCTATGTTTCACTTATCCCTTACTCTCAGCATATAAAAAAGTATATTAGTTACGTTGGCCATTTAATGTAGGTCAAAACTGTCTTTTACTGTTTTTCATTTTAATAAGTACTTTAGAAGTTGTTACAATATCAAAAAATCCTTGCTGCGAAACGGCGACGTTTTGCTTATAGCGCGTCCGCCGCCCCCGCCTGCCTCTATAGCTAACATTTAGATGCGTTTGCAAGTATTGGATAATTGGAGTTGAATGTATTATTTCAGCGCGATATATTTGGTTTCATATTTTTTGTAGTAGTTATTAGTAGGCAGGCTATTGTTTATAATTTCTTCCGTTAAAAAATAGTCATTTACCTTTCTAAAAATAGTCATTTAAATATATTTTAATAAGTACCTGAAAAGATTAAAAGCACAGATTTAAAATTACGGTACTAAAACATTCTTGCTGTGTAATGTTTCGCTGCCCACCACGCATCCCCCTGTGCCCCGCGAGATTTTGCTTTTAAAAGTGGATCCGCCGCACCCGCCTGGCTTCTTTCCTCCGGGCATGGAAGGAGGGCCTGCTCATTAACCTGTTGAGGGATACCGATCTATAATCCTCCTCAGCATGGTCACCAAGCTGTTCGAGAAGTAATTCCTCTCACTTCTCCAGTCGCACATCCACCCACGAAGCGAGCAGTTTGGCGAGCTGATATACCACTCTGGATAAACTAAGTCACAACCGTGATCAACCGAAAGGCCAGTGTCTTCCTTGACGTAGCACGCGTGTTAGACCGCGTCTGGCACCCGGGCTTACTTCATAAAGTGCTTAGAACCGGCACCCGTGCATGCACGTGGTGCATGTCTTTGCCGCTCTGTTTTGTAAGTGACAGGACATTTTGCATGAGTTGAAAGTGCGAGGTCTAGCAGCGACCCGATCGCTGCCGTTGTTCCAGTCAAAATTTTGTCACCCGCTCTCTACGCACTACACCCACCCGCTGTCTATACACTGATGACATCACAATGCCCTAGCGAGTATTACTCAACGAGGAATCCTGCAGGTAGTACAGAACCTCACCTTCCTACAAGTGATGCAGGCACCATACTACATGAACACCACGGATGTATCGGTTCACCTGCGCCTAAGGAGCAGCACTCCGCATACCCGGCCACCCGAGGTCAGATGTCTTCTTCCACGGGACTTTCTATCCTCCTCTAAATCCAACTCATGAGCAATCACCTTGGTCGTTTAATCTAGGCCTCCCTCAGGAAACCGCGAGGGTCCAATTCCAATGCCCTCCCGTATCCCTTTCCGTGTGTCTGCTCTAAAGCAGGTTTTCGCCTGAGACCACGGTCAGAGACCGACAACGCCCTGAGCTACTACGGAGATGGCCGAGAGAATGCTTCGATTCTGCGCCTGGCAAAGTAAATTTAGAAGTGATTGCACGTATTTTGGAGTTATGCAATAATTATAATGTATTTCCACGCGACATAATTGGTTCTATACAATTCGTTTAAATATTTTTGGGTAAGAGAATAGAAGGTAGTCTGTTGTTTATAAATTCTTTCGTTTAAGTTTTCTGTTGTTTGTGTTATTTATTTGTGTTTATTTTAAAATGATTGGAAAATCCTTATTGGAACTACGAAAATGCGGGTTGCAGTAGGGTTTAATTGATTTTCACATTATCTTAAGTGCTTTGCAAACATACATTATATGAATAATTCAATAGTTAAAGCGGGCGAAGCCGCGAGTGGGTCGCTAGTTTAAAAATATAATAAACTGAAGGAAAAAAAACCCTTTTAAGATCATTTTTTTGTCCATCCGTCTGGCTGTGTCTTTATCTCAGGAATGCTTGGAGAAATCGAGTTGATATTTATGAGTACATGAATATCAATTATATGACGATCCCTTGATTTCCTGAAAAAGCGCCCTTAAAAAAAGATATGACCACTTATATAGTAAAAAACGTATATTTCGACCCTATAAAGGAAATCAAAATTAATAAGGTACTTTCAGTTAACTTAGAATTATGACGTTTGGCGGCAAGCATCTATATGTAGTATTAGTACAGGGAAAAATGTGAAAACTATACATTTATGTATAAATCATAAAAAATAATAGCCTGAAAAGTGGGGTAAAATTGGTGTCAATACCAAATTTTGCCGCTAGTTCAAGTGAGATGATAACCTAGGCTTGAATTGCTGAACACACTCAATACCAAATGTGGGCAATTCTAGGTAGAGGGAACCTAGTGCTATGCACTCCGCTGGCATTTTCCGCCGAATTCTGCAGGCATTACTACGCAATTTTATAAATCATCAGTGATGTATCACTGATGAAGAATATATTAATGCATTACTTTGCCTAATAATAATATTAACTAATTTCAATAACTTATAAATTTGTAAGAGTTATTCAGCTAGTTGTCACGACCTTAGAACGTATTTGAAATATTTGATTCTTTCTTTGTGTTTTATTTTTTGGTAGTTTTATGTTTGTTAAAGAATAAGAATTGATTATTAAAGATGGTCATATTTTTCATGGTCATATTTTTGAATATTTTAATAATATTTTTTTGTATTATACCAACAATCAACATAATAAGTAGAATGGGACAAATTTGTCACGGCGGCGGTTCAAGGGGGGTCTCAATCTTCGGCACTTCTAGTGTTAAGCGCTACAGAACCCTAAAAACTTAGGCATTGACTGCTACACCTACTATTCAATTCAATGTTTCCGCCACCGCATCGTCCTTTCACCTTCACCTCGTCCCCGAGGCATGAAAATATGTCTAATTATACCATCAAATAATAATATTATAATGGCGGGACAAAAATGACCCAGCGGCAGTTCTAGGTAATTTTTTTTCAAAAAGTATGACTGCTATAAAATATTTATGTTTTTAATTAAATAAAGGTGTAAAATTGATAATAGTCAAAAAGTGTCATCTACATAAATTAAGAAAAAAAAAAGTTATATACAATCAAACTTGCGTTTGGGACAAAAATGGGACGGCGGCGCTTCTAGTGTAATAAATATTCAAAATTTTATATATTTATTTGAATAAATAACAATTTCATTATTATTGTTAAATTTTGATGGATTGAATAAAACCCGTAAAAGAAAAATCTAAAATACGTCCGTTCCAATCAATCTTATTTTTGGGCTTACAGGTTCATTTGTATCCTGTTAAGACCAACAAAATAAAAACCGTAATAATATTCGGCGATCGTCGCTCTTCGCTAAGTAATCCGCAAAGCGAAATAATATTTTTCTTAGAAAGTATATTTTTAATATAATTGTCGTAGATAAGTACTTCTTTAAGTATTTAATGTATAAACGGAATTTAAAATTATTTTCGGACTCGGAATAATTATCTGACGTCACCGTGACGTAGTTAGAATGTGTACTCTGGTATGTGCAATTAGCTGGATACGGATCGCTTCGATAACAAGCAGGTTCTGTCCTGGCAAGAGAAATTTCTGTTATGTTCCGCCACCCATCACACAATGTTTCTAAAATGGATAAAGAGTGGTGATTAGTGCGAAGTCACTATTTTTACTCTCTAATTCAACTATACAATGTATAAAATTTTATAAAATACTAATGGACCCGGACGCGGCTTCGCCCGCTTGTAATATGCGAATATTTATTAAATGTATTTATATATTTAAATATGTCACAATAAGGCATTTTGTGGCAAAATATAATTGATAGATCATCGTGGCACAACGGCACAAGGGTGACTGTAACGCGATGATTGTGGGTTCAATCCCTACTCGAGGAAGTGTAATATTTATTTACACTTATATTTTCATTTCTTCGTTTTAGTGTCTGATGTTTTTCTTTCGATTTTTAACGAACATCGATAATGTTCTAACTTCGGGCATCCTTAAGTTGGTTCACTCCCTCGGAGCCGTTCGCTATGAACGACACCTTTTATATACTAATAAAATTTGTTTACAGCATATCTATACAGATTGCTGTTTATTCAAAAATATATATTTTCATTTCTTCACTCTTTATGTAAGACAAAGCGACGTAACAAAGAAAATCCACGAATAATATTCATTCGATATGAACGTAACGATAGCGCGATCTAACTTCGTTCAACGCCATCTATATTACAATTAATGAAACGTAATGCCGCGCTTTATCTCACTAAAGCGGGGAGGCGAAAATATCTTAACCCATATAGACCCGCCGTGCCCAAATGGGTACACCTACAATAATACCCTGGTATTTTTTATATTTTTATTTTTATGCAGTTTATGTCTAGAATTGTAAAGATAAGTAGTATATCCGTATGTTGTAGCCATTAAATCCAATTAAAAAATTTTACAATCGTTTATTTCGTGCCTTTTGTAAAGCTGTTTCACGAAATCTGTGAAGGCAAAATATAAGTATTTTTATTTTTAACTTTTTCTTCTAAATACATTTGTTTTGGTAAAAACATACTTAAGTACATAGTATTTTATGTAATATAATTACATTTGATTAGAAAAGAAGAGTCGTAATAGGACAAATTCAACTTTTACGATGCTGTCCCCAATTGGGGCCAATGGGCACATCAGAGGTAAATTTTTATGTTTTTATACGCATGTCCATCCAAAGTTCATAATGACTCTTAGGATATTTAGCGGTCGCAATGAATATAAGGGTCTTCAAGAAGCAATCGCAGTTGTAATTATTGAAGAAAAAGACTTCGGAGAGGTATATTTAGTTGCGCTGCCTCTAGAACCAGGTGTGGTAATCGACGAAGAAGGAGATGATAACAATATACGAAGCACTGCTAATCTGCCTGCTTACTAATAGAAGCAATGAAAATTGAGACAGTAGCAATTATCAACCTTTTGCTAAGAGACGTAGAGGAACCGTAATCTTGAGCAACCCCGTTGGTGTAAAAGTGATCCAACTACGACTAATATACAAGGTCGTCTTGAGAAATTTAAGAATTGTTAAAAGATGAAACTCAGCAGTAAAGGATATGAAAAGAAAAACCGAGCCGATTTTGATTACTGCTTTTACCAAGTTAACCAAATTTTATTAGTGCGAAGGTTTGACAGTGTGGTATGGGCGGGGTTGATCAGGCTGATCAATCTTTTTACCTATATAGCAATGCTGTACGTGGCAAAAAATGGTGGTGGGTTTTATCCACACATACATAGGATCTTGCTGTTGCAAATTCGCGGCACCTGCACTTGCTAACCAATATAAACAGGATAGATAAGCTTGATTTTTTCGTTACATCACTCGTCACGATTTAAGAGACGAAAACATCAACGTGTTTATGCGACCAGCAGCTTCTGCAGTACCAAGTCTGCAGCACCACGGGGTAGACCACTACTCCCAAAAATTTTGCTAGCAACTGAGACGTGCAATTTGCCATAAAAAACGCGTTGATAGTGTAAAAAGGGTAATAAAACATTTCGTGTCGCAAAAATAGTTTCGAAAATTTACATACTACATGTGCCCATTGGCCCCATTTAAGGACGGCATTTTTTTTTATATTTAAATAAAAAAACAATATTTTCTTTTTACGTTTTTTATTATCTTACATCGATATCTACCAGTATTACCAGTTACCAGTTATTACCTAACAAACCTTTAATTTCCTGCTAGTTTGAACGTTTAATTTCCTCCTAGAGTATGGGTCTAAATGGGTTAAGCTATTACTTTATTATAATACTAGCGTACCCGTAGAGTATGAATTAATTATAAACACCAAATAATTACCTAAAAATGAACAGTAGTTCGAAAATGTACGAAAATTTACAAAATCGTTAAAGTCATTTGCCCGTTCGCGGCGGTCATACTATACCGCTCGTAGGCTAGGTCATTTTGAATCAGTGATATCTCCTTAATTATTTATTAGAATGTTATACACTAAACAATAATTTCAACGGATATTCAGAAAAAAATATTCTCCCACTACCGCCACAGTCACTCCCCTCACCCCCGGCAAGACGTCTTAGTTCATTCTACGTTTCCGTGTCGTAGCCATCGCACGTGCCATAAATAAAAGTTCTTATATTTTATTTAGTCCATTCGAGTCTTATTAAAACAACAAACTTTGCAAACCGTTGTCTGGTAACGGTCGCGTAGCGTGGCGTAGCGTGGTTGTTATTGACATGGCATAATAAATTGCGTGTCAAATTAATAAGTATTTTAATATATCAGTACGTAGCGACAATATTACAAATATAAGAAAAGAAAGTAAGCTATGTTCACCCCAATACCCTCAAGTATCTCTTTATGAGTATTTTATCACAATTGAATTAGCGGTTTGGCCCTAATTGCGTAAAAGACAGACAGACAGACAGAGTTACTTTCGAATTTATAATATAGGTATGGATTGTATATTATAACTTTTGCCCTTAGGTTAGTAATATATCAGTTTTATGAAGAATCTATGTTCTGTGATAGCCAGAACTAAGGCAATATAACTTACATTGCCGTAGTTCTGGCTATCGTACAGACCAACCACGACCTATCGCCTAGTATATAAATCTTACAAGAGATGTGTGCGTTGAACCCAATCATTCATCTAGTATTTACATATTTTACCGCACTGCGCCACAGTCGTCCATACACGACCAGGACATGGAGCTATTGTAATGCTATTTATGCAACATAAATACCATTTGTTTTTCCTTTGAAAACAATGTTGGACTTTAAAAAATTAACTTGTTTTAATATAACAATATAACATGCATGAATAATATAACGAGAAAGGTATAAAAATATATTTTTAATTTTTATCTCTTTTACTTTATTTTCAATATCTATAACATGATCATAATAATTAATAAGGTATTCTAAAACATTTGATTTATTTCTTTTGAGGTTCAGTTTCATTATAATACTTGTCGAAATTTCGTAAATAGTTCCACGGAGATTCCAATTGGTAGCTTCGCATCTCTTGAGCATATTCAACTGGTTCATACACAATTTTTTTTAATTCATCATCATATCTCACTTCTATATAGCCTGTAAGTGGAAAATCTTTTCTAAGGGGGTGTCCTTGAAAACCATAGTCGGTAAGAATTCTTCTCATATCCGGATGGTTGGTAAAAATAATACCAAACATATCGTACATTTCTCTTTCCAACCAATTACAATTACCCCACAGGCTTACGGCTGAATGTAAAGGAGTGAGCTCGTCTGTGTATGTTTTCACTCTTGCTCGTTCACCATACCTTAAGCTTAGGAGATTGTATACAACTTCGAATCTGTATTCCCTACTTGGCACATCGACGGCAGTTGCCAAGGAGCATTGATTAAAGCAAGCGTGTTGATGATGGGCCATAAACGTTAAAACGGGATGAAATCCTTCAGGGGCAATTAATATTTCTAATTCGTCTGTATGCTGCATTTGGATCTTTTGAACATATTTAGGCATACACGCGGCAACGTAAAGACCAAATTCGTAGAGCCTTTGTCGTTTAGCATTGTCATGTTTTCTTAATGTAAGGCTCTCGTACTCTATTGGTTTGAGCTGAAATGGATTATTAAGTGGTACATCTTTTGTTTTGTCCTCACATAAGTAATTAAAAGTACGAAAACACCGTCTGGACGTGATCGTAAATGCTTTCCTTGTCAGCATTCTTAAAATTGTTGCTATCGATTCAAAATGACATGTTGAACGTTTAAAGTAAAATGACAATTCATTGTACAAAAAGGTTATAGCTCCAATTAAAACTTTCCATATCGTAATTACGAAAAATATTTTATATAAAAAATATACCGCATGTTATTGAATACCGTATTTCGTAAATTCGATGTTCAATATTAGGAATACATTTTTGCAATATTATTTTTTTGAGATTATTCGTTACATTTGGGCAAAGCGTACCAAAGGTTTACTTTTTTTTACTAAGCCACACAAGAATTTAATTTCGCCGTTGACAGCTACCCGCTTATTACATGACAAAATTCCTGCTAAAAGCGTTCAATAAATTCGCTTATTTTTGATCGAAAATAAATTGTAAAATATCTCCTTTGTTAATAACAGCCATATTAAAGTAATAAAAGTAATATGATACTCGAAGTTATACTGTTTTTACTTTTACTCAATATTTTATATGTAACATGAGAATAAATATTGTGAGCTTTTGACGAGAATGTTTGTTTTTCTATTTTTTTATGTTCACAATATTTATACTCGTATTATTTGATTTATTGCAGCTATTCTAAGACACAACACGATCTAATTAGACAACGGAACGGAACAAAGGAACGGTAAAAACGGTATTTCACACTGTAATTCGCAAAAACAGAGTAGGCACATAGAATATACTACTAGGATACTCCGTTCTCCACTTACTGCTGAATGCTCAAGGCATTACATGTCGAGTGGCGGACTCAACTTCACGCTTTCCCACCAGGGCGAAGAAATTAAACTAATAAATATTTCATTTCCCCGAGGGGGAATCGAACCCAAAACCCTCGCGTTTTCAGTCGCACGTGCCCCTGCACCATGACAGCTTCTAATGTTATTTATTACTTTACTTTCTTTAGAATACTAATGAATAATAATTAAGTATTCAAGTTGAACTTTTAAATTTAATTAAATTAAAGTTGTCTATAGGTAAAGTAAACAAGGACAACGTTAGGACGCCTCATCTGTACTGCTACGTTAGCCGAACATGACTTTGAGTAACGCCCACTGATTGTGAAATTGACTGGCTTTGACTCATCAGGATAAATAATGGTTAGCAAAATTACTGCTATGCTTAGAGTATGTACAATAAATAATTTACTAAACTATATAGCATCTTTTAGTAGTATGTTCACGCTTAAAATTTTGAATAGGTTTTTTAGGGTTCTGTAAATTAAAAGGGGAAAAACGATGAGTTCTCGTGGATGTCGATCTGAAATTAATATAATATATTCAGGTCTACGACCCCATAAAGCACAGAAGAAAAAAATGTTAGCTCACTCTATATCCCGTACATAGCAGAGTAGGCAGAGGGATCCCGATATCCTAGTGTTACGACATTCCGTCCCGATTAATTAACAGGCTAGCTTTCCGCCGAACTATGGAGGCAGCCACCAACCAGCTTGAGAACAGCCAGACACATTAAGCGTAGAGTAGAGACTGTTTTACTTTATATAGGAATATGTGCTCTTATTTCATTAAAAAATAAATCAAATAATATATATACTTAAAAATTAAATAACTTATAAAAAATAAGAAGATAACGACGCAAAGAAGTACGATTAACATATCCATCCCATCGATTCCTAATCATTCTTAATTATTCTTAACATCCCATCGATTCTTAAGTAAAAACTCAGAGAGAAGATTTTTATTTTAAAGTTTTAATAGGAGTTTAAATAATGTCAATAATAGCTTCCGAGTATAACAATAGGCTTCCGTCCACCGACAGACAGCATTGTCAGGGCTCAATGGAAGTCCTCTCAGTGGAAAATGGCTCCTAGAATGATTTGCTTTTGTAAATTTAACAAGTGAGAAATTTCCTTTAAAATATTACTTAATTGAGTTGTCTTTAGAAAAGGCTTTTGTAGAATTCAAATTAATTAATTGGACTATATAGTTCATATATTATGTATATTTAGAAAGGAATTATGTTTTGTGAAAACAAAAATGTCAGACTAGGCACAACCGTGTAAACACGACAGATTTTGGGTTCGATTACCACTCGAGAAAAAAAATATTTACTATTTTCACTTTCTCGCTCTGGTACTGAGATGAAGCGCGGCGTTAATTTTCGTTACTCAACAAGCAATGACTCTGGACTTAGGCGGAAAGTACAGAACGGAGTGTCTTAACACTAGGCGTACACTGCTACCTGCGTGAAGCTGAAAAATAAATGTTTACAATTTATTTAACATTTATTTCAATTTATTTCTTTGTATTTTAAATTGAAAATTACAAACAGCATTATTGAAAGCTTCACTACAAATTATGTACATCAAAGTACTGAGTACCAAATTAAATATTACTTACGCTACACATATACTGACCATAAATTACTTATATTACAATTATATTAGCCATCGTGATTGCATAAAACCTACATGCCTAAAAGTCCAAAATGACGTTTTTTGTAACTTTTGAACATTATAATAAACTATTACAAAGAATTATTAAGCAAAATACGACACCGAATACTAAAAGTATTCCAAAAGACTAGTAATGGCTTTGTCTTCGTATATCATTAGACAAGGTAACATTTAGTATAATTTAAGACTTAAGAATAGTGTTAGAAAGTAGGGCTACTATTCTATCTACAGTTAAGCTTCCCAAGGAACGTAACTGACCTGGCTGAGTCTGCAATTAATTACATTGCAACCGTCCACAGCGTCTCGTAGCGAGGTTAAGCCTTATTTTCCCAGAACACCTGAAAATCCTGCGGTTTCAAGAAATGTTCGTTGAATTTTTGTACTATAATACTAGTTTTTCCTTATTTCTTCTTACTATTTTCTTATGAACATCCATATATATTATAGTAATAAATAAAAATATCTCGAATCAATCAAATGTCAATCTTTGTGTATCGAATATCGAAATTTACCGTAAGAGCGTCTAAAATATAGCTTCAACACCTACCCACATTGTTGGCAGATGCTGAATATAATATCTGAAAGATTTGTTAGGGCCAATTTCTGCGTTCCCTGCTGCAAATATGTAATTTTAATAATGTTTTTTTTGCTTCACGCAGTATCCCGCACACAATAGGGTAGGCAGAGAAACCTTAGTGTTAAGACACTCCGTTCCCCATTTTCCGGCGAATTCTGGAGGCATTGCGCGTTGACCGAAGGAACTCAAAGCCGCGAAACTTTAAAAATATTAAATATTTCATTTTCTTGAGAGTAAACTATGGTAACTATGGTAACAGTATTAAATGTTGTATACAATTTTTTAAGTTTATTTTCCTTTGCAACTAAACTACGACATAAAATAGAGAACTTTATATAAGTAGTTGTCCTTCTATAGAGATGATTGAGTGTTTTAAACTACAGCACATTAGTAGGTATTTATTACTTTGCAGTTTCAGCAAATATACGACGCAAACAAGTTTCTAAGTTCGCACTAACAACTATTTTATGGAGGTGTCCTATGGCTCATAACCCAATATTGTTTCATAATTCAATAATAAATAAAACTGTAAAGAAACCAGTAAGTATTCTATATATTACATGTATTCTGTTTGTCTTAATGTAGATCAACGGAAAAAGAAAAAGTTAAAATATATATTTCAGGCTTAGGTTAAAAATCTGAAGCCTTGTAGGTTTTGTTTTATAAAATTATTTTCCTAATTATGTTATATATTTATTTCTAAGTATAGTACTATATGAGTCGAAGATATTTTAACTAAATTTGAATATGACGGTTATCAAAAATGTATAGATATTTTCAGTAACCATCAGCACCTCTAGTAAACGATCTAGTCCTTTAGTTTACAATAGAACATTTCAAAAATATTTGTTTTGGTCTCGTGCGTGTTTCATAATTTATCCCAGTCATGTCATGTAATTTATATATCCTTTCTTAATAGCCTATTTGCGCTGCTTGATTATATATAAGTTCTACGTAGAAAAAATAAATTGAAATATTTATCTATGTATATATACAATTTATATCTTATTTATATAAAAATTTTCTTAAGGTTTTTATCGTTTTTTTTTTCTAAGATTTGCATCTAAAATATAAAATGTCAGTTTAATTTTTATTAACACGTATTTTTTAGACGTACAATGTTCTAATTATTTTTCTTCAAAGATTTTGTCTCGACACTAGAGCGATGATATGAAAATATTTTATATTTAATTTCTTCGAGTTTTAATCGAACCCACTACCTGTCGCGTTTGAAACCCGGCGCCAAAACTGGCCTCTTATTATATTGGTTTAGTATATTTAATTATTTCAATACAATTATAATATTACAGATAAGAGCTTTACACACAACTCCAATAAAACGTCAAGAAGAAAAAGCTCACGATCATGCGAGGCTCTGGATCATTGAGAAAGGAACATCAGCTCTTCTTGTTGTATTTATACCTTTTGGACTACTCATACCAAACAAGCTATTTGATACTATACTTGCTATACTTATTACAGCTCATAGTTATTGGTAAGAATATTACCATATTCTCATAATATTATACATAAGAAAGTTTGTAATGGTGGATGTTTGTTCCACTTTCACGCAAAATGTACTGAATAGATTTCGATGAAACTTTACAATAATACAGCTAATACATCAGAATAACATACATACTTCAATGTATATATGTAAATATTGGTATGATTTGATTATATTTAAGCGGGCGAAGCTGCGTTTGGATCGCTAGTATTGTACATAAATCTGTTTTGACGCCGCCTTGGCGCATTCAGAAAGCGTATTTTTAACATTGTTTACTGCACGCGATTGAATTAGGTATAATGACACACGAGAAAGTCCTATTTAAAGCAAGTATAGGTAGTACGTAGCTATTGCATATAAGAATTTAGAAGCAATAGCTTCCGCCATCCAACACGCTATATTTCTTTATAATTATAGAGTATTGTATTTTAAAATTGTATTTTTAAATGTAATTGCTTTACTATAAAATATTAAGGCTATATAGAGTTCCGTACCCAAAGGGTAAAACTTGAAGCTATTACTAAGAGCTTACCGGTCTGTCAGTTTGTCTGTAATCAGCCCACGAATCGCGATAACTAAACAGCTAAAATTTTTATTGATGATTTATTTTTGTCGTTGCTATAATAAGAAAAAAATAAAATTTAATTAATATTAAATTAATTTTATTCTGGTTTTTTTACTCGTTTTTGTAGATAACGGCAACCGGTAGATATATTTACAAAATATTTAGTTAATGAAAAATATTAAAGTGATGATTATTTTGCCGTTTTTTATATAGAATTAAGTAAATTAGAGTTTATACAAAATAATACGGAATCCTACGAATACAGTACTATTTTTATACTGGTACTTAGTGCTGAAAAAAGTTTACAATTATATTATATTTTTTAAATATTTTCTTTAGGGGAATGGAAGCTATAATGGTAGAATACGTTCGTGTACTGTTATTTGGACCCCTGTTACCAAAAATAGCTATTGGCTTCGTTTACGTAATTACTGCTTTGATGCTGGGAGGTCTCTTTTATCTTATTCACAACGATATTGGCATGTGCAGAGCATTTTGGAGGATTTGGAGAAATATGAGGAAACCTAAAGGATTCGTGACAAAGTGTCGTTAGTCCATTTAAAATATTGGAAAAAATAATATTGTAATTTACTGTTAATATTTTATGTTTTATTTTATAGAAAATATTTAGTATGGAAACAATATTTTCATTTTCCTAAAGCAGAGTCGAATAAAATATTTTTAAAAACTAACATTGAATTATTTAGTACTTTGTGAGTTATCTTAGCTTTACTTTCATATATCAAAAACTACGAATCATATATTTCTGTCCGATGTACCAAAAGATTTTCAAAGTTAATATGAACAAACAATAGACCCGCCCGCCCAAACTTGGCAGTTTATGTCAGTTCTATGTAGTCAAATAAAAAGAATGAACGATTTATCCTTACCTGTTAAATTGAAAAAGTTACCAAGACCACTGTAAGGGCAGATTTACGTGCACCGGGTGCTGAGTAATATCAAAAAACTTTATAGCAAATGCTTAACGTTCGCTGTGAACGGAAATTTCAATAATTTGAAATGAATTGAAAAATATAACTCCAATACGACAGGCGCGAAATGGTTTTTTTTGTCACAAAAATTAAGCTATTTGTTTGTTAGGTAACTTTAAGTTTATCATCTTCTCACAGAAGCGATACGTTCCGCTGCTGTTTGCGTATTGGCTAATAGAGAACGGAATATTGTAAGACAAGATTCTCTTTGCTTACGGGAAAAAAATCAGGCAGAACTCTAAAAAAATAATTTTATAATATTAAAAAGGCCTTATGGGTTGCGAAACTCAACGCCGCGCTTTGAAATACCTACCCTTATACCAATCTTATTTCTTAGTAACATAAGCTAGACGTTGTATAGACGGTACATTTATATCACATAGGTTTAGTTCACCTATAGTTGAAGCCGCGGGCAACGTTAAGTAGAATAAATTTATGGCTAAGACAAACTTTGAACGTGACCTCCTAAAATCTTATTTGCTTAAACAGCCTGTTTACATTTAAGTTTAAATTTGAAGTTAGTATTAAATCGGTTAGATTCGTTTCAAACGTTATGAAACTTAGATTAGAAATTGAAATTTGTATGATTTAAAAAATTGAAGATATACATCCTAATATATTCATAATATTACGTGGATTTAGGCATTTTACCTATAAATATACATATGATAGGACGATTAAATTATAATGTTTTTTTTTGTTATTGAAAAATTTCCAAATAATTCGATAAGAATCTTCTATTTTCAACTGTACAGGTTTATTTTCTAATAGTTAAAAATAATACCAACTAAATCTATTTTGATATAGATTATGCCAAATACATGTAAGGTTTTATTTGATTTAGTTTTATTTGTCCAATTAATTTATTTAGTTCATTATGTTAACATTATATTAACATAATTGCTGTGACAATGTTATATCAACAGAACCAGGCCAGGCAAATAGATATATTATGAATCGTCAATTGGGATTTCAACTGTAAGAAGTTGATATCCCTCCTCATCAGTTTAAAGATTTACAAATATTATATCGTCGACTAAGAGTGTAAACCTGCTAACAGCCTATTAAACTTAAAATTACCGGAAGAGACAAAAAACTTTTCTAAAAATTAGTAAAAGTAAGCACACATATTATTATTATAATTAATTTTAAAATTTCCTAAAAATGATTGACTTTGTATTTTTTTTTACATTTCCGAATAGTATAAAATAAAAAAAATGGATTGAGCAGTTATAAACTCTAAATCGAAAGTATATTATAAGTATAATATAAAAGAAGTCAAATATAAATATCACGCATCGGGAGATTGTATGAAACTGTTGCCGCAATTGAAGCCAGACGCCTGACGTTTAATAAAAAATAAGCGGACGCTGGGGACGTTAGCAATCTATCACGCTGTGTCATAAGCTGACTTTAATGCTGGGTCAACTTCAGACCTTTTTGTTGACGTCAATATAATTCAAATTTTCGAAATATATGTAATATACTGCTTTGATTATCTACTATAGCAATATACAAACAAGAAATAACTATAGATTATTTTCAAGTTTTCAAAAAATAGAAATATAAATGTACAGCAAAAAATCTATATTCCTTTTACTTTTATAGGTCAATGTAACAATAGCTTCTATGGAAAGAGATCAGATGCAAGTTCTTTTGTTATGCATATTAAAAAAATTTAGGTGACATAAATAATAGATACATACATATATAAATTCCCTCATGTTCTAATTTCAGCAATCTCTATTTTAACTAAATCAAATTTGGGAATTTAGTGTTAATATCGAGTTCAACTTAACGCCGCACTTGTTCACCAGATGGGTGAAAAAAAAATTAAATATAAACAACCCCCAAGCGGAGATCTAAACCCACTACCATTGCGCTTACAATACGGAACTGCGCCACAAAGGTCTTAAAACACGCGGCCTATGTACAATGTACATACATATACAATTATATAACAATAATCAACATCATTCATTACACGAACTGCCATGTATTATATATATGTTGTATAAATAATTAATATCACCTTTATGACTTGTTACGTATACATACATGATGTGTGTTCAAACCGCAAAATGTCATCAACACTAAATGAACATTACGCGATTACCGTAACGAGGAACATGCTTCAGGCAGACGCGTCCCAGAAATTACATTCGCCGTTGACAAGCCTCGAATTAATTAAAGTCAAACAACGGGACCATTCCGCTTAATTCTCTACTTTGCAAACAAAATCGATGATTTCATTTCGTTCAGTCGTAAGATTGCTGTCAAGAGTTGAAAGCGTACGATAGGCTACAGTGTCTTGGGAGGCGTTTTGTGATGTTTTAGAAACATATGCGTTGTTTATAGTTATATTTGATAAGTTCTTAGTATTCAAAGGCACTGTCTTAGTTAACAATAAACTCATTAGATTTGGACAGAAAATGTGAAACGAAAATGTCTAAATGGGAATGGAGTATCTCAAAATTAGGATACCAGGTTCCCTCTGCCTAACCTGCTATTTGGATACAGCTTTATGACAAAACTACTAAAAATATAATTATTTGTAAATATTGCGAATAACGTAATTGTAAACATAATTGTAAGCCATTAAAATTTTTATTTAACAGTTAGTACACGACCATTGTCATACTCCTTAGTTCAATAAATAATTAGGTTATTATGTACTAGAAAAACAAATGCATATTCATAAAACGATAATAAAATTCTACAAAATCCTACAAAATTGTTAAAAATTGTTTACTAAGCTAAGAAAGAAATAAAATCTGCCTTACTGATATCAGAAATAAAAACAAAATAATAAAAACTATACAAACACTACGATTTGTATATGAATTTGAGGTGTTAACCCGAATACACTTTCCATATCAAGAGTGAGTGGAAATATAAATTTATTTCGCGCGGCACTCAGACTTCCAATTATAAACTTGGATTAACGTTACCAATTAAATATACTGTCACTTTCATATTGTTTGTTTATTGTTAGTCCTGTAAAATTAGTTTTGCCATATGGCATACTAGATATATATCTAGTATATTTTTTTTATTCCTCCTGTATCCCTTATATATACCTATATGCAGAGGGAACTGGAACGGAGTGAAGACACTCTGTACTCCACTTTTCCAACAAATTTCTAAGACATTCTGAGCTAAGAGACGGAAATATATTTTCGGTATTCGGTATTATTTTTCAAAGGAATCTATATAGAATTTTCCATGTAAATTTAAAAATATTTCTTGCGGTTCTTTCGACTGCAGGTGTTGAATTTATAGCTTTCTTAAGTTTTGCCAATTTTTTATAAAGTCACAAAGCCACAGTCTTATAGGTAAGTGGAAAAAATATTAATATCGTTATTTTAATTTTTTTTATATAAGTAGTTCTTATTAGAAAATCTATTTATAATATTGAAGTGGTATGTTGGTAATGGCATCCTACAAAACAATAAATAAAACAAATAGCTTTCAAAAGTAATTTAACACAGAAATAAATAAAGTAATTAACAAATAATGAATGACTGTTGAATTATAACGTTATTTATGTGAAATATACAATAGCGATGTTGAATTTATTTTACAGGGTACCTACTTAAAATCTGAAACTTAGATATTATTTACATAGTATACAAATATGTAAGCTTAATACTATATACGAGTATTTCATAGAATCCATACTATATTAGATTATTGAAAACAGGAGGTAGTTTGATATAGACAGCCACAGGCACGGGGCCGGTCTATCGACATAATCGAGCGGTGGGTTGGAAGCATTTAGTTAAGCCGACGCACATGACTTAGCAGTGGCGGAATCCTCTTGTATGGCCGCAATGTTGAACACTTCACATCTTGGGCATAATTTACTAATAATGTAAAGATCAAAGGGCCTTAAGCGGATCAGTATAAATAGAACGTTTAATTATATAAGAATTGATTATTTTCTAAATTATAATTAAATTTAGATGCTTGTTTATAATTTTATTACAGATAAACTAATTAGTTTATCTTATATAAATTTATCTTTATGAAATGTATTTAATTTATGTTCAAAAAGTATAATTGTAATTTTTATATTTTTTACATTTATAAGAAAACTGAGTTATGAAAAAGGCTTCCAAAATTATATTACACATATTAATCTAGATTAAAACAAATTAAGGAAAAAAATAAAGGAAAAAATATGCTAAAAATGTCATTTTTACGGAAAACACTCTCAAAATTCAATGAAGCGGTAATGTGTATTTACAAGAATTCCCAGCAAGCGCGACTAATTTCTGCTAAGTGCTCACGTACGGCCTTCAATGTAACGTCGTTTCGTTCGGAAATGTAATTATTTTTGGTAAAACCGTCTTACCAATTGTATTAATTTAACATATTATGATATAACAATTTTGTATTGTAATATATTTTATTTTTTTATACAGTAAACTTAAAAAAGTATTATAAATAATTCAATTCATCAGGTGTTTAGAGCTATATTTTGAAATTTCTTGTATTTTTTAATAACCATATTATTTCTTTATGCAGTCTTAATAAAATTATTTAAGAGAAAAAAAGTTTTCAAAAAATTTTAACATATTTTCAACTATGATTGAATATTTCTAGTAAATGTTACTTATTTAGTAAGGATCGTGATAGAGAAACGTCTTCGAGTACGTAACATTCCTTACCTCTAGCCTCAATCATGTAGGAGTGTTAGTTTAGTGGAAACACAAGTCCATTTAGTTTTAACACTTATAAAAAAGACATTTACATTAATAGAAGAAATAAGAGCCTGGTGGTTTTTTAAACACTGTCAATTTTATTGCAGAATATCTAGAAAAAATCTACTATCTATGGCAATCCTCTCAGAGTATCCTCTGTTCTCAAATTTCTCCATAATATATATTTTTTTTGTTTATTGTTGGAAAAAGAAAGATTTTGTACGATAAAATAAAAATCTTAAGTAGGAATTGAATCTACATCCATAGCATTCGCTTAAGCACACTACTCTGGTAAAAAAGAGAAAAAAAATATTTAGAAAATAAAAATTAGAAAAAAATCCAATAAAAACGAACAGTACATTTTTGTTTTAGAAACAACATGTACTTCAATACTCGATGCTATGCATCAAACGTCGGACGAGAGTGTTACACAAATGTTTGTTTAAGTCAGTCAACTGCGATAGCTACGACGCCTGCTACGGAGAGTTACGGATCTCGAAATTATATTTGGATTGTGCTATTTTTTTTCTCGCAGTAGTTTTTAGTGGTATGGAGCAGTTGCAACGTGACTTACTCTTTTTTTGTAGACTGTTGACGGTTCAAATTCTTTTCCAATGGTTGGATAAGGACTAAGATAGGCGAAAAGTGGTTAAGGATGCTTTATATTTCTTCATTTATTTTACTTAATACGTGAAGTTAAAAAAAACTATATTATATCCATACCTATATTATAAACTCGAAAGTAACTCTGTCTGTCTGTCTGTCTGTCTTTTACGCAATTCGGGCCAAACCGCTAATTTAATTGTGATGAAATACTCATATATACCATAGATCTTGAGGGTCCCGGGATGAACATAGGATACTTTTAAATCTCATATTTATAATATTTTCGATATATTCCGCCATGTTAATAACAACCGTCGCTATACGACCGTTGCTAAGAAACGATATGTAAAGTTTGTTGATAGAAAACGTCACCCAAAATGAGCTTGCTTAACGCATCTCTCTATTGGAAACTGAAAATAATTTCATAAATATATTTAATAAATATTCGTATAGTTTAAGCGGGCGTAGCCGCGTTCAGATCCACTAATGTATAATATATAGAATATAAAAAACTTTAGAACGCTATATAACAATCGTAACATCTATAGGAGAAACAGTAATATTTCAAGTCAACTGAGTTAGGGGACAAGCAATCTGGTAGTAACCTCAGGCCGACCCGTAAAATATGTACTTCGCACACAATACACTGTGTTCGTCACCTTGACGACAATAAATGCCATATCACGTAATGGACGTATACGAGTATGTCCAGGTGACGGTGGCATCGAAAAGCTATGGTTAATCTTTGAAAGTCACACGCTTGGTCGTGCATTCGATTCTCTTTGGGGGGAAAGTACCCAAGGCCTAAGGCAATACTATGCAAAACAAACAGAATACAATACTAAGTTCTATTCGACAGATGTAAAAAAGAAGTTTATTTTTAGATTATGCAGAGGGGACCTAATATTAAGACTCTTTGTTCCCCAATAAAAGTAGTTATTGATAGCATTATTCATTGTTTTCTACTAAGTGGATTTATAACAGGGATTAAATTACTTTAGCAAAACTTTCTAAAGAACAAAACTGAGCGTATAAACTTCAACGTGATGAATGGAGTCGTTATTTTAAAAACATCATTTAAGTAAACTTTAACAATATTTGTCATTATTTTGGTAATCCGTGGCGCAGCTGTACAAAGTGGGACTGTAAACGCGACTGGTTGCGGATTCGATCCCCACTCAAGGAAATGAAATATTTATTTAAATTTATATTTCCATTTCTTCGCTCTAGTGGCGAGAAACATTCAAATAATAAATATAATTATATTACTTAAATTTTGTATTCATACAAAATTTATATAGTACAAAATATATTTTGTCTATTTTTTCCAATCTATTAAAGCTGATTTATGGTTTTGAACAAATAATAACCAAAGCTCTTTTAGAATTCCAAACGCAAACGGAAAAAATCGAACACATCAAGTTTCGCTGTAGCTGTCTTCCCAAGCTGTCACACCTTCGTTTCCCTCGCAGTTTCAGATTTAGTCATTTTTGATTGGAAATTCAAAAGAAAATCTACTATAATTTTGCTCAGATTACTTATAAATATAAATAATTTTATTCTTAATTAAATCTTGATATTTTCATTATGTGAAAAAGATTATAATAAATTATTTCTGTTGTTGGCAATGCAAGAGGACACCTTGATTGGGAAATGGTGAAAGAGGTATTTCTCTTCCATTCTCTCTTTTTTCTTATAAAAAATCATTTGAAAACTACTATTAATAAATATAAAACTTAGCTTTTACATTGAAAAAAATTACGACGACATCAATACAGACAAAAAAAGAAACAACAGAGTTTTACTTGGACTTTTGTTGCAGGAGACGCCGATCAAATGGCGAAGTTTTAGTATCCGACAAGCCGTTGTAAGTGCACTTTGTCACTTAGATTGGAAAATATTGCTTTTAGTAAAGGAACTAATGCTGGGAGTTGAAAACCAAGGTATTTTTCTCTTCACAGTATATAATAAGAAATGGAAGCCTTTAAAGACTGTAACATTTATATAGTACAAATAATTGTAGTATTAATATTTATTTTACACAAATTTTATTTTTATACAAAATATGTGCCTGTACGTTAAATATTTTTACGAAAACGAACAAAAAGTATAATTTACAGTAAAGGAAAATATTAGAACAAGAATCTTAGCCTTACCATCTATTTGTGGTATACAAACACATTTTCTGAACTACTGGACTGATTAATTTTGTTTATTGTATAGCTATTAGGCCTGAGTAAGATGAGGTAGATCGTAGATGGTCGTCCAACTAAACTATAAGCAATAATGGAATGGTGCCTTATTACCCCCGACTCCAACTACGTTGCCAAAAATAGCGACTCCAGCTAAGGGTTACAAATTATAACTTAAGAATTTCGTAAAAAAAAAGATTATTCTTCCCTTAGTATAAGAAAATATTAATAAGCCTATTATATTGCTGCTAACTTATTTAGAATCCGTTTTACGCAAAAGATGAAATTCTTACAAAGTTCCTTTCATACTCGACTCGGACCAACAAAAGGCTGTTGAAACTGCGCTCTTGCACCATGAACTATGAAGCGTGTTTGACTTTTCAAGAGCGGTGGGCTGCGGAACAGTGACACGGTTATTTCCCTCGTGATAAAATGAATACAAAAATATAAAACTTAAATGCTACGTCGAAAATTGTACTTTACTACAAAAAAGTGTTATATTAAAAAAGTTTCGAATAAATGAATAGTTGAATATTTATTCTGTATTCAGAAATGTATTAAGTTTCATTTGTTATATTAAGTTTCATTTCATGTGTTTATCAAAGCAGTATAATAGTAATTATTGTTAATTGTATACATAGGTGTATAATTGTGAATTTTATTTAGGCCATAAAATAATATAAATTTTAACGATAATATAAATGCCAAATTTGTAAGAATAATACAAATAAAGAAAAGGAAAAAGTGAAAATAAAAACAATAACTTTAATTATAATTAGAGTGTTACTTTTATGTACAAAAAATATTTATAGTTTTTAACATTTTAGCTTGTTTACATAACGTTAAAATCGAATACAGGTGAATAAAATAGAAGTAGGAAGTGAAAGTTGCGTTCGCTACATACAATGCCTGGAATACGATTTAAAATGACGATTCATATTTTAAGCTGGACAAAAACTATCGGTATTCCGAGCGAAACAAATAAAAGGAATATATTGCGATAGCTCCAAAGAGAGTGAAAAATGTATTTTCTTTCACAGTGCGCATAACGTAGAGGACATGAAATATGGTACAGATTCCGCGCGGCTCAGCCAGCGTGCGGGACTTCTATCGCTTTCACAACTCGAAAACTATACACTTTATTTGGTAAAATTTTTCTTTCAGCCACAAAATACATATTCAAATTCCTATTTCATTTGAATATATTATGTGGATAGCACGTAACTGGCAATAAGTACATTTTTAGGATTCCGCACTTCATAAGGGAAAAATGGAACGCTTATAGACTCATTTTATTCTTCGTCTCTACGTCTGTCAAAACCATTTACCTCGAGATCGCTATTTGATGACATATCAAGCTGAAATTAATATCAAATATTAAAGTCTATAGGAAAACAGGAAAAATCAACCTTCTAAATCAAAGCAATGAAAAACTAAACCTCAGGCGTATTGATAAAATATATATCATTATTTATCTATTTAAAACTTCAAATAAAATTGAAAATTTAATATGTCAACTTTATTTAATGTTTTATATTTTAAATAAAAGCGCACCGTTTTGTACAGTAATCAATGTAGATTTACGACCGTTAGGGTTATACAATGTGCAATAGCCGATGTCAGCCATTTGTTTGTCCAACATTGCCCAATGTAGTATGTACAGTATGTAGCTGTGTTCGTATACTAGATAAAATTCAGTGGAGCTAAGCAAATTGTGATGATAGAGATGTTTTTAGGTTAAAAAAAAATTAAATTGCCAATTGCAGCTGCAAATTAATAAGTTAGGTACTCTGTTCTAATAACATATTGTCATGAAAAAACAATGTTATACTATTTATCTATAGTAATGGCTATAAACGTGATAATTGTGATGTCATATTCGGAAGGATGGCTATACTAAAATTATTCTGGAAGAAAATATGCAGCGTTGAGTTCCGCCTCTCAAAATTGGGGAAGGAAATGTCTTAACACTAATTTCCCTATGCGTAGTCTGCATTGCGAAAGCGTGATAGATATACTTGAGGGTCTCGGGATGAACATAGGATACTTTTTTTTCTCATATTTGTAATATTATTGATATATACCAATATATTAAAATACTTATTAATTTGACATGCAATTTATTCCGCCATGTTATTAACAACCGTCGCTATGCGTATTATTGTTTGCTAAGCAACGATTTGCAAAGTTTGTTGTTAGAAAACGTCACCCAAAATGAGCTTGCTCAACGCATCTCTCTATTGAAAACTGAAAATAATTTCATAAATATATTTAATAAATATTCGTATAGTTCAAGCGGGCGTAGCCGCGTACGGGGCTACTAGTTTTATAAATAAATACGAAATAATTTTTACATACAATAAATAGTTCATGCAAAACACATTTCAAGCGCAATTAAAGATCTTATTTTAAATTTACATGTCACAAAGAGAATAAATTAAGTTAAAGGTGTAGATTAAGATTTATCCTCTCTAATTGATGCAGCTCGTTCTCATAAAGTTCGAGCTTGTCGAACAGTAATGAATGTCACTGTAGAACTTGGTTACAAATTTGCTCCTAGTAATTTATTGAAAAGTAAAATATTTGATTAAAAAAATTCTTATAGTACTTACAATTTTTTTAGTTTTAGGTATTTCTATTAGACCACTTGGGCAAAGCCGCAAGCAAAAGCTAGTAAAAATTTATTCAAAACAAAATTATTTTCATATTTTATGTACAAGTTTTTGTAGCATATAATGTAGTCGATGTTACTTCTTCCATAGTATCATTATTATCCTCGGACAAGATTTGATTTCATTAGATATGTTGTAATATTAGTAGTACATTTGCTGGACCAGTGTTATATTAAAATTTTGTTCTCGTAAATGATACGATTTATTTAATATATCACGTAATATACGAGTGAAGAAATATTTGCTAAAATATAAATGTGAAATCGTTACCTTTTACAATTATATATTTTATGTTTGTTGAAGTTGTACAAACAAAAATTAACCAATTGTTGTTATTTATAATTGTTGGAATATGTGGCTTGTGATTTCAAATGTCACTTAAAAGAGTTTAAATTTTTTTTATTACCCTGTTCTGTCTTAATACCGCCATGCTAGGTTAAGTTGTGCTATCCAACACGCAACGACTTTCAGTTAAATGAAATTTTTTGAAGTACTAGCAATATTTTCTTTTTAACAAGTGTTAAATCTAATTAATAGTTCAAAATTTACTATCATAAATTACTTAAAATAACCTTGTATCTTCCATCTCTATAGATAAGTTATACAGTCGACTATTCTCAAGCAGTTAATACTTATAAAAATTGTATTATAAAACAATTATAAATAGTTTTCATTTCGCATTTCCTTGTTGCGCTACATACATGGTGTTCAGAATGATTGAACAAATGTTTGCTTAAGTCACCCAATTGCGACACTACTGGCTGTACAGACTCACCCAGTAACTGGTCTATCGGTTCATTCGGATCGCTGAGTTAGAAACGGTTACTTGATTAGGCTACACGCCTTGGCAGTGACGGAATTTCCGCCTTTGGCCAAAGGTGATCTAATTTACGTATTAAGATGCAAAGGCGGTGTGTACTGCAAGGTTTATATGTTTTAGTTAATAATTACAGAGCTAGGAGGCTTTAAACGAAAGTATATAAAAAAATATTAATATTTAATACAATACATTTATTATTTACATTATTATAATATGATGAATCTAATTTGACAGTAGTATAACAAACCTTTGTTTCGTAGTAAGATTACTTTTGGTATAACAAATACATTAAAAGTGCCTACTTCGATATTTTACACACACAGGCCCTAAAATATTGAATATGAATAATTTTATATAACGAATATAATAGCGAAAACGAGACAGTAAATGAAACATAGAGTGCAATTACCGGAGAAGAATACTTACGCGTACATTGGCCGCATTATACAAATAATGGGGTTCGAAGGCGACGTTGTTATTGAATGTATATTTAATATTTTAAAGTAAAAAGTGTTAAAAAAATATACCATTGTTCCAGAATCGATTGTTTGTTTTAATAATTTACTTGTCTGAGTTATTATTGCTTATTTTTCTGAATAATAAAAATTAAGCTACACGCTGTATCAGGGTATCAGGGTAGGCAGAGGGAACCTAGTGTTCACACTCCGTTCCCTATTTTCCGTTGAATTTTTCAAGGCATTGCATGATGGCTGGTGGAACTCAACGTCGGCCTTGGTGCTAGAGTGTAGTAATGAGAATATTAATAAATAATTATTTATTCCCTCGAGTGGAGATCGAACCCATAACCGCGTTAGAATCACATCCCTGTGCTGCTGCGCTACGATGGCCTCCATTGTCATTGTCTTTATGATTTTTTTCTCATTTCGCAGAGTACACAAAAAAGCTGGTAAACAGTTTTTGCGTTCTTTATTTTATAGTGAAACTTTGGCGGAAACCAGTGTAGCTCGTAGCGTTGGCTATTATTATAATAAATGTTAATTTTCCTTTTATAATTTTCTAAATATTATTTAAATTTTTTTTGTAATAAATAAAGCACAAAACATAAATTCATATTTTAAAATTTGAAATCATGATTATATAAATTTTACATACCTACTGTGTTTATAAGATTCATTTTTTTATATTGTTTTAGCTTCACGATGTATCCGGCACACATAAGGGTACGCAGAGAGGACCTAGTGTAAAGACACTCCGTTTTACGAATTCGAAAGTGGCGGAACTCAACGCCGCCTTTTGCCTCCACATCAGAGTAAGGAAATGAAAATATACATTTAAATAAATATTTTATTTTCTCGAGTGGGGATTGAGTCCACAATCAGGCGCTTTTACAGTTGTTTTACTACTAATTACTACTAACAATATTTATGTAAGTCGTATAATACTTATAAATACTGTCAGTATAAAAAATACTACGGTATTATAATTATATATGACACCCTCCTTTGTGTAAAACTACTCTATAAAACCTCTAGAGGGTAAAATGTGGATTTTCTATCACAGAGTTGGAAACGTGAACACCATGAAATATAGCACATATTCCGCTCAGCTTAACGTGCGTCGGGACTCGGATCGGCTTCGTGACTCGAAAAGCTTATGTAATGCTCTATTTATATAAAAATATAGCTGACCATGTCAAATAATAAAGTGACTTTAATATTATTGTTGGATATCTGTTTGGTGTAATATCATATTGCTGCTATTTTTAGGATTGATTTTTTATATTTTTAGACAGAATCTAGTGTCGAGATATTTCATTCTTTGTCCCAATTCAAGATGGTGAATGTTGAGTATAGGAACTCAACGCCTCGCTATGTGAAAAAAAAATATTTGCAACTCTTTAATTGAAATGGCACTTACATACATACATATATTTCAATAATGATTGACTTCTTGTATTCATGACTTTATCGAACTAAATACTCAAGCTTTTAGCTTACATTAGTTGCTATAAGTTTTAAGTATATTTTTTCATTTAAGTGATGAAGTGCAGTTGCAACGGGCTTATTCAATATATAAATCTCAATATTTAATAAACGTCTTTTGAAAGAAGAATTGTGCATAAAAGGCGCCCTTTAGTTTTTTTATAGCTTTTTATAGTTGCTTAACGTTCTCTAAAATATTATTCAAATATTATCATGTAATATAACCGCTTGTGTTTCTGTTCCACGACTGGCCTCTTTTAAATTTATTTCTCTACCGTATAAAGATTATAAATTCTAGTCTAACAGTGAAATGTATCTGGGTATTTTTACACCCATATAGCCTTTAAGGGTTAAAAACAAAGTTTATAAATTAACAGTCAAAACTGTCTTATGTTAAACACCATATGTTTATATTTAAAAAAAAACATTTCAATTTGTGTGAGGATTAGTGTGTAATGCAATGGAAGTCGGGTAAATGTTTGATTAAAACTGCGACGCTTCTGCTCGTTCCAGAGATCGTACTATTCTAGTAGTTGATTTGAAAATGCCTTTTTATTTAGTTTTCCAAGTAATCGTATTTGTTTAACTATCTTAACTGTTTTCTCTTTCGAGAGACGTCATTATTTTATTATGTTATCAGCTACGGACATTTGTAAAAATGTTGACAATTTTTATAATATTTTATATTTTTATATTACAATATTTTTACGATAGGTAGGATTGGTATTTATTAGGTATTAGAGGATAATAAAGTTAATGTACATTTTAAAGGAAACTCTTAAATCTACTCTTGAGTTGTAAGTCCAAGGAACTATACCGACTTCCTACGCCATGCAATACCACGAATCCTGCACTGTGAATGTGCGAAGGCGTCTTTCTTATCCTAGGCAGATAGAAAAAATCTAAATGCACACTTCAAATAGATATTTTTTTCCTGTTCTTAATTAATAATTTAGATTAATTAATATTTGAGGAAATTTTATAAATATTTATATTTCAAATAATTTTTATAATCTATTTACATATGGCATTTTTAAATTAATTTCATGAAATAGGAATATGGTCTTAAGTGGCAAAAACCGAAGGTATACTTCATGAAAGGACGTGAATGTTCCCTTGAGTGTTACTCCGGAACCAAAACCATCGCATGCCAAACCCAAAAATACGATTTATAATAATACTACGTAAATTTAACAGTTTTTAGATTCAATAATTTATTTAATTTTCAAAAAGATATATTAAAAGAAAAAACTGAGGCACATGTACCATATGGGTTTTTTGAAGTCTAAACTATATATAATAAAAATAAAACCAAAAAACAACACTTAAAGGATCTCAAACATAAAGGATTGGTTGAAGCCGGCCATAAGTAAGCCGTGTCGTATGTCGAGCTGTAATGAATCCCACTGCAGTCTCAGAAGTTTATCAAAATGTAACAGTGACGTACTTGTTAGCCAAACTCGGCTGAAACTTTGTCTTCAGTACTTAACCGACATTTATGTAATGTAATTGACATCGAAATTAAACTTACTAGTGAGTTTTGAAGGGCTTTAAAGGATTTATTTTTTATATGGGATATTTTTTTTTTATTTTACACCATAAAGAATATTATTTATCGTCATATCACGTGAAGTTTCATTTCAAAATGAAGGTGTATTAAGATGTCTTTTTTTGTCTAATATCCAATGCAACCCTAAAAATATTTTAAAATTAATCTCATACTAATAATACATTGAAATAGTTGAAAAATTGTTTTTACAATCTTATAAATAATGAGTGGGCGCGCGCAGCTTCGCCTGCTTAATTGGACCCTTAGGCGTGAATTCTAATAAACCATGAAATATGTGTTCAATGAAATATTTTTAAGAGTCTAAGCTTCAAATTTTATAAAAATCGGGGGCCATTTAAAGAGTTTTTCATACAAACTTTCAACCCCTTATTTGTATCCTTACGGGGAGAATTCTAGAAAACGATGAAAAACGTATTCAATTAAATACTTTTAAAAATCTAAATTTCAAATTTTATAAAAATCGGTGCTGATTTAATTTTTTTCCATACCAACTTTCAACCCTTATTTCACCCCTTTAGGGTTAACATTTTTCTAAATCCCTTCTTAGTGGATGTCCAGATTACGAAAGTAAACATCTGTACAAATTTCACATTTCTACCATTAGCAGTTACGGCTGTGCGTGCGTCTTACCTCAGTCAGTGAGGACAAGTCCTTTTATATATATAGATATTTGAAACATACTTTCTAAATCAAAGATTGAAGTAAAAGATTGGATATATTATATAATTATAGATATTTAATGTGATAAATAAATTAAGTGTGACCATCCTTATTAATCTTTTTCTTAAATAAAATATACAAGCACGCATATGTGTTTTAACCGCAGAAGCGTCAAAGGCGGTCAACGCTCGCGGAATAACGTGGGAGCTCGTACCTCAGGCAATTTCACCCTTTGTCTGAAATGACTATGAGTCATCTCTATACTGAAGAGTGCTAGCGGGAAAGATGTCAGTGTTTCGCTGCTCCTCTGCTCACATTCAGAAAGTCAAGTATTCTTCCCGTCTCATGATGCAAGCCGAGTGCAGATTTCAACTGTCTTTTGTTAATGCTTTGCCATGTATGTATAAAAGTTTGAAATTCGTTCGGTTGAACTGACATGTACTATTTTATTACGTTATTATAATTTAAATTAGAATGTGTTACATAATTTAATATTTTACGTCACAATATAAAATTTGTAAATACTTGTAAATTGTAAATTAATTTTAGTGTATTTTTTTTATATTGGAAATAAATCCTATCCAAAATTTATACAAAAAAATCTAACTTATTTTCATAGGTATTAAATGATTGACAAATGATCTCCATTACGTGAATATAACACAGACAATATAATATATGGACGGCTATTTTTCTTCCTCTTCAGCACGTGACATACACGTTTTGCTCGAATTATAGGTATTATGATTTCGTTCTCCACTTTTATTTTAGGGCACAAGTTAAATATTTTAAAATTATAAGTTTGGTTGTTTTAGATGGTCTTTAAGAAAGTCAGAAAGTTAATACTCTTTTATCCACATTCCGGCCAAACCAGAGCCAAAGAAAGGCCAGAGTTTCCTAAAATAAAAAATCCTGATATCCAAAATCATTCAGCCTTAAAATATATATAATCCATGAAGACATAATATGAGTTCCTCAAGTCCTCCCACACGTCATCAACACAAACGGTAACGCGCAACACTCCTTCCAACATACTCGTACACATCCGCGAAATTACATTCGCCGTTGACAAGCCTCGAATTAATTAAAGTCATACACCGCGACCATTTTGCAAAATTATCTCCTTTGCAAACGGAATTAATAATTTCATTCCGGTTATGCGAATACAATGGCGGATGAAGTTAGCTCTCAAAATTCATGCTATGATTAGGATTCATTTTAGGTAATATTTATTTAAATATTGAACTTGAGTCTTGTTTCAATATTGTTATATAAGGAAAATTATTTTCAGTGAAGCGTATTGTTTAATAAATTTTGATATATATTTCTATCTTTATTGGTTTAATGACACAAATGGCTGGTTTCGCTCGAGCAATAAATAATAAGCTTAGGATTATAACGGTAAGCGCTGGGTATATATTATTTATTTAACAGTAAAATTGTTATATTTTGATATACTTTATAACTTTATAATTATGTGTTTATCACATTTTCAAACTCTTTGTCTCTCTTTTTAAATGTCTTAAAATACTTTACCGTGAGTGCGAACTCTAGCAAAATAATATGGTGACGTTATAGTGCAATATTAATTGTATGAAACTTCTCATAAAATTAATACAAATTATTATTAATGCAATGACAGCCCGTAATAAGCTTAACAAAAGTTGAATTTTCACTGTAATCAAAAAGTTTACGGTTGCAATAAAATTTTATGAATCCGTAAATAATTTATATTTTCATATGGAAAAATATGTGTTTTCGTCTCACGTACGTGTTATAAATAATTATGGACATAGAATATTGTAACAGGAAAACCCGTAAATTTAGTCATTCAGTACTTTTGTCAGCTTCACGCTGTATCCCGCACACACTACTTTTCCCATTTTCGGTTGAATTCTGGAGGCATTACATGTTGAGTGGTGAAACTCAACGCCTCGACACCAGAGCAAAGAAATAGAAATATATAATTAAATAAATATTTAATTTCACATTAATACGCATATAGCAGATAAATTTACATTAAAATTATTGTTGATGAAAAAAAAATAGGTATATTAAATAAGATTGCTTTCTTTACTTATCCTTTATATGGATTCGTTTCATACCCTCCGAATGAAATATTAATAAATATTTCGAGTACCTAACTAAATCATATAAAGGTTTTCTTATTCTTTAATAGTCGAAATCCAAATTATTAATGGAAAAGATACAGAAAAATTTTAAGTTTATTATTTATTGGCACTGAATTAATATTAAAGAGTTTATGAAATAAAATGTTCCTACATATATATGAGATAATCGAGTCACGCACGAGCACACGATAACTAGATTTCAACTTGGAAGCGACGTCCAAAAACGAATGTAAAAACATTTATGGAACATGTATGTTTTTTTTAACCATTTACAGTTGACAGATGGTACATAGTACGTACCATTCCTTGCTAGGACTCTTTGCTCCTTCAAATGGAATTGTAGTCTTTATATATTGAAAATGTCGTTTGAGAATATATAATAAAGGGATTTTCCTGGTGTATTAAAACAAAACAGATTAACCAGTTTCGTTAAATAAAATATATAAAGCATTTTAATATTTATATTCATTTAAATGGACGCAAAAACATGGGACGTAGTTAGTCTAAGACATGTTTACGTTAAACAAGAATCTCCCACGTTCAAATCTTGCGGGTTATAGTAAACGATTATGTAAGACGTGTGCTTAATACGTTTTAGCTTTAACTTAATAAAGGTTGGTATTTCGTCTCCGCCGTTCCGATTACGTAAAGTAAATTCCTCCCATATTTACCGCACATAAATGTGTTCTTGTTATCTCTAGAGGATATTTATAAATTTACGAACTAGATGTCGTACTTTAAATAATATTATGATTAATTCTGAACGTAGTAAGAAATAAATAATAATTAATGTTTTAAATATGTATTTATCTTTTAAATATTTTTGACAAATTAATTTGTAAATGTGCATTTGTATTGTTATTTTGTCATTCTCCATAAAATTGGCGAAGTGATTTTGTGATCGACTAGTACTATAACATTTGTATCTTAGTTTATTATATACAGTAATTATTTGTACTGTAATATATTTGACGGAGGCTGACGAAGATATATTACTGGAAAACTCTTTTAAAAAAATATTTTAAGATATTTTACATCAAAAAATATAAGAAGAAGGCGAAGAAGAAGTAGTGTTAAGCTACTGCGCTCGTGGGGACCGCAGTAGCTTAGGCTTCCTCTGCCTACTTTGCTACATCTGAGATACAGCATGAAGCTGGGAAAAAAAGTATGTACAATATATAATATATTAGCATGAAGAACTATAAATATACGTTCAAATTATTAGAATTTTATATTAAATATAGGTAAGGTATAAATATATATATATCCAGGGTGGAAGAGGCAGTGCTTCTTTAACTGAAACTGCATATAGGATAACATATTTCAAACCCAGAACTAAATAAACTAATCAATGTAGCTCAACTGTTTGGACGTAGGATTTTTTTTTCATTTCACGATTTTTATCCATACCTGTATTTCGTGTGACGCACACATACGCGTGCGACGTTGCCGCTCTGACAGGCAAGTGTGTGCGTGCCTATGTTATACATTACAAATGACGTTTTATTTTAAAACGTTAATTTTAATATTTATTTTGTTTGGAAAAATAACTTTTTTATTTTTGGGAATTATTTTTTTTCCGAATTATATTAGGCTTTTAAAGAGAAGTTAAAGCTGTGGTTTCATTTAAAGTGGTGCTGACAATTCCACCCTGTATAGAGGTACAGCGAAAATGAGATTAATAATAAATTAGTATGGTTCCCTAGCTCCGATATTGGATTAGTCGGAGGTTAGCGACGTGACCGTAGCTGCAACATTTTACCTCGCTCTAATAGGAAAGTAGTTCAGAAAGTTCGCATTATACATTTTCATCTTTTGATGTTTATTGTTTAATACAATAGTGACGTTAATTGTTTAATATAATAATGACCTCAATTGTTTAATATTAAATTTTAAAACGCATACTTTGACTATTTATTTTATATTTTTTTGAATTAATTTTATGTGTATTATAACTGATGTGAATATATCTTCAGTTAAGAGTGATTTTGTAAATGATTAAGAGAAAATTTCTCCGCCTGTACAACTAATAACAATCTTACATGGTGCATACTAAGTCTTAAATAATTTACATAAAACGGTCCATCTGTTTATAATATAAAACATTATAAGCATACTTGTTGTAGATTTAAACGTAGGCACTTAATAACAATTAATTAATATACCTACCTACTGAAAAATGTAACTTATGTAAATTTGTATTGTGTGAGAAATAAAGTTATTATTATTATTAAATAAATATATTAAAATCAGCATGGCATGAAAATACTTTTTCTTTCTACAAAACTACAGAAGTAAGTCGAAACCTAGTGACTGCATAATGCTTCTGCATACACAACATCTTCATGGGCATACTAATATTTTTACCAAAGCTACGACTGAACTGTATTTTTCAAATGAAATTATAAAACAGCCATATTTTTAACTCAAGTGCTACTACTTTTAAACTTTTATCTTTGCAATGGGTAAACTAGCAAATTCGTATCTTTATCGCTGCACGGTATTTAAGCGATTTTCTAAGCGTAATATTATTGTATACAATTTCACTTGCTGCTTGCTTTATATAGACAATTATTATCAACAAAATTTCAATTCACAATCGTTACGTAAAGTTAAACTCATTACAACTGCGCTATATTAGAGTCGATTAATATGTTTTATGAAAGTACATACAAGAAACAGTAAAATATATATCTACATAAGAAAATGGCCTGGCTTTACCAATATAGTTTTTTTGCACAGTAAAAGGGTTTTTAAAATTCGTCATTGTTTCAGCCAGACGGCCATTCTTAACCCGCTGCTCTGGAAGCGCAAGGCACTAAAGGGCGAATGGGTTTCCCTGAAACTGGAAGCGTTACAGTTTATAGCTGTAATATAAACTACATTTTGCATGCAGTTTGGTTCGCAGCCGGACATGATCCCTGCTTTATATAGCTTACGGCACGGAAACTTGAAGTTATTTTTATGAATGTGGAAAAATATGAAAAAAGGTAATTTGGTTAAACTGAAGCCTATTAAATCAAGTATATACTTTATTATTAAAAATCGCATCGCTAAGGTGTATTTATCTCCAGAGATCTCTTTCAAATTGTATTTTTTAATACAAACATCATTGTTTTCTCAATATAACATGAAGGTACTGTGTTTAAATATAAATAGAAAACAAATGTACGTAGCGTAGGTGAAGCTAAATAAACATAATATGCAAAGAGACTGCAGCAACGCTGCTTCGCAGGATACAAAACAGCATTCATAACTGACACACAGGTCTGTCGTTTTATTAAAAACTTAACCGAGTTTACTGGCTCGTTGTTCGTATGTGTAATTGCGATGCTTCTATTGTGTTTTAATAATAAAAGTCGTCATACAATTTTTCTAGTGTTAACATTTCTTGAGTGTCTAATGTTTTTGCTCCTGTAAATGCGCATGAAAACAGTTATTTTTTAAACAATTAAATTAAAAGCGCGAGCGAGTCGGACTCACTTACCGTATATGCATATTATATACTCGTTTTAATTTTAACAAACGATTGTAATGATTTTTTTCTATGACGTTCCCGTAAATTTTCACTTTTCATATTTGTATTGTATGTCTTACTTAGATATTCCCTACAGGTCTTAATTACGCAGCGAATTACACAGAAAATGCAGCAATATCTATGCATAAATTCTCATATCTTTTGATTGCGTTGACATAGAAGCTTAACGTCTTCTTCAATAAAAATTCTTCTTTATTTCTTTTCCTTGCTTCAAAGGACTATAAACTTCTTATAAGGGTTAAGTTCTTACCTTTTGAGAAGAAGTCAGGAATAACTTTCATTTGTAATACAAATAAGCGGTCCCTCACAAATGAGCATATACTGATGATAATAACATACAAAACGTATTTTATTAAGAAAAATGTTAGAATATAACGTTGTATTGTATTTACATAAAATTCGTCTGAGCGAAATATATTCGTAATGCGATAGTAATGTATTTTACATTCGGGCCACGTCCGCTCCATCTCTAGTATCGGTTTATCTTAGAGTCCAGTAGGATTCTTATAAAATCCATTCTATTTCTTTCGCTTGATATACGAGTATATGTAGATATTTGTTTTTATATATGAATGTGGTTTTGTTTAAATTTTAAATAGATATTGGTTTCTTTATTTCATATCGATTTTGGTATACTGCAAATAGAAGAACTGTAGGTTTTTTACGTTAAGGGAAGCTTTTAAAAATATAACTAAGATCGTGGTGTAGCGGCATACTAAGTGATTGTGAACGCGATGGTTGTGAATTCGATTCGCACACAGGAGAATGAATTTCATTGCCCCAAGGCAGCTTTTATATTTAATTCCTAATTAACTGTTTTATTAGGAATTAAATGTTAAATCGTCTAGTACTGAAAAGGAGTAGATAAATATTCTTCGTATTAATATGTTTATAGAGTCCTTCAAAGATGAAAGAGATTTTTTTATATTTTATAGCTATTTACATTTGGCTCTCAATTAAAAAATAAAACCTTGCTTAATTAAAATACTATATAATTAAAATACTACATCATATGGTTTATATATATTATACGTATATTACTAATAATATAAATGTAAAATCTTCTGAGAATGAATGTTCATTCCACTTTCACGCAAAAGTTACGATACCGATTTGAATGAAACTTTACAGTAATTCATTAGAATAACATAGAGTATGTATCTAGTAGTATTTTAAATAATTTGCTTAACCCTTTTGGTTCGTTAGTTCTTAATATAAAAACACAGCCCCCCTTTGTCTTGAGTTTATATTGTAAGCGAGGCAACAAGAAAGCTGGTTTTACGATACATAACGTTCGCTTAAGTCAGCTAGGGTAAGGTAAGCCATATAATTAATAGATAATCGCTATAGAAGCAAGTTCAGCAATGTCATTTAATCTAATCAGTAGTAATCTTCTTAAATTACAATTTTTATTACTTTTACAGTAACTACCGTACACTGTATTTTCTACAGTTAAATGTACTAAAGAAAATTGAATTGCATTAGTAGAACGCTATTATAGCATTGGAACAAAAATACTGTTAAACGAAAGTTTCGCTTTAAAAACTACACTTTATATTTAAATATATGTGTATGTATAATATATAATACATGTTTCTCTTTTGTTTGTAAAATAATTTTGTTTGATATATTCATCGGTTTAACGATACAAAAAACTTTGGAATGGATTCTCGTAGCCCCAGCAAAAAACATTACGCCATAGAGGCATCCAATATCGCAAGTTTCGGCGAGTCATTGTTCACAAAAATAAAAACAAGACATTTTATTTCGGGAAATTATTACTCTTGAAAGATTTTTTTCATAAAAACGTCGAATAGAATAACTTTTAGGGTTTGCTCGAACGTTGATTTTCTATTAGAAGTAAATCGTACCTTTTATATCCCCGACTAACGCATTATTCATGTAGTACTTAGCTTTTATAAGTGATTAAAAAGAAAATATTTTAGTTTATGGCCGTTCTATTATTTAGATTATTCATTGTAGTTTAATAATCGAAACATAATATAGAGTAATAATATATTTTTAATTAGTATTTTATTTCTAAATAATTCTAGTTATTGTTTTATTATAAAATTTACTTTTTTACAAATAATTTTGTAACGACTTATACTCAAAAATAACTTATACAGTCGTATTTTTGACAGCGCCACGCCATTTTTCCCACAAGTAGAGCCAGAACAAAAAACCCATTATCAAGATATTCCGTTCTACACATTTCGCTGTTAATTTCACCACCTAGCCAGATAGCTCTTTAGATGGTGTCCTGCTACGTTAAAATATTTATACCTTTCTTAATATTTCACTTATTAATAAACGCAATATCCAAATAAAAAAGATAAAAATTAATCACTTTGAAAAATATAAAAGGCAATGTTAATAAAACACAACTGTCCACAATTTTTATCAGGCAAAAACAATAAGCAACGTTTTGATCGTGTGCCATTCTCACCATATATATTATTTACATTCATTCATTCATTCATTTTGCCGTATCAATTTTTTCTATAGTTCAATCTCGCATGTGTTATTACTTTTCATTGTGGCCTGTTATTGCGGACGGGTTGGAAAACAGAAATAAAAAAAAACAATTTATTTCCCTCGCGAACGAACATGTCTCGGCTAATCCAGTTTGTTAGGCTGCGCAAGGGTTGAATCGTCAATGAGAAAACTCAATGAGGAAATGTAAAAACGCTCGCTCAGGAAAAGTATCGGATCGACTTTTTCTAATATAAATTGTCAACTGTTCTTTTTTATGGAAAAAGCAATAAGTCGATATGATAATTTAGGAAATTATGATCGGATGATATTTTCGATTTAGACCCGATTGATATTGCCACATAATTATTTTTATGATAACTGCCAAGTTTTAAATGAATTAATAAAAGAATAGACTTTAAAAATATATAAATATATCCTTAATATAAATATATCCTTGATTACCAAAGACAAAAATGTTACTAAAAAGCGCTGGTTAAAATTTTTGTACGTTTCTTAAAAAAAGTATTTTATTCCCTAAACGTAGGACACTTAAATTCATGCTTATTCTAATTAATAATTTGTTTGTTCCCCTTCCTTTCTCTGCTGTGTGCGGGATACAACGTGAAGCTAAAAACAGTATGAAATTATGAAAACGATGTTTTCAATTAAATAGTTGGAGTGGCGAGCTTAATACACGAATAGAAAATGCTGGAGCAACTTCATTTTATTTTATAATATTAACTTCAATACCGTACCGAAAATACTTTTAAAAAATATTTTATGTTAACAATTTAGAATCAAAATGATTAAACTGAAAACGCTTCAGATTAATCTGAACACACAACTTTTTACATGAATAATATTTATACAAAAAAAAGCTTAACTTCAAACTCATCACAAACGAGCTGGATGCTCCGACTGCAGGCTTTGGAGCAGAAAAACTTATGAATAAAAAATGAATTCCTTGGTTTTAAAATTAGCATTACAAAGAGAGGTAATTCCCGTACCTTTGCGCTCGGGAAAGAAATGTATAAACGCGCGCTTTGTCGTTTATTGTAAGTAAAAATCAGCGTTTTTCCAGAATAATATAAAAATCTTAAATCTTTTATGCTTTTCCACGAAATTTGTTATTTATTACAAAGCTTTTATACACACTAATTAAATTATTCTACTTAAAATAATTTTAGTAATTAATTTTCATTGTGTAATATGTTTTATTTACAGACAATCTTAAGAAATATATGTATATATATGAAGTTCTAAAGTGTAGCGTAATTTAAATTCATAATAGGTATTATAGGTTATAAATATACGAATGTATTTATATTCGATTTTAATATTGAATTCTCTCGTATTTGTTTCATTTCGTTCCCAACTTCGTTAATGCATTTCAGCATAAGTATGTAACAAAAAAGTGAGAGAAAGACTTAACGGTAAAAGTTTAAGACTACTTAGTATATTTAGAATTGGCAATTTAAGAGTGGAATGTTAAACAAAACCTGCAAACAATGTATTGAGCGAAACCTTTTCGGGCGAAGGCTTGCGATAAACTAGAGACAGTGATCAGACGCCGGTATGCAGGTCTTGGCAGAACACCAAAAATCGTAGATACCCAACAATGGGCTTTTGATAAAACAATAGAATTAGGCGAGAAGTGGGCAGCGGAGTGTTTTAACACTAGACTCGCTCTGCCTACCCTACTACATGCAGTATGTAACGTAAAACTAAAAAAACAAAACATTTTTGTAGAGTTTTTAACATGCATTAAAGTAATTTTTACAGGTACAATTAATAGATTAAAATATAAAACAGCAAAACAAACTATTACATTTTATCGACCTAAAAAAATATCAAGATATAAATGGTGGCTATGAGAATAAAAACATATTATTAAAATATAATCAAGAGGGATTAAAAACTTCTATTCCCAAATGAAACCGTCAAAAAATTGAACGTGAATTTCACAAAGGCTGGAAAAATGGTCGGAGTTGAAAGTTTCATAGTTAAAAATGGTGGAGGTCGGCTATTACTTTATCTTATCTACATGTTAGTGCGGATGAGTTTTTTAAAATATTTTTTATCCGATTTCAAAATAATGTTTCTTTATTTTAAATTAGCCTCTTTAATTCTACAATCCTATATCTTATAAAACAAAGTCGCTTTTCGTGTCTGTCTGAACTTTCTAACTCTTTTTCTTCTAAACCACCCGACGGATTTTGATGCGGTTTTCACCATTAGGTCGAGTATTTCTCAGGAAAGTTTTATGTATAGTTTATTATTTATACATTCTTATGTAAATTAACATAAATACGATAAATGTGTATAAAGTCCTACCCGTTGAGACACTTTCGCGCATGCGCTGCTTTAATGGTAAGTACTACATGAAAAAAATGTACTGGAGTATTGTTCCTCTTAATAAGATCTACAAAAAAGTCCGCGACGGCATATTCGTATCTTATAATAATAACGTGTAGTGATCAAATTTTATCTAAAAATTGTAATTTCAATATATTTTTTATTGTAAGAGATATTTTTCCATAATGGTACTAATCGTTATCCTTTAAAACTAGCTTTTTTAACCTTTAACTATGGACGTGATTTTTTTATAACACACATATGGACGTCGGGTCTGTCAGACCAGTGTATTTATTGGTTATATTCCGTCAGTTTTTTAAAGAAAGAAGACAATTTTATGTTTTAGTTTACATGAATAGCCTCAAATCAAACAAAATCAATACAAATAAAATCACTTTTTATTATACTTTACGCATCACAACGATTTAAGTAACTTAAAGTCACAATTTCCTTCTTTGGCCACATGGGATGACTCTTAAGAAAATAATACTATAAAAAAAAGACAGATAATAAAATAAATATTTTTTTGACAAAATATAAAGAAACAATTAAAAATAATAAAGAAATTACATCTTATATTATAAAATAAAAATTTTGACAACACCTCAAGATAAGGTACTATATCGGTTTATATAGGTTATACTATATATAGGTTTTTTTGAATATCGATACACAATGGCTTTCAACATTGTAGGCTAACAGGACGATTGCAGTCAACATAAGTATGTGTTGTCTTTTTATATATCTTTTGGGGGCAAAGTGTACATGTTTTCAAATTTTTTTAGCTTCCGCGCGCGAGTGACAGTCATTCTCAATTCTTAAAGTAGTTTAGTATTCGAAACGCGTCTTTTTATTTGATAAAGTGCTATTTTCTTTGCAAAATGTCGTCGTCCAATTGTTTTGTTTGATATTGATTATAAAGTACCGATATATTTGTCCCTGACGTGCTTGGTCGATCATTTTTTTCCATTTTATCATAAAAACTAAAAAAATTGAATCTTTTTTAGGTAAATATTATTTATATTACTTAAATGTATAACAAAAAATGCAATATAATATATTATATATAACAATAAAAACATTTGAATACAAATAATACAATTAAAATATTAATGTATATCTTGTAATATTATAAAAAATATATGGAGTTTTGAAATCATTATGTATGGGAAACATGGACGTCGGGTCTGAAAGACCGAGGCCCCGTTTACAAAGTTAAAAACTCACGTGTTTTGAGGCACAACCACTGCTATCTACATTCATTTTGTCATTAATACGAAAGGTACTGAGCGACTCAGTGGCGGAGGTCACCGAGAAGTGGCCGATTTGTAGAATTTGTAGAACTAGATGGGTCTGTGAGACCCAACGTCCATACTTAAAGGATAACAATTAGTTTTTTACACTATTTTGAAATTGCGAATATTTTGAGAGAAAAACGCATTTAATTGTTAACACATCACGCCGTTCACACATCAGCTGTATGTTACTCAAGTTTCACTTATCACTTACTCTCAGCATATATATAAGTATATTAGTTACGTTGGCCATTTAATGTAGATCAAAACTGTCTTTTACTGTGTTTCATTTTAATAAGTATTTTAGAAGTTGTTGCAATATCAAAAAATCCTTGCTGCGAAACGGCTCGCCATGCGTCTCGTGACGTTTTGCTTATACAAGCGCGTCCGCCGCGCCCGGCTGCCTTACACGCATCGGTGGTTCAGTGGTAGAACGCTCGACTGCCACGCGGGCGGCCCGGGTTCGATTCCCGGCCGATGCATTCTATTTAATTTTCCGCACAGGCAGCCACGTAGTGCTTGCTTTTCATCAGGGACAGAATACCCTCTTCAGCATTAACAACAAGCTCGAAAAAAAACTCGCCTGTCTCTATAGCAACGAAAATTTACATGCGTTTGCACGTATTGGATAATTGGAGTTGAATGTATTATTTCAGCGCGATATATGTGGTTGTATATTTTTGTAATAGTTATTAGTAGGTAGGCTTTTGTTTACAATTTCTTGCGTTCAAAAATAGTCATTTAACTATCTAAAAATAGTCATTTAAATATATTTTATTAAGTACTTGAAAAGATTAGTAGCACAGATTTAAAATTACGGTACCTACTAAAAAATCCTTGCTGTGTAAAACAATTGGAAAATCCTTATTGAAACTACGAAAATGCGGGTTGCATTAGGGTTTAATTAATTTTCACATTATCTTAAGTGCTTTGCAAACATACATTATAAAAATAATGCAGTAGTAAAAGCGGGCGAAGCCGCAAGAGGGTCGCTAGTTTACTTAATAATTTAAGCTGGGGAAAAATGATAGTCCAAAATGTATTATAATAAATTTTAGTTATTACTTTAAATGAAAAGTATTTTAATAGGAAAAGAGTGACTTAACACTAGACTCCCAGGTTTCCTCAACCTACCTGCGGTATACAACGTGAAGTTGACAAAAAATAAGCATAAAATTTACGAGCAGTTTTGTATTTTTTCCTTGTTTTTGTTTTTTATCCTTAAAACAACGTCACTTGTAGAATATTGCATATTATATTTACGTCTAAAATGCATACTTTTCATACGCTCACATTTTTCCGCAATGTGTCGCTGCGAAAAGTACCCAACACAAGAAAAGTATATTCTTTTAGCATAATCATGAAAATGTTATCGGTTCGCATAGAATCGAGTCCTTTATAGCAGAGTTACTTTGGAACCGCTATAATATAGTAAAGGAAGCGAGAATGGGAAGAGGAAAATTTTTATACAGACCGAAATTACTTATCAATTTAGAAACAATATAGACGAAATATATTTAAACTAGATAAATAATAATAAATAATAATAAATAAATGCTTTATTCAGTAATTAAATGTTACATATACACTCTAATTTCGTTAGAATATGGAAAAAACAAGACAACAAATATATATCTATACAATAAAATGTATTTCAATGGTACAAAAGAAAATTCGGGAGTACACTGTCAACACAACTGTTTTCTACTTTTATGAATGTAAGTACGCAATGCTTTTATTAATGAACGCTTTATTAACGAAATATTTAATATTTAATTTACTACCCGCTTTTTAACACGTAATATCTACAGTATTCGACGGAAAGTGGAGAGCGGAGTGTCTTAACACTAGGCTCCCTTTATCTACGTAAAGATGCAAATGTGCTAAATTGTACTAAAGATATTTTCTAAGTACAGTCAAACAACATTAAAAGTTTGTCTTTTCGGAAACTAATTACGTAAGGCAAAAAAATCGTAATTACGGCTCCCATCAAGTGATGTTATCACAAATTGTATTCAAAAACGCCCTCTACCCGTGATACAAAAAGCGGTGACAGCGGAATTTCTCATTAAAGCCCCAGCAAGATCCCCATACATCACGAAGAGAAAATATCGCTTTAACAATCCCCCTACGCCATTAATAGTGGGATATACGTATTTTACCTGCAGGATGTCTATCAATGACGTTCACAATGCTATGGGAAAGTTCAAGCTGTTTAATATTATATCAAATAGTCCAGAACAAATGTAGTAAGTTTTCATATTGTAAATCTAATTATCTTTTATAAAGTAAGATAGATGGGTATATTCAGAATTTTGTTTGTAGATTATTATTATTAATTTGTTTCAATTAAATATGACACAGCTTGTTTGGTTGACTTAAATAATTGATAAGCTAGGATCGAACCCGCAATCATCGCGTTTACATTCAGAGGGTGTCCCAGATGTCCTATTACGCTACGATTTTCATTTTTATCTGTCTCTAAAATGGCTGTCTCGTTCAAAGAGAACGTTAACTTTATAAATTCAGAGACAACGATTATTGGTGCCTGACTTGAGTTTCGTTGGTACATTTTAACTGATTTTTTTATATTATAATAATTATGTATTGATTAAATGCTTTTTGGCGGTTGTGGGGTCGATTTAGTTGATAACCACTCAAGGAAGTGAAATATTTTCATTTCTTAATTCTGGTGTCGAGGCAAAGCGCGGCGTTGAGTTCCGCCACTTAACACGCAATGCTTTCAGATTTTGGCGGAAAGTAGTAAACGTCTTAACACTAGATTCCCTCTACCTACCCTGCCGTTTGCGGGATACAGCGTGAAGCTAAGAACAAAAAATAATAGTCAAAAACGGAAGTCAAAACGGATTTATTTAATTAGCTTTGCAGAATTGACGTAAGTAATTAGTGATAACCGTTTCTTCGTCTACCCATTCCTTTAATTAAGATGAGAAAACACGGTCTTCTTGGCCGCGCTGCAATAATATAGCGGACGCGCCGCAAAGCAGACCCGCTAATTAATCTCGACCCAGTTAAAGTGCTTTTAAAATTAGTTTAAGTTACTAATGGATATAAATCACTCTCATTGATTTTGTGTGATTGAAATAGTTTTAACTTTTCATTGTGTGCTTCCTATTTTGTGTTAGTTTAAATGTAATTTTATATTTTTATAATAAAAACATCGTTTTTGCTGAATTTTGTACGAAATTCTAAGAAATCTATCTATAACAAATTTCCCGTGGACCCACAGTTATGAAATTTGGCATGACGTGAGAACTTACAATACAAATAAAGACAAAAAAGTTCATAGACAAACAACAGTACAAACTTTTATTTGTAGTTTAATTCATACAAAGTTAAGTTTATCTACTTTTATTACGTATGCACTTATATTACTTTAATACCCGATGGCCTACTATCCTGAAATTGGTACGCAACGATTTTTGAACAAAAAATTTAATTATTTAGATACAAGAAAGTGTTTGACCTCTGAAAGTATTTGCGTTTAACAAGCACCTATTCATTAAATTTATTAATATAGAGTACACTCCACTGCTTGCATTTTATTTACTCACTTTTATTAAAAGTCTTTTTGATTTTCATAAAGCATATGTTATAAACATTATACATTATCTTTATTATATTACTAGTGGACCCGAACACTGCTACGCCTGCTTGAACTATACGAATATTTATTAAATATATTTATTAAATTATTTTCAGTTTTGAGAACAGAGCAGAGATGTGTTAAGCAAGCTCATTTTGGGTGACGTTTTCTAACAACAAACTTTACAAATCGTTGCTTAGCAACGGTCGCATAGCGACGGTTGTTAATAACACGGTGGAATAAATTGCATGTCAAATAAATAAGTATTTTAATATATCGAAACTAATACAAATATGAGAAAAAAAAGTATCCTGTGTTCATCCCGAGACCCTTAAGTATCTCTATATGAGTATTTTATCAGAAATAAATTAGGTTTGGCCCTGATTGCGTAAAAGACAGACAGACAGACAGAGTTACTTTCGAATTTATAATATAGGTATGGATTGTTTAAGTTATTATATTAAATGTGACTAGAATTACTATGAGGCCATGGTGTCATCAAAATTTGTACTTTAAGCGATATCTATACTTTACTACCAATTTTATAGAGCTGAAGTGAAATTTGTATGAACTCTGCGCGTTCAAATTGAATTATTTTTATGTTGCATATTTCATTTATTGATGACTGTAGACTGAGTATATTACATTACAGAACATTAATCGATTCGATACAACCCACTGCATCTGCGGTCAGATTTACTTCAGATACTTAGAACCTGTCATATACAGACTTAATTTATTTACATTCGACTAGTGGTTCGAAGCCGGATATAAATATATATGTATATATATTATAAAAATACAAATTAATTACATACTTAAAATAAACTGACGGTGACAATGCGACAAGAGGTACGATAACGAAGAAACTTTTCACATAGCCTACTAATTTATTAACAGAACATAATAGGCCGATTGTTGAACAAAGGTATTATGAAGCCATAATTCTGAGATTTCAGTTAAAATAGATGAGTTTCCTTTGTAACCAATAAAGTTTACAGTATTAGCGCTCGCCGAGTCAAATAGCAGTGCAGGTTACGAGTTACTACCTGAAGTTTAATTGAGAAGTCAGTCACAATGAGTAATTGTTAGACACGAGAGAACGTCTCTAATGCCATTCTGTATTTTAAAAGGCTTTTAACTTCAGGAAAACGTATTAAATCCGTTGTGTTATTGCAATAAATGTAGAATATTCGATGGGAAAAATACTTTTAACTAGTATATGTACGACCATGTCGAAGGAAAGGTGGGCCATTAAAAGTTTCACTCACAATACCCTAAGTTAAATAAAGATGTTTACTTAATAAAGATCCTTTTTTCGTTACAAAGACAACGTCAATTTAATTGAAAATAATTGCAAGATTCAAGTAAATTTTCAAATAAGCTATAATTAGAGGGTTTCCTGAACAAAATTGATCGGTAGCGGTCCAGTAGCTAATCTAGAAATCGAAATTCCGATCACGTATCTAAATAATGAAAGCGCACCAAATGTTGCTAGCGATACGCCTGTTATTACCAACATTGCAATATATTTACTTATAAATATAATAATACGTGATATATGACTGAATTTCATTAGGATATATTGAAAATATATGTGTAGTTTGATATTTTTTTTATATTTTAGGAAATATAGTTTTTCGTCTATAATTTAAATATTGATCTTAATAGAACGTGTTTTATTAGAGTTTGTAATTATTAGTAATAACCTAACCTTTACTTTATAAATGTAGTCGGTTATACAACACTTTTTTTAAAAGACATAGACGTTTTAGAGTAACTTAGATATTTATATCAAAAGAATTAATTAATTTTAATAAGTATTACCAAATTATATATCAAACATAAGACATAGTTAATATATAACATGCGTAATACAATTTTTTATTTCTTTCGGGATAAAAAACTACTTTAGTTAAGTGACAGATTGTGAGTTCGATTTTCACGAGAGGAAATGAAATATTTAATATTTTCGCGCGGCGTTGAGTTCCGCCACTCAACACTCAATGCCTCCAGAATTCAGTGGAAAAGTGAGTGTCTTAACACTAGACTCACTCTACGGACACTAGTATAAAGTTAGCTGAGTTTTCATTTTTCATATAACATGTCGAAACCCCTAAAATTAAATTTGAATGTAGTATAATTGAAGGTTTTCACAATTTACAGCGTAAACTTAACATAATATGAGGGTCTGCGGGAGAAGCATATTTTATCAGTTTTGGCGGATAAAAGCTATCAAGTACACCTGAGTCTTATTTTATGCCTCGTGTGCCAATTTTCCTATTACTTTCTTACATGAATACCTTAACCGATTGCGGGTTATCTAAAAAATAAATATTATAAAAGATTAGATATGAAAGATATAAAATGAATGCTATTAGAATTTTTTTACATTTTTGATTCCTACTTTCACAAAAGCTTCAATAATAATTGTTTTAAAAGGCAAACAATTAAAGGTAGACAATTTGAAGTCTACAAAGTAGTTCTGTATTATATATATTTTTTTTTTATTGCTTTCTTATAAATTAATGAATAATAATAAAACAAGATTAAAAAAATGAAGAAATTTATATCCATTTTCCAGTATAGGCTACTTTTAGATTACCAATTAATCGATGGCGAATCGCAGACTTGCTTAAGCACTCACAGTTAGACTTAGATGCGGTTATATTTGGATTCATCTTCAAATAAGTTACCTAAGAGTGGTTTCCAAGGGTATTCGTATTCGATCAATTTGCACATTTGGTATGCACCAAAGCACGGCGATCGCTCGAGCTGAATGTGCCTCGCATAACTCATTGATACGTCTTTCACAAACAAAAAATAGTTTCTTAAGTAATTCTACAGAATTTAATTAGGTTTAAATAATATATTTTACAAGCAGAAACAATTACTTTATCAATTAAAAAAATGCGCTACACACTGTATCCCGCACACAGCAGGGTAGGCAAAGGGAACCTAGTGTTAAGTCACTGTGATCCTCATTGTCCGACGAACTCTAGAGATATTGCGGCTTGAGTAGTGGAACTCAACGCCGCGCTTTGCTTCGAAATCGGAGCGAGTGGGAATCGAACCCAATTTGTCACATTTACAAAAACGCCCTATTATACCTTCACTTACAACAAGAATCAAGCTAAACGATTGGCTAAACATAAAAAGAAGTAACATTTTTTGCTAAAAGTTTTATCTTCTTAATTGTATTGATAATTTGTTCTCATCAATGTTTCCGAACGGGACGAGTTTTTCATGGTACTAAAGGAGCTACAAATTAAAGTACGGCCGCTTTATTTACTCCAGTCACGGATGAATCGAATTTAGACGAGTGTATCAGTGAAGATAGTCAGACGGTCGGGGCGCGTACTCGTACCTGCGTGAATACTGGATTTTCCTTGAAAAATTTTACTTGTTTACTAACACCTACGCTTTTTCGATCGATCTCTAGTGTACACAAATAAGCAATAGTTTTTTTTAGATATTTTATTATTTTATGTCAATTAGTTGATTCTAGCTTCACGCTAAGAGGTAACAGGGTAGCTAGAGGGAACCTAATGTTAAAACACTCCTTTCCTACTATCCCTAGAAGCCCAATCGAAATCATACGTAAAAGTAAGTGTAAAAATAAAATCGCTGTATTTTATCATCGTTTTCTGATTATGAACTATTTTTTGTATTAATCATCTTCACGTTATATTAACGATAATATATACTCTTTATTAATACAATCATAGTGGATAGGTACTATAACTGAAACATTGCCAAAGATCACGATAATTAAGAAATGACTCAACCGATTATCATGAAACCTTGTACACATACGAGTATCTTTAGAAAGGACATGGGATACTTTTTAGTTATAATATATATTTTAAAAAAAATATCCATTGGTTATAAAATAAAAATAAAGTTGAGCGAGTGAAGCCGCGTTTGAAATAACAGTTATCATATATTTACCTTAATATATATTAGAATAGTAAACATAAGAAATAATAAACGGAATGGCAACGCGTTTCACTTCAGAATGTCCACCGTTCAACGGTTATTTACTTTGCAAACTATTTCTGCTTCATACTCGTACAGCTGAGATCAAAAGAGAACGTGAACTAGATGCGGGCTTAGGTTTAAAGTTTCGTAATGTAATCTGATTTTAAAATTTAATTTATAAGAGAAACTTGGAAAGAATTTTAAATAGAAGAGATTTATATAAAAGTGTATTCTACGTAAATACTAATTAATTATTGTAAATGGGACTGTAAGTTACACATGGGCTGACTGACATTTTCCCCGATTTTTTTTGTCGAAATTGTCTTTAATGCCTTAATTCTGCTGTTCCGTTACATATAATTAACTATCAAATTGTTTCAATTAACATTATGAAAAATGTAATTGTAGTCTTAATATTTCTATTTAATAAAGCATGGTGTACAAAAAACTTGTTATGGGAATATAGGCACAGAAGGCGTGAATAAGCTTCATGTGTAGGTAAAAGCTATTATCCACAAAACTAATAAAATAAGCTTTTAACACCCTTTTGTTATAGTTCATATTTTATGAAACTTTACGTACAGCGTATTTTATTTTACGTACGGTTTTATATAAAATATAAATGTTTGTTCGTGTTTTTTTTGTGTAATACGGTAATTTTTATTTAGGTCCAATTTTATTCTATCTGTTGGGAACTTTGAGTATCTCAGGGATAGAGTTGTTTTAAATTTTAGGTCAGACTTTTAAATGCCTATATTAAGACATTTTTTTAGTGATTTTTTTCTATATAAATGTTAAAAGATCCCTAATTTTTTTTTATATAAATAAAATTGCACACATAAATACGATATATAGGTACGAAATACCTTTTTTTTATCCTGTTAATTTTAATCCTTGTACAAATTAAATATTTTAATCAGAACGATTGCTCCAAAGCCGCAGCTCTCACTCATTGTTACAAAAGGACAAATTAGATCTCTTCGCAACCAATAAACTTTGTTGGATTAACACTTTCTGTGTAAAACGAGGAAGTACTCGTAATTGAATTTAATACTAAAACCTTTCACTTTGAAACATAAGTTTAAATTGAAGTCTCGAAGGGGGTAGATCTTTGAATTTATGTCCAGCGTAATCTAAATTTTCTGAAGAAATTTTGCTCCTTTAAAATATTTTATATTTTAAACGTGATGAAAAAAGAAATACTGTTTTATTAGTCTTCTAAAATACAGTAATATTGTCGATTACTGTAGTAAACACATTTTCTATAGCCTAATTCCAATCATTGTATTGTTGATTTTGGGCCGTACTAACGTTTAGCTGCGTTTCATGATTGGACTGTGACAGGTAATAATCAACGACAAGGGCCTAATTGCATGTCGTTCGATTGTTAGCATTCTGATTTATATCTATACTAACATTTTTTTTTTAATATACTTTCCGTTTATAGAACGATTTCAATTTTATTAGGTCGAGCTGTAAAAAACTATATATATAATAATACGAATTCATACGAAATGCACCAAAAATATCGTATCGTCTCGTGTCTATAACGTACTTCGTTATAAATTGTCTCGACAGATGCACAGACGAACAACAATTTTCTTTTTGTGATACGGAACCCTAAAAAGATCAAAATTAAACATCAGTAAGTAATAATTTTGGAGGTTCTCGTTGATAACAGGCTCTACGCAGCTGCTACGTATAAGTAGCATGTGAAGTAGGTTTCTGAATTTCTAGTAGGATATTTGACGAAAGTTAGATCGAGGTGGTGCGTGACAAGCTTTAAAATGAACAAAAGCACATTATTGTATAAGTCATTTTATTTTACTATTTCCTTTTCAATTTTTAGTTATATTATAATTTCAACGTATGTTTTAACATAATTAGTAATATATACTATGAACTACACATACATACGTATTAGAAATGACTGTTTTTCAAGTTTTTTTTTAATTAAAATGTATAAAAAGACTTGACAATTTATAATTTATAGTGGAATAATAGTGGCTAAAGATTTTAAATATTTATAACAGTCGTTGAAAGCTCAGCTATAGCTTTTTACATATTTTAAAAGGAAAAGAGCTAAAAAAATTAAACATACATATTTTAACAAAAATTCTACAAGTAACAATTTGAAAATAGTCAATCCCAACAATATACAATCATCAGTGTGTGGTGCCCTATTTGCGCTTCAAACTGGCGGTTAGTTGCTATCCTTGATTACGTGGCAGTAGAGGTAATCATTGACACGAGCTGCGTAGAACGCAATTATGCACCGGCTTTGATACTCTGGCGGGATGAGTACATTTCACAACACACAGTGGATCTAAATTATTCTATATTCATGCCTTGATGAGGTAAAGCTGCTAAACAGGACGCTACGACCAAAGCTTTAGCTAATAAATACATATCTATATACAAGGATCTATATTGCCTCTAGGGTACACAAAATTTCGTAGTAGATGTACATATGGTAATTGTGCTAAGTGTCATGGTGTATTGGGAAATTGTCTAACTGTAAGCGGTTATGGTCGACTGTAAGCGGCGACGTCGTGCAGCGTTAAGTTCCGCCATTGAACACGCAATATCTGGAAAACTATGGGGGAAAATACGTGACGTTAGTACACTAAGTTTTTTTTTGTCTACTATAAAATATACGTGAAAGAGCTTAAAGCTAAAAATAAAAGATAATATTTATTTACATTATAAAAATAACATTTATTATTAACATAATATTGGATTATCCTCGTTTTGTTTTATTTCTTTGTCGTACACATAGCATACCACATAAGCGGATTATATAATAAGTAACATTATCCTAAGTCAATATAAACAGAATTATTTGAAATAAATGTTATAGGAAATATTCGTAGCTCGAGTAGTACAAGATTTGTATAACTTATAATAGATTACATAGATTAAATGAAACGTATTTGTAACGAATTTACAAGCAATCCATAAATATATAAGGGCCGTCATGGCTCAGTAGAACAAATACGCGAATGGTATATTTAATATTTTAATTTCGTCGTTCTGGTAACGAGGCAAAGCGTAGCGTTGAGTTCCATCACTCAACACGCAATGCCTTAATAATTCAGCGGAAAGTAGGGAACAGAGGTGTTTTAAAGGGAACAGAATATTCTAATACTGAATCCCTAGGTTCTGCTATATGTGGGATTCAACGTGAAGCTAAAAAATACATTGATGCCTTCATGGCGCAGCGGTATAGCGTGCGACTGTTAACGCGACAGTTTTGGATTAGATTCCCAAAATTTTTTAATATTTTGGGAAAATATTTTTTTTTATAATTTAATTTCCTTGCTCGAAGTCTTGAAAATTCGACAGAAACAAACGGTTCTCGCTGTTTTCCCTGTTATAAGCGGGATACAGCGTGAATTATAAATAAATAAATGAATTCAGGTCGGAGAGAATTGTATGTATACACATATGCATACATATCTAGTAGGGCTCGTTTAGACAGGATCGGTTTAACTTAGCGCGAGGGATCACACGCTCGGTCGCGTGTAACGCTTCATGGTGGATCCTTGCTGAACCCCCTACTAATTTAGGGGAAGTGCTCACGTAGTTCAATGAGTCGATGGCAAATCGAAAATATTAGGTTGGCTTATTGTAGATAATATATACCTATAGGTAACTTATTATTATTACTAGATATTATACTTTTATTTTTAAAGTTCGTAATATTTTAAATTATATTCTGTTAAGGTATCGTTATAAATCCGTTCGTGCTATACTTTGTAGGCTTACGTGAATATAAGATAACAACTCATTTTAAATGTGAAAATGTGTACCTTCAATTCTATCAAAATTAATAATTTGGTCAAACATAATAATAAAATAAACACTAACAAACATTATACAAAAATTGTATGAGTTAAGAAAGAAAACAATTTTCTCATAATATAAGAATATTTTGTAAAAAAATGAGATACTGGATATTTCGTACTTTAATGAAATAACAAAAAAATAGACAATATTAATCGAATGAAATATTAATAATTATTTTAAACATTATATATGTGACTTTATAGTACTAAAGTATACGAGTGTAGTCAAATATTTCACATAACATAGTTAATACTCTGTGTTCAAAGGAATTCGCTAGCGTTGTGAAAATGAAAATGACTCTACCAAGGACCGCTTGAATATCGTCACAATTTCGTTTTTAACCGACTTCTCTAAAAGAAGAAGGTTATCAATTTGACTGTATTTTTTAATGTTTGTGACCTCAGAACTTTTGACTGGATAAATAAATTTTGGTGATTCTTTTTATCTGAAACTAATGGGCCCGGACGCGACTACACCCGCGAAAATATAAGCCTAAATAATTAAAATAAGTTAAAAAATAATAATAAGTGGAGATTTATTATTAGAAAAAATGTCTGAGTAACCGAAATGAACAAACAAAAGAAGTAAAAGTAACTAAAGGAAATTCTTAACATTAGAAAAAGTACCTAAAGTTTGTCGTGCGCGCGTACTAAACATTTTTCTATATTAAATAATTATTAATTTTTGCGAACAATATTAAATAAAATCCCAAATGATTAAAATTACGATATTTTAAGTGTATAACATCGGTATACATAACCGAACTAAGATTAATTAATTATAAGCAGCAAGTAATTACATAAAAAATAATATTAATTCGAAAATATATAAAAAATTACAAAATCAACAAAGTCATCTGCCCGTTCGCGTCGGTCATACTACACAACTCGTAGGCTAAGTCATTTGGAATCAGTGACATCTCCTTAATTATTTATTAGAATGTTATACAGTAAACTATAATTTCCATCTAGATGAAATGCTAAAAGTGACTATTATATTTATTTTCATAAGGATGAATATCAAATTATAGAAATCATCTAATTTTTGTTAATGTATACAAATCTATATCGGCGCGCGCCATGTCTGCATTAAGCAAACTCACTTTGGGTGACGTTTTCTTAAAACAACAAACTTTGCAAGCCGTTGCTTAGCAACGCGTAGCGACCATTGTTATTAACATGGCGGAATAAATTGCATGTCAAATTAATTATTTTAATATATTGGTATATATCGAAAATATTACAAATATGAGGAAAAAAAAGTATCCTATGTTCATCCCGGTACCCTCAAGTATCTCTATATGAGTATTTTATCACAATTAATTGATTGCGTAAAAGACAGACAGACAGACAGACAGAGTTACTTTCGAATTTATAATATAGGTATGGATGGATATACATGAGATTTCACTCGTATGACACAGCTATCGATATCGGTTTCCCTTTTAATCCAAATCTAAGATATACAGATACTGAGAGGATACCAGCGTTCCACTTATTGAACCAACCAATCCGGAAAAAAGAAAATAATAAAACCATCCCGAGAATGAGGCTAGAACCCACAACTGCTATGTAAAATGGCAGCTAATCCACTGCGCCACGAAAGCTTCTATGATGATAAATTCGCACACATAACTCTAAACCGCGAGCGACGAATGTCTAAAGGGGCTCGTTTAGACAGGATCTGGTAAGTTAGTGCGAGGATAGCACGCTCCATCGCGTGCAACGCTTTATGGTGGATCCGTCGTCCTTTACTAATTTGGGATAAGTATTCACGTAGCGGGCTCAATGAGTCGCTTCCGACTCCAAGATATCTTTGATCCAACCACACTTTGATACTGAACTACGATACTAATTAATTTTGCATGTACATATAAATAAATATATATAAATATGAATGTGTGGTATGTATAAGGTAAATAAGTAAAGAAATGTGTACTTAGATGACATATTTTGTGAAAGTCGCATTCTTGAGAGTAAACTCTAACAAATATATGTTTTTACTGTGTCGTTAAAAAAAACTTTAATGCAGTTTATAAAGATATCTTACAGTATAACCATTTTTCAATTAGTATCAGACGGGGACCTCACACTGGTGCAATGTCGATACCAATATGGCATTATAGTGTTCTCTTCTGTTGTCTTGTGTCTTATTTATTTTTCTATTTATATGATGAGAGGTCTATTTTATATTTTATTATAATAAATGGATATTACGAAGATGAATCCCCAAGCTTTATAAATAAATATTATATAAGAAATCACTATAAAGCAGCCTGTAAATAAAATGTATTAAGTAAATATTCATTTTAGTGTATTAAAATAATCAATTATTTCCTGTGTGTAGAGTGTAGAAAAACACTTTTCAAAAAAAAATCATGTAATTAAAAAGGACGAAGCAGGACAGGTATAATATAAAATCAATGTCGCTTTGTGTTCAATACTGTTACCGCTAAGTAAAAATTACTTTCATTATTATATCTTTGCAACAAAAATATGTAGAAAAATATCTGTATTTACAATATCGTTATATAAATAAATATTATATTGGAAATTAAAATCATCTTTCTATACGAAATCTATACGAATATATATAACGTATTATATATATTAACGTTACCACATGTCTATAATATAATATATAAGATAAGTATATTAATAATGCTCTAAGCAATTTACTTTGAAAACGGCGTCAGTAATATTTCAATAGTTCGCTCACAAAAGCCGGCACTGGTCGCGCTATGCGAACAATGGTGTCAAGGGAATATATCTACTGCTAAATACGATTATCATCTGGCTAATTGGGTATCGATCTCGGAATTGCCTTCATCTCCCACTATCGCTTCCTATTTCTATACGTTATTAATGACGTGTAATCATTTGTTGTTTATGGTAAGCTGCGACGTGATTTGTTTTGTCTTCTTCTCATTATATGAACATATAAAATATTTATATATATTATTATAGTAAAGAAATGTCTATAAGATAATAATGAATCTAGAAATAAAATCAGCGTAAAAGTCCGGCTTATGAGAATAAATCTGTCTGCAGTAATCCTTAGTCATTAGAATATCAATGTTATTATATAAGCTAGTTCTAACTTCCTAAGGTATGTTTTATTTTTTACACAATAAATGACAAAAATCTAAAGTTAACTCATTTTAGTCAAGTCAAGTCAAAATATCTTTATTCCATAAAAATGCTTAACATTTACTTGGACATGTCATAAAAGTAGAAAAAAAAATACAAAAAAAATAACCAAAAAAAAATGTGCAATTTTGACTTGAAAAAAGCCCGTTCATATGGTTGAGCTCATGAGAAGATACAGGCAAAGAAACTCATGGCCACTCTTTTTAAATGCCAACATTTGTTACAAATTACAATTAACAATTTTAACTTAGAAATAGAGCAACTCATTTCCAAACATCTTTATCACGAACATAATCTTTAACTCTTGATACTTGAATATTTTCTTATTATAATTAGTAAGGATTTTGTAATCATTCTGGAACTAATAATGCAATGCAAAAAAGAATTATGAGAAAGAGGTGTTACTTCCCTTATACATTGTATAAACGAAAAAATCTGAATTTTCCACAAACATATGTGCATAAAATATTTTTCTCAATGCATTTTCCTGAACACAAAAACATTAGCAACAAGTGTTTTTACATTAATAAAATAGTATCGTTATTAAGTTTACACAAACATCACAAGTAAATATTTACTCAATCTAGTTAGTATTTAGATTTCAAATTAAACAATCCCATTCAGTAATCCAATTTGCTTCGCAAATATACGCTGTGACGTCGTAACTTCTTATGTGTACTTGTCAAATTGTCTGCCTTAACTCAGTTGAAGTAAGACTTCAGATTTCTGTTATTTTATATGCATAGAGTAAAATTATAAGATATATTTAAATATAGGATACATTTCCATTTATATAACAATTAGCATCCTGTAATTATTTTATATATTTTAGTGTAAAACTTTTTAAAATATTGATTGAAAGTATTTTGTATCTTGGTAGAAAAGAAAATTCCTGAATTAGAAACGTTAAATTCTCTTTTACTTCGCTCTTTTGTTACAAACTTGCAACCAATATGGTTTCGCCCGCTTATACTTATTGTTATATCATAGCCAAATTATACAGAATCTTTATATATGTAGATATATAAAGATTCTGTATTATCTATAATAGAATTGATAATAAAGAATACAACTTTAAGTTTGCCGACGTATATAGCTACTCATTTTGTATGAAATAAACTAAAAATATTATTTCTATATGAATTAAATTTCCCCTTTCCGGATTTTGTCCTTTATTTGTATTGTAAATTATTATTACGTGCCAAATTTCACAACTACGTCCACGGGAAGTATCCTATAGGTTTCTATAGATTTTGATTACGTGGCGAATCAGATCAAGAATCAAAATCAAATCAGCTTCACGCCAAATCCCGCATCCAGCAGGGTAGGCAGAGGAAACCTAGTGTTAAGACACTCGATCCCCCAATTTCCGAGACATTGCTTGTTGAGTGACGGAACTCAAAGCTTTTATGATAAAAAAACATCGTAATAAAATGATATAAAATTAAATATGCTTTCAGACATGTAACAACTTTATAATATTCACGTGAACGGTCATAAAGCCAATTCATGTATATAATTGTAATTGCCTCCCCAGTGCAGTAATTGGCCTACTCCAACAAAGGCACACACTAAAAGCTATGGTATTATTAAAGTACCGTTAGCGTCATGATGCATATTGTGAATATGTTAATAACTGTATATTAGAACTACTATTGAAATTGTTAATATAAGATTGAAAAAATATATATAGTGCTTTATAAATCCTTTCATTTTATTTCTTAAGGAGATTTATATATTAGACAGAAATAAAATATTTAAAATTTTCAGTTTTTCGCTTCGGTGTCCGTTACTCATCACTCTCTCACAATTTGGCAGAAGACCTAACTCTTAACACTGGGCGCCTTTTGCCCCCCTGCTACATGCACAATACAATGGGAAGCTGATAAAAAAATGTATTTATGATATCGATTAACACCGTTTACTTTATGCCGAAACAAAAATAATGGTATTTGTCTGCTAGTGGTGATTAATGGTGACCGTCTCGAGGATTGTTCGAGCGAGATGAGTTCTGAAGCGCATCCACGGCCCGTGAAATTAACTTCGTCTTCGAACGCCTTTCAGTTTGTTTTCTTAAACTCTTGTTACCCAATATCTTAAATTTAAACTTTTAACATTAAATTGTATTACTGGGTTTTGTTAAGAATTTCATTAAAAGATGATTTTTTTTTTCATGTCCCTCTCTATGAAAATTGATTTATAAATTTTGTTATTAAAAACACAAATACCTGTAATCTATGTACTATTTTCAATGACCTTTTAAAATAAGAAAAAATTTAGAAACATTAGAAACATTAGAAACATTCCATATTCATTTAATTCTATGAGTATATATTTATAAAAAGAAAATAAGATAACTTTTCTTTATAAATTTTGTCCTGTATATAAAATATATCTTCGTCATTGTTACTGTTTAAAAAGTTTAAATTTTCATCATACTTTCAAGGAGCTGGAGGATGACACGCGAAACTTTTAAAAGTTTACCTATAAATCATACGAATGTACAATATTATGAAATATTAGACGAGAAGCTTGAGAAAATCTTAACCTAGTAACAACACTTCTAGTTCTATAATTTTCAAAGAGTTTATATTATATTTAATAAAAATTCGTAGTAGAATATGTACTAGCACAGCAGCTCATAGGTACAATAACGATGTTTTCCTAAATTTTTATTTTGTATATTATGTATGCAATGCAATACCTCCTTTTTACCAATTTTTTATTATTATATATCACGTGAAAATGAAAGTTGTCACGTACACTGAGTCTGAGGTGGCATTCGTCTGTCAGTTGACATAATTATTATATCAAACTAGTCAGTCGATATTGTTACTATACGCAAAGTTTACAAATATTCTTTTTGCACATATTGACATATTTAACTTGCCATTGTTCTAAAAAATATAGCATACGAGAGCTTGTACTATTGCTTTAGCGACTTGGTCGTGTCGCCATTCCCTTAGGATATATCGAAAGAACTTTTAAAATTTAATTATATCACATACATATATGTATAAAGCATTTGTTCGTGTAAATAATTCAATCCATACCTATATTATAAATTCAAAAGTAATGTGTATGTGTATAGTATAGATTATGATTCGTTTTAATTTTAATACTTTTAAACATTTATTTTACGTTGATAGTATATTGACAATATAGCTGTGTTTGTTTAGTTTTTTTATTAATAGTTTTCTTTGGTTCGTTTTAATAAGGCAAAGCCTTTCGTTACTCCATAATATCCCGAAAATTTGTAAATAATGGAAGCGGAGTGTCCTAACACGTAACAAGTTAAAATATATATCTATATGTATCAATTATAGACTTTTAAAAGAGAAAAGTAACATTGCCTTTGAAACTTTGCGCAACAAAGCTAATGCTGAGTGAACTAAACGTGTCTGAACAATCCCGTGGGACTTTAAGAGCATTTAACTGGCTACATTCCATACAGTTCTTACACTCTACTGTATACTTGTTCGCTGACAACTGTAAGGTTTTTAGCATATTATAATTATATTGCATTATAGAACGGAGATTTTATTTGAGTTGTATAAAGACATTGAAATTATTTTTGTTTCTTCGCTCTCATAAGACTAAGCACGGCGTTGAGTTTCGCCATTCAATACTCATATTTCGGATTCAATTGGAAAACTCTATGTTCTATTTACGTCATCATCGTACATTGTCATCCTATACATACGGAATATGAATCGTGGACTTTATAGTATCGTAAAGCCTAAGAAGAATGAAATATAAATCCACATTTTTAATAAACATCGCACTCTCGTAATAATGTTGTCAGTTATAAATTCCATTTCGACAAATATTTCGAATTTAAAGTGTAAGAATTCGTTCATACGAGGTGCCTCAGTGGCTTCTGCAACGCAGCTCAAAGTTTCCTGGAGAAAACGGAAATTGTAGACCAGAGCAACCCAAAAACATCTTATTATTATATTATAAGAGATTTTTAAAGATATAATAAAACAACAACGAACATATTCTCGTAATATAAAACGTACCTACCACAAAAATATCGATCGAGTATAGTAAGTGAAGTCTTGAAACCGTTTGTTGTGTTCATTAGGAAAGACAAATCCTTTCGGTGGTATTTCTCGTTCTAATTGCAGCATTAGTGAACAGAATGAGCTATTGTAGCACTAGTTCGTCCGAAGCTGCATTTGTCCCTCCAGAGCTCGTCTGAGCTGTCTTATGTTTAGGAAGAGAAATAAAAAGTAAAATAGTTAAAATGGATTTATATCTTTCTATTACAATAAAAGTGTGCGTGATTTTTTTTGTACCTGTGTGAAATAAATAATAATGTATTCAAACACATCAGCACCAATACAAAAAAAAATTTTGTCCTTCAAAGTTAGGAACCTATATTTTTTAGCAAATCGATAGGGGTCGGTGGCTGGAGACTAAGTTATCTATATACTGAGTTATCTTTATTATATTTTTTAAATATGTAGTTTTTTTTTGTAAGATACACTTATTTTTTTTAAATTTACAATTTATTTTATTTAACTTATATACTATTTATATTTATTAAATTTACATATTTATATATTATATTTAAAAACACTTAAATTACTTTTTCAAATTTACATATGTAAGTATCACAATTACCTATATTGAAAAAGTTAAATTAATGCTCTTTTCTTTAAAATCAGACATTAACTTCAATTAAGTCAAATCAACTTATTTTTATAGCTTTTCATAGCTTCAAATGTCAAATTGCATTTACAATAGTATGTTACAAATGATTAAAAAAATCTTTCCGCTCTTTAAATATACCTACTTTATATTAATGACAACTTGTAGACTGATTTCGCATTCATATAGTATTAAAATGTTTCTTAAGCATTTAAAAACGACAATTAAACTATAGGTACATTTTGCACGAGAAGCTTTCAACTATAGGTACATTTTCATTTTGATAAGCTTGTTACACCAAGTTTCCGCCTCCAAAAAGTTAGTAAATCCTTTATGGGTCTGAGTATACGTGTATATAATAAAATTCCGCAGTGTATTCTTAGTTTGCCACTACAAAAATTTAAAATATCTGTAAAAAAAATTCTAACAAGTAAAGCGTATTACACTGTTCAAGAATATTTAGAGGATAAACATGTATGGAATTAATGTCTATTGAATGTCATGCAGGATAGCTGCCAGCTAATGTAATAGATTGTACCATTGATTTTGAAAAGAGCAACTGTTGAGTTTCTTGCCGGCTCTTCTCAGCAGAACTGCCTTCCGAACCGGTGGTAGCTTTTTATTCATATGTTCATTCGACGATTCAAAAGTGCTTGTAATAATTGCCTATTTGAATAAAAAATATTTTGAATTTGAATTTGAATTCTACCACAGATAATTTTTTTCATAATTTTTTACAACTTCTTTGCTAGTTTTTCCTTAGAAAATATTTACCAGACTTTTTTCATATGAAAATTATATTAAATTTCAATATATTCACAATTCTTATGCGAAGAACGCTTAAACATGAAATAGCTCTTGCGAAGAATTCATCTACATGATTTAAATCGACTGCAAATAATACACTTATATTTGTATTTGAATCCGGAAATGCTCACATTTGAATCAAACATGACGCGACACTATGTAGTGATCAATAATATTAGAGTATTGGAATTGCGAGCGGAGTGCAAGTGCATTTTGTCGTCGAGGAAACCAGTGAAACGTGCCCGCTGCATAAACACAAGCCTGAGCAGCTTAACTCTTTACACCGAATGCTATATTTTTCTAGTCAGAACGAAGCATCTACGAAAAACTACATTAACTACTTGCAAAGTAATTAAAAAAAATACCTTAAACTTTATCTTAAAAGTTAAAAGCCAAAATAAATGTGTAAAGCATGCAGATATTTTAGTACGTCTTTGCTGAAATGTGTCAGCTTTCATTTATATTATTCCTATTTATAAAACAGAAACATTTATTTCTAAGTCAAACTTAGCCTATATTTCCAGTGAATATTATATTCGCCTCATTCTTATACAAGCGATTAAAGACTACTTTTATTCAGGATATGTCGTCGAAAATACATGAATTTCATCTTTAATAACAATGAAAAAAGTGAAATAGGAAATCTTGCGGTATTATTGAGAGAAAGTCCCACGCCGCGAGCGATCCCTGCAGCGGCGAGAAGCTTTCAACGTCTTTTATATCTTTTGAATAACAACCGAACGCTCAGGACAATACAACAAAAAACAATTTTATTAGAATACATAGGTATAGAGCTATGTATAGAGATATTATTAGTTAATATGAATTTAGCAGTTTGCTTTTAATCACTAACATAGTATTGCAAAGTGGAATGCAATACTGTTAAATTTGTATACATTTTGCATATCAGGCCTTTAATTATTATCGATGGTAAAGCAGTGATTACATCGGTGGGAAAACGTAATCAAGTGCTCGTTGAGTATGACGTCACGTGCGTACTTATGCTTCACAAAGATCACAATTAATGATCAAATTAATAAAATAAAGAAGAAACGTAACGAGTAGTGATGTAATTTAAATTAAGAAAGAAAATATGAGGTAAGTCGTGGCGTTATTGTATAAGGATGCGACTGTAAGCGAGTGACAGGTTGTGAGTTCAATTCCCACTCGAGGAAATGAAATATTTAATATTTTCTTTTCCTCTCTCTGGTAACGTCAAATATTTTTGATAAATTATTTTATCAATAACTTATCGAAAATATTTTCAATAATCATTATATATATATCGTGTTGATAATAAGAAATTACTTTGAAATGTTGCAGAGGTAATTTTCTCGCAGCATTGTTTAAAGTCTATGTTTCCATGCGAGGGTGGATGAGTGTAGCAATGCATTCTAGTTCCAATAAAAATCTAGGACTGCTAACTCCACATTGGTTACAAAGACGAGGATGCAAGTTGATATTGTCTAAGCATTAGCTACTCTGTGCTACCAACTATATTGATCTCTATATATTATATAAAAATAGTAAATTATAGTAAATTACAGTACAAACTTAAAACTTAAATACTTGTAGCACGGTGCTCTACGAAAGTAAGTAACTATTTCAAAGTCGAAAGTTATATAAGGGAAAAAATTTTTTTTCGTGTATATAGACATTTTTAATTTATGTAGGATCAAAATCTTTGGCTTTTTGTTATACTTAAAATAATTTATAAAATCTTTTCACAATTTGCAAGTAACTTACGGATGGCATGCAAACTTTCCAAAGTACGCCTATAAATCATAACTGCATACATTCATACGAAATTTTAGGTACACTAGGAAAAATTTAATCCACTCTCCCTATAAAAACGCGGCGAAGTCTAACTTCGTAATCTTGAAAGACTTTCAAATAGGAAAGTTGGATATAAATCTTCTATGTTACAGAATGAGATAAATGCATTTTACTCAAACGCATTCTACGTTCTTAAACTTGAAATTTGTTATTATATTATATAAAATTTATTTCCCTATTTCACTAGATATATATTTTTCAATTTAAATATTGAACTGTGCTTACGGAGATGATATTTATTTTTCTTTCATAGCAGGATAGGCAGAGGGAGCCTAATGTTAAGATACCCCGCTCCCCACTCTCTCCTGATTCTGGAGGCATTGATTTTTTAGTAGTGGAACTCAACGCCGCGGTCTGCCTTGACATCAGAAAATAAATTAAAATATTTAATATTTGATTTCTTTGAGTGGGAATCGAACCTACAACCAGTCGCGTTTACACGCTTGTGCCCCTGCACAACAACTGGCCTCAAGTATAGCTTTAGAATATTAAAATACGTGAACTTGTATACCCATTTGTAATATTAAGAAATATGTTATAAAGCTAATAAAATTTCTAATTTTAAGAAGAACAAATATTTTGGGTTTGCTACACAAATCTGTTCTGTTGAGTACATCATATATTACGAAAACTAACATGTCTTACGAATGAATTATTCACCTATTATTATGATTCAAGACAAAAATATAATCAAGTTCCCATCCAGTAGCTGAGGTTGGCTAGAATCTGCTTCAATGTTAATGAATCATTATAGTTGGTTCTTTCTTTCGCTTTCGAAATAGGTTAATAATTGTTGTCTTTTCGCATCCTCTCCACAGTTTCTTTTATTCAATAAGCAAATAAGTCACTGGGAATTTTTAATTTGCATGAGACTTCAAGATTTAATTAAGCAGCGTCTCTATTTTTTGCAGATTAACTTTTCTTTACATTTGCGAAGTTTGAATTTGTTTTTCTGTACTTTTCTTGAATACTGGCACAAAACCGTAATATAAACATACTGTACAATGCAAAATTGAACATGAATGTAATTACGGTTAACTTAAAATATTTCGCAATATAATATACCGTTTTATACTTATTAAAAGTTATATTATGATACATTAGCATCCAGCATTCTTAATGGAATAACTATCGAAATCGGCAAATTTTAATAGATAAATTACTTAAACAACACAAACTGTTTAACATACAAGCAGTTTAGGCAAATTTTGAAATTTTTGCTACTTTAAAAGTAATTAAAATCTTATATAAATAAATTTCAATACACAAACTCAAAATTAATTAAGTAAGTAATATCCGGAGTATCCCCTATTTTTGTTGAAACAGTCTAGTATAATATATATAGTTTTAAACTAGCGATCTGACGTGATTTTTCAAAATTTAAAATACATTATTTCAATTTTTTTTTAAATAAATTTAGGCAAAAGTGTTTAAAGAGTGTTGTGTTTATAGAACAACAATACTCTAAATTAAATTAAATATTTATACATTTACAAAAATATATCACACGGTAAGCGCAAAGTTCGACAGCTTATAAAATATTTGGATAAAATATGTAAACTGTCGTTATATATATTGGATTATATCCACTCAAGGTGCTATTATACCTGAACAAGAGGACGGTCTCTAGTAAAATATAAATTGTACGTACATAATGTATGCGAAATGCATTATTCATGATTTCAATTAGCTACATGCTTTTAAGCGGAAGAATATTTAAACCTGACTTGTACAAATTTACGAATGTCGCTTTCTATTATATATTTTTTCTATTTTTTTAATCAAATTATCTTACATAACTTACACTTACACTTTTATGTTTGACCGCCATTTTTACCTAAAATACCTAGCCTAAAATAATACTAGGACTGTTGGAATTGCTCAGATTTCATTTGGAAATATAATTAAATTCTACTGCGTAGACGTATTTTGCTTTGGGCGCACTGGTTATTAATTCATTATATAACAATCTCTTTCTGTCATTTTCTAAAATAATACTAAACTATTATTATTTCACTTTTAATAATGTTTACACAAGTCGATGACGTCATTCAGTGGAGTACAAGGGTGGTATAAATCAATTATTATGTATTTTTATACAATTTATTTAAAAAAAAATTAAGAAACTAAATGGATCAAAAATATATAATATGTAGTGTTGATGGTAAATAATAATAAGTCTATTTACGGTTAACACTGCGTATGTTCCACGCCACTTTAAAGTACATATTATCAATCAATCAATCAAATCAGCCTTTTCGGGTCCACTACTGGACATAGGCCGCTCCCAGGGTGCGCCAAAGCTCCCGATCCTCCGCCTTCCACATCCAGTCGAAGCCAGCAACCTACTTCAGGTCGTCGGTCCATCAAGCTGGTGGCGCCCCACGCTACGCTTGCCGATCCGCGGAAGGAATGGCCGTTGGAGAAGTACATATAGTTTGAACACAAATAGTGAATCTCGACACAGTTTATACAATAGTCAACCAAAAACACACATATAAAAGAAAACACAATAATTACAATAATATTAACAAAAACTGAGGAAATAATGGAACGTATATAAAGCACACCGAGTGGCAAACGTCGACTGTTATAATAAAATATGTCGTCGACAAGAGGGTAGGCGTAAATGTTAGTACACCGTACCGGTTCAGTCGACGGCAGCGATCGCTTTTATATAATATACTAATTACGAATACTTACTATAAAATAATATATAAATTATATTGCATGTATGTATGATAAAAAAATAAATAACAATATTGAAATATATAATCGGCACATATTAAATAAACTATAAATATAAATAATAGTCCCCTACTATATTATATATATACAATTATTTTATCTTAAGAGTGGAACATTCGCAGAGTATAATTTTGCTATACATTTTTTTAAATATAGATTTTTACTTATGTCCTGATTTATTTTTATAGGTTTATGTTTATGAACTTTGTATTTAATCGTTGCTATAACCCACAAGAATTAATAAAACGCTTAGCATCTTTCAGGTAATATCAAACTACCATACAATATTTATTTAATTTACTCTACATTTTACTCTACATATAATATATTTTAATAAATTTCCATTGCAACGATCGCATAAACTAGCTAGTAATAAACATATATGCAGATAAAATAATCAACATTTCCATACAAATCTTGCGTTTTAGTTCTCATACTCTTTATGCTGTGCAACAAACATAAGTGAGATAAAAAACAAATGAGACGATATTGTAGGTAGCCAGAAGATTTATTTAGGTACGCCTGAGGTACCACAAGAGACATTTGTTATGGATAGAGATAAGGCGTAGCCTAATTTAAATTTTCTACTTTAACTTCTTATCACCTCGCCGCTTAATGCTTCATCTTATTTTAAATAATTATATAAATATAAGTCTAATTTTGTTACTTTATATAGATACATATTAAGTCGCTTGATTTTAACAGTATTGTACAGGACACCAACTTTTTTTTGTTATTTTTGTTGATATTTGGTCCTAGAAATATTTTTTTATCAGCCTTACGTTGTATCCCGCACACAGCTGGGTAGGTAGAGGGAACCTAGTGAAGAGTTTGTTTGGTTGAATGTCCTAACCCCAGAAACTGCAGGTTATAAGCAAAAAAATATTTTTATGTTAAATACTCCATTTATCGTGACAGGCTTTACATCACGTTAATCATTTTGATGTAACCTGGAGCTACCACCCTGTATATATTTACCAATTTCTATCAAGTTCAGATTTACAGTGACAGTATGTTTGAATGATTTATTATTTTGTCTATAAATAATTATTTTTAACATTTTCTATTAAATACATAAAAAAATTAAAGGAAGGAATGATACCTGATTTTATATATATGACTCCTACCCAAGAGGATAGGAATCGAACTGCCTATAACAGTGAGCATCACCAATAAATTATGAATTTATAACATTAATAATGTGAAAAAAAAACAAATAAATATCCAGAAATATACCACTCCTTGGTAAGCTCAGCTGCTTAGTTTTAAGTTCGTATTTATGCAGCAAATACGCTTCACTGATTTTCTCGACGACAAAATGCACTCACGTTTAGATCCGTGTGCTCTACTTGCCATCCCAATACTCTAGTTCAATATTATTGATCATAATGCTGTTCGTACTTTTTGGCTATATAATTTAAGATATTATTCTAGGGTGCCTATTATAAAAATAGCTGGCTCTGAAATTAATAATTTATAAAAACTCTAAACTATGGCCTCCTCCTCCTCCGCGTTTTGATTTTATGGTCCTAGTAGTTTCTATAGGTTTTTTTTTCTAAAAAGAATGGTTATTTAAATTTATACAATATCTTTCCTTGTTAATAAAAAAAATATCTATGTTATAATAAGCCTAATATTGCTAAACTTTCTACCAATGACGTGAAAAAATATTCATAATGGTTACAATATTTATTATATGTACAGCAAAACTAGGATCAAGCGAAAGTCATTAGTATAATGTTTATCCTTTATTCCATTTAAGTTGTTATAGCACTTTAAATTTATATAACAATTTACTAGAGTGTATATTTTACTAGGAAAGTTACCATTTATACGCTCGAAATCTTCTATTGTGACGCGGTGGCAACCGAGCGACGCTGCGTCGGCCAGCGCATCTACAATAGCTCATTTTGCTTCCCTTATATTACAATTACAATGAAAAATACATTTCTATTGAAAAATTCTATATTAAAATAAATATTGTAATATGTTTTTAATTCTAAGCCTGAAAGTATTAAAAAAGCATTTTATTTCGGTTTAAATTATAATAAAAGATAGTCACTATTATTTGTAAAATAGATAGGAAATCAAGCTTTAACTATTTATTATATATATTATTTATTTACTACTGAAAGAAAAGCCAACAATAATTCAGCCTACCGTGACCACAAACGGTTCTGTTGAAAAATAATTTCATTTAATTTTCGTAAATTCTATAAACCAAAAATGAAAATTGTATTTAAAATATGTTGACTGCAAAAGGCAAAGATATAAATAAAGTTTTATATGAATCTCAAAGTGTAACTTAATCGTGAAAGCTCGTTTAAATTTTTCCTATATTGTAATACCAATAACATAATATGTATTCAATTTATTGAAATCAGATCTCCACTCATAGAATATCTTTTCAGAGAAACGAGGCAAAGAAGAAATTAATATCGCAAATATCGATAAATCTTTATAAAGTCGTCTCGCGGCTTAATGAAATCTCGAAGTTTCAAGTAAATTAAAAAAAATATTTTCGTTATATTTGCTCATTGAATTAAAGAATTTATAGAAAGGATGCAAAAAAGACAACTATTATCCACTTATTTCTGGAAGTGGAGAAGAGACAGCTTGGATGATTAATTAACAGTGAGCCAGCCTCAAGCTAAACTCGCCTACAAAGGAAAACTTAATTACTTTTCTCGGTTGAATCATAAAACTCACACACTAGTTATGAGGACAGTGCTAAGCTGGAACGTAGGAATATACCTACTTGCTTTAATTCCACAAAGCTTTGAAAGTAACGAAAGATCATAATCCTATTAAATGTAGGTTCGAATCTAGTATTAGTTCATACACAGCATTGGCTAATAATAATCATGTCATAACGTTGTTATTTGTTGTAAAACTAATAATTAGTAAATTATTTAAGCTTAAATCGTGTTAGTTTGTATTTCGCACATATACCCTGCTATAGGCAGATAGGCAGAAGGAACTTGGGTACCTAGTGTTAAGAAACTCCGTTCCCATTAAGACCTTTCCGTTCCTCACACATAGACCTACAATCTGATCCCGAGATCAGGAAAATTATTTTATTTGTAAGTCATTAGTTTGACCAGAAAAAGGTATGATAGGATCCATAACCATCATATACATTAGTGCATTGCCCAATTACGTTAAGCCGTGATAGTTTAAGTGTATTACGAAATAATATAAGCATATATTGATAGTATTACTTAAATATATATATTGATAATACAAATTGAAAGCCTTTCAGTGTTGTCAGCGAATAAACAGAGCAAATTGTTGTCTGAATTTATAAAGAATGTTGCCAGTTAACTGTTCTTGGATATCCCTCGGGATTGTTCAAACACGTTTCGTTCAGTCAGCACTAGAGATGTTCTAACTCTCAAAGACAATTCCACCGCTCTTTTTCCCGGCTATAGGTTTCGTTAAATTGACATATAATTTCGATTTGGTATAACATATCTAACTATTATGGGATCAAATGGATGATGATATAAGAACAGCTTATATGTACTACTCTAATAAAATCATGAAATGCTCAGTCATTTAGTAATATAGTCTACCTGGTTATTACATATTTAAAATATATATATAGTAGGTATATAGGTAAATATTAAATAAATTAATAAATTTCACCAAATACTAATTTCGTATATACAAACATATATATTAAGCCTATATAGAATATTTAATACGTGACCTACGTGTGTAATACGAGTACGTACGTTTAACTAGAAGTTTGCCGGCCCGCGAGATTTCAAACCGCTAATGGATAGGCAGCATGCGTCATGACGCTATATCAATTCATTACCAAGGCTTTTAGTAATTTCATTAATAAAGTAGGTAAATCACTACTGCAGCTTAGTCATTTATTGCAAATATTACAGAATATTAATTAAATTGAGTAAAAATATGCTTAATACAAAATAAGCCTTCTAATATTAATACTATGCCCAAAATTTATTTGTCTGATATGCTGAAGATGACAGGATCCAGCCTACCTTTCTATAATATTTGTAAAATAATAAATAATCAAATATTTGGATCATATGTAGGGCAACAGGTAATAATTATTTAGACAATAATAATGTATAAAAACAACACACAAATTATAAGACAATATGTTCATATTAGTTTTAAGTTTATAAAATTTTGGGCATGAACGGTCTATCAGTATTCAACAGAAATATGAGACCATCGCTGTCAGACAATATCAAACTGCGAACCAGACGATTGTGGGTTCGATTCCCACTTGGGGAAATTATCACAAATTTAAATTCTCGCTCTGGTGATATATCGCACTTTTTCACGCAATGTGTGGAATTTCGGCGGATAAATCCAAATGGTTCACTTTTCCTATCTTGAAGCTTAAAGTGAAAAAACTATATGTTTATTAGTTACATGAGAATTACTCATTTAATATTAATAATTTTAACTAGGAACTTAAGCTTAATTACAAAAAGCAATAATAGTATGAGAAAAGAAAAAGAAAAAAGAGATCATAAAACCAATTTAAAAGAACAATGCTACGTATAAAAGGATTTTTCTACATACCAGTCGTTGTGATTCGTAAAGATCAATATGTAAATGCATTCGTGAGTGCACGCGGCCCAGCGGAGGCGTGAGTGCATTTTGTCGTAGAAGAAAATCAACCAGCCGTGACTATGCAACCTACTGGCCTGATCCTGTCTTTTTTACTATTCAGGCTTTCCACATTGAAGCTAAATTTTACACATTTTTCAGATATATTAACCACTTTTGCTTTATGTGACTTTTTTATTTTAAATACAACAAAAGTAATAATAATTACATTATAATCAACTCCAAAATTCGGCGGGTAGTGGGAAACGAAGTGTATTAACACGAGATACCTACACTGTTGTGTGCGGGATACAGCGTGAAGCTGATAATAATAATCGTTTCTAATAGAAGCCTATTTTTATCATTTATGAAGTGATTGATTATATATTTACGATATATAAAAACGTCGATATAAATATAAATTATTACACACCACAATATCCACAATATGTCCTAGTATAATTAATACATGTGTAATTAATACATAGGAGCGGCGTATAGCAATTATCGAATTGATGAATGTGTTTTTTTTCAAGGAAATAAGCTTCTATCGTTATTTCAGCTTTATGTGTACAATTATGATGTCTATGTTGTTTTGATTTATGATTATAGGGACTGTTAAGGATATCAACAGCCTAAATAAAAACATATTATAACCATATATTTATTAAAATAGGAAATTTCTATTAAATTTACTCATATTGATAGGACATCGATATTCCTCCTTTTCGTACACAGCGCTTCGCTTCCACTTTCTTAATGCGAACAGCAAAGGAGTGGAACTCCCTGCCTGCTGAACTGTTCCTCGACATGTATAACCGGGCCCTCTTTAAAGAACGAGTGAATAGGCACTACCTAGGCAAGCATGCTCCACCTTCGTTCACATCGTCACTTACCACCAGGTGAGATAGTGGACAAATGCCTATCTACAATAAAAAAAAAACATTGTATTTACATACAAAATTTGTATATTTAACCTAACGCACTAATTTATCACTCAGTACATAACATACTCTGTCAAAATTTGTTGGTATGCGGTTACCAAACAAGCTGTGCTCACACAAGTTAAATACGACTTAGGCAAAGTTCTTGTGACATTACAAACTAAACTAAGATGCCAGCTTTGGCCGGGAAGCGGCGGCGTTGTATTTAGAACTATCAGTCAATATATATATATATATATATATATATTTATTTACCTTATATATTTATATCTCGATGAATGGAGAATTGTTATATATTTGTCATTTTTTCTAATCTCAAATATATGTTACATTTTTAGTATAGTATTATTTTGAAATTATTAAAATATGCTGCCTAAAATTTTAATTCTTTTATTAACTTTGAATATGTAATTAATTATAATAATAAAATATATATATATATTTCAATATAGTAAACCAATTTTATAATAATCGCTAGTATAATAAACCAATATATCGTAATAGTTGAATTTCGTGGAAAGTATCCACAGATTGTACTCTGCGAGCGGCATACCCGGTGGGCTCCCAACACTCACATTATGCAAATATTGCCAATTCAAAAGCGTTTTGCTTCAACAAAAATATTATTCCTAACTTAACTGTAATTCTTCTTAAAGGAAAAATATATATTTTTTAAGATAACTAACACAATACGTGTTATCCGTTCACATAATATATTCTAGCAAGGTAATGAGGTGAATAAGATAGGATTAGGCATATACCAACCCGTTAGTGTAATGCAATTTGCAAGATATGGCGACATGGTGAGCTTAATAGAGATCGTTTAGGCATATCATATTTAACGACGCAGGTATAATTGGTGTATGCTACTAGTATTTGCAAAGTGTACCTTACATTGTAATCTCAGCAAGTAAAAACTTTTTTTGAAGCCGTCGTGGCACAGTTGTTCAAGGGTGTGACTGGTGACGCAACAGTTGGGGGTTTGGTTCCCTATCGAGGGAATAAATTATTATTTCTTAATATTTTCATTTCTTCGCTCTGGCAACAAGGGCGAAGCGAATCGAAGTAAAAGTGGGGAATGGAGTGTGTCAACACTAGGTTCCCTGCTGTATGTGGGATAGATCGCGAAGTTGGAAAATAAAAAGTAAAAATATTATCCATTTTAGGAATAATATATTCGTACGAATATATTTTTTTATTACTTACAAGTTTATAAGGTGAAAATTTTCAAATTCCCACTGAACTAATTCCAGAGTTTCACGCATAATAATTCAAGCAAAATAATCTTTGCTTCGACGCTCTTACCAGGTATGTATGGAAAAGCTTATTTACATGTATTTAAATTGCTAATAATGTAGATTTTATTTACATTTTCTTCTTCAATTACACAAAAACATCTAAATGTACAGAGAGTTATATGTGTATTATTTTGTTAAAAGTAAGCCATAAGAAGGTATATCGAAGTGTCACATTTCTCTGTTAAAAGTATTAGTGTTAAGTAACATATATTTAATATTCATAACCGATTGCATATAGTAGTACGTTGTCCAGTAATGCACGGTACATTACAAACTTATGTACAAGAAATTTATTATTATTTAGAAGGCAAGTCGTGTTGTCTTGCTCTTACTGAAGGAAAATGAAATATTTTATAGTTTCATTTCTTCCCTCTAGCGTCGAGGCCAAAGTGAGGAACGGTGTGCCTGGGACATAGAGTTCCCAGGTTCCTTCTGCCTAGCCTACTATGTACGGAGCACAGCGTGAAGTTAAAAAAAATCTTAAAGTCAATTTCTATAATTAACAATTAGTATTATGTCCAAACAATGTTCAATTAAAAATTTATCTTAAATTTATAGATAATAATTTTGACATACACATTACATACAAACACCTAGTCGTATATATTATTTTTGTTGTTTTTTGAATACTAAAATAAATTATTTTAAAAATATATAAATATATAAAGAAATTAATTTAAAAATATTTTATAATTAAATTTTAATATTGATTTCACAACATTAGTAATAAAATGTTCTCATTTAGTTTTAAGAGATAAGTATTTTAATTGTACTTACGAGTATTTAGAAGCTCGGTTAGTTTCTCTTCCCACCTCTGTCCTTACATTGAAATAGATCTGCAATCTGGATGCTATAAATTCCCTGAAGCAATGTCAAACTTGTGCGAGTAAGATCAATACTCGTGTTCCAAGACGCTCCACATACTTATCGAAGATCGGATGTCCAATGGATGGCATTTCGAAGTACACAATCACCAGAGCGAGCTGATATCCAAACTGGATAGCTGTAAATTGTGATGGTGTCCTGACCCAGCAATCGGTCGAGTCATTGGGGTGGAATTAAACGATTTATCGTCACGGACGCCGGTTTTCAGGGTCTGTCGCAGCTTCCAATATTGTTGTACTCTAAGCGCATGTAATGTTAATTTCGCTTGGAGCCTGTGAGTTACTAAATTTGTTCTACCCTCATATATCATAAAGGATAAAAGGGAAATTTTGTTTTGTTTTACACGATTGATCGTATATCGCTTGGTTTTATAGTCTCAAATTTTGGCTTGTTTTTACTGGACGTGATTTATAATTTACTTTATTGCTTTTGACTTCATTTGCTGGGTGTCAATACAAATATGAGAATAATCTTTTTATGATGGAAAATTGTTTGCGATAATAATTGGTAGTGAGAATAAATATTATGATTTCATATTTTATTATTAGTTTATTTAGGTACATATTTAGTTTTATTACATTGATTATTTCATTGGAAATAATAATCTATCATATCATGAATTAAAAGTACCACGCTTTCAGCAATCATATTTCAATGTGCCTCATTTCGTGTGGGACTCCACCGGGAGAATATATCAACCCCAATTTATTTTCTTTACTAACCTTTCATAACCTCGCATACGACCTCATAAGACGTCACAATATTATCTGTATTAAAATCCTATTGTTTTCTGTATATTAAATATAAGGTAATATTATTTTCATCACAAAAAACCAACCAATAATTGGCATATTACATTGCATTCCTTCGAGTAGGGATCGAACTAACAACCATTGCCAACAATTACCTCACTCTCTATGATGACATTAAAACTATCAGTTGACGTCTGTGTAGATATAACGAATTTTTAAATAGAATATTCCAGGTAGCGTATGCGAATTCCGTCAAATATAAAGGTGTATTCAAAACACGTCTCACGCTGCGGGGAGACGAGATACAAATCCTCGGGGATGCAAAGAATCTGTTCGCAGCGTACACTTTCATGTTCACCTTAGCCTTATTTATACACGATTGAATGAAAAATAGGTGCACGATCGCGTGTCGAGGTTATGTTGTATTTCTCCACTTCTTCATAAAACATAATAGGGTAGCAAATGGTTTATGTTTCTTATTAATTTACGCAGTTTTTAATTTATGCTTTGAGTTTAGAATAGAAATGGTTTGGAATTGTTACGCTTACTTTTTAAAAAATACAATCCATATATAATATTTATAATAACTTTCATTTAGAACAAAAATATGATGCGAATCTTTATATGTAGGTACTGAAAAAAACTGAAATATCATTTGCTGATTTTACTTGGTCGAACGCTATACAAAAATGTTTTAAAAATTCTACCGTAAAAATGTAAAATGGAGTATAGTATTACATGTTAAAGTTTGTATTGTAATAATATTCAAAACGGAACGAAGTAAAAGTAGGTTTAAAATAATGTTATATTTTCTTATAATTTCCTTTGATGCTTATAAAATAAACTGATTCTTTTGTAAATAAGAAATTCCAAATGAGAAGTTTGAGTAACCAATGAAAAATATTTTTACACGATACACTTCGTACGAGGTCTGAGAACGCTCTGCTTTCACAATATCAGCTTTTAATAAAGTGATAAAAAGTTTGCGCCAAACACGCGATGCCCTTTATGATTTCTTATAGCTTATTTGTACATTTCACTTATTATTTTCCTTCACTTTTATTTTTTTATTATTTTTACTTTTTCGTATTTTATTATAAAAGAACAGCAATGTTCGTCGGTTGTGCAGAACTTCTATGTTGTCGATGCTGTTTTTATATTATACATATCTTGTAAATTTAGTTAAATCTTTAGAAATTAAATAATCTTTTAAATTAAAATCAAATCATTATGCAACGTTATATAGAATATTAATAGCTTGTTTTAAGACACTCTGTTCCCATGGGAATGCCATAATAGAAGCAACATAACAGAACAGAACACTCTGTTCCCATTCAAACATTTCGGTCTTATTAATTAATTAAATGATAAAATGTAAAAAAAACATTTCCACAAAACAATTAATAATAGTAAATATTATGCTATTAATATAATATTTTTGTATGAAGGTAAGCGTACGTAATGGAGCCTTTTGTCCCTCTCAATAACAACTCTTCAGAATTTCTCAGAGCCGCAGATCCTACATGATCCGGATCAGCGAGACGATCCACAATATCGCCTCATCAACCTTCAATTTACAAACAAGTAACATTCTCAATCTATAACAAATAAAGGATTTTCTATAGGGCTCAATTGCTTCTGGGTTTGCATAAATTTAAAATTTCTTTTATATTTTGGTAATGTTATTACATATTCTTCAAGCTACCTTAAGCAGCGTTTTTCCTTTCTCGGTTCCAACTCCCGTCTTACACTAAGTCTCCGCTCCCAAAAAGATAATAAGCTGGAGATACCTTTGTGCCGTACTCGTTGCTACAGTGAATCGTTCACGGTACAAGCAGCGAAACTATGGAATGCCCTACCACGTACTATCAGGCAGTCTAAGTCTATGAAAGCATTCAAATATAAAGTAAAAAACTATTATCTTCAATTGTAGTGTATCATTATTATATATATACTAATATTTATATATATGATTTATTATATTTATGCATTATGTGTATTATACTCTATTTATTTATTTATCTATTTTTATATATTTCTAGTATATATATTTATATATATGTTATGTGTGTATATATATATATATATATATATATCGTATATATTTTCGTGTATTGACATAATTATTTTTTCCCACGCACTATGCCCGCACCCCTCTATCTACTCCTATAATTCGGTTGCCTGGAAGAGATCACTTTTAGTGATAAGGCCGCCTTTTTCACATTTTATTATTATTATTATTTTTCTAAGCTACTGTAAATTTTAATTTATGCTATGTATTATGGTGTGAAATAAAGAGTTTATTATTATTATTATTATTCTTGTATTAGATCTGCGGAAACTAAATATAATATATTTTTCTATATATTACAGTTACTTTTTATCTCGTTATCTTCTACGACTTTACAACACAACTAGTATTAGACATCCATATAAAACACTCATACTGTAGAGGAATTACGAAGGTAAAATAACAAACACACGTACAAATAAAAACTGAGCCCATAACACGTTTTGCCTAATATCTATTGCTTATTTTCCCCTCCGTAATGCCTCGAGGGATTCCGGTGGTTCGCGTGATTTATGGCTTATGCAAAGAATGAGAGGATATTTTCTACACCATAATTCAGCCTAGTTGAGATTAGAGGCGGACTATGTAAAGGATGATATATCAATCTACTTTATGTGCGAGTACTTTTCTTTTTCGACCTCCTTTATTTGTTGCGGACGTTACGATGTTCGCGTTTTTTATAAAATTTTTGTGTTTATATGAATTGGTGGAAATTGGGGAATGGCTCCTCCCCTTAGTGGGAATGGAGTGTCTTAACACTAGGTTCCCTCTGCCTTCCCTGCAATATACGGGATACAGGTTGAAGCTACTGGTATCGTTTTTCTTCTATTGCCTAGTGTATGAGTATGGAAGTCTAGAGTATATTTCTAAAATTTGCGTACTTTGAAGTAAGTGCTTCAGCCGTTACTAAATTTATTTTTATCATTTACCTGTTTCGCCAATATGTTACTAAATAAGTACATATACTTATCAGGAAATATATATCATATTTTAAGAAGATATGGATTCGAATTCTCATCAATTAATTATTTTAAAATGATGTTTACCCTTAAATAAACATTTCTATAAGCTTGAATAAATCAATATATTTATTAATGTAATATTGTACTAATAATATTATAGCAAATTTTCTGCTATGTGGTTCAAAATTCAAATTAGCGTTTACTTTGCAAAATCTCTACTAGTCTAGTTCTTTATTAGTTTACTAAAGAGCTAGCTTTACCAAGGAGCGTTATATTCACTTCGAGCATAGCGCGAGCCTTTGTTGTATTTTAAAGACACATATCTAATACCAGGAAAAGTATAAAAACTACGACGTAAATGCACATAATATATACGTCTACATACGTTTGGTCATTGTATTATGCATTTCTTTCATTTATATACACACTAATTTGGCTTTGGGTTAACACTATATTACTTGGACTGAGAAATTAAAATAAAATCATCTTTTAATTATTTTTTTCCACATACAACATTTAATGACATAAAAAAATTACGAATGTACAAAAAAATATATATTCCAAAACCATATTGAGTTCTATTTCTCACAGGGCTTATCCCAACAAACATACACAGCTCCAATCCACTATAAAACAAATGGAATATAAATCAAACGAATCGTTAACTTCTATCAAAATTACGATCAACATCGTTAGAGCGGCTGAACAAGACTCTACCGCGTATTACCAGTACCAAGCGCCCGCCTCTAGAGCAACAAGGATACCGGATACCTCCCCAAACGGCAGGTTCATCAGTATTCAGCGGCGAAGCAATTGAAAGTGCGGTAGTGTTCGGTCCTCCCACTCAATTTCCCTTCCCTTCCCTTTGTTCCGACGACTCGAGCTATTTACATCACAAAAACACAATGTCGGGAACGCGAGACCAGCGCATTCGTGAATAGCGTCAGCCGCACGCGATAGCAGACATTTTGCTGTACTGATCGGAGACAGCCAAACGCGTGGTTCCTATGTCGCTTATGTCGAAGATAGCTAGAGTTGACATTACTTGATGAATATTTTATATTTAGTTTGAGAAGAACTTTGTTTGGTGTCCTGAGCAGGGTTATATGATTATGAGACAGTTTCACAATATATCCCGCAAATAGCAGGATGGGCATAGAGAATCTACGCAGGAGGAAAAGCACAAAGACTCCCCGGAAGGCATGTATGAAGAGGTTGATGACAGTGGATGAGGCGAAGAGGTATACAGAGACCGTAGCGTTTGGCGCTCCGTTCTCCTTGACTATCCTGACAGGGATACAGCGTGAAGCTAGATTAGATTATATTTAGTTCAGTTTACAAAAATAAAATGTTTAAAGTTTGTTTCCATTGAATTAGTTATCTAATAATTAACCTGCACAATTAACAATATAACTTAAGGAAAACGATTTCTCGCAAGTCATCGAGTGAAAAAATTTCCCTGCATAAAATTCCCTTTATCGGGATATCGTGTGCGCTAGGGTGCATATATTAAACGTAAAGTTGGGCCACATACGACGTTGGTCTTACCCATTTTACACACGCTCATCGTCGAGGAACTCGTTACTTGTTTTATACAAATTTTGGTTGATGTGTAAGGCAAGAATTTATGAAATAGAATTATTTTAATTCCCAATTTTCATAATATTCTTTCATATTAATACTAGTCATTCTTATTATTTGAAGACTTTTTTATATTTTTTATTTATTTTAATCTTTATAATGACGACACACTTTTTGTTTCGTTTACTGGTAATAATTAACTTTCCCCTAAATTAATAGTCACCGAAGAACCATCACTCGTAGGTCGTAGTTCGTGACCTTCCTAATTTCATAGAAAGTGTACAGGTAAAGAATATGAAAAATAAGTAAGAAAAGTTTTAGTTTTGCTATAATACTCTTATCATCTTCTATTCTCTAAATAACCTTACATCACCTAAAGACTTGTTTTTGATATTCACGCATTATTCAGCATATAGTCACGTCCCTTAAGTTACGTAGTATGAACTTGCGGCTTCGCCATAACGGCCATGACATGACCAAATTGAAATTATCTTAATTTACTAGTATATCTTACTTGCCGTATAATATTAATAAGATTAAGCAAATAATAATAGTTAATAGCGCTTATTAAATACAGTAGACAAGGAACAGCGGCTTAAATCCCGCACACGGAATGTTAATATTAAACAAACAGATGTCTGCTGCGATCTAGTTAATACAGAATGCAGGGAAGTTTTTCTCTGAGCGGGTGAATATAAAATAATGGAGAGAGAAGAAGAAAATTGATCTATGAACATCTGAAAAGATGATATAAGTAAAAAAATGAAAAGGTCGTTTATGTTAAATTACTACTCGTACATATATTTGAATATTAATTGAAAATTACACAATCAATGTTTTTATATTTATTCCGTTATGATTATATTTAAAAAAGGGGTTTTTTTTACCAATGTACATCAAAAACATAAAAATCATCTTGAATTGAACTTATTTTCGTGCTAGCAAAGAATGATGATATATGAAAATTCAAATCAAAAATGAGTTTTCATAAAAATTAAAACCATACTATATATTTATATAGTGTAAACAAAAGAAAACTGTCAGTATTACGACAGCTATTCTTATATTCCGTTACGTTACGTTTAATTAGTAGTGAATTTTCAAAAGCTTTCGTGATTGTTGATTGTTAGGAAAACAATTTGCAACTTCCAGATTATGAATCAAGGGCATCAAATGAATAGTCTAATTTACTGTCCGTGAAATGTTTTTGATCGAACATTGATAAAGCACGTTTCGTTCTTTCGTTACTTTCTTCCGATTGAAATGTTGATGGTAGATATAAGGCGCTATACAATTTCACCTTTTTCATGATTCATTATTGTTAATAGCTTAAGTTTTTTTAATATATTTTATTGGAACGATAAAAGATTGTTTACGATTTTGCCTTGAAGTTTTCTAGGTTTACACTGTATTCCGTACATCGCAAGGTAGGTATAGGGAACCTGGGAATCTAATGTTAAGACCTTCCGTTATTATTTACGTACATATATTTACGGTTTCATACACTATCATATCTGAACCGAATTCAAAAGAGAATAATTGAGTGTATTTAACATTTATTATACGTTTCTGAATTTTAAAACATTAAAGTAATATTTACATTAAAAAAAAAGCAAAACATAAAAATAAATAAATTGAAATATACACTTCACACTTATATTCTATGTTTTCTTAACTCAGCTTTAGTGTAAGTAGAAATGAAGAGTAAACATGGATATAATATGTAGGTATGTGTCATTAAAAATATAAATACTAACCTGGAACACAATTGAACGTATAAAGAAATTTATATTTATTTCACTAACATGATTTCTATTATTTAAAAAATGAATTCTATTATTTCTATTATTTAAAAAATTCTATTATTTAAAAAATTAAATTAAACAAAACAAAAATGTAAATAGACGTATTTTATTGATATATAAATATCAATTGATTCATATGTGCTACGCTAAAACTACGCTACCCTAAACCACGCAAGCTTCGCGTCAGTTAATTACTAAGACCGTCCGCCTCTGCAACATAATTTCAACAAATTTTACAGAGACCCTATTAGTAGCTTCTTTTGAATAATTAATTTAAATAAATTAACCCAAGAACATTTAAAATACAAATTATGAATTTCTAAATATTTTCAAGACCAAAGACTTAAGCGGAATAAGCATAAGATGCTTAAATACTGATAAGTAGCAAAAGGGGTGAGTAGCGGAAACTCAATATGCATAATAATTAACTTTAGAGCTTTCTTATCTACCGTTGTTATTTTTTTAGATTATCTTAGTTGGATTTATTTTACATTTGAACGCTAGCGTGTCTGTAAAATTATTTAAAAATAATATATGACGTTATTATTAGGATGGGTTTGAATGTTAATACGTGTTGAAACAGGAAGAGAAAAATTATTTATTTCTGAAACCCATTCCTCATTTTTACTAAAGAACTAGTTGACCATCCACTACTTCTTTTGCGTGGACTTCACGACCATTACAATTATCATTAAAAGTAAGACCATTAAGATTAACGAAATTCAACGCCGAGCAGTAGGTATATTAGTATAGTCATTTATATAAGTGAAAATCGAACTTAGAACCGTTTACAGTCAGAGGCAGTCCCACTGTCTGAGGTTCCAATATTTTTATATATCAATGGAAAAAGCCTGTGAACAGCCTCTGTTACGGCTGGCTATTATGAAAAATCTAGATCTTGTGTAGGCCGAACAGCTATACAACCAAAACTGTTTCATTCAAATCTGTTCAGTATTTCATAAGATATGCGTATACAAACAGACATACAATAATATTAAAATCGAAGGTTCGTATTTTATGAGTGTTTTTATATAAAATAGATATATAGAATAGAAGCCATAAATAAAACAACAAGATATCTGCAGTCTCATTTAATTTATCATTTGTATTTAAACTAATATAGATAGGTACATCAAAACACACATGCGTTATAAATTAGATCGGAAGATATTTTAAGAGTTTCGAGGTGGGCGACTATGAATAATTATTCAAATTATTCGGCTGTTGAGTTACTCGAGATAGTGAATGTAGCTGTTATAATAGTTATAAAAAAAATACTGGTATCTATAGTAAGTAAATATTTTTAGTGAAAAAACTAAGGTAAGTATTATTTTTGCCAATCATTGTTAAGCATTCACCTCTTTGAGAACCAACTGTGATATAACCTACAGGTCATTATTGCTGCACTCATCCGAGCTTTGGGACGAATAATACCATAAACCTATTTCAAACCATTTGTAGTAAAACATGCAAACAATATGGCGAAGAGTGACGAGATATTGAACTTTATGTGTGAGTATACACAGTTCAAATTTACATGTTTATTACTGACAATCGAAAATCGTAATAGGCTATTTCGATTCGACAATGCTTTATAAAGTGTACGCAAGGATAAACTCTTATTGGAGCACACTTTTTACCACATCGCTAAATATTGATTTGATTTACACATTCATATTTCCTGTATACAGTAAGTAAGCGAATATTTGTAAATTATGCTTTTCGTAGAACAAAAAAGCATTTAGATTTCGATAGTTAACACAAGTAGGTCGTCAATACGATAAAATCTTTAGTTAAATGTAAAAATGCAAGAAAGCTCATTTTCCAAATGTATTTTAGCTCTACGAATAGCACGAACTTAATTCCCCCATCGTCCGATATGTCTCGAATCAATGGCAGAAAACTTAACCTAATTCTAGTATAGAAACGGTTACGTTACGTTTCATGAAGCACTACCACGTTATAAAATTAACACTAAACGCTGCGTAGATATTTTAATATTGTCATTGTTTACTTTAAATTAGCATTTACGTATTATATTAAACATGTATATGTATTACAGTAGAAAACATGTAGATTGTAAAGCAATTAAAATATTTAAAAAACTTTAAATTTGATTATATTGTGTTAATTTTATTTATGCGAAATTATTCGATTAAAATCGATTCATCAACTAAAACAATAAAACATTATATATTATAAATTCGCTGTTACAATACAGTTTTCCAAAAAAATCTAAAATTCATCTCAAAAATCTATAGAGCGTACATTTACTTAAACAAAAGTTCGCAACTTGAAAGTAGTAGACAAACGACATCGAATAAGTAAAGATTAAGCGTCTTGTAAAAAAATCTAGTCTATAACTATTTACATATATTACAAAACTTTATAAGTACATGAAACTGAATATGGAATAAATAAAATATTTTATGGGACAAGATGAATGGGAAATATTTGTATGTATGTAATATTAAACATCAAAATCCAAGTAGGGTAGGTCTATAATGAAATGAAAACGGTTAACAATATTTTTTTCTTACAGTGTCTTTAGAATTGTCAAAATATTGCGTGTATTGATTTTACGACATTAGTTAAATATTAATTTCAAATTAAACCGTGGAATAGCTAATATATTGTAAATACCGACTCGGATAGATATTTGTAAACTAAATGACCGATTTGATACATTTTACTCAATATATTATGAACTAAAAAATAAACTTCTTTTAAAATATATAGAATAGATTATAAGGACTGCTACAACAAATATTTTACTTATATAAAACAAAAGTAAATGAGAAAAATTTAAACTTTATACAATATCGACGAAATGTTTAAAATATAAACAAACTTTGAAAATCTATTTGCTTTCTAACGACCGTAGTGAAGTACTGTGACGTGCATTCCCCTCATGAATCGAAATACCTATTAAAATGTACTCTGAGGTGATTCCTATCGTACGGCCGTGGTATTGCGTGACTGTAATGTTGCTAATCTACATTAAAAACAAAGCGTTAAAGTGTTTTGCAGTTTGTCTAGACATTTTATTTTTCCTACAATTTGTCTAAAATACATTACAATATCCAGACTTCCTGAATTTAATAGTGGAAGTTTTAAAAACAACAAAGGTTGTGTAAATGATTTTTAATATATATATATATATATATGTTTTTAACAAATAGAAACAAATACAAAGTATGTGGCAGTGATTCATTTGTAAGTTTGATACAAAAAATAATTGCTAGTGATTAGTTTACAAAAAGTAGAATTAGGTTATGTTATATAAATAAAAATATAATTAGTAAGCACTTGCAATATACTAGAACTATAATCTAATAAAATCGTCTACTGTACAACTATGGCACTGTTTAAAGTATAATTATTTTATTTATATGTAACCTTATTCAACATGGAATGATAACAATGGAATTGCTGAATTATAAACTTGAGGGTAGTTTGAAAATCTAAAAATCACCCCGTATATTACGGTAGTCACTTGCTAAGCTGCCTCTATTAAATATTGGCAACTTACTCCGCACTCAGAGATATTAATTAAAGTTTAACTAACATTGATTTGAACGACCTGAGCTATACGGGTAAGTATATAATCATTTAATATCAATTAAGCGTTAATTAATTATTCTGATTGCGGTTAAAGTAAATAACTATAAGAAGCGTTACATTTATAATACGGAATGTTAACATTAAAGCCCATTTAACATTAAATTTCTTATATGAATACCCTTTCTAATATTCAATAATAAATTTCCACTCATATTTAATTCAGACGTAGATAGCCTATCGTCGTATGGACTACCATTAAATATAATTTCGTAATAACACATTATAATTTAAGCACATGCGTGCTTATGTCCACGATATGATAAACCTCTGACGTGTAAACCGAGCACCGATTGAACTTTTCATTTATTTAAACCTATATATCTTAAACTATAAATATAAATTATTATGGCAACATTATCTTTTGGTTATATATGTGGATGTGTCTACACTGTTCTATATTAGACATGTGAAAACATCGTATTGATTAAAGACAACAGAAATTAAACGAATGTATTAGATATGTATGAGTATATTCTTAAGGGCGGCAAAGTCCTTGTGGCAATGTGTCTTTTTCATATAAATGAACTAGTACGTTAAAGAAATTGTTTCTTATATTTTTTGTATTAATAATTTAGCTTTTCTTTTTTTCCTTTGCGGATTGGAAAGTTTATTTAGTTGATTTAACATTTGATTTTTAGACCTTAGAAACAATCAGATTAGAATTTGTAACCGTTGTCTACATAATCTATGTAATGATAAAAACCAGTCATAAATATTTCATCAAGTAAGTTTATTCCCTTTAGAACTGGTGGTTAAGTAATGTTATTAACAATAATAACAGAAATTATTCACATGCCAAACATTCAGGTCGCTTTAATCAATTGTATTATGACGTATATTACATAATATGTCTATGTATGTATATACAACAGGTATCTCTTACCAATTAACATCGAAGTTTCCATATATGTGGATTATTTATAAATTTAACAACATATACTATGTATTTATTTATTGAAATTGACACATCGCCAGACACAATGCTACCATGAGGAAAAATATTAGCTACCAGGTACTCTAATACTAATTAATTAATATACACAAAAAATAATACTTTCAAATTTCATAATCTTTCAAAGATATGACTGGGATATGACAATTTACTATGTTATTATCATTCACATTCAATATTAATCTTATGTACTCGTATAATCAAATTCACTAGCTATATTTTAAATCTATATTTTAATAATTATAATTAAAATATAGTTAACGGGCGTACATAATTAGAAATAATATTAATATAATTAATATTATTTTTAATAATATTTTAGTACTTAAATGTCATCAATTGGCCTAAGTCAAGTATAGGCAGCGGTGCAAAAATGTTTACTTAGGCTGAGTTATACCCTCGTTGACTACGTCATTATGTAAAAATTACATAACATTATATGTATTTACGCCCTTTTTATTTTGAGTAATATTAACAAATATAGATAGTCAACTTGACTGCACAACAGCAAAAATGTCTTACGACTTATTCATCATTAAAAGCTTGAACCTTCGTAATTACTTCATATTATCCATTCATTCAGTTACAATAACTCACGGTACGCTGTGACGAAAATTGTTACAAAATGGCGTACTTAATAGGTCGAAATTTAATATATATTTTTAAATATTAACTCAAATGAATTCACTAATAATTTTTCAAATCATTTTACATAAAGAAATCAATTATAATAAAACTACTGACATTTATAACAAGTAAAAAAAAACGTCTCTTCCACTCAAAAGTGGGCAATAATCTCGTAAACCAGTCGATAAGTCGGTGTAACGAATATAACATAATTAATCGCAATAGCGTACCGGAATCGACGGTCGAATGGGCGTTTTGACGTCTATGTGGCGTCCGGCGGCCTTCAGCGTGACGACACAGCCGCGCAGGCCGGCGTACAGAGCGCCTGGTAATCCCAGAGGCAGGGACGGCGATCCTCCTATCATGAAACGTCAAATTAATTCACTTCATAAAACAGAATAGAGGGGAAAGCGTCTCGAATAGGATTTTTGCGTCAGCTTAAGAATACGATTGGCATATTTTTTACTTGTTACGCTTTTGTTCCTTTGTAGTGTATGAGGGTATTTATTCAAGCGTACTCGGTTTATTTTATAATGGAAACGGTAATTACTTTTCGGTGGGTCTAGTGTTGTTTATATTTCATTACGGGTGAACGTTACGGGTTCAGTGTTTTGTTAAAGCTATTTTTATTTTCATTAAATTCTGTGCCTAACAACAAAATTTAAAAAGTCTTATGGGCTGCCCATTGCATAATATCAAGTCAAATTTATGAAAACTAAAAATAACCTAAAACTATACTAGAAAACTTATAAGCGAATTTTAAAACACAATAAAAAGCTTCACATAATCAAGCGCAACCTATTTCCCTAAAGCATAATGTGTAAATAAAAAACATGAATAATAAAAAATTGGAGTACTATTTTTTAATTAATGTAAAGCTATATCAACTTGACCCGTTCTAAGATATTACGCATATTTAAAGACCTGCAAATGAATTTCGACTTACCTATCCATATTTTAGGGTTGGCTTTCGAGGGAACAAGCAGCGACTGCGAGTAGCCTCTAACTGGGGGGAGGTCGTCTACTTGCAGCATCGCAAGTCTTTTGCGTCTTCTCACGAGCGCCGTATGCCAAAGTCCGTCGTCGACCCTCTCTTTAGACTCTACACTTTGAAACCATTCATTCGATTCCTTTGAATCTGTATCGCTATATATAAGTTGTAGTTTTCCATTAATAAGTCCTAGTCCAATGAAATCTCGTCGAATACCAATTTTCCGTCTCCACATTATGAGACCTGACGCGTTGTTAGTCCGAAACTTTATTTCGTATCTTATACCGCGGAGATTACGATTCCTACAAAAAAATACATTATAATTCATTATGAAAAATATTATACTATATTTATAATATTTTAAAAGCTTTTGTTTACTTAAAAATATATCGACATAGTAAATCATATGAACAGCAAAAGCAAAAAGCTATATTAATTTGTTCTTTATAAAAGGCTGATAAAATAAGATTTTATATTTGAATAAATAGGCATGTTTGTCACTAAACAAATATAAAAATACACTGAATATCACAAATAGGACAAAACGTATGTATAAACACCGAAGCACATTCAATTCATACATAAATGCGACATTTATATGAAATAGATGACATCTATAAATAATAATAATATAAAATAAATAGTGCAGCTGGATTTATAAAGTATTAAATTTATTATTCTTCCACTATTCTAAACTATTAACGAAGCATTTGTATGCAAATAATTAGCTGTATCGAAATACATAATAGATGCAGTATATGTAATGGAAAACAGTGTTTTGAATTTATGCTCGTATGCAAATGTATAACTTTTATTATAGCGCCCGCTGCGATTTCAACACTCGGTAGCTGATGTAGGAATATTTAACAAGGGTGTTATGTACCTAATATATGGTAATATATACTGGAATAAATGCAAAAGTAAGATATTTTCCAAGTTGTATTTTATTGTAAGCCGTAAAAAAGAACTTTCATATCAATTGGGCTAGACTACGCTGTTTCTAGAATGGCAAATAATACAATGCAAGATATTTATTCTATGTTTTTTTAATGGACACTTTAGTGGGAGAAAATTACATTTTAACTAGTGCTAAGTTAACGTTAGGTAACGAGGCAGAGCAGATTTTCATATACTATGAAGCAAAACTACTTTTAATGTTCTACAGAATACTTTAATCACATCGTCATTTTAAGATTCTAAAAAAGCGATATAATCTATATATATGCTCTAGTCAAAAATACTTTTTGAATACCAGTTAAACAATAGCTTGCTAGTGGTAAAAATAAATTTCAATATCCTCCATTATGCAGCTCCAGCTACAATACCCGGCAATAATGCGTGCGTTTCATTTTCACGCGAATGCTCGCGCGGATTATATTATTATCGAGTGGACGGAACGGACCGCATCATATAAAATGCATGAAAACATCCGAACGGATTTTGTGTTGCGCTCAGACCACTTCGTCAATAATTTACGCGCCACTTAACTAAACGGTACATTCGAAAACGGAATGTTCAAATCCGTTGCTACTTTTTTAACGGCGAAGGAAGGAATAATGGAAAAATCATCTGCCTTCGCCGTTGCTATCAAACGAACCGATTTGTTCTTCTTTTTGTTTTTGATTATCAGAATGAATTTACTCATTCATACGTGTCACTTTGAAACGAAGATAATGTTATAATTAAAATGACAATAAAAAAAATTGTGAAGCCGTGAATTCGTTATATATTATCGAATTGTTCCTAAGCAGACAGTTTTACATCATACCTATCATTTAATTAAATAGAATTTACACAATTGACAATAAAAAAAATATACTAACAAAGTAGTACGGATTGATAATGAGGATAACTAGTTTGGTAGGTTTTGTGTAAAAGCTTATAATAAAAATGACATTTTAAAAAGGCACTCGAAGTGAAAAAAAGCGGCGGTCTAAGGTTAATAAGAGCAGAATAAACTGTATGCGAAGTTTCGACTTCTGTATAATACGATCACAGTAAATTCTAATTAGTAAACCAACTGAGGTCTGCCAACTAAGGCCAATCATGGGGTTATGGGGCCAGTAAGGGCACCAAGTGTGGCAGTAAACGTGACTCAAAATGGTTACATATTAACTTTATTAAAATATCTACCTTATTATTTGTTCAACGCATTACCCACTCGTTATAGAAACTTTTTACTACAAAATATTTTGTGCAAATTAAAAATAAATTATTTTAATCATTTGTCTTGAACTTGTTCTAAAGCAAAAATAGAAAAGGTGAAAAGGCAAGCAAAATGAAGATCCAACGCCATGCAGAAATAAACAGAGCCTAAAGCATTGCACATGCCGCAAAAGTTCAAGCGAGGTAAGTTAAATGCTTAAATATTGGAAGCCTTTAATGAATTAAGTTAGTTCAGCGTATAACAGTCGACACAAGTTGGCGTCATTGAAAGGACGTTACGAATTTCGCATATTCCATCGAATCGAGGCAAGTCACGTACGAGCACTTTAGCTTGATCTGATAGATTCAACTCAATTTACAAAGGCTAATGAAGTCCCACTATTGGAATAAGCTCCGAATGTATAATGCGATTTAATTTCTAACTTAGAAATGTTTGTCATATTGTTGCCAGTTACTACCGTAATATAATCATAGCTGAATTGTAGTTACATTGAAATAGAAGTTTAAATTAGTTAACGTGCATTGTATGTACAAAGTTTAAACAAATAAAGTAAATTTACCTAATCTATGTTATATTGTAGATCGATTCATTAAAACTTATATCTAAGTACGTTATTGCGAGCAACCTTCGAGTGCTATCTTACGTCATAATGTCCTTCACCTTCTGGGTTAGTTTGTAAGCTAGAAAAAAGAAATTGAGTCAATAAAATTAATGTTATTTAATAAAAGGAAAGAATTTCTAAATTAAGAAATGACTTACTCCTAATACATTATAACGAATGAAGGAAGCAGTATGGTCGAATTAGTTTAGTCAAAGACAAATAAATTTTGGTAATTCTTGATAAACGACTGATATATAGGTAAATTACCCATTTCCTATCGCTTTAAACTTAAAAAGATAAATTCTTGAAGCATAATTGACGCAGACAATGTGAATTTAGCCTAGTCACAAAATAGAAAATGTAATTTATTATCAACACTTATTATGAAATTAAACTCACACACATTATAAATACATTAAAATAGAAACAACTTGTATCGTTTTCCTGTTATTAGTAGTATTAATTAAACAATTAATATTTCATAAAATACAAGTGATATTATTGTTTCAAAAAGGCATTACGGATTACCGTCAATCGAGAAATTGACTGCAGCATATCAACGTACAATCAGCGTGGATAAAATTGATAACATTATTATCGTAAACAGTGCGGCCATTTGCGATGCAACGGACCACACCAAAATGAAAGCGACCTTAATAGTATGTAACAATCAAATTATCCATTGATTTAAATTATATTTTTTTGCTGCAATTACTTTATTAATCTGTGGCTTTTATATTCATTAGCGTAATTGACGACACAAATGAAACATATTGAAAATGTTAAATTATCGTTCATTCAACTAATAAATTGATTTTGGAGTACAATGCCTGTTGTTATAATGTTGTCTATTGATTTAATAGATGCGGAGAGGGTTTTATTGGTATGAATATTAATCCGCTTGGAACTTACCTGCGGCCGCCTCGGCTTCTGTACGAGTAATAATTATTTCCGTCGAACTTAATGGGCGCTCCGTCGTTTAACATCTCCACTTTTAATTGGACCTCGCAGTTCCTCCCCTGGTACCCGTCTGGGCATGTACATTTGTATTCGTTCAGCAACGGTATACACGTACCGTTGTTTTTGCAAGGGGTGAGACCTAGATGGATGGTGCATTTATTAAAGCAATGTTTTTATAACAAAAATAATTTACATAAATTAAATATATTATATATTTTATGAACAAATTTGCTTTGAAACGTTATTTTAATCCACAAAGGTTTTGACTACATGACATTTCAAGGCTCAGTTATGAAATGTAAAGCGTTTAAGACTAATATTATATAGTTACTAAAGCAACTGTTTATAATTGGTATAACTGTTTAAAATCCAAATTTTCTATGTAAGCATGTATTAACAAAATACATATTTTATAAAGATTGATATGATAAAAATATTCAATTAACAATTAATTGCATTAAAAAATCAAATTTGCCTGCAAATCCGTGCAACATGACTTACAAAGCAACCGCAGTAGTTAAGTTAAAGTTCGGAAACTAATCCAACTTTAACTACCTGAAATCGAGCACAAGGATTGCAAGTGGTAGTGCAAGAGGAAGCAATCAAGTAAATCTGTTGCAGTGTACATAACTCATACACTTACCGTCCCCACAAGGCGGGCCGGCGTACTTAGTGACGCCGCTGGTGGCGCACGGCAGTCTGTCTTCCTCCGCCACTACAGAGCACTTAGCTATATCCCAGCTGTATAGAGACAAGGGTTTGCCGTTCACGAACACCTGTTGCACAGCGCCTATGAAACTGCTGGTCACTCCCGACATTTTGTGCGGACGGACGTAGGAGCTACGGAAGAATGACTGCTTTTAATATTCCATTTTTTGATATCTTGATCTTGGTTTTATTATAGGTGGTGGATACTTTATGTTTTACATAATGTAATGTGTAAGACGTTATTACATATTGTTTTAAGAAATGTTATAATATAATATATGATATACAATTATGAGAATCATAATCTATATATATAAAAGGACTTGTCCTCACTGACTGAGGTAAGACGCACGCACAGCCGTAACCGCTGTGCGTAGAAACGTGACATTCGGACGGATGTTTACTTTCGTAATCTGGACATCCACTAAGAAGGGATTTTGAAAAAAATTAACTCTAAAGGGATGAAATAGGGGTTGAAAGTTTGTATGGATTTTTTTTTAAATCGGCACCGATTTTTATAAAATGTGAAATTAAGATTCTTAAAAATATTTAATTGAACACATGTTTCATGGTTTATTAGAATTTATCCCTAAGGTTGCAAATAAGCAGGCGAAGCTGCGCGCGTCCGCTAGTTTAATATAAAATAATCATATTTCAGAAATAAAATTTACAAAAAATGATCTCGAAAATATCCTTACAAAACGGTTGTAATATTATTTCTGGTGGACATTCACAATTCACAATTATATATACATATATATGTCAGTCACAATTTTTTCACAACGATACAAAAATAAATTGTTCGTGCGCCAAATTTTAACCGTAAATTGAATGTCAGTGAAGCGAGAACTAAAAACAAAATGAGTTTTCTCTTGCAAAATATTTCATATTCATTCTCGTATGACAAATTGCGCTTCGCAACACTACGTATTTGACCAAAATATCAAAATTTACTATGAGTAATGTATGTAAATAATGTAGGTGAAGTGAAATTGATGTGAATGCTTGATTTATAATCAGGGCAACGTATAATTTAATATTTTTAAGTATAATTTTCGCAATTTACTAAGAAAACTCATATGAATTATGTATAAAACATCCTATACCATAAAATATTTTAGAAATGATAGTCACAACCCTTAGCACTATAAAAATTTAATATTTTAATCTTATTTAAAAATTATGTAAAAAAAATACAAATTTCCAATCCAAAAAGTTTTATAGTCTTTTATTGTTTTTATAGCTTCCAATATTTTATAGTCATATATTATTTCGATAATAATTTTAATGTCCTTTAAACTATTTTGGAAATTAAAGCAAATTGATAATCTGGATTAATTTCCATTTTTACTATGACACTTTATATTTATAGCATAAAATAGTTTAAANATATATATATATATATATATATATATATATATATATATATATATATATATATATATATATTTCAGTCCTAAGTCACTCCTTTCTTAAGAAATTCAGCTAGCGAAGTAACTACGTGACAGTAAAATTAAAAGTAGTATATAGGATACAATAAACGAAATTTAAATATAAATATAATGTTATATTAAAGTATGACTTACGGTAACGACCCAATAAAAAGTGGTAAGGTAAGCTCAAGGTGAGTGAGTGGTGGAGCAGATGCGCCTCTTTGTGTTGGATGATGATCGAACTGCAAGCTTCCATGTCTTCCTATACGAGTGGCTCTCACTCTGTGCCATCTGCCTTTTGTTATTGATACAGGTGACCTAGTAAAGTATGGTTATTATATTTTATGTTAAAATATTCATAACGTAAAGTTATTAATATAAATTATAAGTATGCACAACAGTTAACCTATTAGCAAACATTATAAGGAAAATGGCCTTGGTATAGTAGTGTGGTTTCTTGTATGTATGTATAAGCGAAATATATTTTAGTCTACTGAGCAAAGGCACTAATAGCTCCCTCGACGTAATTATTATTTGGCCGTTACTCATCAGGCTGTTAAACTATTAATTTTCATCTAAGTTGGCAGTGATTCTATTTGCATAGGGAGAATAAATTATTGTCTGTGGACCTAAGCGTTTTACTTAATTCGTTAGATTACTTCTCCGGCGTCTAAGCCTTACTTACGTGATATTGGCGATTCCGCTCCCCAAATTGTACCTAAACTGTAGGTATCCATTAACTAAGTTAATCGCTATGAAATCCCCCTTGGCTTTATTTGACTGGCCGGTATAAAGGAGCATTCCAGAAAATCGGTTCGTTAAAAACCAAATTTCGATTCTGAATGCCTTGCCGAGGCCTTCGAGCGGCTGTAATTCAATATAACTCGTCCCATTGAATTGGGGTGTCAAAGTTTCTTGTACAACATTGACGTCTAAAAACAAATAGTAAGTATTTTAATTTCGTGTAAATTGGAATTCGAAGGTATCAGTTAACGAGATCGAACGAAATGATCAAGTAGTGATTACCGTTGTTGCAAGTGTTCCCATTAGAATCAGTATCGCCGAACAAACACCGACAGACGTGCCCGCCGTCCGCTCCGATATCGCACAATAGCCCCTCATCATATCCGCAGGGATTCGATTCGCACGGATCTAATCTCTCCTCACAATTGGCTCCTTGAAATCCTATCGGACATCGACATATATATTCAGTATCTGATTCGGATTTACACGTGGCGCCATTCTTACACGGCATACTCATACACGGGTTAGATTGGCACTCTCGAACATTCTCTATGGACACCAATAATGAGTCCGGACGACCCAATTTCTTTGTGACTTGGTGACGTATTATCCTCAAGTATTTCACGCATCCGATGAAACCGCTTCGAGTTCCGATATTATCGAATACTCTAAATAGAAACGAGAACAATAGTTTAAATATATGTTATTACTTAAGTTATTCATGAATAAAATTTATATGATAAATATATAACATGGAGAATACGAGGGAATTAGATTCTACACTAGAGTATTTTCAAAACTTTTCCAGTTACCAAGTGTTTCATTTTATGAATATTTTAACGGAATGCGAGCACATGCTTATTATACAGAATTTATTATAATTTACACAATACCTGGAATAATTTGTAGGTACACTTCCAATGTAAGCATCCTCGGCGAGATCTAATGCTTTTAGATTACCAGTGGATTGTCCGGCAACATCTTCCATATTATCGACTGAGAGGATTCCGTCTCGATGATATCGTTTCGCCGATACTTTATGATATTCGTTCAACGTTATTTTTTCAAGTGATGTTAGAATTATTACGCCATTGCCAAGATTGTACCTAACAAAAAGTTACAAACGTCTATACAAACATCGAAAAATTGCCAATATTCAGTGTCCTATTCGAATGTTATTCTAGATGGGACACGTTATATTCCACACACATGGAATAGTAAAGAGATAATATTTGTTCACAATATTTCCGAACCCGCAGCTCCGCACCAAAATCGAAATATGAAATAAGAATAAAAATCACCTGAACTCCAAATATCCGTTTACCAACGCGAGCGAAACAAAATCACCCGTTCCGTCGGGTTTCTGCTGATTGTACAATATGACCCCATTTTCGGAGAATGCCTTAAATTCAATATCGATGTTCAACTTATGGTAAGCCTTTAGTGGTTTTAGGCGTATATAGGACGATCCGTCAAAGGATGGAGTTTCGATGTAACTAGAAGGCTGAGCGTCTTTGATATGAAATTCACAGTTGAGGCCGGTGTAAGGATCGGGACACACGCAGGCGTACGTGGAGCCCGGCAAGTCTATGCAGCTGCCGAGATTGTAGCACGGCTCTGATAAACATGCACTGTATTCCTCCGTTGTTTCTTGAGTTATTTGTTCTGCAACAATGTCGTAAGTATTTCTCTTGCAACAAAATATACATTGTATTTGAATTCTTAAAATTTTATAGTTGTAGAGTACCCACTGAAATAGATTTTACAATTTCTATTTCTGTATGTTACTGTTGTTTCATTTTTAAAGTGAGGTACACTGAAATATTTCAACATGTATGTAACACTCGTAAGTAATATACATAAATACACTTATACATAATATATACATAAATGCACCAAGTAGTGACCGTCTACTCTTAAACTGAACTTACACGCACTTATAAAAAACTGTTATTACATTTGAAACTTAACATATTTTTTGCTGTTAAGTTATAGTTCTAATAAATAATATAATTTTAAACCGCATTCGAAGAGGAAACGAGTGTGCCTGAAAGTGTTTGTCTGATGTTAGAAGAATTGATATGTCATTTCATCCTGTGTTCAATGGGATGTCAACATTTATATAGCATGTGGGTAAGTACTGTCCGAAAAGAATTGGTTTTGACGCCTGTATAGAAACTCGCCATTAAATTTAATTAAATACTTAAGCTGGATCATGTCTTATTAAAAAATCTTTTTCTCTCATCTTCATGCTGTATGAATCCTGCACACAGCAGAGTACGCAGAGGGAACCAAGTGTTAAGACACTCCGTTTCCCACTTTCTGCTGAATTGAGGAGGCATTACGTGTTAAGTGGCGGAATTCATCGCCGCGCTTTGCCTCGACTCCCGAGCGAAGAAATAGAAACATAAATTTCTCTCTCTTTCTCTCTCTCTTTCCTATTACTGAGCTAGTATACAAGAATAACTCACCAACGCACGCCTTCCTATGCACAGTGGGCACGTGGCCGGGGCGACACACACAGCCGCCGCGCGCGCAGTACGCACCCGGCAACGCCCCGCAGTCCGCGTCCTCCGCGCACAGGTCGCCCAGCAGCGCGCCCACTGCGCCCACTGCGCCCACCGTGGCCGTAGTAGCTGTTTGCGATCCTGGACAGTGATATGTCACTGATATTCTCAACTTGCTAAGTAATCGATTTGCATTTATTACCATTAATAATAGTATTTATATTAAAAAGTTAATTGAACTATCTTCATTATCTAACTTTCGTAAAATATTATAGCTATACGTAATATACATATATGTCTTTTTTACTAAAAATGAATAGCTACATATTATTTGTTGCAAAGTAAAACAAGACTATGAACAGTTTGTACGCAGATACTATACCAAGTAATATAACAAGAGCAAATTCTCTATCATTATTTTGGAGCAACAAATAAGTAAGATAAATCGGTAACTAAGTTAAGGATACGGGGAACAGTGTCACAACGTGACAAGGGAAACTGCTCTCACAACAAGCCAAACTGTAATCTCTACAAAATTAACGTGATTAAGATGAATTGAGATGTTACTAAAATACTAGTGCCGGATAGTCAGTCTACAGTAAATTAAGTAATTCGGAAACTACATTTGAAAGTTTAAACTATCGCTTCGCCGCTATTGTTGGAATTTGGCAGCGGATAAAATTCTATTAAACTCATAATTGCAAAACAAACGAGCGTTCTAAATTATTTACAATTTAAATCGCTTTCATAAATATGAAATAGAGAAAAATGTAAATATTGCAATATGCTAATCCTTGAGAATAATATTTGAGACGTTTTAATATTAAAATGAAAATATCAATTAACGTCGTCAATCGCCGAAATAATTAAACACTTTGGGCTTTGAAATTACGAAATTGCTTCGGTAAGCGCCTATTGTCTTTCTTCAAAGTGACTCACCCTTCAGTTTTTGTCCCGTTACAATGCTGTCAAAGTCACTGGGCGTTTCTTTTCTTGTCCAATCATATTTGTTGTAGTACTTTTCTGGGTTGAGTAAATGTCTGGTTGATTTTGAAGCAGCTCCGTCGTCTTGTTGAGTAAATTGTATCGGCGAGGAGGGCCTCAGAGGGCCGACCGTTCCTGCGACCTCTGATAACTTGCAAGGCCCAAACGCTTGGATCACGATGTCTTCCTGAGTACGACAAGCTTGCAACTTGAGGTGGCATTCAGATTCGTAAGTTTTACCGTCGCTTCCGCACACCTGTTGATTTTATTGCACTTAACTAACTTAAGCAGAATTTAACTTGTAAATCCACTCAACTTTTAAGTTTCGTTGAGAGGCCAATAAAATCTGAACACTTGTTGGACTTCAAGATTCGAGGGTGAGCGTTATTATTAATTAATCTTTTCGTGTTATTAATTATATTACATACAAACTACGTTGAAATGGCTAACGTTTTAGTCATATTTTTAAGTTCCACTTGTTAGTAGTCTCAAGCTACAATGTACGTATTTGTTTAAGCTTTGTTAATGGTGCAACGCGCTTTAGTCTGATTTAGTACAAATGAGGTTTTTTCCTCCGAATTACTTCCTTCGTAATGTACACGACTTTATTTCCTCTATAGCAACATTAAGGTCTAATGAGCTAATATATTTAACCATAAGTAGATTAGACTAAAAGCTACAATCTCAAATGTCTAGAAAACACTTTTTAGAAAGTCAAAGAAATAAGAAAATATATACAATACACAAATATTTTAAACCACGTGTGAAAAATTATTTATTGTAGTTTCATCACATTGTCTGAAAACATTTCTGGTATCTTGGGTGAAAAGTGATTAAGACTCCATCTTTTATTTTATAAATTTAATTACAAAACGTAAATATTTAAATGGCGAGGGATGCTAATTATATTTTTAAACGAAAGAAAAAGGTATGTAAGAGTCCATACTCCATTTACTGCTGTCTTTGTCATTTTATATTACAGACTAGTGGTCTCGGACGCGGCTACGCCCGCTTGAACTATACGATTATGTATTAAATATTTTTTTGTGAAATTATTTTCGGTTTTCAATAGAATTTGTAAGAAAACATAAGCCTAAATAATTAAAATAAGTTAAAAAAGTATAAGAAGAAAAGAAGTGGAGATTTATTATTAGATAAAATATCCGAGTAACCGAAATGAACAAACAAAAGAAGTAAAAGTATGTAAAGGAAATTCTTAATATTAAAAAAAGTACCTAAAGTTTACCGTGCGCGCGTACTAATCATTTTTCTATATTAAATAATTAATAATTTTTGCGAACAATATTAAATAAAATCGCAAATGATTATAATTACGATATTTTAAGTGTATAACATCGGTATAGATAACCGAACTGAGATAAATTAATAAGTAGTAGTAGTAATAAGCAGCAAATAATTAAATAAAAATTAACAGTAATTCGAAAATATATAAAAATTTACAAAACCATCAAAGTCATACTATACCTACCACTCGTAGGCTAGGTCATTCCGAATCACTGACATCTTAATTATTTATTAAATTATTATACAGTAAACTATAATTTCCATCAAGATGAAATGCTAAAAGTGACTATTATATTAATTTTCATAAGGATGAATATCAAATTATAGAAATCATATAATTTTTGTATACTAATTATACAAATCTATAGCTATAGTATATATCAACACGGACTTTTTTAAACAATATTTAAGGGACAATATTTTTGGAGAATATTGTTTCTGTGTCTTATAAGGTTGAGTCGGCGCGCGCCATGTATGCGTTAAGCAAACTTATTTTGGGTGACGTTTTCTAACAACAAACTTTGCAAATCGTTGCTTAGCAACGGCGGTTGTTATAAACATGGCGGAATAAATGGCATGTCAAATTAATTTATTTTAATATATATCGAAAATATTACAAATATGAGAAAAAAAAGTATCCTATGTTCATCCCGATACCCTCAAATATCTCTATATGAGTATTTTATCACAATTAAATTAGCGGTTTGGCCCTGATTGCGTAAAAGACAGACAGACAGACAGAGTTACTTTCGAATTTATAATATAGGTATGGATATAAATATTTTCTAGGATTGAATGGAATGAAATTTGAACCCACAATCGTCATTTGCTGAACCCGTTTACATCTGAACTTCACTCCACAAGAATGTCAAGTTACATATTATAAACACTTCCTTACTATTTGCAAAGTAAATGTTGTAAAGATTTCAATAAAAAACACGACAAATAAAGAAAGAGAATATGTTTATAAAACCTGTCATTATTCAATACATTCTTCAAATAGAATTCCGAAATAGATTATAAGTTGCTTCGTCTACTCTGAATGTGTGTATATGAAGATAATGTATGAAATATTATACGAGTATTATACAAGCGTAAAATCGTTTCGAATTCCGCCTACCCCAAAATAGTCTGAAGGGGTCTGCCCTTCACTTAAGAACGTATCTTAATATAACATGGTTTGAAAATTTCAGCATTCTAATTAAGTTAGAAATGTTGCTTTAAATAAACATTTATTTAAATTTTACATTTATTATTCTTTGGTTTCAACTTTTAGTGTTTCTAAATATACAGTCTAAAGTTCGAGGGTTGATTGGTTTTATTTATACGAAAATAACTAATTAAATTTTCCAATTATATTTGCAGATATTACAGCTTAGTACTCATGAAAAAAACAATATACAAAAAAAAAACATCAGCTACCTACATACTTATTGCTGTATAGTTATTTAAGTAGGAATATGATGTTAATACATTCCGTTTCCAGACATCGCGGAAGCTAAAAAATAAATATAATCATTCCCCCCATAGAACTCACAACGTCAGAAGTTAACGAAATAGAAGAAATGATTACTGAATATTTATAAAATATCCATAAAAACTACTCACCAGCATATTCAAATCGCTATCAGGGCAGGGGGCAGCGGCGCACTCGCACAGGGCGCCCCCGGTACGGTCGGTGCACACCGCGCCGAAGTAACATGACAATTCCACGCATGATTCTGCTACTCCACTGATTTCAGCTAAAGAAGTACGATAGTTTTAATAAAAGATATAATTACTTTATTCTTATTTTAGTTTAGTTTATATATCTATGACATACACATGTATAGCTAAATCAATATAATTTATTTTTCGTCAAGTTATAATATCATTGCTTACATTGTATCATAAAGAGAACTCATTATATTTTGCCTCGCGTTTTTATATACACGCCAATTAACTTTAACATATTTCACTCGTACGCTTAATTGAGTGAGTTTTCACAATAAATATATATTCTTAAATTGGTCTCTTGTAGCAATTTGTAAACAAGTTAAAAAATGATATACATAATCTCCTCCTTTTCCATTATAATACAATCCATAACACTATTTCTGTAGAAATGACTACATAACACTTTATAACGTCATAAATTATAATAAACGTAACGTCTTTCTTTAAAGGCATCCTAAGCACATAAAAGGAATAAAAAATTGGTCGTTGAGGAGAGGATATTCCAATATAAAAAGCAATATATCTGGATTATCGGATACTTACGATCGGAACAGCCGTTAGGTCCTAGGCGGCGTCGATGATCGGCGCACACTGTACACTTCTGTCCTTGCACGCCGCTGCGGCACACGCAGCGCCCCGTCATCTGCTCGCAGTCCTCTCGGACCGAGCCGAATGCGGAACATCCGCATGCTAAAACGTTCATGCATTATTAGTATTTACGTGATGGCATAGATAAGTCATAAAAATCTAAGCGACAGATTAAATTAAGGTATTTAATATAGATTAAATTAATATAATTAAGTAACATTAAAAACAAGATACTACTTTGCTTTTATCGATAATCATGAGCAATTATTTTTTTCCAGTTATATAAAAACCGCGATGCATATGACATGATTTAAAACAAAAACATTTCAAATATTATATGAAGAATATGGTGCAGTACGGTAGCTTACGTATGCATCCAGTGTGTCCAGATCCTATCCTTGGCAGTCCCCAGTAGCCGGGCTCGCATCTGTCGCACTTGAGGCCACCCACGCCCGGCCGACAGACGCACTGACCGCTGTCATCACATTTATCCGACACCGATCCTAATCGATTGCAGCCGCAAGTCGAAGTCGTAATCGGGCACCCGTCCTCGTTGGGGCCCGCGGCAAAGGACGCGCCGTCCGCGCAGCACCCGTACACGCTCTCCGAACAGTGTGACCGCTTATCGTCCACTTGCTTCGTATCATCTGAACAAAAAGAACGCGAAAACTGAGGAAAATTTCTTGCATGTTTTATAAAATATAACATTTTATTCCCAGTGCATTTTACGAGATCGGAACAAAGGACTCAAGGCGGTAGCAGCTAGCGTGATTGTATCCAATTTACTCGTAGCGTCTTGTACCTTCACCATCTTTACTGCGACATTTCATAAATAAGTAGTTGTATTTCGTTCTATAGAATAAAAGGGCTTCATTAAAAATTTATACACCACGCTACGCTTTAAGCGGTGTTTCCACGAAATGTTTCTGATTTTCATATAAATTGGAATATAATTTTAGTCTCTGTTATATTACGGCCCTATTTATGAAACAAATAAAATTTTATATGAACCCATAAATACATGAACAAGATGATATATGAGCACATGGACACATAAATAGACTAAATGATTCTGCTATTTCTGATTGTAAATGTATATATATACATATATTACTACGAAACGACATTGACGTACGAGTGAGTATAAATTAATGTTCAAAGTTATAGCAGCACGCAATAATTTTAAGCAAGCCAATTTAAATTACGATATTTAAAACGATTATTTAACAATAATTATCGCTTGGTAAAATAAAATCTCACTTTTGGGGCAGCAACGGGCCGCAGCGAGCGTGATGTGGCAGTAGGTCCCGGGCGGGCAGTCCTGGCGATGGGGCCCATTTCCACAGTCGATCTCCAGCCCCGTTGACAGGTCTATCATTGCCTTGTTATTGCCACACGGACGCACTTCCATACCTGTATTAACGATGGGCTTACATTTTGAAAATCAACATTTTCGTATAATATTGTTGAGCCTTTTTACTGTTCATTTAACTGAATAGTTAAATTATTATTTAATTTTAATTAATACATATGAATTGCACATTGGAGCGTTGAGTTTCGCTATTCTACACGCAATGCTTCTTAAATTCGGTGGGAAGTGGTGAACGGAGAGTCTTAACACTAAGTTCCCTCTGTCTAACCCACTATGTGCAGGATACAGCGTGAAGCTGATTGTTTACTGACATATGATAATTACACGTATTTTTGTAATGGCTATGATAATTCTTATTTAGGTCCCACATACTCCTTTTCAAATATTTATATTTTCAAATTATTTCAATTGTAAATATATTGTTTGTTAGTAAAATGTTAGTGCGGCAAAAAGCTTTTGGAAGTCATGCGAAAAATTGACTAACCTTTACACAGATCCAAGGGTCTTAATCTAAGTTCCAGCTGTTTCTGACAGCCCTCCTTCCGCATTGCGCACAAACTCGGGTAGAGTCGAAAGTCTGACGCACAGACCGGAAAGTATTCGTCATCGGCCGGACATTCGAAGAGGCAGGAGCAACGGGGATAACCATCGATGCCGACCTCGCAGCTGGCGTCGAAGTCGCAACGGATGTCGCGGCACGCCGACGAGCTCGTCGTTCCTATTTCGGTCGCGCCCAAGAAATCCGTAGAACCTTCTCCTCCCTCAGTTGTGGTCATCGCGGTCGTCGCTACCCGCGCCGAGTCAAATATTTGCGTGTTAGTCGAGCGTAAAGCGTAAAGTTAGTTAATTGATCGGATGGGTTGCTTTATTAGAATTACTAACGACCCGGTTGATGACGGTAGGATAGTAAACATTTTCTCACGACCGTGTGCAGTTACCCTTCGCGTAACATGTTTATATATTAAAAAACAATAGAATATTAAATTCGAACCACAGCTTATATAAACTCAATTTAAAACACTCTACAATAAAATATTAGTTCACAAATATGAATACGTTCCACGAAGACCAACTTTAGTCTACTTACCTAAATTAGTTATAAAAACAGAACGTTCGGAATAATAGTAATTTAAACTTGTTATATTCAAGAAGGGTGCGATGTAATGTTAATAACCAAAGTTGTTAGTCAGAAGTTGGGCAATAGCAGTAAAGTTGGAGATACGTACTCATAGCGATCGGTGGAACTACGGCGAGTCTATCTTTGCAGTCTCCATAGAAAATGACATGAAGTTTAGCTGGGGGTGGCAGTGTGCACGCCGCCTTCTGCAGTTCACATTCATTAGGGTAGGTCTGCATAGTGCTGCCGCAGACTGGCTCCCGAGGCGCGCTCGTACAATCGTTCGGACACAAACATTCACCGGCTACACAGTGAGCCCCAAAAGAGCACTGGACGCCCTCGCATAGCGCTGTAACAACATTTATTTTCACTATTCTCGTACACAAAACGGAATCGTTATAAACGTTAAAAGTAATTCCTTTCTATTTTCTACGTTATACAATAATATTATATTTATTTTTAGACTGTCTACTCTAATGTTGAATCTTAAAACATTTTGCTACGAAAAATGTATTTATTTTATACTGAAATATATTTGTCTTTTGAAGATAAAATATATTTTTATATCTTCCTAATCTTACAAGATTTGCCCGAAATATTATTATTACTAAACAAATTTTATTTATAGCTTCCATATTATATCCCAAGTTTTAATATCGTGCAGTAGAACAATAAATTTTCCGCACACAACACCATTGCTGCTCGAGACATGTTCTGGTTTCCATTTACCGGAATGAGGGATGAGAGAAGACATCCGTGAAAATTTAATAACGATTGTTTACCACTTGCACAAAATGAAAGCGTTGTAGGACGGTCGATTACTAGCCACTGGGAAAACGGAAATGGGTTGCTAGAATTAAAAATATATTTTCCCGAGGGCAACATAAAAGGAAAATGAAATAGGTACAGCTAATTAAAAAGTTTGTGAACAGTTAGAGTGTAACTTATGAGAATATTATTTTAACAATTTTCTAACTGAAATTATTCGTATATATTTTGCGTTATCTAAATACTTATATAGATTCTAATTTATAAATGAGCCATGTATTTTTATAGATAAAAAATATTAAATTTAATCCGAATTAAATAAATAATAAATAAATTAGTCCTTTTGACTTTGAATTTTCATCTTTATCTATTTCAACGATATTTAATGATAAGACGAAGCGATTAAACTCAAAGTAACCCGAAGTTGGACATCAAAAAGGCGATTTAGTTCTAACGTTCGTTTTGGGCAGCCGCCAAATAAGAGCAGTTTAATCCTTTATCGATCTGTTACCCTGAACGACGTGAAACTGTAAACGTCACCCGTTTAGCGAAAATTATGTAGTCTAAAAATTGTTTATAATTTTATAACCTTAAATTTTTTTATAATCGAAATACAAATCGAACATATTTTATGTTTTTTTTCTACCTGAATGTCACAAGGAAGTTTTCATGGTAAAATGAATAAAACTAGAAAGCGAAATAAAGGCAATTTCAGTACTATTATAAAATTATTAATATTTTATAGAAATGCAAACTATTACAATTTTATCACATTCAGTAGAAATGTCTCTAATTAAACGAACACCGCATGAATGCGTTTGTTTTTTTTTCAAACTGCATAAAAGCTGCAATGCAAATTTTTTCTTAGATGGAAAGTAAGCCATATGTGACTGATCAACCTCGCAACATAAGGCTGACAAAAAAAAAAAATCAAAACAAAGGGTCTAGCCCGTTAAGTATGGGAAAGCTGCACTGGCTTGTAATGAATTATTCTTAATATGATTTTATGGCTTTTTATCTGAAACAGCTCAATATCTTCAATAAATTTCGATGAAATAAGCTTTAGCTTTAATGGTTGTTATCCTCATAATTCCCTTACTGTAAGGGTTACAGACAAAAAATTGTGTATTTTAGATGAAAAGCCATAAAATCATATAAAGTATTTCAATACAAGCCAGTGCAGCTTTCCCACGCTTATCGAGCTAGATCCTTTCAAATGAAAATTACAAATAAACGTATCATAATAAAATTGAAATATTAACCTAAAATAATATTTAGTTTAATATCCTTAATAAAATAATATTTACGAGAAAAAGAAACGTTAAAAACGCGCCAGACTTACCTACGTGTATCATAATAAAAGAAATAATACATCATTAAGGCAAGTCTGCACCAAAACGAAACAAGTACGCGTATATAACATGTACGCGTACAGCATCTTTCAAAATTCTAAATAATTACTCGTAAATATAAATATTTAAGGCAGGGGCACAAATGTGTGACTGTAAACGTGACTGGTCGTGGGTTCGATTCCCACTCAAGTGAAATATTTAAATTTATATTTCCATTTCTTCGCTCTGGTATCGAGGCAAAACGCAGTGTTAAGTTCCCCCACTCAACACGCAATATGGCAATACTTCCAGAATTCAGCAGAAAATGGGTAAAGTACAGTTAAGAGGTATTTAACTCTAGTTTGGCTCTGCCTATCCTCTTTTGTATGGGATACATCATAAAGATGATAAAAATATTAAATAATTAATATATTTTTTTGGCTTTAATTTTATTATCTTTGTTTAAAATTAATTCTAATATCTTAGAAATTTGATTTAGGTTAATAATAAGACAATAAGTTAGACAAACACAACATAACCGTATGTTTTTCAGACATTTATTCGTAGCTGCAGGGGTATTTAAACAGCAATTAAGCGTCTACGGACCATGTTTGCATTAACTTAACTAGAATCTTAGCTGCAGCTACATTTTACAAAGCAATATAATCAGAATAACAACACTGCATACATGATTTTTGTATATTTTTTATAATTAAAACAATAAATAATATAAAAATATCGAAATTCATAGTGGTAAAGTTATTTTTTTATATGGAGGTCTGGTTGTATTTTTTTACTATAATTTTGTTTTTTTTTATTTTAAATTTTGTTTGAATATTTACAAATATAAATATTTGCACGATTATGGGGCTACTGCATTAATTTTATTAAAATGTTATACCTACCTCGTAGCTACATGGCACAAATTTCAAATAGTTATAATATTATAATTCTACTCAACACGCAATGCCTCCAGAATTCGGCATAAAATGGGGAACGGTTAAGGCACTAGGTTCCCTCTGTGTTAAGGCACTAGGTCCCTCTGCCTACCCTGCTGCGTACGGGATACATCGTGAAGCTGATTTATTTTATTTTATTTCAAAGTAACTACAGCATATAAAAAAATTGTTTGTACTTATGCTTTTTCTTATTAAACTAAAAATATTACTATAGCATAAAAATGTTTGAATACAAATTGCAATTTTACCCACTGCATGCTACCTTAAGTTAATTACGAATATACGAGTATAAAACTGCCATTAACTGCTATTTCACACTACAACGGCGAGAGTTGTTAAAACTTCAACACTTTTAAGTTAAGAATAAATAATACGTTTACTGTTTCAATACGTAAAAAATATATATATTGTAAGCATTCAATAAGATTTATTTTAATATATACTCTTACATAATAAAAATTACCATTCAGTTAGTAGATATAAAATAAAGCAAAATTATTTTAAAAAATTACAATCACGTTAATCGTGACAATTTAATAATTAAATGTTCTTATTTTTATTGTGCTTTCTTTATTGTCTCTAATTATTGTTTTTTATTATGCACGACCTAAATATCTTTGCCGAAAGTGTAATAATAATCAGCCAAGCAAAATTAACAAAAATTTGTATAATTATTTTTTATATAATATACGTACAAAATGAAATATAAATTTCAAAACAATATAAGAAACATTTCATGAACGTAAAATATAAAATAGTTATATAAACATATAATTATATTATACTTTGTACCTAGTTACAGCGCAGAAAATTTATAATATGTATGAAATATACTTTTGTTCATTTCTTATCTTAAATTTTAAATACAATCCTTTACGAATCTTTTGAAAAGAACATACCTATATATAAAACATATAAGTAAGCCATCTTTTATGCGAATATAATCAGAGATTATTTCATTCATCGTACGCCAATCTTCATACCCGACTCTTTGTGCCTCAGTCTTATTATGGCTTGCAGGTTGACAAAGTCTAATTAAAAATTTGGCAAACTTGAGCCCTAAGCTTTTTACAGTATGAAAATAAAAATAAGAAATCATAAGGTATCGCAATTTTGAACTAAAATTTAATTACTAATAATTACTTATAAATATAAATAAATTATATTAATATTATTAATAAGAAAAATAATGAAATTTAGTTAATGCCAATAATTTGGAATGGCATTTTTTTTTCAGCTTCACGTTGCATCCAGCATACAACAGGGTAGGCAGAGGAAACTTAGTGCTAAGACACTCTGTTCCTCATTTTCCGCCGAATCTTCAAGGCATTGCGTGTTGAGTGGCGGAATTATAATGACAATTGTGATGAGTCTAAATTTCACTGTATTAACTTTAATTCATTGCATATATAAATTTAGGCAATGACCGCTTGCACCATGCAAAGCAAACCGCCTCTCCGGAATTACCGCAAGTAGTCATAATTAGTTCGCAGCACTGTGGTCGAGCAGAACTTTAAGCTGCCCACAAATTGAGCTGCACATTTCAGAAGAAATCCTTAGAATTCAGTAAGTAAATACCCTTGTTCTAAAATTACAATTATATTTGTATGAAAATGCATTTTAAATTCCTTATATTTCATGTCTGTGAGATTCATGCCAAAAATTAGGTAGAGGAAAACAATAGATAAAACCCAATGGTTTTTCTAATTTATAAATTGCAAATCCTAACTTTAAAAAGTACATTACTTACCTATAAAGGCATTTTTATTATTGCGAGCTAAGGTAACAGAGATTGGAGAGCGAAGCGAACAAAAGGCTGTTCAACCCTTGCTTACTAAATGTATAAAATAAGTTTCATGTCGTTCTGTAGCCACATGCATACTGCTCATTACAAATATTGGCCATTTAAAACCGTAAGCTAGTGATAAGACACTCTATTTATCATTTACCGCTGATACCTATCTATAGAATAATATAGAACTGCTATATTAAAGCATTACTGCATATAATCATTAAACAATACCGTCAATATCATAGATGGTGGACTCGCATCTACGATCTATAATAATATGGATTTACTGCAGGCCTATTCTGTCAAAGTGTAATCGAGCGTATACTATTAGGTCCAGCTAGACATGAGTTGTGTGGCTAAGCTTATTCAAGGAGTAGGCTCGAACAGCCAGCCGCATACATTAATATATGATTCCTGTCATCCATCACACTATTATTCCTTAGTGTATACGCTATCTAGTATATAATGTGATATATTATTTTCTTACAAATATTATAATATTTCTTTTTCTTTTATTTCTTTAATTTTTCTTTTATTTCTGATTTAGCTAAAACTAACAAAAATTACGAAGATAAAATATGTAAAGAATATAATATGATTATGATTATTAGATTTGCAATCGTATGTCCGGATAAGCTCATGACTTATCTGCTTATTTCTTTTATCTCTATATGCTTAGCGGTAATATTAAAATAACAAATATACCAATATCACTTACCACAGTCTCCTTTAAAGGCCAAACGAAGTGCGCTTTGTTCACGACAAGTTGTCAAGTCCAGTTCACATTGTGACGGATAAGTTTGACCGTCCGTTCCACATACTACTTCCGAATCCTGTCAGGAAAAGTATTGTTTTACACAAAAAAGTTTCAGTTAAAAACAACATAAATATTTTATTAAAAGTTGTGCCCACATCTTAGTGTAAAGTAAACCAAAAATAAGTAAAACGTACGTAACAAAAACAAAAGACCAGAAATTAATAATAAAAATTATAAAGCAAAATTCAACATTGCTTGTAAATGTTGACTCGTCAGCGCCATTTACATTACTGAGTAAATATTAAACGTATAAAATTAACTGTTGTTTGGTGATCAAAATAAGTGATCCAGACAATAATTTTAATCTGGGATCACGAAACACCGCATCATAATCACTAAATTCACGAAAATTACGTGCTTTGTATTGCGGAGCTTTAAAAACAACGGTGAAAATATAATGGAAGCAATAACATTTAAATCAGGGTAATTAAGAGTTCATGTTTAAATTAATTGTATATTTTATATTGTACTTTAAATAACATGCTTTATTTTAGATAATAATGCTATAACAAGCAATTAACAATTAATTCACTAAAATATTTTATATTTTTTTAATAATGACCACCGGTGATTTATTAACTAGCGGCAAACGTTGAAGCCTCCTTAATTTAGATATTATTTAAATCTATGTGAGGCTTAAATTTTGCAATTGAAATTTATAAGGTGACTACGAATGTAATAATATGTAGACTATTAAATAATAAGATAAAATCATAACAAAACTATTTTAATTATGAAGTTTATAACACATTTTATTTATAGACAATATTTATAAAGGAGGTCCATATTTTACCTTAGTGCTTGTGCAATTATGATTACAGTGACAAACTGGGCGTCCGCTTTCAGGGTCCACTTCGCAGTCTCCTCCACCCTCGCATATGATATCAGCACACGTTTCTATATAAAATAAAAATAACATTATTAAGTAGTTTGTTTGATCCTTTTTTTATTTATTCATAAAAATCTATTACAAGATGGATACATCGTCGCCTAATGCTATCATATATAACGTTTTCGATTCTAATACTGGATTTGTGAATGCTAATATTTATGACATGTTGTTGTAATGTTTATGACGAGTGTTTAAGTGTGGGTTCGATTTCCAATCAAGGAAAATAAGGAATGGAAGTGTGTAATCCACAAAATTAAGTATTAAATCTAACCACCCGCACACGCAATCAATAACACGCAAACTATTAGCTACTCTTTAAAAGTACTTATTAAAAAAAATATACTGTACATGTCAGTAATTCCGATAAGTTCGTTAATTATTGAATATATGAATTAAGTTATAATACAAATATTAAAATTAATTCTTAAATAGATATTTCTTAAGTGAATAAATTTAGTTGTCTAAGCAATCATGAATGAGCGGGAACCATGCGGATATATTTTCTTTCAACTAATTAAAAAGAAGTACTTGGGAGTCATTAAACTAATTAAACTTCTTCAGTTTATTTTTAGTCCTCAGAGAGATGTATAAATGTAATTTGTGTAAGAAATATTTATTTAGGTTGTTTGGCATCTGACACGTTTTAACCTTTAAAGAATAATTGCTCCGCTCGTAAATAAGCTGTAGAGTATATATATTTAGATATTTTTCCCCTGGATCCCGGTATCCTCGTTTATAATTTATATTTTAAGACCGCGTGTTTAAGCAATTCTCTAGCGGATTAAAGCGAGAGAGCTTAATCTCGATCCGGGGAATACAGTTTGTAGCAAATGATTTTCTAAGTGCGAAATTGAAATCCCGGGAAAGAGATTTCATTAAAATATGATTGCTATTATAAGGAGACATCGCTGTCCGATATTGATTCAATAACCAATAGGATACTGTAAAACTAATCCATTGTCTTCCTCCGTTAATCTGGGCCATTCCATTATTCACTACAATTGTTTTAATCTCTAATTGACATTTCCAACGGGAACGGAAGTAATAAATCCATTGTTATTAATATTCGCTCATCCTATTAGGCTAATGAGTCAACTTTTGTGAAGCCGGAGGATAAAGAGGCTTAGAACTTAAGTAAAGAGTGTCTACTGTCTATAGTGCTGGAGTTGTATAATACCAAGTATTCCCTCGTTTAGCATTGATATATGTCACTTAGTCCTTTATGAATTGATGTACCTACAATGGTACAAATCTCTGAATTAATTCAGAGATGTTTACGATCTGCTTTAATATAGAGTCGCTTATTGTAGAGCAAATGTACTCCCTATAACATTTATATACAAATACATACGTATGTATGAATGTATGTTTTGCTTTGATTATTATAATTGTTATACTTAATTATAATGTAACACAAGAGATTTTATTATTGTGTGTTGGATTCCCACTCGAGGAAATGAAATACTTAATATTTTCACTTCTTCGCTCTAGTGTTGAGGCAAAACGTGGTGGTAAGATCCGCCACTCAACACGCAATGTCCCCAAAATTATACGGAAAGTGGAGAGCGGAGTGTCTTAAGTGGTCTACCCTGCTACATGCGGGGTACGATACAACGTGAAAAAAATTATCTCTTTGCCTACAATATGAGTTTGATACAGTTTATGATAAATTCGTAGGCATGTGATCGATCCGTTATTAAAAATAAGCGGTCTTTTATAAAACCGTTTTTGTGCTGGGGGAATTTTGTGCGCTTTTTATTGACAACTTTATAAAAGGAAAAGACTTTCATCGCGGAAAATTGATTGCGATTTTTCCAGGGGAATTTTATAATTGATTTCATCTTTACCTTTGTACTCATCGACGCCGGATTCAGACAGCTGAATAGCTGATGGAAATGTTTTTTTTTTATAAATGTACACATTTCGAAGAAAATCAATAATGTGATACTTATAAAAGACTTACTTTATACGGGTAAGAGACTAATGATTCAATATAACAAATACAAATGTTTTATTGCCAAATAAATTACACAAGAGAGCTTATTAATATCTTATCTTTGGAGTACTTATATTGACCTCAATCAAGTACTAAAGCGATAATGACAATTAATAGAAAGAAATCATTGTTGATAATAATAAATAATTTACCTATTTTTATTATTATTATTAAATTAATGATAATTATTTACAAGTAGCTAGTGTAGCAACTAGCAACACTATATTAATAACATAGGTTTTACTGTAATTTTGAATTCAATTTATAAATATCTACCCTAGCTTATAGGCCAACTGACTAGAGTCAAAGGTCATTTGGTTTCTATACATATCACTATTACTATAATTAAATCCATTCAGTATTTCGTAATTAAAATCGATGATGTTACGGTGGTACGTGGGTAAAGGACGATAAATGAGTACGCTATGCGAGTTGTGTGTAATGTTAGGCTTTTCAGTTCCTAGATAAAAATAAAAAATACATAAACTTTGATACTTACGACAAGTGCCATTATATAGTACTCGGAGTTCACCATCTCTTAAGCTGGATTGGCAAGCGTGCATTCGCATTTTACAATCGCTGCCATACGTGTTGCGGTCGGAGGCGCACACCGGCGCAGGAGTGGAGTCGCAGACGGGACACGAGCAGTGCGCCGCACCCCCCCGCGTGACGCACGCGCCCCCCCACGGACACGTCGCTCTTGCGCAGGGGTTTTCTATACCTATGTAAAAATACTAGTTTTTAAAAGATAATTTGTAGATGGTGGAAACCAGTCACAAAAGCTCAAATATAGGTACATTAATTTGCCTATATATAGCTATATAGGTACATTAATTTGCCTTAAATTCTGTTAAGGCCGTAAGAAACGCAATTCCTTAATATAAGGTTTCCTCTGCCCATGCTGCTATACGGGTATATGCGTAAAGCTGTTTTTTTCTCTATTTTTTTATAATATTTTCAATGAAGTTAGATTAATGGTAGCTGTGTTCTCTTACTTACATATTTATTTAAAAAAAAATGACGTCACACAGTCAGTTTCCTATACCTAACATGTTCAATAGTAAAAATATATGATTTTTTGAAATGTATATAAAGTCATATTCAGTTTCCGAATAAAACATAAACAACAACAAAAATTCTGAATTAACTAAGTGGATAAAACCAACAACAGAACAGAAATAGATACCAGTGCACTCTATATGAAAATTGATGAAGAGAGATGGATGTTTTCTGATACAAATTTGTTTTAAAAATATTTGAATTTTTTTTTTAATAATAGTAAACATTATTCATTTAGCATAAAATATTCCTTATTCGTTATAGTTTAAAAAAATTATGATAGGCTTTTAAATGAGAAGTGACGTCTCTTACACGATACCTACTTTTGATTTTTATTAGCATATTACACAATATCCAAAATTTTATTTAGTTAATAAAGTATTAATAAGACCAGATAAAAACACTAACATGTTTCTCTCAAAAAAAATATATACCGTAATATCCATATGCTATGAAACTTTTATTATTTATATAATTAACACAATACAAAGTAACAACTGTAAGAATAGGAAAACTTTTAATTCCTATTGTTTTGAAAGGAAAATGCTCTTTAAAGTATTAAGTGTATTAAGCGTATGCCATTGTATAAACTAAGTCTTCATTTACCTAAGTGCTGGCAAACTCAAGGTGAAATTTTCTAATAACGAAATAAAATTCTAAACATGTTTTATAAAAACTAATATATCATTTCCCTTCCAATTTGTGTTATGGCTGATTTAATTAAATCGATTTCGAGAATATATATTCAATGATAGCTATTAATTGATGAATATCCATACACCGACTCATGCCTAAATCTTGATTGGTTAACTAAATTGTTCATGCCTGCCCATCAACTATTGTTAGATTTCAAAGCTAACATAAACATGTTATCAAATCTTATCGGAAAACATAAATTCGCAATTCTACACAATAAACAACTCTATACTAGAATATAATACATAGAGTTTTCTGTATGGTTTATCATACAAATGATATAACATAAAAAAATTGTTAAAATAAATTATTTTTAAATATTAATTTATATAGTTGGTTAGGTTTATTGTATGAAATATGCCTTATACAATAAAACATTAACTTGCGAAAATTGAAACGATTGAATTAACGACAACGACATAATTAATTTATATTTACAACGAATTAAATTGACTGATGAAATTATTTTTTAACTCAAATTGCACATATAAAATTCAAAACTAAATTCCTTCACGTTTGTACTAACGGTAACCTTTTACTGTACTTACTCAAATTATTTTATGGGTCTGAGCATACGTGTATATAATCTGTGTCTTCTAGGTTTGCCACTTCCAAAATGTAAAATATCAGTAAAAAAAATCTGACAAGTAAAGCTTATTACACTGTTCAAGAATATTTAGAGGACAAACATGTATGGAAATAATGTCTCTTGAATGTAATGCAGGATAGCTGCCAACTAATATAACAGATTGTACCATTGACTTTGAAAAGAGCAACTGCTGAGTTTCTTGCCGGCTCTTCTCAGCAGAACTGCCTTCCGAACCGGTGGTAGCTTTTTGTTCATATGTTCATTCGACGATTCAAAGGTGCTTTTTATAAGTTTATTTGAATAAAGAATAAAAAAAAAATATCTGACAGGTGTCAAAACTCACCACAAGCCCCCATATAAGCCACTCGTATGTCTCTATTATCTAAGCACGCGGCGCGGTCCAGGAGGCACGGGCTGTCGTACGTACGGTCGTCAGTGCCACAGACCAGCCGGATAACTTCTTCGCAGTCTGGACCACAGCCGCACACAGCTACTCCTCGAGCGTCTAAACTGCATCTTTCACGTACACCACATTTCACTGATTCACAGGGGTGCTGAGCTAAACAATTATTGATTTACTTTAAAATTTTGTTAAAATAATATAGAAAAGTAAACAACACAAGTCATGTTATATTCATTTAACAATTCCCAAAGGACATTCAATAACTTTCAATTCATTTCGAAGTTAAATTTCATAATATTATATGTATATTGAAAGACGTAATGGCAGTTAATTTCCCAGTTACTATTATTTCAATCAGGGAGAGTATCCATTTAATGATAAAAGGATAGATAAAAGATAATAACCCTTCAAATATTGAGTTAATAACTCCAGAAAATTGAATTATATCGTTGCTGTCACAATTGCTTTTGGGAAGTCTACGCTTCGATGCTCGTGTCCGATTACTTTCTTTAGAACAAAATGTCTCCTCAACAGGCTCCAATATCGGGGCCTCTTTGCGTCTCCGAATAAAGATTTAATTATAGATTAGACAAAAGATTGAGGTAACTACGTGTTTATACTCAAAGGATCTCTGGGTCTCTATCTGAATAGATGTTATGTTATTAAAACTTATACTATTTACTACTACACTATAAAATATTGTTTAATATATTTTTATATTACATATTTTTTACTTCAACTATATGATTTATAAGGACAAAATGAGTTCCGTATTTGAGTTTCAAAAGTCATACAAACCTGAAACACATTCCCCTCTATAAGCTATAGAGAGTTGCTGCCTCGTACGGCAAGACTCCTGGCGCAGTGAACATTCACTGGCGTAGTCCTTGTAGTCGGAGCCGCAGACTGCTGACCCTGGACGCGCGATTAGATCGCACGCGGGCCCACACTTACAGACAGGTGCTCGGACTTCATTCAAATGACAAGCCTCTCCATCCATGCATTCGTGTTCTGCACATGGGTCTGGATAAATAAATAGTTTACTATAATAAAAATTATTATAGAATAGAGAAAAAATCCATAATTGTATGTTATATATACTGGAAGCATAAAAAAAAATGTCAACTAATAATTTAGTAATGTAAAAACTGCATTGTTTCGCAAGATAGATAATAAAAAAGCCAAATATTCATCTTCACACGAAGGTTGGGCTTATTCTCAAAGTTTTATCAGCAGCGGAACCATCTTTATTGCTATACTAAAAGCATCCCAGCTTTTAACAATCTAATCGCCGCACGAAGGCTGTATTAAAACTTAAAAAACATTTCACTTCAATAAAGTTACTCGCAACGTCCCGTTTAATACAGAAATTCTCGCGTCGAAAAATGTTTTGCGAGTAAGCGGGAGTACATAAGGCTGCAAGTGGAGTTTTTAATATTTTAACCACTGTCTAATCTAGTTTTTAACATTCATACGATTTAATTTCACCTCAAAATGTAGTATGTATTCATTAAGCAACAATGCTTTTTGGTGAGTTATTAAATATTCTTATAGGAATGTAATGTTTAAGATACTCAATTTAATATAAATACAAGACGGACTAGTGAAGTACACTGAATTTACAAAGGATGTCGGAATGTTCGGGCATTTGGTCTCGTACAAATTCAGTCCAGATCGAATGTTCCGGGGACAAGTTTTGTGAAAAGGGTTCACAAAACGTACGTGGAGAGAGTAAAGGAGATTAAATTACTTCCTAAAAAAAGATTTTTGTTACATGCTTTTACTTTTATTACAAAGTGACTTATTTTTTTCTTTGTGAGAATCTACGACCTTCGCTTGCTATACTTCTGGGATTGGCTCTTTTCATATTAGTTATAGATTATTTTATTAAAAATATATGTATAAAATTATTTAAAAAAAATATTGTACAATAATTATATAGAGTAAAGAGAAAAAAATATTTTAAATGCACATTTATAATATAATTTCTTTTAATTGTTTAGTGACAGAGCTTGGCCATTGACCATTTTTGTACAAAAGATGTTGACCCTTTTATGTACTCCATTCCCTTCATTAGGAAGCGACCTCCTTAACGAGTTTCATTCATGATTTTGTAACTTTAGATGAAACAATACATTTGTTTCAAATTATTTCTTTAATACAAAGATTAATATTTTGTATTAATTTGTAACGATTTCAACAACAATGTATACGAAAATATTAAACTCGGACAGAAATAAAGGATTCCATTGTTTTATATAGAAAATTTCTATTAGTAAATATTTATTTTTATTGATATTAAAGTTTGTAATTAATATTCTTTAAGTAAGAAATATAAATAAATTTTTGAATAAAAGAAAACAACATAATATTTTATAAATCTCATATATACCAACCACATTTTCCATGATATTTGATAGTGATATTGAGTTGATTGTCACAAGCGTGCTTATCTAGGTGACAAGCGGATGGGTACTCGCGACCGTCGCTGCCGCAGACCGGCTTCCGTCTTTGACAACTTCGGGGACACCGACACTCGGCTTGGCCGTAAGTTACAATACACCGAGCACCCGTAGGACATGTTACTCCACTGCACGGGTCGCCCGCTTCTAAGGAGCAATAAGTACATTTTATTTTGTATTCGGTTATTCAATACACATGTATTTAGAATTATTGATTAATTTCAAAAAAATATTGATAAACATACAAATTTCAAAGAGTTATTATTGATTTATATGGGCTGCTGAATTCAATACTGTTTTTACCTAGTATAACGAAAGAAACAAATGTATTTATAAAATAAACAGCAGCTATACTATTACAAATTGTTAAGGCTTGAAAATAGTAATCAAAAAAGTATTTACCAAAGGTTAAGTGAAACGTAATCAAAAATATCTCATGGTTTGCGCTAAAATCATCATCATCATCATAATAATGAAACATTTTCATTATAAACATTTTAATTAGTGCTTGAAACAAACAGTTTAAATTAATGAAGAATATTTTGCTCTAGCTAGAAACGTTTTATAGAAGAACAAAGTATGAAAATTCTATAGTTCCTCAACTTTTCATTATAATATACTAAAAATAAATTCAGCGTAAATTTTTATAGAATACCAAATGCATAAATTATAAGCCTGTCGTATCTTTTGGACAGATTATATGAGTATGTATTTTTAGAAAAGTCTCCCCCAGATGTTAAATGAACTAAAACTCCAGTTCAATTTACCGTGGCAATATACTCGCAATTGCTGCCGCGCAGACGACATATTTTATGAGATGACTTAGGGTAAAGGGTTATTCATGTTTTGTTATTTACCTTCTACGCTAATTTACGTTGAAATTTATGCAGGAACGTTGTATATTTTTCGCATTTTAACTAAAGATACGAGTTTTGCAGTTACATCGGAGACCTTTAAAAGCCACGATAAAATGTATGCTATAAGAACTACAAATAAAAAGATGTGGCTTAAGAAACATTATGTCGTGTTATTGGAGGCAATAAAAGATATAGCTTATCGGTATATCTAAAATATTATATTATGATATTAAGGCCAGTTGTGTGCGAATGTAAACGTTTTGGGGGTTCGTTCCCTACTCGAGGAAGTGAAATATTTATTTAGATTTATATTTCCATGTTCAGACAAACCGTGGCGTTGAGTTCCGCCACTCAACATGCAATAACTCCAGAATTCGGCGGAAAGTGAAGAAATGAATGTCTTAACACTAGGTTTCCTCAGCCTACCCTGCTCTGTGCGAGATACAGTATGAAGCTGATTTGATTTAAATGATTTTTATAATATTATAAAAACGATTACGTACCACATTCGCCCTCATGTTTGATGCGCAAATTAAGGCGTCTCTCGCAGGCTTCTTTTCTCAGATAGCAATGGTTGCGATAGGTCCTGCCCGCAGTGGAGCACACTGGTGTCGCTGATGACGGGCAGCTGGTAGGGCAAGCGCAGTGTGCGCGACCGTCACCCAGTGAAACACACTCCGCTCCCCATCGGCAGAAAGTTTTTTCACATGCTTCTGCACAAAAAATGATGTATTATTACAAAATATATAACTTATATAAAAAAAATATTTATAATTTAATCCTCTTGCTTGTTACTCTATCACCAAAACATTAAAAAATTTTGCTTCAAATTTTACCTCTAGTGGGCTAGTCAATTGTAATGTAAATATATGTACATATATGTAAAAACGTAAACGTTAATGAAAGTATCTTAACGCTACTATGAATCTATAATTAATTTAGATTTTGTTTCGAAAAACGAAATACTTATACAATCCACTTCTATATCACATTTATTGGAAATAATTAAATGTTTAGCATAGTTATATTAGCAAATGTTTGTGTCTTTAGATCGCTAGTAAGAAACAAACAAGCTTTGTAAATAAACAGATCGAACGATCTACAGTGACATGATTAAGGCAAACCTTGAAGAATAGCACAATTTCCAATTTTGTACCTGCGGGACGAGTCCGTGACTAAATTATTAAAGCGATCTAAAATAAGACGCGAATCCGCCTCACCGCTGCATTGTGTTAGCAGGCTTTGGGATTACCGATCTCTATCGCCTAGTTAAAATTCCGAGCAGAGATTGTCGAGTGCGAAGTCACACAAGGCTTAAGTAAAAGTTAATATACAATTTTCTTTCAAATTTTCCGTTTATCTTGTCATTTTAGATATTTTTTTTTAAATGAGAGATAATAAAAACATTTAGAAATTTATATAAATTATGAATGAATAAAATACACTTAATTGTAATAATAAAATATAAACTTAATAACAGCAATCATCTATTTTATCACATTTTAAATTATGCCTTAAATTATTAATATAGAAAATCAAATATATTGATTTCCATTTGAGTTATACTATACAAATCAATGTTATCCTAAAACGAAAACGCACATTTGATTTGGAAGAAAATAAGATCAAGAATTGGGATTTAACCAAGAATTCATTTCCTTCACTTTTATAAAGGTTGTAGATGAATCCGCTTAAAGAAACGAAAGCAGTCGGAAATAACAATTCCGAAGAAACAAACACAATTCTAGAAGGCGAATCGCTGTAGACGCCTGATATAAATGGAGACAGGAGGGGAGATAAAAATGATGGCGGATGCCTCGTGAATTGAAGAAAATTAGGATATTCACCGCGCTGCTCTTTCAGCTACGCTCGAACTGTTTAAATTATCGATAAGTAGATCCATATATTTTTCTGTACGCCGTAAGTATCTATAAAATATAAACATCGCGTTCGCATCGAAACAATTCCATTAAGATACTTAAGTACTTTAACTGTATTAAACAAATATAAGGTGAAACGCTTATTTGTTATTATGAATGCCCACCTTATATTTATCTTAGTATTTTTTTGTTATTTAACAGAAACGATGATATTTTCATTTGAAAAAATAAAATAAAATATATTTAAACGACATATATTTTTATTTCTATATATCAACATATATTTCTGGAATCATAACAAACCGTGTTAACATTTCGTGTAAAACATGAATAATCACTTATAATGTAACTAGTTTCAGCCATAATATAATATGGGACGGACTAAAGAGGTTAATGTGGGACGCGCCCTCGCAAACTCTGAACAAAGCGATTTAGCTGGCTCTCGACGTAGTTGGCATGTCACCCACACGACACACGTGTGGACCTAAGATAAGGCTTGTAAAGTTCCAAATAGAACAAACTCATCGCATGTTATAATTACCGCTATTGTATTATACTTCACAAAATAATGATTATCTGATAACTGGGAAATTATAATAATTTGTATTTAAGAATTGTTCCATATGTATCTATCTACATATATGAAGAACGTAATATATAATTGATATATTGATTCAAGCAATATATCTATGTGATATATGTAGATATATGTATACATTTATCTATGAGAAAAAAGATATGAAATAAAGTTGAGTAATATTGATCAAAATTTTAAAGCAATAAGTTTTTGAACTTAATAATAGGTTAACATAAATAATAAATAAAATAGTAGCCTTAGAATTGTAGATGACTTGACCACGGGTTTTTTAAGACATATATATTTTATAAAAAGATTTCCTTATGTAATATATAACATCATTTAAAATGAAAATCAGTTTTGAGGCTTTTATTTCATTCTTTTTGTAAAGGTTCATAAACGTTTGCTTCTAAAAGCATGGCATCTATTGAACATAAATCGTCGTTCCATATGAATAGAACCTTAAGTAATGTACTCGCCATCAGACCAACCAACAGCCCCAGCGTTTATGTTAATAGAATACTTACTCGACAAAAGGAAAATCAAATTCAGTAGAGTAAAAGCTAAAGCCGTGATCTAAGCTGTCTGTCCTTTCCAAATAATACTTACCCAGTCAAGTATAAAAATTATATCAAAATCCAAGTCAAGTAATTTTATTGAAAATGAAAAGTTACAGGCTTCATATTTTGAACATCAAATAATGGACCACTTCAGTAAAGTTACTGCCACAAGCTCAGCGGGACTTTTTTTTAATTAAATTATTTACAGACTGACACTTATTTATTTGTAAAAATATCTTAGTAAAAAATAAATGGCACTAATATATATTTTTTAAAGTTTTGTTACATTTTCATACTGGTTTTGCTTAGAATTTATAATTTTGATAAATTTAATATTCAAATTGTTTCCTAAATATTACTATATCATGTTTTCTAAATATGATTAAGTTAAAATCGCCGCACTTTCACATCTCACAAGACTAAAGAAAGATTCTGGAAGTACAAAAAATGCTAAGACTAGGATAAGTAAATTTCATACTCTCCCTTTACAGAAAAATACTAATAAATAGACTCTTAGTAATAAATCAAATAGACTTTTAAAGACAAACTTATCTTTGTTCGTTGTACTTATATTAGTAATAACAGTAAAAAGTAAAGATTGCAGGAACTTACCTTCTGGGGCTGGAGGTCGTGGTTGATAATGTAAATCTGCAACAATAGAAAAATATTATAAGCTTAATATTAAATGATTTTGAGCTTCCAAGTATTGTAACACTATATAAAATGCATCTCTGTTAGTTATATTCTTTGTATAAACGATCTACAAAGTTAAGTTTTTCATGGAAAAAATATCATATGAGAACATGTTTTTTTCTTTCTATGGAATCCAATAAAAAGTATATTCAAGTCTACACAAAATTTATACAATGTTTAAATTATTCAGTGTTGTATTATTTAAAATGACGATGTCGCGCAGTTCATTTGTAAATCCATTCGGATTGTTATTTAGAGCAGAAACCATAATCTAATTATTAAGGCAGTCCAGTCCATACGCGCTGCAGCGTTCTAACTTTACTCGTTGTCTGCTTCAATAGTTTTATGTGCTACTAAATGTTATATATTTTGCATATTTGAAATTCATAGTAACATGAACTCAAACCAAAGTATATAATATTATCAGTTGTCACTATAAATCTTAATTAAAAGCGGGAGCACGCGGCGTTGCTTGCTTGAACTATACGAATATTTATTTAACATTTTTAAGTGTATTTAGGGAAAATTGATTAATTACTTTAGTATCTTATTATTCAATCTTATGCATAACGTGGGAAATACAAGTTGCCGAGACAGCCTCTTCACTTTATTTCATAAAACAGTACAAAGTTTTTCAACAATACAAATCCTCCTATTTTTGTCGTACAGTTAGTAATTAAAGTACTTATTGTATATAAACAAAAATAACACTGGTCCCTACCATCTACACGGATTAATTTCAATTTAGGCAGAGAAAATAACATTTAGAAATGTGACATAGAGGTCGCGCCTAATGGGTCCGCACTCCGCACTCCGCAGTCCGGCTGGCAAAACGCGCGGTCACAGGCCAGGGTGTGCTGGGATGCCATATTGTTTTATTGCAAATTGGTTGGACGTACCGCGTCTGTCCTTTACATATACGAGGCCATTAACTACGACCGGTGCCCAGTCACGTGTTAAACGAATCCGGAGAGCTGGCATCGACTCTCCGTGACACATAACTAAGGTTCGAAAAAACGTTATGCAAATATCAAATTCAATTCCCCGTTCGAAACTGTAGCTATGCAATCTAAAAAATTTTTGTTCTTCTGCCAAAAAAACTAAACTGTATCTAGCGTAACTAATGTTTTCTAAGGATTTTTACATTAGGATTAAATATTTTCGAATAATGAAAATGAAATTCTCATTACAATCAAAATACTTACAGGAATTTGACCCACATGTGGCGTAATTAATCATAAGTTACAAGGATTATGTAAATGAAATCCATAGTTTTTACTGAATAATACTGCAAATAAACATATTGGTAGGTTATATACTCATCAAAAGATATAACCACGCTGTTAAGCATTTCAATAATTATAAAGCTGAAAAGAGGAAAATTTAACAGATAGCGGATAGAGTGCATTTCAATCGAGTCCCGAGATTAAATCCGGTAGGGACGCAACAGGAAACTGAAGTGATCGATTTACAAGGAATCGAGGCGGCCGGTACAGCGCTGCAACAAATTGAAATTGATATCATCGGTGGGCAGCTGCCGGATATTACGGGTGTCAAGCGCAACCACGCACCAGCTAGCCAGAGTGCGATCTCTATCTTAAGATCGTTAGCTCGCTTTGATTCGATGTATATATCAATTATTTTTTTATATAGTAATAATTCACTATATATGCTATATACGCAAAAGATAGTGCAAAGTGGAGTAGGTTGAGTAGGAAGGCCGACCCTGGCAATAGCCGGGATTAATGCCAGGAGGAAGGATATATGCTATATATGATTAAAAAACCGGTCAAGTACGAGTCGGACTCGTGATCTCGGCTTTCATACTAATTTCAACATTGTAGTTCAACGAGAACGGTACAGTACTTATAAAAAAATATAAATTAGATATTACGAGTGCATGCATGCATTTCGAAAAACGAAAATTTATATTTATATTCCAAAAAAACATAAATTTGTAGTTTATTTTATACAAAGTACATATACCCGCAAACTTCAGTTTATCAACTTTCATAAGTTATTTTTCCCGTTGACCTACAATTCTGAAACTAGAACGGAAGCATGGGTGGGCGATTCCGACTCGCACTTAGCCGATTTTACATACTACTAGTACGTTAATGAAGACTACTGACACTATGTTATGATAAGTCATATCATATTATAAGTATTATTTTAAAATAGTACCTACCTTACCGTAACGATTCCAAAGTAATTTAATAATGACACTCCTTAAAGCAATTTCAATGATATAAAAAAAAAATATTTAAACAATCATAGCATTTGGTTAACGCCACCACACGCAATGCTTCTTAATGGGAACGGAGTGTCTTAGCACTAGGTTCCCAGATTCCCTCTACCTACCCTGTTATGTTCGAAAAACAGTATGAAGCAAAAAATAATTTTAACAAAACGCATTACTCACGGTTGAAAGAAACCAGAAATTTCTATTCTATCCTGGAACTATACATTCAGCACTTTTATAATAAACAGCACCCGGTCTTTATACATTAGAGTGGAAGCCTTCGTGCTAAGTAACCGTTACTCACTTTGATTATTGTATAAATTATAGCTTTATAGTCAATTATTTGATTGTACAGGACACAAGCGTAGCAACGTGCGTGATTCAAATGCTTTACTTCCTAACATCACTAGTAATAGTTGTAGTAAAATGAAAGTTATTTTATTTATTTTAATAAGTACTAAAAAAATACGATATTGTTTCATCACATTATCAGTGCAAATAGAAATGTTTGATGGCACGCGGTGGTTACGGGTTCGATTTCTTTATTAGGAAACCATTATCTATTAAAAATCTTTTAGATATCTTTGAGATCATCATTCAGTTAATCTGCTATAACGCTTGCTATACATAGGTAGGTACGTGAAATGGTAAGACGTTTAACATTTTAAAAATATATAGATTATCTATTTTAAGGTGTTGACATTCATGTAGAAAATAACTTAAACTGGTTGAAAAATAAGTATAATGTTCACCTTTAAGATATTACTATGTGCCACTCATAATAAGAGCCTAAGCTTTCTACTTTAAGCTTATCGTTTTTAAAGAAAGAGACAAGATATTCAATGGATTTAAACGACTTAATCCATTAAGACGAAAGAGAACAAATATACGGGATTACTTTTCTAAGCTCGTAGCTTGTTGCCTTAAACAAAGAAATAATAAACTGTTAAGTTCATTCATTTAAAGTTAAAAGAATAAAAATAGCATTTTTCGTATATTTGCAATAATAATTAATTTGGCGAATCAAATTATCTATTTAATATCATTAAAAAGTAAGCAACGTTTAGCACAAAAGGTAAATCATCCATCTAGAAGATTGCAGTAATATTGAAGTTAGTGAAGTAAATATTTCAAATCGGTTCATATATTCCACAAGAATTTCGTGCTCGAACAGCATGCAAAATTAATCGATCGATTAGCCATTCGCTCCAAAGCTAAAGTTGAACGTGACCCGTGAATCAGTCCCCGGGGCACCGGCAGAAATTAATTCTCAGGAAAAATAAAGAAGAATTTACACGAACCGTTTCTACTTTTTCAACAGTCCATCGTACGGAGTTAAACCCTCTTGACAATTTCATTCCTTCGTTACAAAGTGAGCCTACGTTTACGTAATACAGAGCGTCGGCGTCGAAAATTGTGGCTTTTCTTGTTTTTTTTTATTAGGATATTTAGATAACTTTTAAGTACATGAGTGCTTACGAAAAATTGTCATTTAATATATTTTGTTCTGTATTTGCCGTCTATTTTAGTTATAATGCGTCGTAGCAGGAGGAACCTAACTTAACGTAGCAACCCGCTCGCACCATCGCCCGATTCAACTACACAATTTTTTATTCAGTTCAGTTCTTTAATTCTCTATCATCACTCCACATCAATGTCTTAAGAACTTAGCGAAAAGTGTATAATGGAAGTGTCTCAATGGAAAACGGCGTCTAACACTAGGTTCCCAGGTTCACTCTGATATGGGTGAAGCGTAAAACTAAGAAAATATAATGTTCGTTGGCATTATCACTATACAAAAATGAAAAAATGTATGTGAGAAAGTAATTATAAAAAAAGCACTTGGCCTCGACACTAGAGCAAAAATATTAAAATATAAATTTAAATGGATATTTTATTTCCAAGAGTGGAAATCGAACCCACGCTACGACTGGTCTCTCGCAAATAAAAATATAAAAACATTGTACAATTTGTTACGCCGGTATGTCTTCTAACATTACCGTAACAAACAACACGTGAAGAATCACCTTATAGAAATAAGGTTTCGTTACAAATGAATCAAATATCACTGTAACCTACTTTATAAAAGTCGATAACAGAGCTTGATAATGATAACGAGTAATACAATATATTTCAATGTTAATATTAATATATATATTTTTTATTTTATATAAATATTAACCATCTTTCATATTCAATATCACAATAATATCTCGTCAAATATTTAATATTTTAAATTTAATAAGTTAAATTTTCACAGTAAAAATTGCGAAAATAATGTTAAGTTATTTAACTATAACAAATATTATTGTTGAAAATATTATACATTTCATAACAGTGTATTGATTAGAACAGCGTATTAAACTAGATTATCTTTTCTACCGTTCGGAGAGAAAACCACATACGCCCACAGCAGCTTATCAGCTAATTAAAATGAAATGCTGCAAAAGTCACGTTTAACATATTCAATTTCAACAGTTTCCCATAAACACAAAAAAGTGAATAAATATTAAGGAAATTAATCTTTAAAATATAAACAAGCCTCACAGTCGAATATATTTCCCAGTTCACTCTAAATTGATAGTCTAAATATAAAAGTCTATTTTAACTTAAACATTGTATACAAAATAAATTGAAATTTGTTAGCAGATTAATATTTAAATTTCATCAATAGTTTCATTGCAATTTGAAAATCCCCTACGTGGCAGCCAAAGTGCCACTAAAATAAATGTTCTGTCAGAGAGAAAAACGAGCGGAACGCTGCTCCCCACACCCGCGGCTCACACCCGCGCCCCACACTCGCTCACCTCGCTATTTCATTTCAACAGAATCAACTGTGAATTAAGGGCGTAGGCCATACAAACGGCACTTATCATTTATATTGCTTTAGCAATGCACCATTTAAGCTTTTTTTTCTATTTATGATGTTCCTAATGTGCTAACTTTAAATTTTCTATTAAACTGTATACATATTTGTTAAAGTCACTAAAGTACACAAAAGCCTTTATCATATCAAACTGTTGAGTTTAAAAAACAAACATTTCATTATAAATTATGTGTGATATAATATAAAGTGATTATAATAATGTTACTTACAATTATTTGTCAATAAGAACCCTGTTGAAACTCCCAACAACACTAGAAAAAATAGTAGTAATAGTACTATAAGCGCTGGTCTACAGTAATGAATCCAGCAGTAATCTTCAGAATTTGCTTGCGCTGCTGGTGCATTGGATGACCACCGACAGCACTTGCTGCACGACGAATCTGAATTACTCGTTGATCTTACTACAGCACTATTACCTTGTTGGTTAACTATCACACCCTGTACAGGAGTGTCATTTCTTTGGCTAAACGTAGCATTCTTTTCAGAAATACGTGCAAATCCTGAATGATCTTCATCTTGTGACGTCCCGTATACTCCATAAGACGCCACCATGTCCACTCCTGACAGAGATCTCGTTGTATCATTCCCACCAGTGTCTTGAATTCCATTATTGTCTGAAGTAGGCCAACATTCACATGAACAACGATCCTCCTTTCTTCTTTGTCGTATTTGGGCTGCGTCTGATCTCGTAATTTGAACGTCAGTTTTCTTTTCCTCCTCTTTCTTAACTTTAATATCTTCTGAAGGCGTGTCATGGCTTGTGCTATAATTGCTTTGTAAACTTTTATGATTTTCTATATACCAATGCCTTTCCTCTGCGCGCAGTGTAGTATCATTATTGCCTTCATATACGTCTGCGTAGTTAGAGAGTGGATGTGAAGAGGGACTGTAAAGCGGCACCGGCGCAAGCTGTCCATACCCTCTTTCATAGTGTGGTGGCCTTGAATTAGTAGCGTAGTACGTTGTAGATACAGGCACGGTATATTCGTAGCCCGACCTGTTCATCTTCAGTCTTTATTCGCAACATTTGAAATAATTTTCACTAAGGATAACATCACTCCTACTATAAAAAATAATATTTTTCCCAATATAAATATTATGATGCTATCAACGTCACGACGGATTAGATTTGGGTATTATACAAACATCGATGAAATCGGTTCTTATAATATTGCGAAATAGTTACGTTGGTGAAGAAAAGATAAGTTGTTAGACAAACTTTGTTGATTTTGTTATATGTTACATTCGGAGGCAAAAAGTTATCGTGTAGCAGAATACACATCTGTTTATCTCAATTACTCCTCTTGTTCAGCGGTGGCATTTATCTTTTGTGTTAGAAGCGCCCCTTTCATCACTCGCTATATCCGGTAGCGAGAGGTAGACAAGGAAGTAGCAACGAGAGTACACAAACTTTTCTTAGTGAGTTGTTTGTAGACTAAATCTAATTTTTGTGAGTTACTTTTTCCTGATTGTACATAAATATAGCTTTATCAATATAAGCAAGAAATATGAAATAGAATATGATATGGGGACCAAAACAAGGGCAATTGTAAAGAAGAAGTTACGGTTCTTATGGCCTATAGATTGCTATCACATTTTATATTGTTGTTCGTCTCACTAATAAATTATTATATCAATACCTATATTATAAATTCGAAAGTAACTCTGTCTGTCTGTCTTTTACGCAATCAGGGCCAAAGCGCTAATTTAGTTGTGATAAAATACTCATATAGGGATACTTAAGGGTCTCCGGATGAACATAGGATTCTGTTTTTCTCATATTTGTAATATTTTCGATATATACCAATATATTAAAATACTTATTAATTTGACATGCTATTTATTCCGCCATGTTAATAACAACCGTCGCTAAGCGACCGTTGCTAAGCAACGATTTGCAAAGTTTGTTGTTGCTTGCTTAACGCATCTCTCTATTGAAAACTGAAAATAATTTCATAAATAAATTTAATAAATATTTGTGTAGTTCAAGCGGGCGTAGCCGCGTTCGGATCCACTAGTTAGTATATAAAAAACATTTACATATTCCATTTTCGAAATTCTGTGTATTCGTTCAATATAATACCTGAGAACCAAATATTTTGTTTCGTACGTTTTTATGATAGAGTGATAATCATCAATGAACTGTCATTTAGACAAGAAATTAATAAAAAAAATGTAAAAAAAAAATTACAAGATTTAATAATTATAAATAAAATATTTTATTTTGATCTATATTAATAATACATGATCTTCTAAATTTGAACAGATATTAACATGTAAAAGTCCAAGATTAAAAATCCCAAAGCAGGTCGACCACGCTACTACGTAATACACGTCTTGAAAGTCTAGCTAGATTCTTGAACAAAAAAGGCATATAAAACCGTCGTCTATTTACCGTGAGTGCTATTTTCTAACTTTTGTTTGCATGTTTCACACTTTTTACAGATTTGGTATGCAGTGTAATTTATACTTTGGTATTTTGTAGGAATGTACGGAGCTTGGTATGTTTTAAATAGGAATACTCCTACTACTACAATGAGTACATTTATGAGTACAATGGTTAATTTCGGAACTAATTTTCAAATATTAAAAAGCTTTGTCAGCTTATAGTGATCATTCCTTCCTGTTTTTATTATTTTTTGATTATTAAAAACTAGCATTAAAAACAATCACTATTCGTAAATAAGTAACACAATAAAATTTTAAAATGATTTTCAATTACACAATATTTATATCTCGATATATGAATTATACGATGCCGAATTCTAGATTATAGACGAAAGGGTAAAGTAACATCAGATTCCTCTATCAACTATTACATCTTGTTACAGCGTTCCGCCTAGTTGCTCTATGGTTTGTTTTGCAAAAAAAAATCAATTAAATTTTGGTTCAAAAGGTTGTTATTTTTAATCGTTAATTCTGATGATATTATTTTATATAATATCGTTTATTATAATTAGTCTTAATTATAGTGAATTAATATTTGAAACCAATAGGAGTACCAAATTATAAAATACGTCAATATTTATTAAAACTCTAGGCAACATTCGTAGATGTTTTATATGATAAATAATTTTACAAAAAAAAACTACATAATATGTATTTTAGGCAATCACTTTTGTTTCTAAAATTTTTGGAGTGTTATTCCACACTTGGACGGTTTCCAACAGGCGCGGATTCAAATCCCGCAGCGTTAAAATTTTTATACGTTTTCTAAAATAATTCTATATACTCTAATTTTATGAAAATACTTACAAAGAATATTTTCTACATTATAAAGGTAAATGTCGTGTATTCTATTATGTTTTTAAATTAATTTCTATAAAATTTAGAACAATCTGAAAATTTATCAAAATATATTCAGACCTTCTCTTTTCTTCTTTGTTAAAATTTTTGTTTAAAAAATGCAAAATTTGCAACAATTTTATTTTTTACCTCCATTTTATAGTAGTTAATCTTACTTTCACCTGTTTCATTATTTATTAAAGCGCTTTCTTTGCACTAAAAAACTAATTGAATGCGCGGCGAAAAAGTTTAAAAACTTGAATAGTTCCGCCCGACCGCTAAAGTCGAACTTAAGCGGTAACACCAAAAACAAAGTAAATTTATCCAAGTTTTTTAAATTATTAATAGTATAATAATATTAAAAGACGTTTACTTATTTTTTAAAAGATAGAAGAATATTTAAAGAAAATACACTAAATGTGATATATGTGTTAATATATTATGGCAATTACATATTATCAGCTGTAAGGAACCCGCAATGAGTGTATTTTTATATAATTATATTATATAAGTATATTTTGCTCATGAACTTTATCATATAACGTTAAATTGTATGATATTAAATTAGACCTACATTTAAAAACTATTATTAAGATAATATCTTATAAAAATCATTTATATTCTAAGCCTTTTTTATTTATTCTTTATTTAAGCTAATAAGATTCAAAATATCCCCTTTTCATATTGTTCAATATCAGCACGAGCAAGAATAGTGGGCGTCGCTAAGTCAATAAAGAAGGGGAATAACGCAGTATTCAGCAGTTTCGGCAGAATGGTCCGGGTCGTGTGTGGAACGGTCGGCGGCCAGCACCTGGACGTGAAATGTATGCAAATAGCCTAAGCATTTAAATAACCACGTAGTAACTTATCGTGTGAACCGCGTATGGTATAATTCAATAGTAAACTTTGTGTAATTCTCTTGTTTATACTGTTTAGAATTGTTTTCCATTAAATACAATGCGAAGTTAAGTAAATATATCGCTATTTTATTATGTTTGTTGTATTTATTATTTTCAAGAATGAATCTTTGTTTTTAGCATAAATATTTGCCAGCTAATATAATTTACAAAGATGTTTTTTCTTTGTATGCTCTACGGGACTTACTAATAAAAAAATATGATGTATGGATAATAAAATAAGCAAAAACATAGATATTATCTATATTTATAGTTTAACGCATTTAAATAAAATATATGCAAAGCTTTTAAAAAAATCATTATTGTTATTTATATACCTATTTTCCATTTAAAATTCGTATATTCGTATTCGTATTTTTGGGTCTGTGCCAACTTAGACTTTTTTTAGCTTTATACCACTATTTTATTATTATCTTGGCTGGCAAAAAAAGAATTATTAAAATCAGTTCACAAATGACAGAGAAATCGAGAAACATACATAAAAATATGTATAAACGTTTGATCAAAATTTAGTTATCAATTCACAAAACTATCAATTAAACTACTTAGTAGATAACAGCATTAGTAAGCATTACAAGGCTTTAAAATTTTCTGATATACAGCAAAAATTCTTCTAAATAAATTAAGCGGGACAAAAATGTGTGAAATGTAATTACAGACCCCTCTTTTTTAAGTAACACCTGTCAGGCAAAAAAGGAGTCATTTTAATTAACTTTATATATGTACGTTTGTTTGTGTAAGTAATCACGTTTAGTTGCAGCATTATTTTAATATGTAACAGTAAAACGCAATAAGCCGCTTCTAGATTGTTGTTTAAGATTCATTCATTTGAGTAGATTTTTTTATAAACGTAAATTACATGTCATCAAAATTGATACGAAGGGAGATTTGCAGTTTTAAAGAGGCGCGGATTATTTTTTTTCATGTTTTCTAAAAGTTTTTTTTTTTAATAAAATCATTAAATATTTACTGTCGATATTATGTTTGAATTACTTTTCAGTTTTTTTTTTATCTCTAAAGGTGGAAAGTAAAAAATATAAGAATAGAATTATTTATCAATAACATCTCCCGAAAAATAAAAATTCTTGTCAATTTTTTTTTTAGTATCTCATAATTATATAACAATTATTTATACTGAAGAAAATTATCAAAACATTTAATTGTTTGTTATACCTTTAACAGTTGAATTAGCCCTTAGGCTTATATTGAAACCGAGTTGCAATAATCGAAAAGTTTGTTCTCTTTAACAAAACACGTTGTAATAAAACCACATCTTTATTTCGAAACGAAATTTTTAAACAAAAACTACAAGTACAATAGAGTATTAAACTTATACGATACGCCTATTAGAGCTTCAAGTGGGATCAATGTTGAATTTACCTGAAATCCCCAATTAAATATTGTTTACTACGAAATGTATTATTTAGGTTTCTAATAATAATTATTGATTGTTGTAAGATCAGTGGTTGAAGGTTATATATTATAGGAATTTTTAAATACATGATGATATGTGATAATAATGTATTCTGACATAAATTGAGATTATTATTTTCTTTATTGCCGTAAAGTGTAATTAGAAAGAGAATTAGGAGAGACCTGCTCTATTACGCTTATATAGTCATTACTATGTTTAAGGTTGTTTTGGCCCTACTAATTAGAACTGTAGTAAAACATATTAATTTAGAAATATAGACTTAAAAGGAACTTATAAGTATGGTATCTTTTTTGCTCAAATACAATATGTATGAAAAATAAGAATCTTGCTGTGCTAATATTTCTACTATTTTTTAGCATTTGTAAATACCGATATGATATTATTTCATATGGTGATAAAGATTTTATATTTATTAATAGAAGAATTATAATGGTGTGGTTCAATATTAATATCTTTATATATATTTATATAATTAGATATATTTAAAGTTTAACAGAATTTAAATATAAACATTCTTATAAATTATTATGCTCAGATTTAAATAAAACGAGTACTACTAATTAAATATAATTAAAATATTTTTTCTTTAATCAAAATTTTATAATATAGTGTAGTGATACCAATGAACCTTAATTATCGAAGATAGCATCATAATGTTTACCACAAGAACAGTATCATAAATTAGGTCATACTAATCATAGAAAGTGAGTGACAAGCCGCATAGGGCGATCAACCGATGCACCCATACAAACTAAACTAGACTTAATACACGAAAAACACATCCAATACACACACTTTACACGAACGTCCTTCATAATGTTCTCTTTACGCTTATAGTTTCTATATCCATTATAGAATAGAATAAACGCCGGGTTTAGTATGATCGCTCAAGACATGTGGTTCGCGGTCGCGTTCGCTCCGGGGCGGCGTAGCGTCGACGTAACGTCGCCGTAGCGCGGCGCGGACTGGCGAGCTCTACGCGCCCCGCCCGCCCCCTGCCCGTGTCACCGCCACTTGCCCAAATCCAGACAAGTTTTCATTAATGTTGTTATCGGTATAAAGTTCGGCCAAGTTAAACTAAGAACTTACAGCTTTAATTAACTGTCCGTGAAATAACGTAAAATATACAAACGATAGAACCGATAACTTTAAATGGGCGATATCTGATCGAGGAAAATTTTGTAATTTTGAAATGGAATAAATATTTGATTTACTTCATAAAATTATGTAGTCCAAATTGATGTTTAATAAATTGTTTATATTAATTTTATGTATATATAAAATCATACTTTATTAAAAATATATTGAGTTCAAAGAAAGTATACATCTAGTTATATTTTTTTTTATTTCTGAAAATAGTATATTTATGCATGTAATTGTAAGGTATTGAAATTTATTTTTGTACTATTATATGAACGAAAATAACAATAAACTTTTTAATAAATTAAGACCAGTCTTGATGCAGGGACAAAGTAACAGGATGTGGATTCGATTCCCACTCAAGGAAATAAAATATTTAATATTTAATATTTTTATTTCTTCCCTCTGGTAACGATACAAAGCGCAGCGTTTAATTCCGCCACCTAACACAATGCCTCAAGAATTCAACGGAAAATGGAGAACGCAAATATCGCAATGGGAAAGAAATGGAAGAATGGATTCCATATGCGGGATACAACGTGAAACCAAAAAAAAGTCTTTAATAACTCTAATTAATACAAAATTATCTAATTGACTCATATATTTACATATTATTGTACCCTATAAAAATTATATTTGATATTAAGAAGTAACTGTATGGCAAATATCGATTGAGAAACATCAGAAATAGTAAGAATTATTGATATCGCGTGGGTAGAGACTCATACAAAAACTTTATAAAAGGAAGTGGAGCGAACAAACTGGCGGCGAACAAACTTTTCTGCTGGGACGCGACGCGAACGCGAACGTTACTTATCTGCCGCCGCCAAGCTGACAGCTGCAGATGAAAAATTGAAATTGTGTGAGATAAAACAACCTAACCGCTGCAGTGCTACGAACATTGTGGCGACAACAAGGACGTAATCATTTCGCATCGGGCGCTTCCTTATTTCGAATGTGACAAATGTATTTATAAACGTTTCATTGTAAATATTACTTTATATCTTCGTCATTAAATTATATATACAAAAGCCTCCAATAGAAGGTTCAATTTGTTTAATAGATATATCATGATATTTCAGTTAGAGAAGGGTTGAAATGCTAACAATATGTAAATGCGCTCTGGAGTTTATCCGGATCCTATATCAATTCGGCACGGTCGATGGAAGCTGAATACTGACAACAGCACACGGCTCCAACATGCAATAATAACGAACTGATCAAAAATGTCAATCGTCGACCCTTTTTCTATTTATGAAGTGTCGGTGCAGAGGTGCCACGTAAAAACTTTGCCAAAATCAAAGGCATAAATTCTGTTATCTTAAATGAACATTTCTCTTCCGCATGAAAGTCTGGAACCTGAATGGATAACGTCGACCCTCTCACGGGATCACCTCCATCTAGTCATTTGCTTTTGTTCTCGTGCAATTAATAATCGGCAGAAAGGGCGTAGCTAAGCTATAGCCTCCATTGGGTTCTGCTGAAACGCGTTTTGGCCAACGTTATAATATAGTCATCGATTTTTATATGTTTTATAGATTTCCGTATAAAATTATCTAAATATATATTACATTATATTCGTTTTTTAAAAACTATATAATAAAGCAGTAAATAGCTAATTAAGTCGATCCGCACTAGGCGGAATAAATTATTATTTATTAATATTTTCATTTCTTCGCTCTGGTAACAAGGCGAAATGCGGCGTTGAGTTCCGCCACTCAACACGCAATGCCTCAAACATTCGGCGTATAGTAGAGAACGGAGTGTCTTAACACTAAGCTTCCTCCACCTACCGTGTTATATACGGGATACAGCGTGAAGCTGGAAAAAGATAGTTAATACAATTACACTTTTACAGAAATTTACTTTTTTTTTTTTTTTTTTAATGACGACTTCTGTAAATGACAAAAGGCACATTATAATATATCATCGCGGGAATATTCCGTGAAGAATTACAATACTTAATTGTTAAATGGCGTGTTCCCTACACTTAAGCCGTTGATTGCTGCCAGTGGTGGGTTAAATAATGTTACATTGACTTAACATTTGTAATATTTGATAAGCAATTTGAATGTACAGATATTCTACGATTATCATGCTGTCTTCACTGGACTACGTAAGTTTTTTCAGCTTTAAATGTACGTTACGACGCGCGACGCTTCGTTTAACACACTGGGGAACAGTCCCTAGGAAGACACCGTCGCGTTTTGCCTCGTACCATTCTATTTAATTTCCATTCCAATTATTTTCCATTAATATATAAAACCTAAAGATCTATAACATCTGATCAAAATCAGAAAAAAATATATATTTACGTCATTATAACATAAATTCTTCAGTGTGGTGAGCAGTTTTACAAATAAAAATCTTTGAAAATTGAGGTCATTGTAGCGCAGTGTTTTCATTTCCCCGTTTCTATGAGACAATAACCTATGTTTCGAATTCAAGTGGAAAGCGGAAAAAGGGAATACTAATACACTCCGAATTCTCTTTGCCTGCCCGCTGCATGTTGCAATAAAAGCGAATGGTGAATGGAAACAGCTTGTCAAGGTCTACGCCACGCAAAACTAATTGTGTGGTACTATTTAAAAATAAATTTCAATTACTTTTTTAAAATATATATTTGTTTAGGGCTTAATAAATTCACAGTCTGTATTTATAATGACTAAAATAACTTACGTAAAACTTTACAAACTTAAAAACAGCACAGCGCTCACGTAACAAATTATAAAAATTTAAAATTCATAATTTAATTTATCATGTACAAAGTTTTATGCAACAAACTTACGAGACATAAACTTTAAAATTTTATACTGTGGATTTCTTTTACATAAATCGTATGTCACATTAAGCTGGAGCCTCCTAAATACAGACCAAGTTCTACATTGTTGTTTACGATGAACTAGGAACTTAGAAGCAATTTAGACCATAAATTTTTGTGTAATAACAGCTTACAGTTCCTCCAGATACTTGTACGTGGGTAAGGTATTAAGGTGGTGTAAAGCAAACAGGTCAACGGGCACTGTATCGAAACATTCTGGTTTGCATAACGTATTTGTGGTTATAACAGTCACTACAATGCTAACTTATATGATACCGTTTTCGTTATTCCAATGGATATGCATTTCAATGGTTTTAATTAGTTTTTATAAGACTAGGAAGGAAATATCTTAACATTAGGTTCCCAGGTTACCTCTGCCTACTCTATTAAAAGCTAAAAAATATACAGTATGATATCTAAGTACTTACTCTGTTTTATACAATATTCCAATGAAGAGGAGACATTTTTTGTTTTAATTGAAACACTTAGAATAACAATTTATATTTTTTAATTAATTAAAATATTGAAACGTTTATCGATGAATTTTATATTTTAGCCTTTGCAATTTGAATAACATAAAAGACACTCGCGGTGGACGTTATTGCCAATATTTTAAATATATTCCTTTTTATGTTCAAAAAATTACATTCGTTTTAAGCTGATGAGCAAATAATATATATTTTACTTTTAGAAATTGAAATTTATATGTAGGACTTTATACATAGAAAACACATTTTAATCTCTTTAACAGACAGTGATAAGTTACTTAAGCAAAAAAAATGTACGCATATAACTAACCTTAACTATATATCCAGACTATTAATCCTCAAAATTTCAGCTTTGCTAAAATGACCTAGGTCTGGAGGCCCTGGAATCTCGGTCTAATACTTATTATAATCTGAAGTAGGTATATAGTTTAATTTCACGTCACGTCCGTAAAGGAAGCTGACCGTAATACTGGTTCGTGGAGTCCAGCTATAAATCATAACGCCATTTCAATTTACCGAGTCTTACACTTTCGTAATACTCGTACGTAGGCCAACTGCCCGGCGATGAAAGACTCAAATTTGTATTCAAGAAACGATACTATCATTAGTTAGTGCAATTTTCTTCGCGTCTTTTACGAATACTATCGAGAGCGGAATGAATAATACTTAATAATTGCTTTTGGCATCGCTCTAGGAGGCCAAGTAGAACTGCTGTTTTGATTATAGGCTGTGGTATAGTAGCTACCTTTATTTCGCGGTACTAACTGTTCATATATTAATCAATAATGATATTAATTGAAGTACGATAACTGTATTTTCAATATAACAATGTGTTTAATGATAGCTTGTACGTTTAACTATTATAGCTTATTAATCTTTACGCACAAAATTTTGGTAGCTAAATGAGTAATTAGTTTTAAATAGGTAAATTAATTATAATTAGTTAATATAGCGCATTTTGCAAGTATAATGGCTATTGCATTATTTTAACTTACTGACTATTGATGTCGCGTATGCTCGGTATTAAAAATAAAATTTTAAAAGATAACTTTTTTAAATAAACGCAACTACCGCATAGTTTTATATTTGGTTAAACTAATAAGAACCAAAATTCCTATTAACAATTTATTCGTTAATGTAGGACTAACAAATAAATGAAATTAAAAAAATCGTCTAGACACACGTTTTATCTAACTATACGAGTATTTTATACAGGGTGTTTTCTAAAAGTTCTACATAAATATTTCTCAAGTATATCTCAATTTATTGATTCTAAGAAACAAGAAAAGGTTATATGCAAATTTAATTGTATATAATTTTTAAGTTATCATCCAATAAACATAAGTAGTTTACAATTCCATTATACGTTAATAAGCAATTCTAGATAGAATCCTTAAATATAGTTAAGCTCTTTACACCTTTAAACGGCAAAAATGGTATCGAGATATAAAATTACTCGTCAATAACAAACTTGATGCGTTCCGTTACTGCCAAGTAACTTTACAGTAATGTATTCCCGTTGATACGAAATGCATATTGAGATACTTTTAACGGAATGGCGCCAATGCAACTCAATTAATAATGCATTCGTTGATAGCGCGTCATTAGCGACGTGGTTGCTTCGCTAATCAAACCACTATACAGGTTGATTGTCGTTAATATTAAAACATAATGTATTTTTGTCGCTCTGTAATACTATTATTAAGAACATTTTTTTAGTAACACGCTGTATTCCGCAAATAACAGGCTAGGCAGAGGGAATTAAGTTTGAAGACACTCCGGTCCACATTTTTCGCCGAATTCTGAAAGTATTGTATGTTGAGTGAAGGAACTTAACGCCACGCTTAGCCTCAACACCAGAGTGAAGAACATTAAGAACATTATATTACTTTTAAGCACATTTCTTAATTATATCAATATTAGAAACATTGCGATCCAAAGGGATCCCTGAGGTCTATATTGAGATTATCAGGGGCATGTACCACGATTCCGCTTCTATGGTTAGGACTGCTGTTGGCGACACTAGACCCTTCCCGATTACAGTGGGGGTTCACCAGGGCTCCGCTCTAGTCCGTTCTTATTCAATGTAGTGCTCGATACTGTCTGTGCTGGCATGGCTGGCATGGCATGATGTATGCCGACGACATAGCACTCATTGCCGAGAACCGACTAACGCTGGAGCGTAAAGTGAACCTCTGGAAGGGTACGCTTGAGAACGGCGTTCTTAAACTAAATGTGTCGAAGACAGAGTACATTGCCTGCGGAAGCCGGGACTCGAGCACCATCCTTATAGGTCCTGAGCCAACCGTTAAGTCGGAGAAGTTCAGGTACCTTGGATCCGTTGTGAAGGCATCGATCGATTCTGGAGGTCTGGATTACGAGTCTGGAGGCATCGATCACAATGTCCATGGCCGGATAAGCGCTGCCTGGGCCAAATGGCGGGAGGTCACTGGTGTGGTCTGCGACCGCAGAATACCGCCCAAGCTCAAGGGGCTGATATACAAGAGCATCGTCCGACCGGTTCTTTTATACGGCAGCGAATGTTGGCCAGCACTATCTCGGCACACTCAGGAGCTTCACGTCACGGAAATGAAGATGCTGAGGTGGATGTGCGGCGTAACGCGGTCTGACCGCATACGCAACACATTCATTCGAGGTAGTCTTGGGGTCCGTGACGTAGCGGATAAGCTCCAAGAGCGTCGCTTGAGATGGTTTGGCCACGTTACGCGCCGGCCTAAGAACTATGTCGGACGCAAGTGCCTTGCTATACCAGTTCCTGGGGCGCGACCTCCCGGACGCCCAAGGAAGCGCTGGTTGGATGTCGTGATGCAGGACATGAGAGCCAATGGTCTAACCACCGAGGACGCAAAAGATCGTGCAAAGTGGAGTAGGTTGAGTAGGAAGGCAAACCCTGGTAATAGCCGGGATTAATGCCAGGAAGAAGAAGATCAATATTAGAAACATATAGCTTACTTTATTTAGTGTTTTCAAAATTGAAAACATGTCAAAGTGCCGTTAAATTATTAGCTCAACCACGTCTCCGTCTGGAACAAAGCCAATAAAATTGCTGTATTAAATAAGCCAGATTTAAGTCTTGCCGTAACTGAACGTTACCAACACTAGGTTAAATAAATTACATTACATCGACAACGAAAAGGTTCCCGAAAACACAATTTCCAACAGAATATTTCCCTTTGCCTCTACCGCTTCATCATAATAGTGCGGCAAGCTCATGTTCAGAGCGGTGTAATTCGATCAGTGGTCTCGAAGTCGTAGTTTCAGGAAACACGTACATTTAATATTATTGATTACAGGCCACAGCTGATTTGAATTACCAATGAGCTCGTTAGAGACGGCCGGGCACGAGGCACCAGCCTTAAAAAGACAGGCGGTAAAAACTTCATTCCTTTTTAGCTGATTGTGCACGTTGCGATGCCACCGAATTACTGTAATCGTCCCCTTTTTGTAAACGTTTTGTAAACTCGACCGTCCACCCGTCGATTATACGGGATTCATTTCGTATAATCAAACCAATTTCAGACCAATTCTATCAGCTCGTTTACATTAAATGAACATTTACGTTAAGTTGATAATTGTGATCATTTTGTTGGTGCACTGACGAATTTCTTTATAATTTTATACTTTAAAACATAATTTTCTAATATAAAACAGTATTATGTCGTATAATTTTGGCGTGTATAAAATAATATATAATTTTCACAGAGGATATGATAAAAAAATGTACGATAGGTATATATAATCGAGACAAGGTTTATTGGTGGATTGTCTCTCAGAAGGCACTCAACGTGACTGTAATGGAGCGTAACTGAGTACAGACAATCCCTTGCAATAATATCCTAACGTAGGTGTACGAGTTTCACAGCAGCTCTTAATTAAAGCACGGCAAAGCCTACCGGCGAACTTCGATTGCGCTGTCAAAAATCCCAAGAATTATTCCGGTAGTAAAATAAGTTGTGCGATTTTAGACTTTATCGTGCAAGTTCAGGCGTATTAGTGAATTTATACGTTCGAATGCAATATGCCCGCGATCGCACGTTGCACGCCGAGCTTTTATTAAAAACAGTTTTTATTTATTGACGATTCGAGCTTTGCATAAGTTTCAAATTGAATTACCTACATAGGGATATATCTACCTCGTATTTTAAAAAAATGACTTTATTTAATAAATTAATACTATTCATAAATCTGCCAATGAAAAAAAGTAATTTTTAAAATTATTTTGTTATCATCATTTATTTTATTAAGAAAAGGTTTATTAGAAACACTTTTTTAATATAGTCATCTTTTTTTTTATATTGAAATTTTCTTTTTATATCTTCATTAAATCTATAAAAGTTTTGTAAATTTCAAAGTGATTGATCGAGGTTCATGAAAAGCCTGTATAAAAATAAGCAATTAATTTCTTTCCAACAAAAAATACTTGCTGTAGGATCATTATATATATTAATGATTTATTCATAGCTAAATTTTAATATTTTGTCAATATAAATAAAGGTTAGAAAGTTTAAAATTGTCGGCAAAGCCACTGGTTCTTAAACCCTTCTTCTCTTCTAGAAAATATAAAAGCAATCTTGAACATATAAGTAAAACTATAAACAAATGTTTTTTTTTTCACTTTTACGCTGTATCCCGCATACAGGGTAGGCAGAAGGAACCTAGTGGTAAGACACTCAATTTCCCACTTTTCGCCGAATTTTGGAGCCATTGCGTGTTGAGTAGTGGAATTCAACGCCGCGTGGTGCCTCGAAACCAAAGTGAAGAATGGACATATAAATTTAGAATAATATTTCATTTTCTCGAGTGGAAAATAAGTTCTTCCCTTTTTATTATGACCTAAACTACATACAAATGCGAAACATTTTCTGTTATTACTCAAAGTGTTAAGACATCTTAAAGTAACATACCAATAACAAAACATGTACATATTTATAATATTAAGTTTATAGATCTATAAAATATAAGCGCTTATTAGATAACGTACAAAGTAATATTATGACTAAATACTGGATAAACGACAAAACATCCCGCATATAGGAGGATAGGCAGAGGGAGCCTAGAGTTAAGATACTGCCCCCTATTTTCCACCGAATTCTGGAAGCACCTTACCTCGATAACCGAGCGAAGAAATGGAAATATTAAATATTTCATTTCCGAATATTAAATATTTCATTTCCGATGGACCGAGAATCGAACCCACAAACTATAGCGTTTACAGTCACACTTTGTGCCCCTACGCAACTAAGAGTTTTATAAAACACCTCAATTGTCAAGGGACTGAGTTAATTAATTCGCATGTAAATTATTAAAATTGCTGACAGTCCGCAAGTATGAAACAGGTACTCAACGCGCCTATCTTATTTCTCGAGCATTACAGAACCTCAGCTCCACTGAGGAAGCAATTAATTGAATAATTTAGAGGCCTATTTATGAGATCGAAGATTGTTAAATATGCGCAGTGATAGGCAGGTATTATGCTCAGTTAGTACTTGCCTTAGTATTAATACAAAAAACACTCTTGAAATACAATTTCTACAAAAGTTTAATGTCATAATTACGATCATAGCTTTTAACTGAATTATTTAAAGATAGTTCAGACATAAAATGTCGATATTAAATCGTATTTGCTGAATCCAGTAACGTCTTTATTCACTAACAAAACCTAAACAACATAATTTATTAGAAAATTTAATATTTTCAATTTATTACTTATAATTGCAAAAGAAGAGATCTGAAGTTATACTAAAAACTTTGCTTCTTTCATTTCTGCCTATAAATGTTACTAATAATCGTAATAGTTTAAAAATCGACGATACATCACGCGTCTCATTTAATTGTTAAAGCCTAGTTATCTAAGTACGGCAGCTCATGTGGGTTAATGAGTTCGCTAGTAATTCATAGTGAGACGGAAGTGCTCCCCTGGTTATGAAACTGGTGCACGCTGAAGCAGATGAGGCAAGTTATACGGCGTTTGTCATTTATCAACCTTTCCTTTTAGTTATAAGGAAACAGCTACACCGTATGACGAAATGGCTCAATTAAAAATGTCTGTACTTTCTTTTTTTTTACTTACTACCCAAATAAATATTTTAGGAGATAAGAGATTTAAATTGTTAAAAATAAATAATCAAATTTTGCAAAAATATACAGCAATTTACAGTAAAACTTAAGCAATTGTAACAAAAATAACACCAACAAATTTATTTCAAATTGTAAGTAAATTCGAGAACACATAATATGTAGTCTCTAAAATAAACAGCGAGTTAATTGCTTTGAAATTGAACGAGCTTTTATTGCATTTCTAGCTAAAGCATAATTATTAAATTATGAGTACCATAATGAATGTTCAACAAATATTGTTTCTGAAAATTTACTTACGCCTGGAGGTATAACTTTTAGACATTGAACAATAATATAGCCAAAATAACAAAAGGGTAGTATTAGATCCCTACAGTACAGTTCAATAATATATTGAAATGAAAAATACATTTAGTAAATATATTTTTGCGGTGTTGAGCTCCGCCACCCAACACACAATGCTTCCAGAAGCTGAAAAAACATCACAAATATTTATCGATCATTTGTGATTGTTCTTAAGCCTACTTCAAACTTTTCTATAAGAAACCATAAAAAGCGGAATTACTCTACTCATGAAAAATATTCTAAGAAATGATATGAATGATTTTAATATATAAAATTGAGCTTAAAATAATATCGTCCATGGTTTCTACTGACCGTAAAGTAAATAGAGAAAAATCTAGTCATCGCCTGCAACTTTGGTTGCGTGGGTTTTAAAACGTAAAATCTCCTTAATTTTCTGTTTCCGTAGATAACTGTAAAAATAATTTCTTTGTGCTTTCTTACACACTCTAAAGAATCAAATAAACATGCTAAATTTCAGTGTTCTGCATAGTTTAGGCTGTGCGTTGTCTGTCTGTCACTCAATAATGAAACAGTTTTATATATAACTAGATAACACAAACCTCGTACATACTTAACGTGAGGTCATAACTTATAGGTTATTTCCCCTAAACGATGTAATTTGGCAATCATTGAGAACTAACAATACAAATAAAGGAAAAGATTCGATAATTATAGTTAATTTCATACAAAATGAGTACAAACTCAAACTTGATTTTTTTTTATGAATTGTACTTCCCATTGACCTATACTCCTGAAGTGGTATAATGTGAATGGACTGAACTCTCATTAGGCGAGTCCGACTCGCACTTGACCGAGTTTGTCAAATTATAACGTTCTTTGTAAATATTTTTTATATATTTAATGTATCGAGTTTATCGTGTAAAAAAAATGTGTGGTTACTTCTCACGTAATAGAAATGTTATAATTTATATTCTACAATAATTATTTTGTTTTACATTTAATAAAGAAATGTTTGATAAAGTAATGTTTTCAATTAATAATTTCGAGTGATTCGGGGAATCGTTACCAAGGTAAGCCTGGCTGTAATTTAATATTACAGCTAATTACCTTTTTGTTTACAATAATGGTCGTGATATACTTTCCGATAATGCCGTACATTTATTTATAAAACATACAAATAATTCCATAGTAACATTTTTGTGAAATATATATTCCTATGGTAAACATTTTATTTTATTTCTTAAACACACATGGAATTATATGAGTCAAAATTATAATAAATTCGTTGTTAAGTCCGGTAATCCACTTCATCATTTGTTTCACTAAGTTCACTCTGCCTTTGCTGCGTGATGACAGAAAAACAGTAATTTAAGAAATAATAAAATGTGGTATTTGACCCTTTATTCTTGCACATTATTTAAAGAGTATAATAATAGCGACAGTTTCATTTCCACTGGTCCCCAGTAAGACTCTTGATATGTTACTGTAACGACGTTTTTCCCCTCGAAAATTACTTTGTTCGCGTGAATTCCTGATAAAGAGTCTTTTACTATTGGGTGTCCCGAAATCCGAGCTCCAAAAATAGTCAATAACTATAAGCCTCCCATTTATGTAAATCCCGACCAAAGCAGATCCGGTCTGTCTAGGAATTCTTTTTGTCAATTCTTGTGTTTCATTCAAATCAAGGTCTTTTGTGAGTTTCTGAAACGTAAGGGTGCCAATAAGACTATATCGCTGAACTTTCATCGTACACCCTTAGGCTTGTTAGAGACTCGTATCTCTAAAGCTTGGCAGAAAATAAAATTATAGAATACTGATTATTATTATTGTAAATTAATGTATATACATTGTCTAGATTATTTAAAGAAATTATATAATACAATTAAATATTAAAAATAAGGTATAACGTATAATAATATTTTAAAAACAGCAAAATACCACAATGTTATGTTACCTTTGTCAAGCAATTACTTTTTTATTCCTCCTTGATACCGAAATTAACGCCAGAATTGGAGCTGCTGCCGCAGCCTTTGGCAGGCTGCGCAACAAGGTATTCCGCTCGCATGACTTGAAGCTCGTTACAAAAATAGCTGTATACAGGGCAACTGTAGTTTCGTCTCTCTTATATGCCTCTGAAACATGGCCGCTCTATCGCAAGCATATCACTACACTTGATCGATTCCATCTCAAGTGTTTACGCGATATTATGAATATCCGTTGGTGGGACCGTGTTCGTAATACAGAAGTTCTACAGCGTGCGAAGATCGACGGAATGGAAGCCTTCTTGATGCGAAGACAGTTGCGGTGGGCTGGTCATATCTCCCGGATGACGGAACTAAGAATGGCAAAACGCATCTTTTATTCCGAACTGCAAGTAGGCAAGCGGAAACATGGCGGCCAATTATTGCGGTACAAGGATGTGCTGAAGCGCCATATGAAGAGTTGCAACATCAATCCATCCCAATGGGAGACAACTGCAGCTGATCGGCTTAAATGGAGACGTATCCTTAGCACTAAGGTGTCGGAGTTTGAAATAAAACGACGACATGAGCTCAATCTTAGACGCGACGAACTTAAGGCCCGGGTACCTGAGCCTATTGATTATAATTATTTGGGGGGTGTGCTGACATGTAGTGAATGTGGCCGAACTTTTTCTGGTAAAGTCGGTTATGTCAGTCACACTAGAGCTCATCAACGAAGCTCTTATTAGCCAGATGTCAGTCGCTGTGGCCGAAATCGGTCAGGAACTATCAATCACTTTTTTATTGAATAAAAATACAGTGTTCTTATTAAATACTCAAATATATTTTAGATAATGCTTTTATTAGTGTTTTTAAGTTTCTATAATCTTACCATATAATATATATATATATATCGTCATAATTAAATTTTAATTTTGCCATTTATTTGTGTTCCATTCTAAATAAATCAATTCATAATATGATAATACGAGTTCATAGAAGCTGTTGTAGCGCTGTGGAAGAGCGTCTTACTGTAAAAGCGACGGTACAAGAAATACACGATACAAGAAAAAGATGACATGAAGAAACAAATAATTAAATGTGAGTAATATTATATAAAATATTTATTTTATTTACACTTTTCCCTTAGCGACCCGCTTCTTTCATATACCATACCATGTAAGAAATAAATGAGCACATACTACTTCTATCAAGATAGTTCAAAATTTATATAGTTTACTTCGTTCACAGTTCTAAAGCTTGTCTGGTCTACAGGCCACGGTTATGTCACGTGACCTATCACTAGGGGAGTGCGGGTTAAACTTTTAATGGATGCTCTCTGGTTCAGAGCTAGCCAAGTGTCATGAAACGATAAGGACTGTATGTCATCCTTATGTTAGACGAAAGTATGAAATGTTCAAAGGTATAAATTTTGAAATAAGTACACCAAATTGTACCTTACGCTACAAAATGTCCAAAAATATTTTAAAAGTTATGTGAAAGCTAGCTTTATGAAAACCTATTTGAAGTATATGTTGTTCATATCATATTAATTGTATGGAGGTAACTTATGGGAATAAAATGAAATCTCTCTCTCTCACTCTCTTCTTAGTTAAAATATAATATATGAATATAAGTATATAACAAAAATCGAAATCGTTAAAAACTTTGTTTTATTAAAATAACAGTAGCTAATAACGGTCGCAGAGATATGGCGAGAATTCCTGAAATCATTTAAGAAGTCGTCAGACCGACAGCAATAAGCCAATGAACGCGCGGTATCTGTTCAAATATTCCGTTATCAGTTGGGACCGAGAGACTATCGCTTTTCCTTCTTGAAGACATAGCTACAGTCAACTAAAGTCGTGTAAAATTGTAATCTTTTAACTTCAGTGGATGAATTAATATTCTACAGAATTAAATTAAAATGTTATTTCGTGGTTTTCAGAATTCAGTTTAAAGTTATTTATGATTAAGTACTGCAAAGTTCAATCTTTAAGATTTTTTTATAAAAAAACTTCCTTATAAAAATTGTTTAAGATTCACTTTAATACATTTATGAAGAATGTCAAAAGAAAAACATCTTTGCTAATGTTTTTTTACCTGTAATTTTCTATTTACCTAAAAGAGATATATTTCAAGTATTCACAGCTAATGCAGCTTGTAAACTCTAAATATCATAACATTTTTATTTGTAAAAACTATTCCTAAGATTACTCTAATAAAAGCAAACAGCGCTAGAGGATTTTAATTTATTATATGCAGAAATAATCACTATTTAGTTTTCTTTTAAGCCTCACGTTGGAGCCATATAGGAAGGTATAAGACAGAGAAAACCTAAACCTACACCAAATGTTAAGACACTTCGTTCCCCACTTTTTTCATGCATTTGAAAATATATCTCATGAATTCACAAAATAAGTCAATAAATTTATTTTGTGAAATAGAATCTTAAAAAACTGTCTAGAGATGTTTGTTTAACAATTATTTATATGAGTAATAAATAATTCATCGGTTCGAATCGGATCATCGGTTCCAATTTATGTTGAACCGATGATCTCAACCTTATTCACCAGATCGCCCTCGAAGTCCGCTCAACAAGACTCCTTCCTACCTTCTAGAGTATGCAACCTCTTATCTTCATTTAAACATGCAAACTCTTCTGAATTACGACAATCAATTATTTACTAGTTGACATTCTTTTTTAAGTAAAAGCGGCGGTGATCACCGCCAGGTGACCCGTACGCTCGTTTGCCTTGTCCTTTTTCCATAAAAAAAAAAAAAAGCTTGAAATATAAAACTTTAATGTTAGCAAAATCGGGACATTGATGCATCACGTCCGGGTGTCTCTGTTTACCTACCATAGTGGTGTTAGGGAGTATTTCATTATATTTCTGATAAAGTATACTTTAATTCGAAATAAAAAGACAAAATAAATAAAAGGTATTCTATAAATAATTGGTTATTGGTTATAAATCCACTTTAGTAATACGTTATTTTAGCAAGATTATCTCAACTTATTCCTATTTCCCTAGTTACAATAAAAATGATCTAAAGCAATTAATATATTTAAGATTCTCTAACGGTACTGGCTGTATCGTAATATAATAATAAATTTTTATACCAAACTTATATTTTACATATTAATCTTAGGGATTAATGAACTTAAGTTCCCTTCCCCAATTCTTTCCAATGAATTCTTCACTTGCAACTCTCAACATTTATCGTAATATAAATAGCGAAGTTAGAAAATCTAACTTGAGCATTGTAAAGTGTAACGCGCTGCTCTGGAATAGTACCGCTCTCGTAACGTTGGCGTAATTAATTCAATGATCGTCCGCATAATGACTTGCATGTGACCTACCCTCCATGTGATCCTCCACCCAAATGAATGCCTTCTAATTCCTACAGAGTAAATGATGGAAATCCACCGCATAAATGTTTTTGTTAGTACGCCGCGCGAGCAGCAGCACTTCTGGTGTGTCACCGCTGCGCTTTACAACGTTTACGCCATTAATCTTTTGCTTCCGCAGAGATTGCATTTTAAAATTTTGGCTTGGGGAGCATTTGTTTGTTATATTTCATGGAAGGAAGATAACTGATTTTAAATGTAATTTTATTGAAAAATACACGTATGGAACTTTAGAATATAATAGGTTTAAAGTTGCTATTATATCGACATGGCTATAAACGTCTATTGCAGACGTCTATTGTAGTTGCGAAGGATTTCCATATCAACATTCGTGAGCTGTTAGAGCAAGACTGCTTTGGGCTACTTAGACAGCCATTTTCAAAGAGATTGGCCCGACCTACGAGGTAGATTGCTGAACTTTAGAGATAACTTCAACTAACTTCGAACATTTTGACGCTGCAATCCTTGGATAAGGTAAACTAACTACTTTAATTAAGTTAAAGGACATTGAAACATTACTTACGCACATATTAATTATGATTTTAATATAGATAAAGATTTTATGGTTCACTGAGCAAACATTCGCTATGGACTTAACTTAACTAGCATCGCAACTATTTTTTATAATCAGTATATAAAGGTCATTATTTTGACTATATCATAATTATTTAATAAGTTCTAAGAAATTATTAGAAGTAATTCGAATCCACCTCTAGCAGGGTATGCAGAGGAACCTAATGTTAAGATACTTCATTCCTCGCTTTCCGCCGAATTTTCCAAGCATTGTGTTGAGTGGCAAGCCTCAACGCCTAATTTAATAAATAATAATTCATTTCCCGAATGGAAATTAAATCCATAACCGTCAGGTTAACAGTCACACGCTTGTACCCCTGCGCCCCAAATAGAAAATATGGCTACCACAAATTCATTCCTACAACAAAAAAGCCGTTCAAGATTTTTTCCGAACACGTTGTAGAAACTATTCTAAGCGTCTCTTGACTTTCGCTTACGACTTAAGCGAACAACCTCATATGCAAGTATAATCCAAACGACAAAGTAGCAAATGCCATGGACTTCTCAGTCATGAACAGTTTCCGTACGTGCATTGTATTAAGTCATTATGCTGCTCTACAATTGGATGAACTGGCTTAAGCGAGATAAGACATGATCAACTAACCCTGTATGTCCAATTTGTGTTGGACTTCGCTATGAAACTATGACGTGAAGTGAAGTAATTATAGTATATTCTTATTAATACTTTTAGCTAGGCTTCTTATAAAAAACAGAACCTATAAAAACACAAACCTATGCACAAAAATAGTATTTTGTTTAAAAAAATGCTTTATCTATATACTCAGATACTTTTAAAATATTAAAGCATTTCGATTATCTTATTACTAGAGATTTAAAAAACTGTATCTTCAAATTAGAATAAATCCCCTATCACCCAATTTGATTAGAGGATGTAAGATCTGAACCTTCAACAGTAGGTAACATTAGGGAATAATCAAAACGCAACGAACACCATTACGCTACGCTTCAGTAACGTTATTTACCTATTCCAGATAAAATATATAACTTAAATACTATTTAAAAAAAATAGTGTAAAATCAGCTTCACCCTATATACCACTTATTATGAATTGTTGATTTTTTTGTATTTACCTACATCTGGATACAAATTCAAATAACATAATATATATGCAATTTTGAGAATATTGGTGAAATGCTAGAAGATAATAATATCTTAAGAAATATTTTATGTTATTATATAAAATGTACAGTTAATTTTTTCCTTAAAATCAGGAATGTTGCTTGGGTGCACACTTAGATATATACATATATAAACATAGCATATATAGCAAAATAAGTGAATACAAGAGAAGAACATTAAACTCTTAGAGAAACCTGTCGATAGAATTACAACACAATAACTGATCAGGCTATTCAGAGGGTGGAATAAAAGTATATAAATCCAATGTCAAGAAAGTGCAAAGAAAGCCTTCAAATCCAATGGCTCAGAACGCACAATACTCGAAGATCGCATTGTAAAGCACTTGAAGGAAACGTTCTTATAGCAAGGTTCGCCTTTTTGCAATTTATAACGGATCTTATCCCGATTTCTAGAGAACAACCGATGTAAATTTCCGTGAGCGCAGCTTTGTATCTGCTTATAAAGCTATTACATTCAATGACTTATAAATTTTGCGTTTACAAAAGGTTTACGTGTTTTTATGATATATTTTATTATATTGTGACGTTTATTTGTAGTAATAAATATTTCATAAGTTTAGGAAAATAATATTTAAATACGTTGTAACAAAGGCTATTGTACTTTTCTAGTATACTATCTCTTTACAGTTAAAGACCTCTCAATATTCGTATCTTTATCTTATATATATTTATATTTCTATTTACTTAGTTAAATAGGTTACTAGTTTTGAAAGTAAATGTCAAGTAATTAACTGTTATATGTTTATCCAAGAATATAGAGTATTAATAAAATTTAAAAAAAGAATATAATTTAGAAACGAAGTCCTCTTTTATTGCTTTTTTTATAATTACATTTATTACATAGATGCTTAATAACTTATTGAATTGAAAGTATCCATCATCGAAATGGAATGCTTAAATATGAGAATAATTTGTGAAACTCAAAGTAGAACACAAATAGACAGCATTTGGCGCCACTCGGCTGCGCGTGGGTGAACCCGTGCCGCCGTGAACTCGCGGACATAACCACAGTGATTAACTGCGCATGCGCATTACTAACATAAATGTTCGTTTTTATTATCTATGATTGCGATCATAAATATATAAAAGGTTAGTCGCGTATCAACAAAACGTTTAATTTAATGGATAAGTAATATTAAAAATTATTCAGATTTAATAAAAGTTGTTATAAAAGCTCACTTACAAGCTAAATATTTTAAAGTAACTCAAAGCTCAGAGCAAAGCGTTATTTATCTATTTCTCGCTATGTTAATAAAGATATTATTTATGCCTAATAAATTTAAACTATAGTTATTTACCTGACAACTTGAAATCCATATCATATAAACTGATATACATACATACATGAGAAGATGAACTGTTACCGTTTTACGACAAGCCATACCTACATATATATATATATATATATAGATACTGATAAAACTATAATTATATTATTAAAACAATTTAGTAAAACTATATAAAATATATGTATTCTTCTTTTCTATCGGAGTATACCTGTCTGTAATTCGGTCATGTTAAGTATTTGTTCACAGTTTAAGCAAGATATACTTGGAACATGTTATCGAGAGTAAAGTAATATCTAAAACGCTTAGTAGTACTATAAACGTGGTAATAGCAAGACATGCAGATTGCGAGGCCGATACCGATAAGGCAATAAGGATGAACTGACCACACATCGCACTATATACTCCAATATAACAGTCAGCATCTATATTATTAACGTATCATTACGGTTTAAATGTGAAATTTGTAGCAGAATTGTCATTAAATGGTTGATTATGTTTAGATGGTATAGAAGGGGCACAAAGTGTGACTCGAGGAGATGAAATATTAATTTAAATTTATATTTCCATTTCTTCGCTCTGGTGTCGAAGCAAAACGGCACTCAACACGCAATGGCTCCAGAATTCGGCGGAAACTGGGGAACGGAGTGGCTTAACATTAGGTTCCCTCTGCGTACCCTGCTGTCCACGATACAGCGTGAAGCTGATTTATTTTAAAATTTATTTTTATATTATAATTAAGATAAAACTACGTATACCACCTATACAAATTTATATCTTTGTATGATATTAACAAATAAATGTTGGGCCTTCTTAAAAGATAAACTTGAACAAGCTAAATCAATTTGTTACTTTCATGTTAACAAAGTAATAATCTACCGTTCAATAGATAATACATTGACTTAACTTTTCTATTATAATAAATAAATATGCTTTTAATTAATATCTATTTCGATGTCATTGGGGCGTTGCAGAACACGGTTAGACCACGAAGTAAAAGTCACGGCTGGACAGTTAGAGCGAAGTGATTTCTCCATTAATTTCTACTTTAAAACCTGTCGGGCTTAATATTTACACGATGTTTCGATGCACAGTCGCCGCGAAGCCAGAGTACTGTCAACATTGCGCCAGCATGCGCAAACAGAAGTTTGCGATAGCCTGCCCTCGGCCCCCAACTTGTATTATTTACTAAGAGAAGTCTTTACTATAAACTACACAGGCTACTTCTGGTCGCGACGTCTACAGCACTTAGTTACACAAAACCATTTTACACAATTAACAAGTTCGTTTAATTTATAAGACTCAACTCAAGTCTGAGCTTTTGTTGCTAGTTCCGTTTTAAGAATTCCGTTTTAATTAAGTATTTATGCGCTTAACTTTATGTATCTTTATATTCATTTGACATGCAAACAGTTTAATAGGAAAGTGGAAATTTAGAATTTATTTTCATATAAGTAATATTAATATATATATTTTTTAAGTAAGAGTACTGTAGTCTCTTGCCAACTCAACGAAAATAAAATATTTCTAGATTTTGTACAAAAAAATAAAGAAAAAAACTACGAAACAGAAATAAAATGATGAAAGAAATTATGGGAAAAACCTACTAATATAAAAAGAGTGAAATAAATCATACAACGCAAAATGCTTAAATCAATCTACAGTATAATATTTTTATACGTAATATACTTACCTTACCTAGAGCTAAGTGAAAAAAACATAAAAAAAACCCAACAGGCCAACACCATACCTGTAACAAAAAAAAATCGATTAATAAACAGCAAACAAGTTAGCTCATCTCTATCTAATAGAATATATCAAAGCCCCCGCATCATTGTTAAATATTACGCGGTCGACTGTGGGAGGGAATTTTAAATATAATTGAAATAATTAACATCACTAATACAAACGTGGCCTAATATTTCAAAATGTCTTATGGTTTATCTATACTTATTTTTTGTATATTTATTATCTGTACTTAATGTCATCTATTTATTTGGTGTTAAAGTAAGCCTAATAAATAGTATTTGTAATACTTTATTTTCATACATATGCATGTATATCCATATATTTAAAGGGAAAGATATGAATAGGTGATAAGAAATAGTATGGAGATGTTTGTTTTTGTTTTATTTTAATACCAAAGAGATTATTTCGATAACCTACCGTGATAATACATACAGATGCTCAATTGATTTCCTAAGTTAAATTAATATTAATGAATTCATGTAGAGCATGTAGATATAAAGAACTTAAAAGCGCTATAAAATGAACACTCATCCCCAAATCACTTTAATCCATATAGTAAAAGTCATTTTCCAAATGAATTAACAAATAGTAAGAACTAAATAATCATATAGCAATAATGAAGACTATTTTTTTTAAACTTAGTGACATTTCTACGTAAACGGCAGCAAGGAGTGTACACCAAAAGGAAAAAAAGAACATGTTTATTTCTTAAAAGCAATATTTTTATAACTTACAAGATTAATATAATATATGAGAAATTCTTAATTATCTACTTATTGCTCACTTATCAACGTCGAGATCGTGAAATCAAAATGGAAAAAATAACAATATGAGTCGCTTTCTTTGATTAATGAACAAAGCGCAAGCATGTCATAATGTCGGCTGTCAAAAACGGACCATAAATTATACACCAAATATAATAAAAATAAAGCCAATATAAGGTTTATTTTGAAGCTTTTATAAACAAGGGAGCTTTTTAAATTATTCCTTATTGTATTCAACATTGGAGACACATTTATAAAACATTATTGGGTGCTACCGAACAGCTATTGTTTCAGGCATAAAATACTCGTAACAATCAAATGTTATTTAATGCTTTTGAACAATCTTAAATTGAGTTTTGCGTAAAAAAATAAGCAACCGACATTGTAAGCAAATGTATATATTTAAAATTTTAATATATGAGTAATGAATTGTTAGGTATGATACTCCATTTCTATTCAAATTAAATGTAGAATAGTATTCACTGTTATAGCTATAAGATTTAATAAAACCTCAACAAAATTTGTATGTATAATGCCTCCGGAAGTGTGTAGGAGGAGACAACCAGTCGCTCGAACAAAAGAAAGGAATGTCGCGTTACCTGCAAGGCAGTTAAGCTCAAAGCTATAGGGATCGCTAGAAGCAAAAAAATCCACGTTCCAAGAAGTTTCACTAATTTGTGCTCCTAAGTTAGCGCCCACATTATATTCGTAATATCGGCGCCTAGTGGAAACATCTATTTCTTATAAATTTTTTATACCTTTTTTTAATATTGCTTAATAGTTATAAGAAGAGAATTTATACAACAATTGCCTTTTTTTCTATGGTTAAATCATTAAACATACTAAGTAATGCTTGTATAAAAAATATTAACAAATTTTACTTTTTATATGAAGAGACTGTGATATATTTAAGTTACTCTTAGTTGATTTACTAAATATAAGTAAATTCTTAAATAATATTCTAAAATAATATAAGACAAAGTTAGTAAGAATACTCGTATACTATATATATTAGAAATCCATAACGAGTACACAGATAGCACCTCAGATATTCCATTAGACTCGCGACAGAACCGCGGTGCGCCATAACATGTTTTTTTTTTTGAGGGATGCATTCCACTTCTTTTTGTCATTTTGTTTCAAGCGTAAAGCAAAAGCATTCATGCTATTTTATACATCTAATTTTCAGCAAAGGTTTAAATTGAAGAGTCTTTTAATATTTCACATTATAAAATATTCTGGTTACGTTACAAGTACATTACACGTTGTGAAATTTTATAAAAATATACTCGTAAATAATATTGTCAACCATTTAGGGCAGGCAGATGGAACCTAGGAACCTATTATAAAGATAATGTCCATTTAGACACTCTGTCTCCACTTTCGCGAACTATGAAAATTCACTTTACTGTAATAAAAGATATGTACTGTACATTGAAATAAAAAGATTTTATTTCAAGGAGCTTAAAATTTTTAAGTGAATTGATGAATTATTAATATTATGCAACATATATAAATTAGAATTAACGTGAAATAAATATTTTTCACATGAATTCAATAATTTCACTTAAGGAAATGTTGTTAGCGGTCGCCTATAGAAGATACTACACTTTTAACACGTTCTACGTAACCGCAGTGTGTGTCGTAAACTTCGTTATGGGACCCGTAAACCTTTGTTAGGAATTTCTCATTGCGTTATAGTGCAGCAAAAAACACGAATAAAACGTATTTAACGGGAACATAAGGACGATGCGCCCTTAATATTACACATTTTTGATTACACTAGTATAAAAAAATATTATTATTGTAAAAATTCTATTTAATGAGTAATGATATTAATTAACATATAAGAATTGGTTTGCATATTTATTTAGAATGGATTTGGATATTCTTGTGATGTTAGATGATGTTATTAGACATTTAAATGCATAAACTAAAATTGTAAAGTAATATAAGCTAACACTTTATTTTTTTAAGAATCTGATATTTCCATAGCTATATAGATTTCTTATTAGGTGATCATATATAACTCTAGCCCTAATTAGTAGGTAGCTAGGAAATAGTGTTATCGAAATTGATGAAAGATATTCACAATTTATAATGATCCTATAATGTACTCTGCGATTTTAAGTTTCATCTTAAGTAGATAATTAATTATATGAAAATACATATACGCATATTTACTTTTCAAGTTTGAGGCTTTTCTCTTTCAGCGACTTTCAAAAGTCGTCTTATTTAACATGATATGTGTGTAAACTTACGAAATATACACTTTGTTCCATGAGGGGGTTTCATAAAATTGAATTATAGCTATAACCCTAACTCGGTCTCGAGGATCGTCGTAAAATAACATGTTGGTGGCTCACAGGACACTTGGAGACGACTGCGGTTAAATTTTATTGAAACGCACCCGAATACAATGAAGATATGTAAATTGTCCAAACAAACCAAAAAAAGTGCTTCGATACTTGAATTGAATTTGTTATATTAACATAATGTACTGAGCAATTTATATACTTTATATTAACTCGATGTTCATACAAAGTATATACAAAGTAAAATAAGCAGAAATGTTCGGACATTTAGAATTATTTTTTTATCGAAATAATTACACAATTATTAATATTATACAAATAACAACGCGATACAATCAATTTTATCTTCATGGCTCATATATTATGTAAATGATGCATTGACAAGAGTTAATAATTTAACCATTAGGTTTACTCAAACATTATATAATATATTTTAGTTATTTTAATAATCTAGTACTTTGCAAAACACGTTAATATTATTACTCTGTTACTATTAGCACTCCGTTACTAAATAACAAATCTAGAAGTGATTTAAATCATCACTTTACATATATTATATACCTACGAAGAACCAATGCAAGCCAGAACAAAATTGTTCTATATTATACGACGTAAATATATTTATATTTACATATTAAAAAGTACTACAGTCAATACTTAATCTACAACATTCTACCTTCGTCAACAGCGGAGATACGGGATTCATGGCTCAAGGCTGTGCGGACCATGCATTTTCTGCAGCCCACGCGTCGCAGCTTATCTATTGCGTTCTCACAGAGATATTTACGTAAGCGCGAGTATCGGCGTCGTCCCCGGCACTCCGCTCCGTACGAACGGTCGACAACACCCGGGGGACGTGGGCGACCTGCCGTAACCGTCTCATTTTATAACCTTTTTATTCCATTGTCACTGGAGCGAGGCGACGCAATCAAGACGAAAAAAATAAATTTTACTTCTTATCTAAATGTCAAATCGTTCGGATTCGATCGAATCAGTTTCCAAATAGTTTTAATAAATCTCCTTTTACGGCGGAAGGTGCGCAGCAATACTTGGACATAACAGATACATGCTGCGAGTTATCTGGTTTTATTTGTATGTGGCCGGTGCGACTGTTCGCGACAACAATGGATTTAATTGAAAGAGTGTCAATAAATTTGTCGTCCGGGTCCTTGGGCGTCGCCGGTGGTCCCGATAAAGTCTATGGTCTTGACCCAGGGCTGGACCCTTGTTTCGGAGGGAGACAGTTTGTTTTTATCTAATGCCGGTCTTGTCTTCATTATAATAAATCTCTAAAAAGGTTCCTTTATCAAATAATCGACACGTTATCTTGTCTTATTAAGTTTAAGTCGGGCGATTTTAGATAATGATCGTGTTCACCAACATTTTCTGTATTGTTAAACTTTCAATATATTTTCAATTTACGACCCCGTCTAAGGATCACTTCTACAAAAATATTTTTACTAAGAAGAAGGGCTTTTGTGTTCATATTTTACCTGTTGCAAGTAAAACTATATAAAAAATTGTTAATATTTAACGTCAGTACACAGAAGCCTCGTACATAGTGCTGTAGATTAAAAAAATTACTGAATCCGTTTTTTATTTTTTTGCAAATTACTGGCCAAAATTGTTTATGATCGTAACCACTTTACTAAAAAAATACATAAATACAATTGTGCTAGCGGTTAAAATAATAGTTCAACCTTAGTTTTCAAAAACAAATAACTTCAAGTTACGTACATCTGTGTAAATGCTATAAGTATTTTATAATTTAGCTTCCATCTATTAATCGATTTCAAAGGTTTTCTTAATTAATAATTAGTTAATATTTCAGGTTCAAGTTCGATTATCTAATTGAAATGAAAAATAAATAAGTTTAAATTAACCTTTTTACATTTTTTCCTCCTTGACGTTTACCTAGATTATTCTATACCAATGATAATAATAATAAAAAGCTTCAAAGTAGCTGTACATTTATTACCACGTCCATATAAATTACTTCTTCACTCAATGGTTTTACAACTGCAGTCCATATTTGGGTCTAACAATTCACACCCGATAATCTCTGAGATAAAGCGCCGCCGGTACATTACCGTGAAATTACAAGAACTGGACATCGCTTGATTTAAACACTTTTATCACGTTATGTAAAGTGAACAGTAGTTATGCGGCTTAAAATGTAACCCATTTACTATAGAAAGTTATTTAGTAATTTTCCTAATTTTTGTTTACATTATGCACCTTCTACCATTTTGAGACGTTATGCTTAGAATCGTAGAAACGCCGGGCACTACTTAGGTAGAAAAAATAAATATCTATAGGCGCTATAATTTATTTAATTTCTAATTTGTGTTTAATAAATTATAAAGAATAATTTTATTTACTAAAAATATGCTATAAATTTATTATAAGCAAGCATTTCTTTTAATCATGGGACGTAAATTTTATAAAATTAATATTTTGAATACTAAGACGGCGATAAAATTAGAGAGATTGAGACACTCTCTATCCGCAAAAGTCCACCGTCTCCAGTTTTCGTAGTGGCCTTGAGGTTTCACATAATATGTTTGACCTTTACTTTGCTGATGTCAACATAAAATAATCATAAAGCTGAAGCACTTTCTCAAGGCGCTGTATTCATATTTCCTAAAGTTTAGCTAGGCTGCTAGAAGCTCACTTCAGACCTTGATATTCTTTATGAAAATAAAAGTACTTATCATATTTACCAATTTTTCCTCAGTCTTCTTTCCCTAAGGTTTAGCTGGGCTATTAGGGTTCCGTGTCAAATATTAAGAGCTTCGAAATAAATTATAATATATGCTAACAATATATAGCATATGTGCCTTACGCATTATATATAGGTATATACACAATTTTTTGCGAAGTCTACCTTATGTATCTCAAATAGTTAATCAAAATCCGTCCAGTAGTTTTTGAGTGAACGACGAACAACAGACAGACAAATAAAATTATAGTTTGGTTTCTGTTACTTTCAAAAGAATCATTTTATAAGGCATAAGAATATGAGTAAATAAAATACTAAAATGTTGTCTATATTCACTTAAAATTAATTACCTTTAATAGCAGTTTTCACTTTCCGTACGCGGTCGATACTCAAAGGTACCGGATTTATTACTAGCGATAAAGGTGAAGAAAAATTTTCACCAAACAATATCGCCGGCCACCCTTTGGACGAAGAACAATATTTTTTCCACTGACTACCTTCAATTTCAACAAGTAAATATGCACGCTTAGAAGAATTCCTAGAAATCGTTTCTAGATTCAACAAATCACTTAGATCACTTCTATTGCCTTTTAAAACCCTCCTAACGTACACTTTGAATATGTTTCGTATCGACTTTTCCTCACCTCGTTTTCTACTTTGCACGCTAGATATTTTCCCGGTAAAAACATATTCAGATATATAGACGATGTGTTTTAAAGAGTTAACACTTCTGAATACGGTACTGTTGTAGCACTGTCTTACAAAATTGTCATTGGCTCCAAAAATTGTATTTCTTTTTCGGAAACTTTCTTTTAAATTGAATTCAGTTATAGTTATATGTAATAATGTGAAGATAATCAGTAAAATGTGTATAAAATTTAGCATCATGATTTTTGCTTATATTTAATGTATGTATTGTTGTTTCTTTTATGAAAACCACTCATTATTATATTATATTTGCAAATCATTAATATAATGTACTATTATTTGTAACACATGGACTTTTGCCGATATACGAAGGACAATGTGCGCGCGCGCAGGTTGCCGTACGAGTAGTAACTGGAGGTTTTACGGCCGTCCACAGCCTGTTTTAGTTGAGTTAAACTATAAACCTCTTGCTATAGCCTGCGTAAACATTTAAAAAAGGATGACTAAAGATACTTATTCTCTTATTAGATCTCATATTTTAATATGAAATCTTAATATCATTGTGTAAATTACACAATAAAGTTAAATAAAACGAAAGTTTCATATATAGTGACTTAAAATAGAATTATTCTGCATATATTATAGGCAGAAAAAAGGCTCACTATTATCGTTAAGCCATCGTCTAATAAAGCAACTCAAGTACATACGTTGAAAATATACTTATATTTTAAATTATAGTATTGGGAATCTGTGTGCGACAAGCGTAACGTACGTGTTATTTAGCGTAAAATATTATGCATAGAAATAATGGGAAAGTGTTTAGCACATCGGCCTTTTTATGTAGGGCCTATAAAAAGTGTGACGACGCTTAATTATAAAGACACTGTTCTACGTGGCTTTATTATCAATTAATACGAAGTTTTATGATGCTATAAATTTATATTTATTGCCCACGATATTGTAATAAATAAAATCATGAATGTAATATTTTCAGTATGAAATTTTTTTTATCTTTTAGTAACGTATGAAATATATGAAATACACGACCGAAATTTGTAGCTCAGTAAATCTAAAAAATATTTGTATATATATATACGTAAATATTTTGTTTATGTATATTTTTTCATATTAATTTTCTATAAAGGCGGACAATATTTTTTATAATAACGTACAGTTTGCGAGACTTCTCAGAAGCTATGGTAAGATCTCAGAATGTAAGTATGAGATAAGGCAACCTTCCCTACACTATCGATTTAGAAACTTTATCGGCAGCTCAAATCAGAGATTGACAGAGTGGGTATCAGAGATTCTACAACTAGTGCTATTTCTCAGTTTAATGCAAAATAAACGTACAATTTGCTATAATTTACGACCAACACAATTACTTATAAAATATTTTAATATCAGAAGGGAAAAATCTATATCTATATAGCAGTTTTATTTATTAAAATATAGATAACGTGGCATCGCAGATGTAAAATGGAGTACATTCTGACACCTACTAGTGTAAGTATTTCACTGCGTAGGTGAACCAGTAACCGATACATTAGCTTGGTAATAATCATGACAGCCCTGCAAGGCCGCGCCTGCCAGCCATCTCCACTAATGAAAGGATTGCACACACGATCAACAGTTTATATTTACTTACCTTTTAAGCTTTAAATAAAATCTGTATCAATACTTCAACGAGTCAAAATGAATGAACGGTATGAAACAAATAATATTTCGCCTTGCTGTTTATTGGTATTTTTTATAGTGTATATTTTTACTATATTTTATTAAAAAAAAATTTCCCCGTAACTTGTTTACTCAGATAACAAATTATTATTTCTTTCATTAACTTGTATAAATTATTATAATAGTTTATACAAATTCCTTGAGCTTTTTATAAAAACTTTTTATAAAAATTACTTGCAAGTATCCTTATCAGTTCGGCCAATTTTTACATTTGCATTAACGTCTCAGGCTTGCCGTAAGACGACAAAGCTGCCCTAATTTCACTCAGCTTCGCTGGGGAGGCATTAACAGAAGAAACGCTTTTAGCGCTGCCGCCACGCTGGATGACTAGTCATTATTAAGCTCCCTACGGATTAACTGACATTTACTTCGACAATTTAAGCCAATATTTGCGCAACAACTAATAATTTCTACCAAAAAATTACGAACGAGGTCAAAACCACCGAAGTGGTAAAATGTATAAATTTTACATTGTATTATAACAACAAAAGAAGTAATTCTTAAAATTAGTAGCACTTAAACTCAATAACTTTTATTTCCTATTCAAAAAATCGATACTAATATTTTATATAGAAACAAATCAAAATTAAAGACAAAACACGAATCTTGTTATATAATAGAATATATTTTTAAAAACTAAAACCAGGTGCAACCAGCTGATAAATCCCTATTAATTTATACCAGTTAACAGATAAAGTTCCCGAGTAAACTGATTAACGCAAGTTGAATTTAAATAGAATCTGACTTGCTTACATAATCTGGATACAAAAGTAGAACGAAGAAAAGCCATTAAAACTAGCCCAACTGATATACAAGTGGAAGAAAAACTTCAAGTGTCAGCCTTACTTAACGTAATTTACGTACTTTATTACGGTGATTATAAATAAAAGTGTAATCATAAATATGTCACGTAACTTTATAATTCTATATAGAGTTTACTTAATCGCAGTTACGTAAAATGGCACAAAGCTTTGATTACATAGTTTCACGGCATAAACTGTGTTACTTACTCGTATGTATGCGCCTAGCGACTGAGGCATGTGCTATCCGGCTGCGTCAGTTCCATACAAATTGCAGAATTATGGCGAGATGGGCTCTAGAACGAAATTCGTAAACTGAGGATTGGGCCAGGTCATATATTTAGCTAGCTTCGGAATGCAATTCAAGCATAGTTCCGCCAGACAACGGTCGATAATTGCATTTTGTGGTCGCGAGCGCTCCACTTGGAGAGAACACGCGAGATTGAATGGAACGTAAACAAACTTTAGTTTTCTTCCAGAAATTGCAAATGGATAAACAACCGACAAGTTGCTGTGAAATGCTTTCATACCTTCTTGAGCAGTTCAAATATCGGCGCGCCGTGTCCCGTTGCGATTCGTGATGATTAGCTGAAGAAGTGTTTGCATCGTCTACGTACATGTCTCTACAATTGTTTAATTTACTGTCTACTGCTGCCATTTCGTTTATTTCTTTTTAAAAATAAATATTAATGTTATTTTTTTATATTATAGACAATACAAAAGTATAAGGGCTGCTACAAAGACAGAAACGTTACTCATTTTGATATCTTTTAGACATGTGTTATTGAAAAATTTTTTCGATTAAATAAAACAGTGAGTAAGGGACTAACTTTTCTATCTTTGCATCAAAACATTGTTTGAATAAATGAATAATTTTACAAAAGTTACATTGTTTTGTTGCTTTTACATGTTGTTTTAAAAATATCCAACCTTTTTTTAAAACAGCATATGCACGAGTATTTTTATTACAAAAAATGATGACATGAACATTTCAATTGTAATTTGGATTTGTGTCATAAAAAATGTTATTTAATTTATATGTATCCTTATTTAACTTATGTACAGCAATAAATGTATATACTAATGACATTGACGACGCTTGCTGCAATACTTTAGACGATTTAAAGTAACTTAATTCTTCTCGTTCATGTAATGACACCTTCTCCATTTTGCAATTTCGCACGTAATAAAGCACAACTTTAAAATTGCGAGCAAGACGATTTCTTAATTAAGCAGTTAAATCCTTACTTTATGGAGACGAGTGGATATTGTAAGATATCATTCTTACAGTTGTACGAGAATGCTCAGTTACATTTTATTGTATTGTAGATGGCAGATATGTATTAACCTGTTCAAAAGGTAATATTGAATTTATTTTCAAGACATTCTTTTGGGTTTTTTTTAAGAAAAAAAAAATTTGAATATATGTTTTTTATAAATATGTTTATGTCTAGTTTTACAGGAATAATGTTATACTATGTATATACGTTAAAATCATGGATCTATTTCAAGACATTCATTGTCCTTTGGCTTCCGCCTGAGTTCGAGACATTCTATTGAGTGGCGAAACCCAACGCCATGTCCCGTTTTGCCAGAGCAGGGAAATTAAAGTAATTATTTTGCCCGAGTTAAGATTAAGACAAATTTAGATAAGCTGATTTTAAAATCAATTCCAATGCAAAAAACAAATCCTATATACAATTTCAATTTAAATCCACTTGCAATAACTATATAATCTTTATGTGCAGTATTTTGACACAGATGTGACGGGCGAGCTCAAGTCGTAGTAGTTGTATAGGAGTTTATAGCAAAAATGAGATACCCACGCCCAGCCGCGAGATTAAACACCGCCGCCCGACGCCTGCCACTGTCATTCGTAAAATATTGTGTCGGGTTGAAGCACCAGCAATATAAACAACTATCGCTGCCGATAAAAACGTATAGAAGTATTACCTATAAATTTTGTTAACATTAATTATTATTATATTGGAATGTTAAAATAAATCTTTTAGCTATAAAATCAAGTGGGTACTTATATTTTAGATCTTCTTTATCTACCTATATTATTAGCTGATATTCTTTATCTGTGGCTTTCAGTTTTTAGTGACTACGTCAAATGTCATTATTGTTTAGTTTTAATAAGGGAATTAAATAGAAAATCTATTATAATGAATTCTATCTGTTGTATGTATTGTACACGAGATGTGCATTGTACATATCGGACTATATAGAAATAAGTGAAATATGAAAATAGCTGTATTTCAAAAATAATATTTTCTATAAGCTCGGTCTAGTATAAAACAAAGAACAAAACATACAGGAAAGTAAAATAAGAGGACTAATTCCGCACAGAGTTATCGATAGTTTCACGTCAGCCCGATTCGCAGCTATATTACGACGACACACCAGAGAAATGTACGACAAATTGCGTTCGCGACTGCAGTACCGTTCGAATACAATGCCTAGTCGCTACAATAGTTATTTTGTGCCTAACTTCACAATATAAAAGACCTGCATATTGGAGTTGCGGAACAGTCAATGGACCTATAGTACCTATATAGTATTTGAGGGATTCAAGCGCTGACCTCCTGTAATATACGTGTACAAAAATGCCGCTAACATAAAAAGTAACAATAAGGTAATTCTTAATATATAAGGATATGGAAAGGGTTATAGATTCTGTAGATTCTCAAAACAATCTCTTGCTTTTACATACAATTCCAGAAAACAATTTATCTAGACTTACTTCAAATGAATGTGAGTAAATAGTATGTCTCTCTTAAAATTTACATTTAACAAATGTTTTAGTTTAATAAAATCATGATTTCCTACACATGTGATATTTTAAAGTTAAAATGCTGTAGACTCATGCACATTAAAAGATATAAATCATATTTCGTATACGCTTATATAAGTTAACAAATATTAAAAAATTATACAGCGTACTTTTAACAACTTAATTATACGATTAAACTTAATATTATATATCATATAATTCAATTAGAATGCATTGTACATACATATGCTAGTATATATAATAAAAAAATATTTCGTAAAAGTAAGTAAAAATCCTATCCAAGTCTGTTGCATAATTAAGAAGCGGAGAGGCGAATCACCACCAACCACAAAGTAATCATTGAAACTATTGTCAGGAAATACTTGCTTAATTCTGTGAGTGGTGAAAAAAATAACAGTTACTCGGATCTCCTTTTCTCCGAGTGGTCATTTAGGTCAGCGCCGCTAGAAAATTTCAATGAAAACTAACCCAGCCCGTAAAATAATAAAGTGTATCCATAAATTTCTTTCGCGCCAATCCGCAGAAGTGTCGTACGGCATGCGAAGAGAAATGGTCCACAAATTGCGTACGCCTGACTACGCCGCCCGCGATAGCACTCTGGTACGGCTGTACGCTGTTCCTAAATAAAATGATCTTCATTTTACCAAGAAACATAAAAATGTACGTATATTTACTCCTTTTATTTAAATGTAGGTTTGTGGAAATATTACATGTTAAAACAAACTGTATACCATCTTGATATTTATATTTACAGTATAAAATTATATATAATTATTTTACTTAAATATGACTTGTCCATATTTATCCATAAAGCCATACCGGCCACATATTGTGGAGCAGTATGTGGCTGTAAGCATGATGGTCGTGGATTCGATCTCCACTTAGGGGAATATAATAACTTCATTTTACCAAGAAACATAAATATGTACGTATATTTACTCCTTTTATTTAAATGTAGGTTTGTGGAAATATTACATGTGAAAACAAACTGTATACCATCTTGATATTTATATGTACAGTATAAAATCATATATCATTATTTTAATTAAACGTGACTTGTCCATATTTATCCATAAGGTCTAATACCGGCAATGTGGAACAGTATGTGGCTGTAAGCACGATGGTCGTGGATTCGATCTCCACTTAGGGGAATATAATAACTTCATTTTACCAAGAAACATAAAAATGTACATATATTTACTCCTTTTATTTAAATGTAGGTTTGTGGAAATATTACATGTGAAAACAAACTGTATACCATCTTGATATTTATATTTACAGTATAAATTGATATATAATTATTTTAATTAAATATGACTTGTCCATATTTAACCATAAGGCCATCCCGGTAATGTGGAACAGTATGTGGCTGTAAGCACGATGGTCGTGGATTCGATCTCCACTTAAGGGAATATAATAACTTCATTTTGACGCTCTGGTAAGTAAAATGTGACTGAGAGTAATATTATTACTTAATAGCATGTGTCAACAAGGAAATGTCACTTATATAATTTGAATTATTATTTTTTATATTAAGCCATACAAATAATAATTTATTGTCGACAATGAGGTAGCCGTTTTAAACGAAAAATTGATTATCACGTTCTGTTAAAATTATTTACATGCTCCCGCTGTAAGTTATTATCACACCTCGCACAAAATGTAGATCATATAAAGACTTTATTAATAATATTCAGATATTATTAATATATAGATATTGTATATCTGTGTTCAAATACTAATAAGGCATTTTGATTATGAATAATCGAATAAATATAACATAAGAATATAGGGTAAAGTTTTTATATTTATTATAACGTATATAATTATATACTTAAAATATCAATTACATAAAACTATAATTGAAAGTGTATACATTTTTTAAATAACATTTAAAAACGCACGAGCCATTCGTCTGTTTTTTACTTTAAGCTCAAATAATATGTGACGGGCGGGATAGTCGCTCGCAAAATAAAAGCGGTCTCACTGAACGTTACGAGCGGAATCAAGGACGCTTTTAAAAATACACTCCTTGTTCAAACGTCACGACAATTTCCCAAGCGTTCAGCGCCGGCATTCTCTTGGAATAAACGATTTGTTGGAGACAAATAAGCATTTTTCATCTCGTTATTATCCTACACTCGCCCTTTGTCCATCCATTTTGTTGCAATTTACTTGAGAAATGCGATTGATCATGTATTTTCTTAAGTTTTAGTATTTTTTTTGTCATCTCGCTCTATCCCGCTCATAGCAGGGTAGGCAGAGGGAACCTAGTGTTAAGACACCCCGTTTCCCATTTATCTCCGAATTCTGGAAGCACTGGATGAGAAGCGGACACCAGAGCAAAGAAATGAAAATATTAAATATTTCATATCCTCGAGTGGGAATCGAACGCACAACCTGTCGCGCTTACAGTCACCCTTTATGCGACTGCGCAACGACTGGTCTCTATATAGAACGATATTTATCTAAAGCTAATTAAATAATATGCAAAAACTGGGGCACTTCTAACTAGTATTATAAATGTTACATTGAAAAGACCTGCGCGGTGACCGCAGCTGAGTAAAATGTCACAGTGAAGTGAAGGCGTATAGCGGACGCGAAATTGTGTTGACGCAATGACCGCGTGGCAAGCCAAGCATCGCCCCAGGCCTGTGTCACTGCTCGCCAGGGTGGTCTCCGGCCCACTCAAGAACAATTCCAGTGAAGTCGTCATCCGCTGGAGTCATTACTCTCTAAAAGCCCACGGCGTGCCCGCTCAGGTAATTGAAAGCTTTAGTCCTTTATGTTAGGTTTTGATGCTGTTAAGGCTTTGTAACCTCTTTCTAAGTTATTCTTGCACAGTTTGTGGTGTATAGTTTTATCCTTAGACTAATATTTTAAATATAATTTTGTTTTAGTTTACTTTACGTACAATATAGGCCGCCGCGCAGCGGCACTAGTGCACTGGTGAAATATTTAGTTACGTTTATATTTCCATTTCTTCGCTCGGGTGTCGAGACATAGCGTGGCGTTGAGTTCTGCCACTCAACATGCCTCCATAATTCGGTGGAGAAAGTGGAGAACTCTCCAGAAAGTGGAGAACGAAGTGCCTTAACACGAGATTCCCTCTGCCTACCTTACTGTGCGAGGGATATAGCGTGAAGCTGATTTAAGAAGCATTTAATAATAATAAATAACAATATATACAAAACATAAGTCGCTACCGTTCGCTATAAAACGTATACGGTGGTTGCATTCTAATGCAGAGCTAGCTATACGTAACGTTTATAACTCATTCCTGTCTTGATCCGAACAGCTATTGCTGTACACAGTTATAGTCTAAGTAATTGTTCCTCGGGAAGACATCGTCAGTTTAATTATAAGTTGCTAACCGTAGCAACTACACTGGTTACTAGTGTCCAGGGGCAAAATATTGTTAATAATAGTAAAGCTAAAAGGATCAATTAACAAAGCTTAAATAGCCCTTTGGGAGCCATTGTGCCGATATGAGTTCAAATATTAAATACTTCATATTATATTAGTTTAAATTTAATTTAACTCTGAATTATGTTAATAAAAACATTAAAATATTAACTAGATAAATATGAATTACATAATAATATATGTGTATTTAGTACACATAAAGCGATGAATCTTTCTTACTTGTCCAGTTTCTTAAACATTTTGTATATGAATATTTTTCTAAAAAAAAAATACATATTTCTTTAAAAGACGCGCGAACGAACAGTGTTTGGGTTAAGTAATAGAAACCTGTCAGTAAATACCTCATATTCAATTTCATTTCTCAAATTTATAATTTAATCACATCAAATTTCCTAGCTTCATTAATTAACGAATATTACAACTACACTGTTATACGTTACTCAATTAGTGAAAATACAAGAGCCTGTCAAAGAACATTCGTTAAGTCCCGCTCGTAATAGGCAACCCAATCGTTATTAATTAATATGCAAAAATATATTGGCCCTGAAAGCTTATTTAAATATTGACTACGATATTTCAAGGTACAAAATTATCGAGTACGAGTATATGTCGAGTGCAAACGGCTATGCCTTCTACGTAGGAGGTCGCAGATTTGCTATCATTGATTGTCAAATTTGTTTGTTACTTAATAGTACTATTGCGTATGTATAGTCGAATAAATTATTTTATAATATAAGTAAAGGTCAACTGACTGTAAACGCGACTGGTTATGGGTTCGATCCCTACTGGAGGAAAGTAAATATTTATTTAAATTTATATTTTCATTTCTTCGCTCTGTTATCGAGGCCAAGCGCGTCGTTGAGTTTCGCTTTCTTTTTTTTTTTCGAGCATGTGGATAATGCTGTTAGCCTTATTGGCTTTTACAGCGACACCGGTTGGGTAGGGAAGAGGGTACTCTGTCTCTGAAGAAATGCAAGCACTAAGTGGCTGCCTGTGAGGATGTCTACGACTATAAGGGCGCCCCCTGCGGGACTCGAACCTCGCCTTGCGGCCTTCGAGTGGACTGGGATTTCACCTATGCTAAGCAAACCAGCCGCGACATGAAGTCGCGACTGGGGACAAATTAGACTAATCTAAGGGAGCTAACGGTCCCTAACCGCTGGGCTCGAACGCGCCGAGACGCGACCGAGCCGTTGAATAAGCTGGACTTCGTTGTCGATTCCGTCGACGACGGTGTTTGTATCGTGAGTGAGTGTGAGTGTGTTTCCTACCTACATACGGGGCATTCGCTATAGTAATGGCGTCATCGGGGTCTAAAAAGACGCTGCGCGGACGTCTACGTCTAGGGAGCGCGTTAGGGATGTAATCACACGCATTAAAGATGAGGGGATTCACGTGCGAGCCTGCGCGCTCAAAGTAGCGCTTCGCTAAGCGTTTGCAGTGCTCGTGAATCGATTCCAGTTCAAAGTCTCTATGTAGGTCGACATTACGCACCAACCAGGGACAACCTGAGGCGATACGTAAGAATTTATTTTGTACCGTTTGCATGGGATCTAGCTTAGTGTGCGCGAACGCTACTCAAGCATAAGAGAGGACGGGTCTTATACAAGTTTTGTATAGTGTCAGCTTATTTCTAAGTGATATTTTACTACGCTTGTTTATGAGATAGTATAATCTATTAAGAATGAATTTAGCTTTATTGCAAGCTTTCGTGACGTGGGGCTTGAAGGAAAGTCTAGAGTCTAATGTGACACCTAGATATTTGACCTCTTTTTCCCAGGGAATGGCTTTATCTAATAGATAGATGGTAGAGATTTGCTCTGAACGAGCGCGAGGGAAGAGTATCGCTTTACTCTTCTCTGGATTAACCTTGATTCTCCATTGGCGGAACCACACACCAAGTGCGCGGGCCGCTTTCTGAAGTCCATCGGCTATTGCGTGTGTTACGCGAAGAAGTGTATAGGGTGGTATCATCGGCGTACATAGCCAAGTGTACATCCCTGGTACGAGGTATGTCTCTTGTGTACAGCGCGTATAACATAGGAGAGAGGGTTGAACCCTGGGGGACGCCTGCGCGAAGGAGGCGGCGGAAGGAGAGAGTTCCTTCTACTTTATAGCGGAAGTATCTAGACAGAAAATCCCGCAGTATGCGCACGAGACAGTCTGGCAAGCCAGAGCGCCGTAGCTTGAAAATCAAGCCGTTATACCCTACCTTGTCAAAGGCTTTCGCTACATCGAGAAAAATGGAGGCAGTGTGTCTGCGGTAGGAAATTTGTTTTTACTTTATATTGAGCTATGTGAAGAAATGAGTTTCGCTACTCCACACAATACCTCCAGAAAAATTGAGAGTGGAGTGTTAATACTAGGTTCCCTCTGCAGATTCTTCTGTGCGGGGAAGCTGATAATATAAATGATTCTGTCCACCTCAAGACAATTCAAATACAAACAAATACATTTCAATAAAAAATAATTAATTAACCCGCTTCAATAGCATAATGAAGCATTTTATTTGCTTAAATTTGAATAGCTATTAAGTTTAAAATTAAAGAAATAATTTTAAAGCTGTCTCGAAAGCTGTTTGTCGCGATCGCCGGCGCGCCGTCAACGCAGCCTCGTTACAGCGAGCCCCGCGGCGTCGGGGAGACCAGCAATCTTATCATCACATCTCTTTACGAGAAAACAAGCTGTTTTGAATCTTATGTCGTTAAACATCCACGTGATATATATAAGATGGCGTTGCACTTAAAGCCTTGTAAGATTTTACATCCCTCCCTCATTACGTCTGTCGGCGTTACTGCCATCTCGAAACATCAGTTAATGCCGCTCGGAACAACATTTACACACATATCCCACAAATATTTGATTTCTATGTAGTATATGTGAATGTTTTTGTGTTGTTATTATTTATTTTAATATAATATTTTCTTTGTTTAATTTGAAGCCTTTTAAGTGTATTAATGTTTTTAATCTAATTGTATTTATCTATGTATAGATAGATTTAAACTCGAACTGGAAAATAAAATGCACACAATGCCTCGTTATTCACTAAACTCCTCATAATTTACTAGACTAGACTGGGCAACAATGTAAAAGCATCATGATATTATAAAAATATTTCACAATACGTCACGCTCATGTTCAATTTTAGTAGCTATTCGGTAGTAGTAACGGTAGTAACTTCAAATCCATGATTTTTGTATATATTATATTGAAATTATTATTTTTTTCATCTCATTTGGTCAATGAAATGCCACATTACGTTATGATAATGGAAGCTTAATATTGCCAATATGGCTGAAATGTGACCGATTTGAGGACTTAAAAATTGCCTTGACACACAAAGAAATACTTGTATTATTAGGCTGCACCCAGGCTTCTCTTGCTGCACGTTTCAGAATGCTATTTTTAGTCAGTTTTAAAACAGCATTGCATATAATTACGAAATGTTCGTGGTGACGGCGCTTGAGTTATAACTACAGAACTATGCAGTTGAGAAAACAACTTCTAATTTGGGGGGGACTGCATTAAAAATCTCCATTTTTAGGTAAAAATAAAATGTATGTCAAAAAAAAACATTATTATAACAATATAAAAGCCTTTTTTATCATGTACTTTTAATGTAATTAGACAACGGTACAAAAAAGCTAACGTAGTGCAGAGACTAAACCTATTCACATGTCAGCGTGTCATTTCATAAAGTGTTATTCGAGCGTGAACGTGCGAAAACTTTTGTTGTTTTAATTTTTAAATTATTACACTTTATTTTCAACTCAGGAAATTGGTTTCGTTGTTTATTAAGTGAGAATTACATTTTTGACTTTCACATATTGTATTCATGAAATATAAAATTTATTTATTTATGTTTCATTTACGCGTTTGTCGTAAGCGTACTCATTATGTATGCAAAATAGCCTCCCCCATCAATCATTGTTAACTACTGTACGATAAAATCCTCATAGTAAAGTACGCTGTCACGTCCGGTCCTAAACGCCTAAAGCGTGAGATATCGACCAAAGCAAAAGCGACACCGCGACCTGCCCTAACTTCCAAGATAATAAAAACAAAGTAAATAGAACACGGCCACAAGGCACGTAATCCAAACAGATAGATCTTACTGTCAACTGTGTCACGGGGAGTGCCCGCCTGCCCTACAGGACCAAGCACGATATGTCACGCAAACAAGCCCACTGACACGTATGATTCATCAGTTTTAATAATAATATCGTCTTTTATTTAGTACATTAACCCTTCGAGGCGAACTCGTGTGGGTGAGAAATAGTAGTAGGGTATATCCTGAATAATAATGTGACCATAATTCTGTAATATGAATTAATATATTGCTCATAAATATCACAGTCATCATTTCGATGATGCAATCAGATTTAAATTTTACTCTTTCGTTATTGGCTCTCATATAGCTAGGTGATATGTAACTATAGTAGTTTGCAGTATTTTTTTTATTATTTTTATTTTTTTAAGCGTGAAATATAAAGCAAGGCTTAATCGATATATTTTTTTAAAGGTTTTTAAGGTAAGAAATTGCAGCTGCACAATCATAAATCCGGATTAAAATGTACTCCATTCAAACCAGTATTCGTACATGTCTTACCTTTCTTAATTGAGATACATTTAAGCCGTATTATTCTTTAATATTTATATCAGATTCTTTGAAATAAGCCTATATAGCGTGACCGCGCAATTTCGAAGCATCCGCCTGTAGGTGTTTCTTGTAAAAGAACTGGTGGGCGTTTACTGCGCTGATATAGTGCATAACGGTTTAAACAGCAGAGTGAGGTTAACAAAATCTATGGATATTTTGAACTACTTTCAAAAAAGTATTTGTCAATAATATTTGGTTATCACTAAGAATTTAACCTGACCGCCCATGTTGTTTTTTATAGCTTCCCGCACATGGCAGAGTAAGCAGAGGAAATCTGGTAACCCAATGTAAGCACTCTGTTCCTCACTTTCCGCTGAATTCTCGTGGAGTGGCGTGATGAATAGCGGAACTCAATGCTGCGCTTTACATAGTTCACAGCGAGGAAAAATAAAATTCTTAAATATTTTATTCCCCTCAATGGGAATCGAACGCGCTTGTGCACCTGGAACTCATACGTGCATTTAAAATGTTATATTTAGATTAATAAAAATTAGAATGTCTTTTTAAAATGGTATTAATGTTGTGTGTTGTTTNGCGCGACCTCCTGGACGCCCAAGGAAGCGCTGGTTGGATGTCGTGATGCAGGACATGAGAGCCAATGGTCTAACCACCGAGGACGCAAAAGATCGTGCAAAGTGGAGTAGGTTAAGTAGGAAGGCAGACCCTGGTAATAGCCGGGATTAATGCCAGGAAGAAGAAGAAGAAGATTAATGTTGTGTGTAGATAGCAATAAAGGGGTTTGTTCAGTTATTGTACGAGAATAGAAGAAAACTAGTGTATGGTGGTTTTCAATAAAACCGTTGGCGTGAATCTAGGCTATTGGTTTTTTGCGGCAACTTTCAGTAATTTGTGTCTACCGTAGAGATCTGAAAAAACCTATGAAAAGTAAAATGAAAAATTTTAAAATACTATTTTGTAGAAGCCTTTGTCTACAAACCTCAAAATTAGATCCGGAGAAAATAAAATGTGTTGATATTTTCTAGGTAACCACATTTTGTCCAAATGAACTTGACGGTTTTTGTCACATTCTTCAATGATGATAACGAGATATACATACTTTTCATAGCTTATTATATTTATAAGTGATCATCGTTTTCTTAGCTTCACGCTGTATCTCACACAAAGCGAGGTTGGCAGAAGGAACCTGGTAACCTGGTGTTAATATAAAGAGGAATGTTAAACGGAGAGCCATTTCCCATTAGGGCACTTCTATTCCTTACTTTCCGCCAAATTCTTGAGGCACTCGTTACCAAAGATTCGAATGAGATTCGAACCCACAGCCGTCGCATTTACGATTATAAAGAAGCGAAGAAGATTCTTACATTTAAATCATATTTAATGGAAAAAAAGTTACGTGTAAAAAATTCAAAAATATCATGTTTCATTAAAATATTTAGATTCCATACGCAAGAACTGTTTTCGAGGGTAGTAAAGCGTTATTAAATTTTATCCCCTAGTAAAAGTAAAACATACTTGCCGCATCACGCTACGCCCGCGTCATGCCTATACACACAGGTCTTGGAGCTAGAAAACCACTGCGGCTGAATGTTGAATGCTTACCAAAGGCATGACTACACATATTCCACTCAATTTAAACTCAATTTTAATACATTATCATAACCATTTACATAGCAAGTCGACTGGTACGATAAACGCAGCTTTCTTATTATCGGACCTAATTATTATTACTCTTTGTGTTTAAATTTGGAGGGATTTTTATTTAAATTAAGTCACGTAGCGTTGGTGTGAGAACAATGGCGGCATCATTGTATTGAGTTGTTAAACTTATTTAATAAGCACTTTCCGTAATATATATTTTTTTGCTTTTACATGATTAAGGCATTATTATAATCGACCGAGCACACAATGGCTTTAACAAAAAAAAAACGAAACTACGTGAAGAAAGGAACTTCGAACTATAATAACCGTACCTTTAACTTTAATTTTATTTACAGATAAGTCTGTTTCATACCAGATGTAGAGTTCTTGCACAACCACATAAATTCCCTTGCGGCAGAAGACGTCACATAAACTTGATTTATCTTTTGTGACGCTAACTCCGTAACAAATCTTATGTTACTATTACATTTTGCTAGAAAAACGTTCTCAAAGTATTTTTTTTAATGTTTTTTTTTTTTACTTTACTTAGAGAAGGCGCTTTTTAAACTGCGCAAACATAAACTTCAAACGACTGCTCGAGCACATAGGCGGTGTACGCGTTACGGTGTAAATGGTCTCCCCTTGAAAGCTGAGCAAAGGTGGTATGTTGCTATTTTTTCAAAGTGCAATTTGTACCTGAGCGTTTACAGAAGCGGTGAAAATAAGTAACTAACAACTGTCAAAATTTGTTTAAAAAATAAATTTAATTATTCGTTATTATTGTGGATTATTACGAAATAATAGAATGTACGACAAGAATTGAATCGATACAAGGAAAATGAAAGACTAAAATCATTAAAGCAAAATGTGTCCATTGATAAATAAATAATTTACCTATATAAATAAGAATATATTCAACTGAAGAAAGTCACGAAGTTTCTCCTCGTAACTCGTAATTGAACTCACGTTGGGCGAAAACGTTTATTATTAAGCAAAAGTCTCGAAAAGTTTTACAATGCAAGCGGGGCCAAAGGTCTATTGTTGTGTATATTTTTTAAAAATCTACTAGAAATAAAAGGCCAGTCTTGGCGCAGGCGCATAAACGTTTAACAGTAAACGCTACAGATTATGGGTTCGATTTCCACTCGAAAAAACTAAATATTTAATATTTTCGTTTCTTTGCTCTAGTGTCGAGACGAAGGGCGCTGTTAATTTCCACACAATTCTTCTAAAATTTATCTGGAAATGGGGAGTTTCTTAACACTAGACTCCCTTTGCCTACTCCGCTGCATGTGGATTACAGCATGAATAATTTCATATATTAAAATTAGTATATAATAAACATGCACTGCAGATTCCAAATAACTACACACGTCCCATATATTTCAAAAATCAATAACAAACAATCCCCTTATTCTCCCCCTCTGATCGAATTGAATACGACTTGCATTTCGCATTCGTACCGCGCCTTAGGACGGGTAGACTATACAGTATTACAATCTGGTATTTATGTTAATAGTAAACATCTTGGTATCTGCAGTGCCGGTAGAGCAAAGAGAAGGCAAGTATTACGACCAAAGCACTTCCTCTAACGTTTTTAATATTTCTAAATCTTTTATATCGGTCCTTCCGTATAAGCGGATTAAACTGTGCTCTACCTACAAACTATTGCTTTATAGTGATTGAACTTCTGTGTCTCTGTTTGTCTGTAAACATTTCATTTATCTTAGAATTTTATATAGAAAGTATTAAAGATTTTAAAATTATTAAATTTCAATTCAATATTGGTTCATTCGGTTTGTCTAGCGAAGTGCTGTTAAGACTCTTCATAGAAAGTCGTGAGGTATAAATCATTAGCTTTATTTACGTTAATAGTTTAAAAGATTGATATTTATTAAATTAATCGAATTTACCTGTATTATTAGTTTCATTAAATAAATATCGATCATTCCACATTCAGCAATTTTATACAATAGGTTGCTAAAGTATATCTTAAGAATATCTGCAGATATACTTTATACTTATAATAGCACAGTCTGCCCGTGAAAGATTTTTGAGAATTATTGTTTGTGGCATTTGACAATTTAATAGAACCCAAGACAGTGATTTTTAATGTTTTGTCTGTTTGTCTTTGTTCGGTTTGTCTTGCCTGTGCGTTTTAATTGCTTTAATCGGTAAAGCCGTGTTTGAGATTAGCGTATTAGCTAATCTCAAACACGGCTTTACCGATTAAAATGCAGCTTTCACTATTATATTATATATTTTGGAAAACTTCCACTAACTATCATATCAATATTTCATTCGAACTATTGAATTCTCTGAAATTTTAGTTTTTAATTTAATTATACTTTCATACACAAATCTCTCAAGTGAAATAACGAGAAATAGAATATGCACCACCGTCGTGCGGTCCACCAAATTGTTCCGGGACTTACGTCCGGTTCTACCAAAATTACTCTTTTATTAATGCTCTAATATCTTTAAATAAATATTTTGCCTCGTATCTATTTAGTGATTAAATACTTTAATCAACTTAATTGCTAGCTAATTGTATTTTTAAATAAATGTTATAATTACAAGAGCAATCCATAAAAATGAAAGGCAGTACAAAATATAGACAATAACAAAATGGTTTCCCTTTGTAATGTGGCAACAAACTAACTGCTACTATTAATTTTCTTTTGAAATGCTGTTATATAAATTATATCTAAGCTTTATTAATACTTTTTACGCTTATCCAGCCGCAGTGCCTGAAATAATGTGCACTAACGTAATATTTCTTTTAAGACACCAAGCGACTCTACTACACAATAATTACTAAACGCATATGTCGTTTAAAAATTGACTTCATGCTGTATCCCGCTCACAGTAGGGTAGGCAGAGAGAAACTAGTGTTAAGACACTCCGTTACCCATTTTCCGACGAATTCTGGGGGCATTGTGTGTCAGGCGGCGGAACTCAACGCCGCGCTTTGCGTCGACACCACAGCGAAGAAACTAAATTATAAATACAATATAATATTTTAAAATAAAACTTTCATGAAAAATATATATAATTCGGATAGTATAAAAGTTATTTATAAGTCACTCAGCACTCGCCGTACATAAACTCAAAATATACAAGTAAAATATCTATAAATACCTTCTATAAATTTGAAATTGGGTCAAAGTTGTTTATAAAATATTACTCGAAAATATGTTTTTGAGTAACTTTCGAAAAGATATAAAACTGAACAAACAGCTTTATTTTTCTCCCGTTGACGCGTAAGGCTACGTGGACTTGAGTGAGTACGTTTTTACTTTGGATAATATGAAATCTTGACACTCTGCTAAGTGGTAAGCGTTAAGTTGTGACTAAATGGAAAAATAAATAATTACATATGTGCCTACTTGTGTATATTTGCACGTAATTTACTTATTTTATTAAGCTTATTATTTTGTTTTTTATTTATTACATAGGCTGCCTTTACATGTTATTATAGTATATAAAATAATTTTCATTGGTAACCAGGAATATTTAGTTACTAGATTATTAATAATTAATTAATATTTTCATATCCTCGCTAAAATAACAAGGGAAAGAGCGTTGAGTTCCTCCACTCAATACGCAATGTCTAGACTGGCGGAAAATGGGAAACGGAGTGTTTTAACTCTGTATTTCCTGTATATATATACAGGATATAACTGAAAAAGTAAATTAGACACAAGTTTTGCACCAAACTAAACAACTAAACTTTATAACTAGTTCATCAATCTAAAAAATCTTTAAAAGTATGAAACTTAAATTTATCCGTCTAGAAGTCTCAACTATGCGTTTATATACAAAAAAAAGCAAAAAAAAAACTTTACTTTTAAAAAAATTGATATACTTAGCTTAAAATATTCTTAAGCCGGAAACATGATCTCTTGAAATCTAATAAATTTTCATTTTTTTATGGATAGTAGACGTTTCTTTAATTCCTCAAAACTCATTACAAAATATATTATAACAATTCTCTAAGTTTGATTTGATTCCACTACCACAGCGGTCAGCCATATGCCAACTGCGCTACAATAGTCTTAACAGACGTAATAACACACACAGCACTTAGCAACAGTGATATATTTATAGCATTTAAAATATTAATTTAAGCAGGCTTGTTCTGGGCCTACACGCTGTCAACTTGTCAACTGCTATAGGAGGAGGTTCTCACGGTACACGCGTACTTCTTCGTTTCTTTATTGTTTTCTTACACTTACGAGTCCTTGCTTAGTTTTACACTTACTTGTTATAAAATGAAGAAAGTAAATAATAAAAATGTTTACAAATATTGAATTTGTACCTGTTAGTTCATATTTTTTCTAATTTTTTAATTAATAAAATTCAACGTTTATATAATTTAACACCGGCGGTGGGTTGCTTGTAACTTAGTTACAATTCTACAGTTGGATATATTATTTCAGGGTATGCAGATTCAATTCCCCTATCGTTCGTATATTAAAGCAGGCAAACTTCTTACTAGAAATTTGGATTGAATTATTCAATTGTATATAAATTAAATTTGAATTATATCCTATCGTGTCTAATCTACTACGTATGTATAAATAGTAGTAAAAACAGGCGTTTCCCATTTTTTTGGTAATTTTCCCCGATTGATATTTTTATATAATTTATTGATTTTTCCTGTCATTAAAAATCATCAAACAACCTAATCTATAATAAATTATATATTAGCACAATTAGAACGACGCAGTCCAAATTGTAATTACAATTTGATCATTAGCCTAATGATGGTACCGTAAACAGCAATACCGTGCTACCAAACCACTAACTTAATTAAAGCTCAGTATTCTACCTTATACAGCTTTGTAAGTGCAAATTTCAGCTCACCTCGTCTCCTCTAAGACCAGGATTTATGTGTAATACAACGTCCAGTTATTAAATTTGTATTTGTATCCAATAATGTCCAAATAGGTTTTATGTAAATCAATATATTAATAACGATGGTTGTTATTATTAAAAATCATCTTTCACGTTTAATAATAATTATATTATTTGTTTTAAAGTTTACCATTTCTTTTTGTCAGAAAAGGTTGAAAGGTTAATCTCATTGAAAGCTTAATCTGGATCAAACCAATAAATACATTTGTATAATAAAAACAAACGACCACCTCGTAGGACAATCGACAATACAGGCACAAATCTAATTAGTCGCGTTTTCTGCTGTACCTCAATAAAAACGTACCTGTATCCTGTATTATATATTTATTAATTAATTTTTTAAAAGATATAACTTATAAAATTTAAAAATATACATATATTTTAGTTTAAACTTATTTGTGTATATCGAATACATACATTATATTATTTTACATATTAAGCAAACCTTATCTATTATTGTTTATATGTTACTGTTATTATAATTTCTCGCATAATATTTAAATATTTTTATTTTCGCGATTTGACTGTACATCACGTTTCTAAATAAGTGAAAAATTATAAGGGATATCTCAAATTGTCGCAAATCGAGTGGCTTTTGAACTTATGGCCACCATTTTTAAGCTATGTTAATAAATTCTTTCTTCCTTCTAACATTCAATACTCTACTGAATGAAGAGTAGAAGAACATAAAGGAATCTAAACACTTTGCATCTTCCCAACTCACTCTATCATAAACCTCATCTTAGAAGATATATTTCACTTCACTCCATTTACATCTGCGTAAGTGCGTTGTACGTAATTACCCGCCTATTTACATAGGCACTTCGGTACTAAGATAAATGGGTGCAATATTTTCTACTTGTTATACGACCTCGACTTTGGGTACTCGAACGTACAATGTTGGAGCAAGGTTTATGATAAGTGTTAAGATTTTGTTAATAGAATTACTAAATTTATTAGATCGTTGTTTCTCTTTGAAATTGGTATACGGCTCTTGTATTAGATTAATAAATAAATCAGCTACACGCTTTATATCGCACACAGAATGGTAAGCAGAGGGAGCCTAATCTTAAGACACTCCATTCGCCGCTTTCCACTGAATTCGAATTGACATCGCGTGTTGAGTGGCGAAATTCAACGCCGCGGTTTACCTCGGCGCCAGAGTGAAGAAATTAAAATATAAATTAAACTAATCTTAGATTTCCCCTGCGCCACGAGTGGCCTCCTATATCCTGTATATTAGGTTAATGTACACGCCGCTTACAAAGTTGATAGGGCACGCGGTCCGATAATACGCTTAACTCGACAGGGGGAGATGTTGTGCATAAATCATTACTAAGTGAGATTGGGTCCGATGTGTGAACTCGTAAATCACCCGAGTAAATGAGAGCCAGTGACCCACTGCTGGTCTGCTGGTGGCCTCTACTACATTTATTGAATCAACTTAACGTTTTTAATGCTGTCAATTGTTTCATTAAACAATAATGGTTGAAAGACCTTTTGATGATGAGGAAGCTTTTGTTATTACAAATTGAAATTAGTTTTTTGTATACACTGTTATATATACAAAGATTAATAGAGGTAATGTAAGTGATTACCGTTTTATTATACAACAATAAGGAACGGGATTAAGATAACACATATATAATATTTATTACGAGAATGTTATTATATATAATTCTTATTAATAAATATGACAAATTTCCAAGCATCGAACCCACCTCTTGCGTTTACAAACTTTGAGCTTATGACTGGACTTTAGATATGGAAACAGCCTAAAAATAATCACCAACAGAAGCTCCTACCACAATTCAGTATAGGCAATTTCTGTCATCTATCCTCACAAAGTTGCCTTCAATTTACCCATCACAACGCTTAAGCCGACAATGAACCGGGCTTCGCACAAAGGTGACAGAGCCGTGACCCGCGCTAACGAGCCGCCACTGAGCACAATTTATTTGCATACAGATATCTGCCAGATAAGTTTATCTAACGTTTTCATTAATAGCTAAGATAGTAGCTGCTAACGTCTCAAAACTCGTTATTGTGAGAGTTATTGGACTTCTAACAACTTTATACATCAACCTTTTTGATAAGAAACACGCGTCGTGTTTGTTTTTATTTGTTTGGTTTCTTTTTTATTTTTTTTGATTTGATTGTATTTTTTATATATTCTATAATAAATTAAGTTAATAACGTTTAGGTGTTGAGTTCCACCACTCCACTAGCGATGCCTTAAGAATTCGGCGAAATTTTGGCAATTAATGTGCCTTGAAAGGATCGGAGTACCTTAGCACTAATTTTTAGTACTAGCACTGCTATGTATGGGATACGGCGTAAAGCTTGGAGATCTATATAACAAAAAATGCTTACTCAGATTAATATCTAAAATCTTATTATTGAAAAAAAAAATTAACACTTATATAAGTAGAATATACATCCAATATTAATTTACTTCACTTACGTGATTGTAAAAGTTTTTACCTACTGACCTGTTATTCGTATCTAGATCATATTTTCACGGTATAGTTCGTTGAACGTATTGTATGAATAATTAAATGAAAACAATTACAAAAGTGGAACATAGTGTAGGAAATGTATATTACTTATTTCTATTAGGATCGTTATTTTATGAAATTATTCAATTTTGAAGCAAAATAATATTTTATCAACGGTAGATGCTACTGCTGTCGTATTAAAAATTGTAACTAAAGAAACAACAACCAGCTTACCAACAAAGCCACGAAGACCTTCAGTCATGAAGAGTACGACTAAAAGGAGAAGAGAGAGAAAGAGACAATGCTATAAAATACTGAACCAATTTACAGGAGGTATTCAAGCTCATCCTTTCATTCACTTTTCCTCCCCCCCACGCTATTTCTCTCAGTTATGCTCAATCATACCTATATAATCAAATCAGTGTAGAATTCCTAGGCTATTGAGTCACAGTACACAATGACGTAAACAAGGGCTAATTTTTGTGGCGACCCCGATAAATTCAATCACAACAAGCAATCTCGTCCGAGCGCACTACATGCACTCAGACCGCTGGACAAGAAGCCCACAAGAGGCCCTCGTCTTCAATGCATTTGCCCGAAAACCAGCCACTTGAATTTATTCAAATTTTATTTCGTCTTACACTTTGAAAAGTTGTCAAGTCAATACAAATTTAAAATTGTTTAAAAAATTTTTTCGACACATTTAAATAGTGTTTATTATTTATAATATTTATGATTTTTTATTTATATTTTTTATTTTATTTGTTTTTAAATTAAATGTCTATTTAGTATAGACATTTTATTTAAAAACAAGCGAATATAACTATGACTAAAATTAATTTTAAAACATTCTAATTTCATCAAGAAATGGCAAAATAAAAACTTTGGCGTATTACAAAATAAAAGATCATAAAGTCGACAACCGAGGTACTGCACAAATCGCAACCACTAGACACACACTGGTCTGTATATGGGGTTAATCAGCGAGCCGGTCCAATTCAATCAGGGGCAGGAGCGACACGCCAAGCAATTTCGTCCGTGCAAGCGGTTCGGACGAGTGTGCATTCAGTCCAACGCTTGACGAGAAGCCACGAGGGCCGCTCACCTTTAGTGCTTTTTAGCCACAATACCAATAAGCGCTGTACTCGAATATTTTTAGTTGCGAATTTATTTTTAGAAGCTTAGTACTAGATTAATTGATATTCTTGCTATTATTTATTGAATAGTACGTCGTTTGTGATGATTTTAAGTGAAATAAAATCAATTTAAATTCGTTTAAACTTGTTAAAAAGCGATAACTTAATGTATACCAAACTAAATGTGTAATTTATATAATGTTAATAATATATTTTAATCGATTTACGAAGATTTCAACATTTTGACGACGACTTTGTAAATATTTACAATACATAATGGAATTTAAAATTGAATTCCCACTAACGTCTATTTATACAAAAACCAGGTAAACTTATGAAAACAAAGCAAATTGTAAAGAACAACACAAATCTGTGTAGCTCATTTTGTTTTTGTTCAGCCTTTGTTTAACCGTAGGGCTGCCGCCGAAATAATATAATATTGTGGATTCAAGCGCCAGCCACCGGCAACCGCTTACCCGAACTCCGGGAAACGGTTAAATGAAACAGACATACCACTTAACCTTCGTCGCTTATTTAAAGGAAAGGTGAACTGTTGAACTCGATTTGCGAAGCCATTGGGCGTAAAAGTGGCACTTAAAGTGGCACGAAAGAAATCACAAGTGAGTTTTGACCATTTAAACTATATATAAGTATTATTTACTAGCGACCAGCTCGCAGCTTCGCCGGCTTGTACTACGCAATTATTTATTTATGACTAAACTTTTAGCAAATTCAATAAAACACTTATTTCGTAGCAATATTGTCTTATTGAAATATGCCAAAATACATTAGTGGAAACTGCATTTAAATAGGTCACACCGTGTCTGAGATTAACGTGCACAAATGCACAGACAAAAGGCAAACATATCATAAATCTTCAATATACGGAAAGCGATTGGTTACAATTTTTTGTATAGATATATAGATTTTATAATTCCAGCATATTTCTTTTTTAGACATCTCGCGCTTACGGTAGTGTAGGCAAAACTCTCATTTTCTATCCATTTTGGGACATAGTGTGTTGGGTTGCTGATCGACTGCAACTTACTAGGCCAGGGCAACTACTTTTTTTGTTATTAAATATTTCAGCTGAAATTGAACTCACTTCTCAATTCATTTAAGAAATTGAATTTCTAGTAATATTTTTGTTATTATTTTTATTATACTCTGAACATTTATAACAATAACGAACGCTACATAAAGTGCCGTCAAGCTGTCTGACTGCCGCGACGCAAATTGAGCCAATTGATTTCTAAAAAATGTCCAGTCGAAAGTTTTATTACAACGCCAATACAAGGTGCTTACTAGGAATAAATAATTGAATGTACTTGTTCAATAAATAAAGGTAATCCTTAAGAGATATAATTATTGAAATATTTTCAAAAAGTACAATTTTGCCAATTTATTATATGATTTTCCTTAAATTACTTAGAAGTATGTACAAGTTGTTTCCAATTTATTATGGAATAGAGAAAAAAATAAAGGAAGACAGTTTAGTTGTAAATCATTCTCTCCAGTTTCACTCAGTTATTTGACCAAGATAGGATAATTAATTGATTATTAATTCCGTACGTATTTAGGTCGTGACATTGGGGCACACGTGTACGCGTAAACGCGTTGTTGTTGTGGGTTCGATTCCCATTCAGAGAAATGGTAACGAGGCAAAGCGCGGAGTTCACTTTCCACACGCAATGCCACAAGAATTCTGCGGAAAGTGGAGAACGACTACTAATTTTGAATCAAAAAGATTCCAAGATATAAAAAAAAAATCATGAAAAATATTAGAGTATTTAGAAGCAAATAAGAGTAGATCATAAAGCACCACAGTCTTAGTAAGTAGCTTTGACGCAGCTCCCCGAGGAAAGCAATGAACATTAAACCGAACGAAACTTCGAAGGAACTTAAATTTTAAACAACTCTGTGATGAAGATTCTTGCAAAATTGTCCGTAAAATGGTTCAGACGGGGGACCATGTACCTCTTATGAACTTAATTAATGTATCTCCGCTTCAAATGTTAAATCTGGTTTAAATAAAATATAGTAGATATCATTTTAATAACTCAGTTGTTTCATATATCATTATAATTTGAATAAAATGTAGATAGCTAAAAATGTTGTATTTATCTTAGATGTAATAAACTTCCCAAGCCAAGTGTACTCCTTTATATTACCCATATAAAAAAATATATAAACAAGAGTCTCACAGTATTGTCATAACAATCTGAATTGCTGTATCTGTTAGCATCAAAATTTTAAAATCTAGTAGAACAATAAAAGTAAGTAAGTAATAAAAATATTCGCCTCACACTGTGCGACCAGACCAGTCGACCACCTACGATGTGGTTTTATTATCGTCGTAGTAGAGCGTTTGACAGTAAGATTCTATGAAAAATACTACTCTCGTGCACATATTATGCAATGAATGGAGCATGAATATAAATTTGCATTTTATTTGAAGCGAGCACAGGAATATAATCAGTTATCTATGATAAAATTGAGTCTGATTTATCTACGTATGCACATACACGTATGTATAGTATAGTATAAGGATTTCAGTTTCAGCTTACCCTGTATGCATGCGCCCGCATGTCTTCGGTCTCCAAATCCACTTAAAGATATCGATTACAATAATATCTTGGAGACATTTTTCTATGTATTATAAGCACTATAATGCATCTATAAGATATGTTATATTTATTTAGTTTTGTTATCCTCATATATTTTGTTTTTTTATATTTTGTCACTGAATGAGTAGACTAATATATAACTAACCAAACCAAAATGAGTAGACTATAATATAACGTCGTTATGAGAATTTGCCAGCAAAATTTTTATGAGCGCGGCTGTAACGACTAAGATGAGATCTGACAATAGAGAATCTACTCATAAAATGTAGATAAAAAGATAGATATTTTAATTGTGGTCCTCACTTCAAATCCCGAATGATTTTACTTCATTAGGGCTTGTTTTTACTCGGTTATTAGCCTATGGTGAGAGAACAACTTTATTAAGTAACATTTAAACACATTGTCCAAGAATCATATTTAAAAGATTGTATAGACATGAATTCTTGAGATGGAATGATATCAAAGTAAAACTCGTATTCAGTTTCCATACCTTTCCTAGCTATTGCAATGCCTAGCCCCTAGGGTAGAATTTTCATATAATACAAATACCTATCACCTAGAAATGTTCTTTTTAAAACATTTTGATGTTAACAATTTACATGAGCATTCGTTGTAGTTTCAAAATGAAAGTTCATTTGATTTTTTTAAAGAAATCAGCCTAGTAATTTAGTAGCGTGCAGCGTGTTTAAAAATTTAATTTAAACATGACGTGACGGGTGTTTGTTGAACAAACCAATTTACTATGTATATTAATTTTGTGTATATAAAACTTTCAGTTTTAATTAAATTTAACCTGGAAAGCTTGTATTTTTATTTATGGTGGCGTGGTATTAAACTTTATTGAAATTGCATTTTTATGCTATTGGTATAGTTATATTTTATTATATCCTTTTTTAATCAAAATATGAATAAATTTGCTATTATGTATCAAATTAAATGAGTTCGTTTCCTTCTCGGGGGAATAAAGTATGTATTATAATATTTTCGTTTTCTTACTCTAGTAACAAAGCAAAACGCAACGTGGAATTTCGTTAATTGCATTGAAACCCTAATTAACATATTTATGATAATTATATTCAATGTAACGGACCCCGCGCTACTTCGGCCTCTTTAACTAAACGAATATTTATTTAAGTGTATATAACAAAAAACATTAATTATTTTAGTACTGTTATGCACTAAGTAAATCGTAATTTAAATCTTTAAGGGTAGTTTTAAAAATGTCATATTAGAAAAATATAGTTATTTCATACTCGTATCTCTCTAGGGCGGTAGATATGCGTGCACAACAAACGGTTTTAGCTGCAGCAATCCTAATCCCAAGAGAATTCCGGGATAACAATTAGTTTTTATGATGCTGTTGTCTTTCAGTGTTACTTTAAAAACATGGGTTCGGTTGTTTCGGAGATCAGCCTGGACAAACAAAAAGACAGGCAATACTTTTAAAATTGTTTGTATGCGTTTTAGTATCATGTAATTTTGAAATAGAGCGCTAGTTGTTAATAATATTCCTCACATCATGAAAGAACAAAATACTGAATTCCTCAACAATTCATTAAAATAATAATCATCAATAAAGCGAGACGCCAAAACACCGATTGGCCCTATAAAGGGCCCAGGTTCGGCCACACATGGAGTACTGTTCTCATCTCTGGGCTGGTGCACCCCAGTATCAGCTTGACCCATATGATCGCATACAACGTAGAGCTGTTCAAATCATTAAGGACCCAGTAAGCTGTGAAAGGCTTGACACTTTAGCTCTGCGTAGAGACGTCTCCTCGCTGTGCGTTCTCTATCGCATTTATCATGGTGAATGTTTTGAGGAACTGTTTGACCTGTTACCTGCCGCCGAATTTTCTAACCGCACAGCACGTCACAAGCTTAAATATCATCCACACCATCTGGATACGTGGCACTCCACTACTGAGCGGTTTCGTAGAAATTTCCTTCCACGCGCCACCGAACTGTGGAACGGTCTATCCGCGGCAGTGTTTCCAGGTCGGTGCGATATGGGTACCTTCAAAAAGCGCGTCTATCTCCACCTCAAAGGCCGACAACGCACCTGTAGCTCCTCTGGTGTTGCACGGGGTCGTAGGCGGCGGTGATCACAGTCAGGTGACCCGAACGCTCGTTTGCCTTGTCCTTTTACCATAAAAAAAAAGTATTAAACACGTTGAAAATGCTTGGAGCGCCACCATACAAAACTACCAACATTTCCATCGACGCTCTAAAGGTTATGCAAATAACGACACTCCAGGACTCTCTAAACAATCTAATTCTCACTTACAGATAGCACGATTTTAGAGTATGTAATTTATTCTGGTATAACGGCCCGGTCCGGAGCAGCTTTACGGGATGGTTTGAAGCTAACTAATTTGGTTAATGATCAAAATTTGTGCCAGAAACGTTGCTAGCACTAATATATGGAACTGACTCGTCGGATTTCAGTCGGGAATGGGTTTAAACGTTTTGCACGTTAGGCTCATTTATCTTGTCCATTTTATCTTTAGAAAAGGCGGTGTGGCTCATGGTGTAATAGGTGTCTGATATCTTTTAAATATTATGTGGGATGTGACATTTTTATGTATATTAATCTTCTACTTTGTTAAATTTAATTTATTTTGGGTGTCGTAATGCAATTTAACGACGAGTGAACGAGTGACGTCCTGGCTTAACATGGTGGTTGTGATTCTAGTTCGATTTCTATAATCATAAATATGAAGCCAGTCGCGAAGCAGGAACACAAGTGTGCAACTGTAAGCAGGCAAGCCAGGCTGTGAGTTCGATTTCCACTCGAGGAATTGAATTATGTAAGATTTTTATTTCCTCGACTTGGTAACGAGAAGTGTCCTAATGGGAACTAAGTGTCTTAACACTAAGTTCCCTTTCCCAGGTTCCCTTTGCTTACACTGCTATGTGTAGAAAAGAGCGAAAGCAAGAAAATAAATAAAAATTGTAATAAGCGTAATATTTGACATTGCTGATAAGAGACCAATGTTTGACACTGTAAACAAAAAATATCAGTCGTATAGATAATGTATTTCGTAGCAAAGATTGTATAATATTACACTTTTTAGGTTCCAAGCAATAAAACTGGAAATTTTGTAACATTATGAACGACAATGACAATTTTATACGATCGTCGTCAATAATCGCCATATTTTTTATAGCTTTATCCATTATATAAAGCTTTACAAAAACATTATCAAATTCTAAAGCACCGCCATATTTAATCAGAAAATATATTTGTTTTCTATAAAAAAAAACTAAAAGTCAATAATATGTAAAAAAGTGTTTATATAGATAATTTGCTGTTATCTTACTATAGCAGAAATATTTTAATTTGAATTATACAATATATTTTTATATATTCAGGTCAATTCTCCGTAACAAATCAAGGTTTTTTCCCCAATCCAGATTCATTTCGTAACAATAGTCAGAAAAATGTAATCATTCGACCATTTTCCTTTTGTGGAAAGCTGATTTCGTCCAATGGCTTATACATTTAATATTTCAGGTAAGAACTTTATAATATCTCGTCTCCAGAACCCAGGGATTCGTGAATAGTGAATGGGTAAGCCTTAATTATAAAAGCACTCTCCATTAGCCACATCTTTAATCCTCAGCGTTAAAAGAAGCCGTGAGTGCGACACTGGATATTTGTTTCTCACGGTCGCGCCCGCCCACTCGACGGTCTCTGCAAACGTATACGTGTTGGACCTGCAACTTACTAATAATATCTAATATACATTCATAGAGGTAGGCGGCTATTGCGGTATAACTTTGTAAGAATTTTGTGTTTTTTTTTATATCTGCCCCGCGAACTATACGAATATTCATTTAGTGTTATTTAATGTTATTTAATTTTATTTATATATATATATATATATATATATATATTATTTTTTAGTATAGTTATCTATACTATTATTTTTTTATAATTTTATTTGATTTTTCTCGCAATCAATTGAATGGTATAACTATTTTATACTATACTATTAATTTTATTATAGCTATGCACTTTGTATGGACAGTGATTTGTGAATTATTTAACATATGAATGACATTGTGACTATTCTCATCTGTCTCAAATACATAATATTCTACTTGAAAGAATATTTTTTGTTTTAAAAAGTAAATAGAAATGCAAATTTTCCAAGCCATAAAGAATATCTCTCTAAACATACAATTTTTAGTATGAAAATTTTCATTTTTAAATGTTCATTTCAGAAATTATATTTACATTCCCCTAATGTTTGGTTCACGCTGGCCTAAATTTAAAACGATGATAATTATCTTGACCAAGTTAGAGCGAAATGAATGAAATTTTTGTGAAAAAACACTCATTCGCTCTGATTAAAATCCGGTTCAAAATGTACGTAATTATATGTATTAAATATCATATTTGTAAATATGATTCAGTTAAATTTCTAGGGACAGGAGGAATTTTTGACAACAATAAATATCTATGACATGCATATATATTTAACACATATATACATACATATATTACATATATTTATAACATATATTTAGCAACAAATATTTAAAAATAATTTAAAATTTGTTATTAAAATAATGTTAAACTAAACACTGCTTATTATTTACGAGTATACCTTAATCGATTTATATCGATACTTCGTATAAAGTGGACTATATTTATATAGTAAATACAAATTATTAAAAAAGGTTATTCTTGGTACAATTCATTCAATAAGAAAACACGGCTACGGCCGATTGATACATTCATTGTAAAAGGTCGATGTGAAGCAAACTCATTACTATGTTTATTTACTGGGACCGGCACTTGGCAAGTGATCACAATACTCGTAAGTGGCATTCCTTTTAGATATACGCTAAAACACTAATATTGTATCATTATGTAACTGTTAACGAGCTTTCTAAGTATTTATGATTGGTAAGTATTTGTTCTGGATGGATCTGGTTAAATAAGGTTTTTTTTTTATTGTTGTTCAATAAAAATATATATTGTTTTAGATCAGCTTAAAATAATATATTTTAATTATGTGCAAGAAAATAATTTCTTTCGTATAAACGAACCAAGATTTCAACCTGCGTCTTTTAAATTGTAACCAAAAATGGACCTCGCGTACAATATATAAATAATATTTTTAAAATATATAAATAAACAGCCTTCAACAAGTAGATAAAAAATTAAAACAGAATATTCTTCCTATGTTATATACAATAATAACAGGAGGGAAATAATAAATATTTAAGTTAAAAATAATAGGAAAACAATTTACATGCTGTGAATTACGCGAAAAAGATGAATTAATATTATGAATACCCTACTATAAACAAGTAAACCCCATGATATATGACCCGTGATAGCGAAGTTAAATCTGGATGCGACAAAAACAATGGGCTGACCCGAATTTAGTGCAATACAGTATAAAACTTTAAAATACCACTCGTATTTAAGCGCTTTTAGGTGTTTTTATTCACACGACTTTACGAAGTTACTTTTTGTTTTTCACTGTACTTTTTATAATACTGAACAACAAAAGTCGTTTCAATTCATGAACTTCCATTAATATGAAAAATATTAAATATGACTTTTAAATCTGCTACTTTTGTCCCATTACACTTTATTTTGTAGTGATGTACTGATCCTTGAATATATGAATTTGTAGCTTTTACCTATTTAATAGAGTTGATAGAGTTTAAATAGAGTTATTGGTATTAACATAATTGTGCGAATGCTTGCTTTCGACAATACAGAATATTTTGTTAGTAAAGTCGTACAGCTAATAACTAAAATAAAATAAATATTACACAATTGCCACCCGTTATGTTTGATTGTACCCCTATATCTTACACAAAATCCGTTAAAAAATTGGGTATTATCATGGATAACACTTTATCTTGGACATCACATGTTTCAAATATTAGCCGTAAGATATTTGCCACAATGGGTTCTCTAAGACGATGGAAAAATTTTCTACCGATTAAAACAAAAATAATATTAGCCACTTCCCTCCTTCTTCCCATTATCGACTATGCCGATTCTTGTTGCCTTGACTTAACACAATTACACCTAGATAAACTAGAGCGCTTACAAAATCTGTGTATCAGATATATTTTTAATTTGAAAAAGTTGGATCATATATCCTCATATCGCAATAAGCTTCAATGGTTAACAGTTCGGCATCGTCGTTATTTCCATGTTCTTGGCACTCTTTATTCTATACTTTTCGCTTCACATTCATTGGATCTGATACTTCGACTCATCTCAACCACCGCTCCAAAAGCGACAACAAGTTAAAGGTACCAATGTGCAATTTTAATGATTCCTTCACTTTTAAAAGCGTCATTTTGTGGAATGACTTAACATCCTGTATCCGACACTGTAAATCGTTTCACGTTTTTAAAAATCCTTGAAGCATTACTATTTGGCAAAACAAAATAACAGTTAGTACATTTTTTGTTTTTTTTAAGTATCTACATATGTAGATATATTGGTATATATATTTATTTTTCTGTATATTATGTATATATATATATATATATATATTATATGTATTTGTATTATATGTAAATTATATCACATTTGTAATGTTGTATGTTTATTTTCTGATTCGCTATTATTGTAATTATTAACAAACTTTTTATGCACCACACAGTTCTTATATTACTTTTTTTTTTCTCTTTTTTTGTGAATGTTGAGATCCTTAATAGTGATAAGGTCGCCCTAGCATGCTAGTTATATTACCATAGCTATCGATTTTCTTTTTTTATTGTACTTATAGTTTGTGTATGTAGTAAAGAGTTTTATCTATCTATCTTTCTATATTATAAACTCTCAATGCGAATGTTAATTAAATAATCAATCTTTTCATTTTATATAAATAAAAATCTGAGTTGTGTCCCTGAGTTGTGAAATCCCAAAATGTTTTGTTAAGTGAGAATTTCACAAATGCGTCACGCGTCTTACGTTAAATTAATCTTCGAATACATTTATTAATGCAATTGATTTTTAAAATAAATTACTAATTGAGTTTTTAATATTCAATATGCTAAATTAATGGTTTTATGTTTACAACTTTAATCACAATCGTTTTGAGCTAATTCTGGGTTTATGGTGTAAATAAGTGCCTTCCCACTCCCATTTGTGGCTCCGTATCTCTCACGTATGCTTCTGATATAGTGCGGTCGTGTAAGGACTGTTGTCCATAAATTTTAAATACTATAAAGTTTTTAACTAAACCAGCTATATGAATGGCAAAAACATGAATGATATTTCATATTTCATAACTATAAAATTTTATATTAGTAAAAAAATATATTTGAATCTATAATTGTATTCAACAACCGTAATCAGTAATCCATAAGAGTGTAATGCAAAATAATTATTTTCTATCTATATTTCTACTTATTTTGTATATAATTTGTATAAATTTTATATGCAATAAAGTAAATTGTATATTGTGTATATTGTATTCAGTCATTCGTAGTTTAGTCTAGTATGTAAGTACTTTCGAAGAAGTTATCAAGGAAAAAAATATTCAATGGAATGTATCCAAATATGTGAAAGTTTATACTCGCGTTTGATGTTAGACTATAATGTAAATTTATATTCATCTATAGGTACGTATTGTATGGACATTTAAAAATGATTCATCAGGTGAAGCAAGTTTTGTACTGTACTACAATTAACGAGAACAGCCTCCGCTCATCGATACGATTATGGCATAAAATTATTATGACGGTATCCATAGTCTTATGAGTCATAGTCTCGAAATATAGGTATACCTATATATACATATATAGTGAATTTATCAAAACAAAGTGTACGTGTGGAACAGAGTGTCTAACATATAAAATGCAATCAATTGACATAGTAATGCCAAAGGCCTACATAGGTAGTTTATGATTTACTCCTATTCTTCAAAGAATTAACATATATGTACATATATTACTAGATTTATAAAAAAACTATCACAAAGCCTATTATTAATTTAGATTACTAAACTAATATGACGCCTATAATGTTTAAAACACATACATATTATTATATTCACTAGAACAGCCAAGTTGTAACATGCGTGGGTAAACAAGTTTCGTTCTCGAGCGCACTAACAAATTACGTTTCACCTACTGAGCAGTCAGCCATATTCGAACCTTCGACTCTGTTTGCTATTTCCGCCGAACACTCGAAGCGAGGGCTGCACGGCAAAATGATTTACGAATTTCCAAGACAGACGGGATAATGAAGGCACCATTAAATCCTTTAATACTAAGAGTTAAAATACTCGTACAACTGTTTTTAATCTCTCGAGAAAAATATTTAAATATAGCATTATTGTCTCAGCAATGAAAAAATATAATTTACGATATTTATTATCCTTTTCATATTTTATAATAACTTTTTTATTATGAATAAGAAATGCAATTAAAGATAAGAATGACACTAAGAGAGAACACGCGATTTAATATCTAATAATAATTGATTTATTATTTATTAATAATAATTTAATAAATAACGTTATCAATTAGGTACCGTATTATTATTCCATAATAATTAAGTAACGTTATTATTTGACTTTACGTCAAACAGGAAATAAAACTACGACATGATGAGCCAAACATTTAAAATTGTATATGTAATATTTTTGTAAGTTATACTTGAAAACAGTAGTTTCAAATGGCGTGTTTAGAATTTGGAATTGAATCTCTTGGACTTATCAAATAAAAACATATGCTAGTAAAATGTAAAAGACAGACATTTAAAAAGAGAAACATAAAAATAACTAAGTGTCGCACTACACAACTGTCAGAGTACAAGCTTATGAAAATAAACTGAAAAGTGGAACAAATCTAATGCGAGCATATGTTTTTAAAATTAATACAACAGTATTCCTTTTATTCATTATGTGTTATTTATTACTAAAGTTCATTTATAAGAATCAAGTCGAGTCACGATTGTATTTCAATGTACTTACAGAAATAGTTAGCGTCTTTGTGACTAAGATGATACATACAGTGACAATTTCCAACATGGATTTATGGAGATGTACTTGAAATACTAAAGATAATAAATAGATTAGCTTAGTGAGAAGGTAATTTGTTTATAGTAGGGGCGGTGAAGAGGGGACTTTCTGGAGTCATTCGAGCGCATCAGATTAAGATACTGGGGATTCCTTGTACTTGGTTACGTACTTCCACCAAATATGAGGTTCATATATATAGCCGCGCGTCTAGGATAAAGGATCAGATTAGTAAAAAAATATTGATCATCGGACATTCTCGATCAGATTCAGATTAAGGTAGGGTAAGTTAGTTACATGCTAAATCGTGTATATTCCACTAATCTGACAATTTGAGAGTGATGCAAAGGAGGAGGGGGAGGGCTCCGAAGTTGTAAAAAAAACATTATCTGGACATTCTCGAGCGCGGTTATTTTTTTTTATTTTGGAGGGAATCATTCAAGGATTACGAAAAATATATAATCTGACAAATTCTACAAGCCGAAATAATAGAAATTAATCGATAAAGTTTAATGTACCTAAGAATTGTATATATTCCTCTCACCGTATTTCGATTCCTCTCTCACTCTTTCTTCATTTATTAATCCTTAACTCATCAATGAAGATGATAATTTAAAAAAATACTTGAAAGAAAAAAAAAATGTTGTAGTTTTTTTTTTATAAATACAAGTATTCTATTTCAAATTGAGGCCAGTCGTGGTGCAATGGTACAGAGTGTGACTGTAAACCTTACTAGTTGTGGGTTCAATCTCCATTCCAGAAGATGAAATATTTATTTAAATTTATATTTCCATTTCTTCGCTCTGGTGTCGAGGCAAAACAGCGACGTTAAGTGCTGCTACTCAACACTCAATGCCTTCAAAATTTGGCAGAAAGTGGGGATCAGAGTGTCTTAACCTTAGGTTCCCTCTGCCTACTCTGCTGTGTGCGGCATACAATGTAAAGCTGACTTGTTCATTGTATTGGTTCCAAAAAAATATTAATAATTGTCATATTAAGCAAGTCCCTTCAGATAATCGTCTAATTTGGAGATATCACGTCTAGGGCATGAAGATGAACCATATATATCTTAATCTGACGCGCTCGAGTATTTCAAAATGACGTTTTTTTTTTGCATCTTTAAACAACTATTACGAGCTTGCGTCACATCCAAATCGTCAGATTATTACATAAGAGCTTTGTTTTAGGTTCACGTAACACCCTCTTACAAAATCTGACGCGCTTGATAATATATATTTTTTGTCATTTTTAACTCTTACGTACGACCACCTCCACCATGGAAACTGTCAGATTAACATATTTTCATGTTTAAGAAGACGTAGGCAATTGATGATATCAATATCTGACGCGCTCGAGTATGTCCATGTATGGAATAGTTTTTTTTTACATTTTTGAAAATCTACAGCCCCTCAACCCACCGGTCAAACGAAATTTTTTATATGACATTTTTTTTCTTGTTATCATCCAAGCTTCGCAACCCAATAGGTGTCAATGACGCTCGAGTAACTCCCGAGTTTGCTGCTTCGCCTCCCTAACCATTAGTAAAACACATGTTTTTAGTTCGTACAAATTTTGTATTGCTATTTGAATAATGCTATTTTTTTACTTCATTAAAATAATATTTGTCGCAACTTTGAGTATTTATTATTTGTTTTTCGCTGTTTTGAACAATATTGTCGTAATAAAAAAAATTCATGAGAAGCCAGAGCAGTTGCTTATCCTGATATTGATATCAATAAACGATTACCCCTTATTGATATCAATAATCAAACATGGATAATAAACAAACATTAATTAAAAAAATGCGGAAGTATTTTGACATTTTTGCTTCTGCCTGACCTACTAGAGTAAAGAGTGAAGCGGGAAAGATATAAACCAAAATTTTTAATTATTACACTATTTGCCTTATATTTTAAACATCACCGTCACTTTAAAAATTATCCGATCAACATAGACTTCATAACAATCTAATAAACGAAAACATTTGAATATCGTTTCGATAAAAGCACTGTAAAGACACAAGTACTTTCTCTAGTTTGTGAGGAGAAAACTCTCATTCGCCTGATCGGTCAATAGGGTCAGTTAATGATTGCAATTGCAACGCTAGCAAAACTTCCCATAGTTATAAAAAAAACTCTTTATAAACAACAAGAATAAGACCGTGAGAAATCAGTGATATTGAAACTCACCGTAATCTAACCTTGAATTACGCCTGGTTATCAAATACAATGTAAATAAGAAACTTTAGTCGTTTTTATTTATACTGTGCAGAAACGTCTAGTGGTGAATATGTCGGTAAAACAAAAAATAAATGGTATTATATGTGGCGGTCTAAACTTTTCCATGCCACCACATTTAAATTTGGGTGCGTTTGTTTTACAAAAAATTTTGGCTCTCGACAGACAGAAAACCGCATTGGTAAGTGCTTAATTTATCTATTTTACAACTGAAATTTACTGTTATATCTTAAAAATTGTATTATTTAGTTAATTTACCATGGTATACTGATAGATTAGTGTATATTCATAAATTTGTGAAAATAATATCATAATACATACAATTTGATATTTTTTACTGTTTTTTATTTACATTAAGTTATTAGTTCTCAATATATTTATTTTTGTAAGCTAGTACCAATTGATTCTACAAGGGATAAATGTTTGTAAATAATAAAAACAAAAGTAGGTACGAAATATACAGTCATTTTACATTTTATATCACAAAAAAGTAAAAAATAAAAATTGTTATAAATGTGACATCAATGTTCTTACCTTAATATATACACATTTAAGATCTAATTTTAAAAAATAACAAAGATAAGATAAATGTATAAAACAAACTTAATATTCTTTTAGATTTTTAATGAATATCTCTACATCCTAAAATAGACTGTAAACGCGATGATTGTGGGCTCGACTCCTACTCGGGGGAATGAATTATTATTATTTTTTAATTTTCGTTTCTCCTCTTTAGTACCCAGGCAAAAGCACGCTGTTGAGTTCTGACATTCAACACGTAATTCCTTAAAAATTCGGCGGAAAGTGCGGAGCGCAGTGTCTTAGCACTAGGCTCTCTCTACTCACCTACCCTGCTATATGCGGGTTACAGCGTGAAGGTGAAAAAAAACATGTGCTAAGATATATTCTACCATAACTTCCAACGTGTTATTTAGATAAATGGAGAGACAGGGGAAAACATCTGTTATAAAGAAATGGCCCAAATGGTAGTAAACATTGCTACATCTCTTACAAACCTCGGAGTCGACAATGGTGATGTTGTGGCAATTTTTAGTGAAAATAGGATCGAATGTATATTGACATTACTAGCAGCGTTATGTTCAGGAGCCACAGTCACCCTTTTAAATAGTGCTTACACTAAGGGTTAGTCGTATTTATTTAGATTGTTTCTATATATACATTTTTCATTGAATTGGAAGAAGTAAAAGATTAAAAAAATATCACTTTTTCCACATTTAGTAAGGCAAATTGGTATTTAACTAGACAGACTAGACAGATAATATATTTTTTTAGATCACTCTGTATCCTGCACATAGCAGAGTAGACGGAGGGAACCTGGGAACGTTATGTTCAGGCACTCTGTTCCCAGTAAGAAATTTCCGTTCCCCACTTTCTGCCGAATCATGGACGCATTTCGTGTAGTGTAGATGTAGTCTTACATCAATTAAAGGAATTTTAAAATTGAAACAAATAAACATAAAACTAATTTATATATTCCTATTTTGTTCATTAAAATAACGAAAATAATATTTTTACAGAAAAAGATATTAATAAATCATTATTTGTGCTAACATTTAATACAAATAACTCTTTTAATAAAGCGTGCTTTCATGATTATAATTGAGTAGTAGATCAATCAGATCTATGCAAACATTAATTAGTAATTAATTGTTTATGTTTTTGAATTAATTTTATGATACTAAAATACACAAAAAAATTAAACATAATTATTTTTTTATTTACAGACGACCTCAAACACGCTATTAACATTTCAAAACCAACATATATGTTTTTATCGGGAGAAACATTCAAAAAGCATTTTGTCGGCCTAAAAATAAGTAGTCTAATTAAAAAATACATTTTATACGATGATCCAGCTAGAGAGAGTGACTGTTTAAATTTTAAAGAACTAACGGGAAAACGTGTTCATATAAATACTTACAAGCCTTATGATTTTAAAGGTGAGATGAAGAAGTTACTAAAACTTAAATATATTTTATTGCTATAAATGTATTTTTTAAGCATGCCTATGGAAGTAATCGTTGACATACGGTCATCTCTCGTTAAGTTAATAGTTAGATGAAGTGAAGTTACGTAAATAAATATATTGAAATATATGTCAATATTAAAGGGTCAACGTGTACAAGCTTTATTCTGTATTCTTCGGGGACTACAGGTCCGGCTAAAGGGGCTACGATAAGTCACCTCAACATTATAGTCTCGATTCAGAGAACACCGTATGTATTTACAAAACTTACATTTTTTTATAGTATAGACAAACAAAATATAAGATTAAATTGTACTAGTTGTACACTAAGCAATGTTGCTAGATAGGAAAATATCAAAGGTCTTAGCTTAAATTATTCTGCCTATAAAAGAAATATAAAACACATTAAATTACAAAAATTCTACAGCTATAGATAAATTAAATATTTTTATACATACATGATTTCTGTTCTGTTATTTCTACACTAAATGTCACCACATGCCATAAGCTTATATGTTTTTTTTAGGAAATGTATAAATATTTTAACTATTATTCCACCAGGTTTAAATTTTTATATATATATATATATATTTTTTTTTAAAAGTTACAAATGTCTTCTATGAAATGGGATAGAACGAGACTAATAACGTAGGGGGCTTCTCTTTTTTAACTTAACAAATTAAATTATACATATTTATCAGGGTAGCTAAAGGACATGTTCTTCTATTAACAATTGCTCCTTGGTCAAGCACGATGGGGTTAGTGTCCACTTTACATGAAATTTTTAATGGAAAAACCCTTGTGTTCTTACCAAAATATAATGAAAATTTGTACCTGACGACTATTGAAAAATATAAGGTGAAATTTAAATGCAGTATTTTTGCTAAGGTTAAGTTTATTTAAGTAAGCATATTGTAGTAATTATTTATTTCAGATAAATCTTCTAATAGTGGTGCCTCCTCTCATTGTTACATTGTATAAGTCAACTTTAGCTAAGGACTTTGATTTGAGTTCTGTAAAAATTATCTACTCAGGTGGTGCCCCAGTCGATCCTAGAAATATTCGTGCGTTAAAATCTAGGTACAAATTATGTAGTTATAATAAAAAAATGCTTTTCTTTCTTTTTCTTAAATCTATAAAATTAATTTAAATAAATAAAGACGACTCAATTCGAGTTAATTTCTTAAAATAAAAATTGAGCAAATTTATTTTTAAAAAGTGTAGTACAAAAATGTAAACTTTATCAGGTTTCCTCATATAGAACTTGTTTTACAAGGATATGGGATGACAGAGGCGGCTGGACCTATAACCGATGATCTAGAAGTTACGCCTAAGGAGGGAAGTGTTGGAAGAGTAATACAGGGATGTATCGTAAAGGTACGCCTAAGTTCCTTCTGCCTTCTGCCTACCTTGCTCTGTGAGGGCTACAGCGTGAAGTTAGTGTTCAGACATTTTCCGCTGGGTTCTGGAGGCATTGCATGTTGAGCATGCATTTAATATAATCATTTCATGGGAAAGGGTAAACTATTTATAATTTCTTTTGTTTTGTTGAATTATTGTGGGTAATGTAAACTGTGTTGTAGAAGAAGTTTTGACTATGGGTTTTTATTTTTTTATCCCTAAAGATTTTAAAAATTAAAATTATTTCAAAATAACAGTGAAAAGTTATTTATTTTTAATGTACAAATACAGAATAAGAATAATTTAATATAATACATATAATTAATAATTTTTAATTAATTTATTTAAGATTTTATATAATATTTGAGAGCATTATATATTCATCCTAAGTTTAGAATTTTAAAATACGCATTATTTCGACTGATATAGTAATGTATAATTTTTAATTTTATATTTTGTTATAGCTGACGTTTGACTTTGGAGTGTTAAAGTACTAAAGATATCAAAAATCGTTACAGGTAATTGACCCAGATACCAAAAAATTATTGAGTTACAATGAACCAGGCGAAGTTTATATTAAGGGGCCTGTTGTCTTTCAAGGCTATGTGGGAAGAGACAGTGACAGTGAATTTGACAGAGACGGATTTTACAGAACAGGAGATATTGCCTATTATGATGAGGATGGCTATTTTTATATTATTGATAGGATTAAGGAGCTTATCAAATACAATGCCTGGCAGGTAAATTTAACTATACATATCTTTTACTGATTATTGTATAGTAGAAGTGAAATGAATTAATTTATTTTGGCAGAAAATAGCGCTATGTTATGTTCGTAAAATTACAACTATATTATAATTTTTAAATATTTTTATAATATAGTACGTTTTTACAGGTCTCGCCTTCAGAACTCGAATCGCTAATACTTCAACACCCGGCAGTTAAAGATGTCGGTGTGACGGGTGCGCCGGATACTCTGGCAGGAGAACTGCCTACGGCGTTTCTGGTGAAGCAACCAAATGCTAATGTAACAGAACAAGAAATTATAGACTTCGTTTCTGATAAGGTAAGTGTTAGGTAACATAATTTATAATGGCTTTAGTTGCAATAAGTGAGATTTGCGCCAAACGCATTGTTTATCTTTGGTTATATATAAAATATGATGCGATATTTTATTACCAGGCTTCATACTGGAAAAGGCTGAGAGGTGGCGTAATATTCCTAAAAGATATACCTAAAACTCCCAGTGGAAAAATCTTAAGACGAAAACTAAAAGAGCTTCTGAGGCAAAATCCAAAACAAAAATCAAAGCTGTCTGCAAAATTGTAATTTGTAATATATTTTGGAATATTTAAATTATATTATTTATCAATTTCCCTATTTTAAATAATAAGTTGAGAGATAATTAAAAGATCAATTTGAAATATTACTACTTCGTTTTTTCTTCCCATTTGTTTACCATTTTATCATTAAAATTAACAATTGACAAATCTAAAATTCAACTAAGAAAGTAATTTTTGCTCAATAAATGTTTTTCTAAGAAATTGTATATAAAAATATGACACGAACACTTTTATAATTACTAGGTACTAAGAAAAGACAAAAAAATAAGTGACATGGCTTATACCTATCTACACTATATGCGTATAGTCGGTAATAAAATGTTCAAACCTGACCGGGGTGCTGTCTGCGTATAATTGATGGCTGTGGAAAACTGTCCATGCCACTTTCCTTTTTATTTGCAAGCGGTTGCAGCTTATATTTGCGTACGCCTTCACCGCTAGAGTACTATAACTACCGTTTTACTTAGGACCTAATGCGTATGCGACAACACGTAATGACTGGTTAAAGAAAATAATTTGATTTTATCGCATACTTAAGGTTTTGTCCTATTAAATATTAACCTACTTCGTCAGTGTGGCGCTACAAGTCAAATTACAAGTACTTAGCTAATCTATGCATGAAACGTTGGAACTTGCTCGACGCACCAATTCTGCGACGGCTTAGCTTCAACTTTAATGGATACATGTTTTAATATTTCTCTCTAACTTTTAGATTGTAAAGACTCATGAAACTATTTCGGAATTACTCGAAAAAATGTAAATTGATATTAAAAGGTTACCATGAAAGTATGGAGGCAGTAAATACTAACTAATAAAAACATGTCTAGACATCTTTACTTGAATACATAAAAACTATACGAGCTCTAATTACATCATTATTTATTAAATTAAAACTAATTAAATTTCTTATTTTCTTCGTTTGCAACGTACATTAAGTTGACAATAACGATCGAATTAGTTTTATATCCATAATAAAAATAACTAAAACTATTTATTGTTTGTATTCTTTAGCTTATAATGTAGATTTTGAATAATAAAAGATAAAATTATTCTAGAATTATATTATATCTAAGAAAATCTGTAAAACTTTATCTAAATTTAAGATTAACCATGACTCACCGGAGCGCCATAAATCAGTCAAAGGTAATTTTTAAGGTAAAAGTAGAAACAGATGACATGGCTGTACTGTACCTACATTGTTAATAAAAATATACTACTCTATTAACATTATTAATATTAACGCTTATGTTTAAATATGCAAAAAACTAAATCAATTTGACGCTTTTGATAAGAAAATAAAGTACACACAGATTCATACGCATTAAGGATCCTCATCGGACGACTTCCAATGAATCCTAATAAAAAAAAGGAAAATCGTAGAAGTATGAATATTGTTAATATGTTGACCATATATTAACAATTCAATATATGCAAAGATCATCTTTAACACCTATTAAGTGGATACGGTGAAAGTAGCGACAAGAATTCTGTTACAAGCTAATCAGCTTTAATTAACATTTACCAAAGAGCGCGCGAGTGTGAACATTTCAGAGCGGCGCCGGCGCTGATCGATGGATTACACACGAGGCGTTCAGATTTTACATGTTAGATAAACTTTATATTGAAATCGAGATTTATCATTAGCCAAACGACTCCAGGACTGACTTGAACAAAGAAATACATTGGCGTGACTTTTAACATTGACTTGAGTTTTATCGGCCAGCATAAATTATGTTGGGTGATTGAATCGATGCTTTATGGTGTTATCAGATATTTATGTTGACCTTTATAGTTTGATTGTTTGTATTTTTAAAATTAACATACGTGCCTTTATACGGCGTAGGATATATTTAAGTACACGCGATATATAGGTTCAGACTCAAATCTTATCTGATTATCTTAAAACGAAAGCGATATGGACAAGATGGAAATATTTTTTTTGTATTGCAATACACATTAAAGAAATAAAAGTACAATACAACAAACAGTACTGTAACGTAAAATATTATAAGATTTTTTTTTCAAATTTACTTATTCATCACTATTGGTGTTAATTATGGGAATATAATTAGCACAAATTAATATTTTTTATATTTCTCACCTGATAATAATTATATTACAATAAACTTATGTATATTTACCATCATAAAAAACGATTTCGTTATATAATTATGATAATCTTTGTATACGCATTTGTGGATCTCGCAATAAAACAAAAACAATTATAGACTATTGACGGATAATAATGGTACTGTTAGTAGTTGGCGTAGTAAATTGCATGGATGGTGGAGCCAGAGCTGATGTACGCCCACACCAGCACTCTACGTATGGACTTTATAATGATACTGTACCACTGGCCAAGGACTATGTCGTGTCTCGTTTAATATTACGTCAATAAATAGGTATATACAATATTTATATTAAACATGAATTAACTTTTGACTCATGAAATTTCAAGGTTATTTTTTCAATATACAATACTCAATTTAGATTAAACAATAAGAACTAAAGGACCTTAAGACTAAAAACTTAAATTATAATAATGCTATACATATAAAATTTATTTACAATTTTAATACATTCAATACTTTCGATAATTAACATCGCATAAGCTAATACGGATGAGTTTACAATTGACAGCTTGTAACACCGTTACTACTAAGAAAGTTACTTGGAATGGGTCGAGAGAACGCCACAGTAAACAGACGCACGCACGTTTTATAACGTGTGTACACAAACAATCATAAGTCGTATAAAATGAAACATAATAGGATAGTAAACATTTACCTTTTAACGCGGCGTTCACTCTATCCAAATCGTAGAGTGACAGTGGAAGAGGCTCGTACAACAAACGCAGGCGAGGCATTCTCCAACTATATTTCTCATAAAGTCCGTCGCTCAGAAATATTCCCGAGGAATGTCTATACAACTTATAGGCGCACTCATTCGTTCGTAGCCAGTCGACAAACACAATTGCCCCATTCAACGTACGCTGGTCGCCTAAAAACCCATGGCTTCTGAGCTCGGGTACGTCCCCCTTCATTACCAGCCGTATGTATAGTTTATAGGTCATAAAAATTTTCCTTCTAAGTTTGCTACCTCGTTTTATCTTTCTGACGCTCAGGACTCGAGCCGTGAAAATATACTTAGATTCTGAGACAGCCGACGACAGAATCTCGTAATCGTTAGTTATCGTGTCGTTTAAAACGCATTTAGGTCCATTTATGTTTTTCTTTTTATGTGATGTATCCCGTTTCTCGGCCGTACCTCTTATATGGAAATGGGCGTGAATTGTTGTATAGGAGTAAAGCAATAACACTAAAAATTGAAGCTTCATATTTTTGTTTAAGCTGTTCTGTTCTTTCTGTTGTTAAATAAAAGAAAGCATTCTTAGTATATTTTTTTATATGGGAAAACTTTTGATTGAAGCGGCTCGTAAAAGTCGGAGAACACGGTGTTGCGCAAGAGTCCGAGTTGGCGCCACCGAGACGCGTGCGCGAGCTGAGACCCGCGCGTATACTGGAGGCTTCGCAATTCTATGCAACCTTCATCAACATAAACAAACGTCGAATTAAACATTAATCCACCAATGAGCCATGAAATCGTCTTATTGGTGGAAAAATATGGAAACTACGCCCAGATATCTATATAAGATTTATACTAAAATTTATAGTAAAAACTGTTAGTATTTGTAATAAAAGAATATAATCTATAATGTAACTTATAAGTTTTAGCAGAAAACTGGATGGGTCAACAGAGGCGCAATGGCCGCAGGGTTAGCACAATATGAGCCGAGTTAACAGTTATTGCCGAACGAGTCGCCGCCTTACTACGCCCTGAATATTCATGTACGAGAGCGCAGCGGCGCGGTGGATCGCCCGGGATAACTACTTTTGTCGCAATATATACTATTCATGCGGTTTGTTCGCAAAATGGAAGCTTACGAACGATTTAAACGAAATGACTTAGTTAACTTTTCTATATGGAATTATAAGTATTACAGCAATTTTACTAAGCAAAAATATAAAATCCGTTTCGCCATCCATTTTCCAATCCGTCATTTTACACTGACGACTACTGAGAGCTGCGTTTTTATTTAAAAAAAATCCTGTATGATAATAGACAATATTTATAAGTTTATAGTGTAGGGATAACATGCGGATTAAGATAAATATCTATGAGATATAAAGCTGAAAATAGTAAAAAGATCGCCGCGGTTGCGCTAATAGCACTTAGATGGCTGCAGCGGTTACACGAGGAATTTGGAAAGCGGTACGAGCGTGGGCGGGCGAGTCGAGGCGGTCGCCTTCTTGACGAATCTTTAACGTCGCACTATATTATTTGGTAACATTTCAACATATTTCACTTTATGTCAATATTTTTCATACTATTGGTGAATGAAAATAAAATCATAAAATTTAAAATATATCCATGCTTTGTTGTTTTTTCAAAATGTATCTTTTTCCAAACATCGCAATGAAATTTGTCTCTTTGTAATTTATTCGCAATGATAAATATGATAGTTAAATTTTATTATTTATAAAATTTGAACATTATGCATAGTCGTTAAGTTATCATTAAAACATAACATCGTGTGGGGTGGAGGCGCATCGTGACGAATGGACCTGCCCATTACTTTCTCCACAGCGCAACGCCTGCTGTGATCGAGAAGATAGGGAGCTGCTATGTTATCAATGTATCCACGTCGCGCGCTTAAAATACTTATTGCAACACTTACTCAGATAGCAGAGAAAAGCTAGTATTGTTTGCGTGCGTTTGTTGATTCTAATGAGGTAGATTAATCGTACCGCCCATCTACATCCTTCGCTTTTATCTGAAAGTCCCACGGAGTTTTGTTATCTTTAAAATAAAGGTGCCTAAGCTGTATTTCAGTAACCTATCAATTAAAATTCCTCGAAAATTGAACTCTATCGTTTCTTATATCTATTATTGATGTGAGAGCATGACAATAGAATTTTAAATATATTTAGATTTAAAGTACTTTTAAGATATAAATATGATTTTAAAAAAATATCCACACTAGAATCCACACTTTGGAGCTATGCGATACACCTTACAACGAACAAGTAAAAAACAAAAAATCTTATTATTTCGAACTACTCGCTCATACATTATTATTGAAACTTTTAAAGGTGTATATATATTTACAAAGCTTTGACTCGCTAACATTTACTCGTATTTACTCCAGCACTACACTAACGTTTATTGTTACTTAATAAACGAGGACGTACTTCTAATATTATATAGCCCGTTATAACTTTTAATGTGTTTTCATCACATACTTAATATTTTACCATTTTGTTCTATTTGTAGCACAGTCGATAATAAAAAAACATGGATAAAATAAAAGTGAAGTATATTTTTTATATGGTACGCAATGCTATAATTGATAATTTCATTTATTTGTATTAGTATATTTTTCTCATAGTTTCATTTTATATTCTACTGAAAATGAGGCATAACTGATGTTATACAATTCAAATTGTTTCGTAATGTTTATAATTTTCACTTAGGAATTTCTCTAGTCTAGATAAAATACGCCTTTGAGTCTTACCGCCTAATCTACCTTCTCAAAATGGACCGACATTAAATTTACGCCATTAATTTATTTATAATTTAAAATTTATCAGATTTTTAGTTTTTTTATTTATATTTAAAAAAAACATTTCGAATTAATTGCACAATGTCCGTTATCAATCATTCAAAAATGTGGGATTGGAATCGAATATACCTGTATTGCGGTTTTTTTAACATTTTCATATATTTATTGTGAAATAATCAAATAGGAAAATATTATGTACTTGTTAAGTAAATTGCTAATATATTTCTAAATAATAAATGTTTAAACTATTTTTCCGTACGCAAAAAGATTGTAAATCCTATTAAATATGCTACAAGTCTTGTTTTTGATAATTTAAATAGCTCATTTAGGTAATGATCATATTTTTTTTGCTTTAAAATAATTAGCTACAATATTATAAACTATATATTGTTAGTACGGTATAAGCTTGTACTGATTGTAAAATTTCTCGCTCTGGTAACATGGCAAAGCGCGGTATTGAGTTCCGCAACTCAACACGTGGTGAACGGAGTGTCTTAACACTATCTTTATTCTGTCAACCCTGCATGTAGGATACAGCGTGAAGCTAAAAAAATATATTGTTAGTTTATGTTATAATACAACTGCGTATAACGCTGAGTAGAATAACACTAGCCCGAGCTAAAGGTATAAGAAGTAGTTTATTCTGCCTAAAGGAGACACGATACTCATCTCATTGCATTATGCGAGACTTAAATTGGATCTTCTTGGAATTTTTAGCTTGAAATGGTTCTCGCAATAAAATTTATTGCAAAGTATTTGACCCCGGGACAAAATCTATTCGTGAATCGCTCGAGATTCAATTAAAGCTGGCTTAGTAACATTTTTAAGTGGATACTTAAAAGAGTATAAAGTTTAAGGTGGGAAAGGTCAATAAACATTCAATATTTAAATAATTAAATATAACTTTATGGCATATGTGTTTAAGCGTGGTAGATGACAAGAAAAAACTGAATTAAATGACAAGATGCTCTAATTTTCCACGCATTATAAATCTTTGTAATTTTCTTCGCATTATAGAGACATTTAAATAATAAAAATGTACACACCTATATTTGCAACAGTTTATTTGAATTTCTATTGCTATTTTTTATAAATAAATTTTAAATTAAAGTAAATGATTCATTATTTAATATTAAATGTATAACAACACACATCAGTTTACACCGATGAAATGTCTGATAAAACCTCATTTGTAAATGTAACCAGTAGCTTATAAAGCGATTTGAACTTTATACAATTTGAAATAAAAGTTGGGTGTTAAACCAGCACGGTCAGCGTACACGTTTATGCGGTGTCGGCTAATGCACAAACGCATCGAGCGCATTCACTCCATTAACTTAACGAACAGTTGTCGAGATGTCGATCAAATCCACATCTCTATGCCTTCACAAAGTGCATTATGGATACAACACCCACGCATCATTATAATTCCCACCAGGCACCAGCTATTCAGTATTTAATTTCGCCCTTGTTTAATCTTGCTCAAAGCTTTTTATAATCGCCTTTGTAAAATTATTCACGGCAACTGGCATTTCATTGTAATATAATATTACACGAATTTCTCCGCCAGAGGTTTTAATCGTGATTGAAATATTTCCAACAAATAACACGTATTTATTCATAAACGATACATTTAGAACAGATTTCCATTAATAATTAATAAGATATGGTAATATTTCAATAAATATTTCTATATTAAACAGGAAAGAGATAAAAACGTATAATTTAAGTTAAAATAATGAGACCCTTGTACGATATGTTCAATATCGTTTTGTATAATATAAAATGTTAAATAAATAAACACCCACCTTTGACAGCAGCGTTGATTCTATCTAAGTGATATAGAGTCAGAGGAACAGGATCGGTGAGGAGACGAAGATGTTGGGTGGGCCCTCTTTTCTTATCGACGAGCAATCCATCGCTCAGGAAGATAGCAGAAAGTCGCGGTCGCGGGGACGGAGCGCAGGACTCGCGCGCGTGCGGTCTCTCCACTGTAACAGTCGAACCACTCAAGGTGTCCACATTGAGCCCTTCTGGTTTAACCAGCATTTTTAAATCACTCTCATCACCCTTCAATACTCGTCGCATATAAACCCTATACAAATTCGACCTTTTTACCCAAATCTCATGGATTGATCTAAACTTTTTAACCGTCAAAACTTTACCCGTAAAAATAAACTTCGACTTCCCTATCGCCTCCATCAAAGCCCATTCGTCCTCAATAAGGCTTTCATTGAAATTGCACGGGGGTAGAATAGCTCTGTGCCTTCTATGTACGCTGTTTCGTTTTCTTACTTTTCCACGGATTCGAATCTCGCTCCCAACGACGATTGCTAATGTGATAATATAAAAAATAACTAGTGATAGTTTCATCGTGATAATTGCTTAAACCACTATTACATTCAATATTAAGAATACATCTGTCACATTATTTAAATCATTCGTGTTCCCAGAAGGTTATAAAATGCCGGTAACTCGTCAAAGGGAAAGATGACATGTCACTAAAAAAAGTCATTACATTTAATATGCAATCAGATGAGCAGATATTAAGTTATCTTGGCTTGGAATTATTATATGTCATAAACGAATCAACATTCCCACGATAGATCGTTTGAATCGAGTTTGTAAACAAACGTGCGAGAGTGGCGCCACAAACGCGTGCGCCCGCGCTGCTTGCCGAGGCTGACTGAAGAAAGGCTGTCGCATAGAGCCGTGGAGCTCATGGATGTAGGATGTTAGATCTAATCTTTAACTATTAATTTGTATTATTGAAAACTATGTAATACTTATGATATTGAAACACGCATCACGGTATTATGTGTAGTATTAACAAATTAACATATTATATCCATCTCCTTTCTCATATTAAAACATATAGATATGTTATTATATATTTTAGGAAATTTAATATAAAAAATCAAACCACGTCTTCTGGCACTTCCAAATTTCCTTATACACAAACTCTTTTATTTATATATTTCGTAACATTAACCAACAAAAAACGTCCAAGGAGAGATGCTATGCATAATGCAAGAAGTCCCCTTAAACTTTACCAGACTAGTTGAGATGCAACAGTTGCTTGCCACAAGCTTTTTAAAAGTTTACCTTAACCCAGGGGTCGCATCCTACGATATTTTTAGTCAAAACACTCATTTTACTTGCTATCCCAACAAGACTTATTTGATAAATGTTCATAAATACTTTTGAAGATTTCGATTATATTGGTTAAGTGCATAGCTGCAAGGCTGTGTGATCATAATTTAATATCATACATATTATAAGTAAATAAAATGTGATACTTACAGAGAAATAAAAATTCTAACTAACATAATCTAAAGAAAATTTTATTTAAATCATTAAAGAAGAAATACTGTAAAGAAAAGGCCACTTAAGATATAAAGAATAATAAATATATTTTTAAACATAAAATAAAGTTCACATAATGTTGCAGTACTAGTGTTAATTAAAGCTGAAAAACATTAGCGAATAAACGCGTTCGCTACACATATTCATAAAGAGAATTATGCATAATTCTCCCTAATGCACTTAGTTTATGAGAAAAAGCTTCGGAGGATTTAAATAAGTTGTCGCAAACATACACTGTGTTATGTTTACACAAACGTTAAAATAGTATGCAGTAGTTTTACAAATAGTACGGCCGTGTTCGGAAAGGCGTACAGTGCTTGTGAAAGCTCGCGATGCGTGAGATGCGTGGGTGAACGAGATATGGCGCCCGCTTGTGTTGGTCCAGGCGACAAACTTATGTTAGTAATTAAAATAACAATATAAATATATGTATGGTAAATGTTTTTTATAAGCATCTAGAAATATATGCAATATATGATTAATTTGTTATAATAAAATTATATATATACCACCTGGAATTAGTCTATTCAAATACTATACACTAAATATCATGATAATATCTTCTAACGTATGTATATAGTTTTAAGTTGTTAAACTTACTTGCAGTATCAAATTGGTTCAGAAAGTTTTCTATGAAACAGAAACGTTGTTGATTCTGTTACGAACTGCATACAACTCGAAAACTCATATTGAAACACTGTATTCAAATGGACTTTAATAAAAGCTTTTATATAAATATTTCATGTTATATATTGTACAGACCTAGATTTTAATTACTAGTAAAATAATTATGAAGAGTAAAACTTTTACCGCTTATTAGTTGCTAGCGGTCCATACTACATAGTTATGTACTCGTGCTTTTCACTTAGTTGCAAAATAATATTTATAGGATTCCGTATATTTAAAGGTAAAAATGGAACCCTTACAGGATGACTTTCGTGGCCGTCTATCCGTCTGTCAAGACAATTTATTTCGAGATTGCGTGGAGGTGTCAACCTGAAATTAATATCAAATATTAATCTACGGTCCCTTGAATGCCAGAAAAAATCAATCCTCTAAATCAACATAATAATAAAATACGAGGATTTATGCATAGATTTTGCTGCATTTTGTATGAAAATCACGGTGTTATTAAATTACGGCTAGCGCCGGTTGCCGGTTTATTTCTTTAATAATATTTGTAAAATTAATCATATGTGATAGTATTACAATCCATACATATCTTACATAAAACGTATTGAAAGTATATAAATATATGTCTAAATAATTTCAAAATTTTCATACAGTGTCATAAATGTATATAGTAATAGCCAATATTTATAGCTAGGCTACTTAATAAACGTGCTATATTATTCCATTGAATGCCATTATTACTGGCAATACAGACAACAATCAACGTAATTGAGTATGCTTTCAAATCCAACTAAGTCAGCGAAAATACAAATAGCCGTACAATTATTGTTTTAAACTAAATCGTTTCTCTTTGAGCAATAAAATATTTTAACATTTTAGCCATAAATTATATAAGTTCAAATATCTCTTGCAATGTTTCTAAAGCATCGTTTTTCATGAGAAATAGCTTACAGCTGATTGGCATGCTGCGGTAAGTCGTTCTGACTTCTAAGTTAAATTCCCACCAAGGAGATATGAAAGATGATGAAAAATGAAGATTTGTATGATGAACGCATCGATCATTGATCTTATTATTAGAATTTTTTCTTTGAGTTTATTAAAATTTTTGTGTGTACAATATTCTCTTAAGCCCTACCGGTCGGTCGGTCAGACAGCTGAGTCAAAATTGGCTATAGAGATTATAGAATAACTCCCACGTACTTGGAACCAAGAAATGTAATTTTTATTAGGGACGTCCCTAACCTATTCGTAACACGTAAATTGACATTTATATAATAAAAATTAAGTAATTTACAATTTTCTATAAAAGATATGATGAGATAAGATGTAATTAAATGTATTAATTATATGAATTAGTAGGTTTTGGTACTGGCTTCTATGTCTGCTGGCAAAATTTCGTCTTATTTGGAATGGTTTAAAATTTAAATGTTTCTCAATTAATCATATTACTTTTTAAGCATTATACCACCGTTATCCCATCTCTTGGGTATTTCATATTAAAATACGAAATCAACGCGTCCACTCCGCTACGAGAACGTTTCCAACAATATAATATTTAAGACATTGCTCACACGATATATTTAGTCTGCAACTTATTTGTACTTCAGTTTCGTCCTGAGCAAAACTCGATTTACTAAAACGATCGCGCCACGTTATTAAATCACTCTGTCAAACTAAAACAAGCCGCTTGCTTATTAAGTCCGCCGCGCTCAGCAAACACCGATACACTTCTATTACAGTTCACCAACTCAATTAATTTAACGGACATAACACCGCTTCAATTTAAAATAGAAATTGCTAAGAAAATGCCATGCCAATGTTAAAACATGCCATGTTAAAATAAAAAATCAGTCCATCTTCCTTCTAAGATTGAAAATGCAAATGGTTATCGGTGGCACTACAGTTAATAATAAGAAGGCATTCCTTGCTTAACATTTTCTTTACCGTACAGTCGAGCCGTTAAAGGAAGATTATCATCACTTAATGAAAATATTCAACAGCAATTATCCTTAAATGACATCCTCAATTTCTTCCTCCTGAATTCTAAATATTAACTTAATTGGGTGCGAGAGGGTTATAATAACTTAGACGACGATGTAAACAAAGCTACTTAAGCAAGAAGTAATTTGATTATAAAAGCGAGGTCTTTTAAGTAGGCACTCGCTTAAGCACTTAAAGATTACAGATTTTAAATATTGATCTATATGAATGTGTAATGGATGTAAATAAAAGCTGGAGCAGTCACGTATGTAAGCCGCTTTCGATTTATGCGCTGCTGGCAAAGCCGGTGCTGAATTGAGTGTACGAGAGCAGAACACCGGCAAAGCGCTTACGACGCTATCTGCAACTTCGAACAATGCTAAGGCCAAATTTAATAAGGAAACTTGCACAAAACTATTAAAATAACGCCAAATGCGATACGTAGTTGTCTCATGTAATTACTAAACTTTTGAGATTAATCTTTATTTTCTATTATTTAGTTAATTCCGTCTCGTTTGTATTTTTTCGGCTGTGACGCCAGTGACGAAGTAATACATCAAAGCGCATTAAGTAACTTTAAATGGCTACATCATTAGTCTTGTACAAATCACAGTTCAGCAGACCAGAAACTCTTCTGAGCACAAAGGTGCTCCTCAGTCTTTCAGACCGGACCGGACTGGCTGCCGTTTGAACTAGCAAGATGATTGCGTAACAAAGTTCTCGTTACATCCGAGTGATCCCTATTTGTATAGAAATCTGATACTTTGCGATGTGAAGGTTTGAGAATAGGAGGACTTAGAAAGAATTCATTAGGTATTTCATAACCTAAGAAATAAAGTAAAGAAATTTGTTTTATTTTATAAAAGCGATAATCAACCTAAGTCCCCTTTATTATTTTCAAAATAAACTTAAGATCTAGGAAATCTCATAATACATAAAAAGTGGTTATAAAAATTAACCATTGCCATTTGCAGGCCATGTATATCTATTTTGTATATAATGGACATGAAATTTGTCTCTTTTTATCTCTTATATAATAAATATTTAAAAAAAACCATCTTTTTTCTTTTATTGAACTGCAATTTGCCAAATATTAATTTAATTTAGGTTTTTTTTTTATTACCTGGTGATTAAAGTTAACAAACTTAAGTTTGCGGGCGCACGCACCTACGCATTTTGTACGATATGAAATTTCAATTATTTCTGTGAAATACCGGTAAATTTACACTTGTCAGATTTATTCTTTAAAGTAAATGCTCATATCTTTCAATTGCGTTTACATAAAAGCTAGATGTTTTCAATTCACCCAGAGACCGTAGACCTGAATATCTGTTTGATATTAATTTCAACTTGATACCTTCACAGAATCTTGAGAATGAATGGACTTGACAGCGGAAGTGACGAACAGCAAAGTAATCCTATCCTATAAGGGTTCCGTTTTCTCCTTTTAATGTATCCTTTCTGTTTAGAATCAAGTCACATATTCAGAAAGTGTTATAAAATACACAAATTCATTAAAAACTATAATTATAACAGTGTTAAAACATTTTATTCCCATTAATAGATTTACGATCCCCATTCACTGACGACTTCTGGAAGCATTGAGAGAGAAAATGAAAATAGGAAATATTTCATTTCCTCAGCTAGAACCACCCAGTTCAATTTCCACTCACCTGTCGTATCAGCAACGCGACACTTGTTCCCCAGAGCCACGACTGGCCTCAACAGGATATAATTAGAAAATTAAACCATCATGCATTTTCAGCTCAAGGTGGTAAACAACTTTTTAAGGTTAGGTGGAATGACTAAGCTCTCTTAAAGCTTAGGGACTCCGTCTAAACTCTAACCAAAAGAATAATGAAACTCACATTTAAAAAAAAATTAAGCACATTTACCTTAGCATTCCTTAAAATATTTAAATTGCACTATCATTTCATAGTACGTACAATTTATTCGAGTTTCATAATTTTAATTTAAGTTATGAAACAATAGTGATACAAAACAAATATTTCTCGGCAGCGAATTCATAACAGAAATATTTTATGCAGATTTTCCGGGCCATAAACTAGATTCTAGGAATACAAGCTTTTGTAACGCTAATCTTTTATTATAAATCTTATTATATGTATGTATTCCCGGCGCTAAATTCACGTCGGTAATGAGAAATATTTATGAAACTGGTGTATGTACCTATAACATTTGTGAAATTATTTTAAAATCTTTATTTAATCTTCGTGATTTTATTACTGCTACTCACGTTTTATATGAAACAGGCAGAGAGAATCAACGTAATTCAACGTTGAAATTGAACCTCCTCCAATTTTTGCACTGGTTAAAAATTAACAATAGAGGCGAAAAAATTATAATAAAGGCTAAAGAAATTAGATGAATTAAATTGAAAATTACTAACTCGACGCCACTGAATACGTACAAGTTTGCCTATATTTATTTAACCAGCAAAGGAAATCAAATGTGACATGCATTCCGTCTGACTTACTAATATCATGAATATAAATTGAAACATCATGGATATTTATGCGGGGTTACCCGTAGATATTGCTCGCAGCAGCGATACGCGGACGGGCAGGTGTTCAGACAATGTGCCCCCAGCATAGATTCCCGATATCAATATTTATGCCTATTACCGAAACGATCACAAGAAATACGAGACCATAATTCGAAATCTCTTACATTTTTTACCATTTGAACCCTTTTGAGTTTTAAAGGAAAGAATTGCATACGTTATTTCGTTCGGTAACCGCCGATAGCCATATCGAATGTCATTAAAATAATCCCGCGCGCGATAAAGTGACAACATAATACCGATTTAGTAATTTACAATCGCTTTAAACGAAACTATTTTCCGATTATTACTTCAATAAAGTTATATACGTGTATGATAACGATAGAACGCAATTGATGAAATGCCATTTCAAATTGGCTATAGGATACTATCGGACTGTAATTGCCGGGACTATATTCGAAATGTTTTGTTCATAAAGCGTAAGCGTAAGTGATGTAATCGAAACTGTATTATACTTAGCTTTTTAGAATTTAAGTGAGTTTTCTATGACATCACATTGTCGAAATTTTGCCAGCGCTTTACTATTTTATTTATTTATTTATATTATTATTAGGGAAATAAACAAAAAATACACAAACATTACAAATTTAAAAGATGACACACAATACAATTAAGTTTCCACACATAATTAATAGATACAAACAATCAACACAAGATAAAAAAAAATACCATTAAATTACAAGTTACAATAAGAAAATAATAGTTTTTTAAAATTCAATTTATTAATTTAATATATATATATATATATATATATATATATATATATATAAATTAAATTAAATGAATTAATTCAATTTACATTATACAATAAATAAAATATATATAAATTATATAAATGAATCACAAGAATTCATTAGAATTTTTTTTTTAGAATTTTTTAGTAAATATTGTACTAACTTATAAACCTAATTCTTAAATCTCTATCTTTCTAGTGAACGTCGCATTAAAATCCGTATCGTAGCTTGAAAAATGTTAATTATATATTGCTGAAAAAAAAACTTTTGCTGAGTGTCCGTAAGAACTCTATTTATGCATTCAATTTAGTTCCATTATCCTATATTTATTAAAATGCTGGGATCCAGATTTAAATTTGTAATATACATCGTTCAGAGATTCTTCAGCTGCGATAGTAATTTTGTTAAGTCCTATTTTACGCGGATAGCACCTACGTACAGATTGCAGATCGTTGCGTAATCTCCAGCATTTCGTTAATGTAGGTGGTAATGAATGGATTGTGTTTTTACTGATTATTTGTAAAATAATTAGTGGTTATGTGTAATTTAACTATAAAATAAATTGATATAGGTCAGTTGTTGCATAGAAATTATCCTATTACATATATATAAGTCAAACTCAATGTACCTACCAATGTAACTACCCACGAGTATATATGTTATATCTCTATTTTAATATAACATGATTGTTTTTTTTTTAATTTAATCTAAATGTTTGTCTCTCTGTCAAGAGCAATTATCTCGAGATCGCGTGGATGTTTCCATCTGAAAAATATTCAAATATTCAGGTCCACAGTTCTTTGGAAGATTATTAGTTTTTCTAACTAAAGCTTCTAAGTTAACGCAATCAAAAAAATAAGGTGCGTCGTTTTTGGTCCATTATGTATGAAATTCGCCGTGTAATCAAAACATATACAGTACCTCCCATAGATCTAGTTATGAAATTTGGCAGTAAGTGAGAACTTCTACCTACAAATAAAATAAAAAACACTACCTAAAAAAAATCAAAAAGTAGAAAAAAAAGTCAATACAAATTTATAAATGTAGTTCATTAAAATATAAAATTAGTGCACACGTCCCCAAACTTTACTTTGTAAATTTTAATAAATTTGTATTTACTTTCCGTTGACATACAATCATGAAATTAGTACGGAACACACTGTGTGCGAGTCTGAGTCGTATTTGACCAGTTTTTTTATACCGCCGTTATTAAGCATTACCGCATTTATAAAGCAATACATTGCATTAATCACCTTCGTTGTTCTATACAAACAATTTATTTTAGTTATTAATTTAATATATAAATTGATTCAAGCTATTAAGGGAACTCTGTTTGGTTACTATTTACTTATTCAATGCGACTTATTCCGTTTAATGGCGTCTGTACGTTCCGTTCCATCCAAAAGACAATATTTTATTTCGGACCGTGTGCGTCAGGTTTTCAATTATGTTAATTGATGACAGCCAGTCCATTGCATTTCTTGTCAGCGACGCGTGAGGCCGCCACTCCAGCCAGCAAATACACGGGCAAAACTAAGTACACAGCTCCTGATAAACTGGAATCGACATTAAATATTTTTCTCGTGTCAAATTAGTCACGATACCGTTGCTACGAAAAATACCTTACCTCACCGTTACCTTAAGTAAGAAATATATTATTTTCAAACGTGATTTTTTAATTATATTATTATGTATTTATCTGAGATGCAATAAGCTTGTATTTACAATAAGCGATATTTTACTTATATGAAGTAATTTCGTTGTTGCAGTAAAGCCTGCCAAAGCTCGCACATAATTAGACGTGAACAAGTCAATTACCGGCAGTGGTGCTGCGTAAAAAGTGAAACATAAAAGGCAATTAACATTCAAAGTATATATTTATGTATGTATTTGCGTAGAATCTGCCTTCTTCGATTTACTTAATACTCTTTTGATAGCGTTAAACTTAAATAACGAGGCTTACAGAGAGAAACTTACATACAAACTTCATTCGCTTTACGATACAAAATACCATTAGTAGATCAGTAGACCAAAAATATTAGCTCTAACGTTTACTACTTCATTCTCTTGATTAAAATAGTTTCGCTTATAATATAATATTATATTTGTGTGTATTAAATTCTCCCGTTACATTGTTGTTTGCGACATCAGAATGCTATTAGTGGATGTGTTACCTGATATAAGCATTAAATAGTAGGTAAACTAGTACTTAAGTAAATTGCTGTTTTTGCTAAGTAAAATATATGGCGATTTTTGGCTCTCAAGATTATTTTATAGCAAGTGTAATAAAATATATTATATATCAAGGAAACTAATTAATTAATCCATATATGCATACAATTATATAGATATTTTTTTATAAAACAGAAATTTAAACGTATATGAACACTTCTTCTCTAAGTGTGGAATAAATAAGTCTTTAACAAATATAAAAAAAGGTTGTATACTTAGCTACTTTCATATTTATGATAATTTTTAAGATAATGGAAAGATATTGGCTCTTTTTATGTTTAAAACTCAATGTGACGAGTGTACTGATCTCTTTTATACTCATATACAGCCTTGGCTATTACAATATTTTATAGGCTGTAAATATTTACCTTATATGATACAGCTTAGACAACATGAGCAAGATACGTGTGAAAATAAATATGGTCATCGATATTGAATATTATTTGAGGTCGATGACCACTCGAGGGAATGATTATTATTTCATTTCTTCGCTCAGGCACCAAGGCAAAATCCCAGCGTAGAGCTCCGCTACTTAACACGCAATACTTCGAAAAAATCAGCGGAAAGTGAGGAACGGAGTAAAGTCTTAACACAAGGTTCCCTCTGCCAACCCTGCTAAATGCAGGATACAGCTTGAATCTGCAAAAAATTTCTAAGAAAAAAAACAGAGAAAGTTAACTTCTAAGCATTCCATTCGCCTAAACCCTTTACTAGTGTTAAAGGAAAACGGAAACAAAAAAAATGTTAAATAAATTAGAAGTAAACGACATCATATCCTCAATCTGCAGCGCGCCTCATAAATCCATTTAGCGGGGACTTTAACTTTGTCGCGCATTGACTTAGACGTATGCAAAGGGATCAATGAGATAAATTACTCTAAATTTACGTTTATTTCAAAGAATACGCATAAAGAGAGGAAGATCTATACGAAAAGTCGTATATTCATTAATTATTTATTTATTATAGTAGTCATTAAAAATTCCACAAAAAAATATTTTTATTCATTATGTTTTACTGAAAATTTGGGTAGTTTTAAATAACGTTGGGGCCTCTAAAAATTCCAATATTTTCATATAAATAACTTGGTATTCAGTAATATTTACTGTAGGTATGTAAATATATAAAAATAAGCTTTAATATATAAAAATATATAATATATATATAACTTTCATTACCCCTTTAATTCAGTGTAGTTCAACAATAATAAATAATTAAATAACAATTTAAGTCCCCCTAACTATGGGGCTGTTACAACTTCTAATATAACCGCAAATGTATGTAAATTGCGATAAGGTAGTACGCAAACCGTGTCCACAGTAGGCGAGGCCCGAACGACACTAGTGTTAACATCTTGGTCCTTTTACCCAAAAGCGCAAACATCTCCGAACAAGATGTCTTCATTTGCATGTACCCACTCTTACAACGTCGATAGGCTTATTCTACCGATATTTATTTAATATTACTTCTAAAGAAGTTTAAATATATTCTTTTGAACGGGCACGTACCATTTGTCAGGCTCGCGACTGAAGGTCGAAATGAAACGTCGCATAAGAAATTTAATAAAAACTTTTCTTAACGTTCTGAATACACAAAAACTGTTCACCGCGACTTTGACAAATAGGTATTGTAGAGTTACTTATTTACTTTTCATTCATTTAAATTGTTTCTGTTGCGGTACTTAGTCCTTATCTATGAGAGTAATAAAATATGACTTGGAAAATATTTTCAGAAGATAAAAAACATTATATTTAATTACCTATATAATTTATTTTGTCACAGATAAAACATAAAACGATAAAATTATGTTATTTTATATGAGGTTCTTTTTTGGGTACAGGTATTTCATACACATTATTATATTCTATTACAATTTTGTCGATGAAATTTAAAAAATATATCAGGGTAGCAGGGTAGGCAGAAGGAACCTAGTGTTAAGACACTCCGTTCCCAAATTTACGCCGAATTCTAGAGGCATTGCCTTTTGAGTGGCGGAACTCATCGCCGTAATGTCGATAAGAATATGTTTCCTGATGAGCTGCCTTCGTTTTATTAATTTAATAATAAATTCATAACCGACAGCAGCAGAACAAGAAACCACAATAAGTAATGCAAGGAATCTACAAAACAAAAGTTCGCAAGCCAAAATTAGCACCTCCGCGACCACAAACTTCGTTATACCGCATACTTTGTAGATTTTCCAATTTGCATTCCACTTTTATGTCTGCATTAATGAATCTTCTTAGAGCATACCTTTAATCTATGATGCAAATAAGTGTAGCACTGAAATTGTAATAACAGAAATAATAGTTTGTTAGTTTTATAAATATTACAAATTCAAAAATAACTTTGTTGAAGTATCATTTTTATTTGGAAGCTGCACTCATACCGGAAAACACGTCAAAACTTAATGTACGGGTTGAAAAAAGTGATATGAAAAAAGCTATTTCAAAGAATAATGGAGAACTTCAAATGCGTTACTTTTAATTGTAAAAAGAATGCAATTTTATTTTAAGCGAGTGAATATAAAATTTACTTTCATAAAGTCGAGTCGAGAAATCTTTAACTACCAAAACATTTATTATATAATCAATAAACAGACAATAATTTTTATATTTAACATACATATCACTAATAACTTGACAAAGGTTTTTACCTCTACAAAATGAAGCTTAAATTGAGATGATACCAAAGAAGAGGAGTGAAGCTATCGCCCGCCCATGTCGACTAAGTACGGTATTCGTACAATTCAAAAGCGCAATCAACTTTCGTAGTCGTTTTGCTCGGCGATATTGCGTCGCCGGTTGGTTAAATCGATCGCTACAATACAATGGACGCTCGTTTGCTGGCCCCATAAAACTAAGATGTAACAATGACCTCGTCGCTGCGAGCGTTGTTTTTTAAATCAGCTTCGAACCTGAGTACCCACTCCGATATTATCCCTAATCTATTCATATTATGGGACATAACTAGATCTCGGGGATAATTTGTGCAATTTATATGGCTATTTTGACGTCGTGCTCCAGCAACGCCACAAATCACTCATTTATATACATTTTAGATATTGGCTTGTCTGGTATATTGGAAAATATACAGATTGACAGTTAAGATACGTTTAATATCTTTTTATTACAGTTAATATGAGATTTAACTGGGGCCAGTCGTGGCCCAGGGGCACTAAATGTGACTGTAAATGCGTGAGGTTGTGAATTCGATTCCTGCTCGAGAATCCAGCGGAACATGGGGAACGGAGTGTTTTAACAATACGTTCTCTCTGCCTGCCTTGCCGTCTGTGGGATTTAAACTTATAAGCGTACATTTATGTCAGCTTATATTGTCTTTATTTTAATATGGATTTTAATTGGTCGGAGCTGGTTACACAATCGCCCCTTTTATACCGAGATAACTATTTCGATGATTAAATGAAAACAAAGGACAGCTAGCGCGTTGACAAATTTTCCAATAATCCTTTAGCACCGTAAAACACTATTCGGGCAAAAATGTTGAACTCTGAAACGTGAACATGTTGCTTTTTTACACTTTAATTAATCTGTTGAAAATTCCGAAAAAATGTCGTCATGTTGTAATAAAAATTCGCAAAGTATTTTGTTTTTTTCTTCTGCTGGTAATATTAGAGATGGTAAATGGATAAGTTTTTTAGGAAACCTTATAAGCTTTTAATGTGTGCATGCCTGCATGCCTTATAAGCGTTTAAATAAGTAGGAGACTAATTACAATAAAATCTTTAAAAAAACACTTAAAATGTCTTATATAAAATATATATTGCAACAAGAAAAGCAATAAAAAATATATATTTAATATAGTACCTACTATATTGTATTATATAATATATATAGGAATCCTCTATATGTAATGATTTGCGAATGACATCTTAGACATATACGTACTCTATTTAACAATCTTCCACCGACACGCGATGTGTTCGTTACCAGAATTTAACTAATACTGAGATATTCCTTAGTTTCTGGTAATATCAGACTTACGGAGAACGGAAATATCCTTACTTATGCTAGAGAAACGGTTCTAAATTTACATATAATTATATAGGTATATGAAGAGTTATAAAATATCATTTTTATATTATTATACACGTATTTAATACGCTAGAATGTGCAAAAAGGATAAATAAAGAAAAAATGTTCATACAAAAATGATTACATTTCAAAGAATTTATTTCAATAATTAACATTGTTTGTACTTATAAAACCACCATTAACCAGATAAAGATTTAAACATTGTATTACCATATTATCTTAAGTCTCTGTAAGCTCGAATACTTGACATATTCCCATAATAATTGACGACGTTAGTAACGTGAAAGCAAATAGTAACGACTCAGAAGTCATCGTTTACTGTTCATGTTGTAAATGAGCTGAGGACGATGTCGTTCCGGCCACTTTTGAATCTGTAATCTTAATTGCGCCATTCAAGATAATTTAGACACGCATTATGTTGAATAAAGTCATAGCCCTGTGATAGACTTCGACGGTTTGAAATACTAAAAGAAATTTTGAAAATAAACAGAAACGAATCGCTCGTTGTGAATATATTTAATATTCTGTCGATATGCCTTACAAATTATATACTTTGTTAAATTTATCATAATGTATTAGTAATTTGTTAAATAGTATCATAATTATTTATATATTATATTAATTTAAATATGATAACTATATTCGTTTTTACCTAACATAATGAAACGTGTTTGTTTATTAAGATTCCAGTCGGAGAAATGCTTTTAATATAGATTGCGTTATGCAATACAATATATGTCTTAAAAATTTGTCGAAAGTGGAAGGGTAATAAACACATATAATAGGCTATGTAAAGGCTCCCTTTGTCTATACTACTATATGCAGGATACACCAAAAAGCAAAAATAATGTTTGAAAGAAACTATTATAGTTTGTTAAAAAGAAAAATATAAAATACAATAAAAGAAGAAAAATCAGTAAAATTATAAATTAAACAGAATATCTGTGTAACCTGTTATTTTTACGAGTATTTTATAGTTGTTTAAAGATAAGAATTTTTCAGCTATTGATTATATTCAACTAAGAACGTTCAAAAACTAATAAAACCAAAACATCTTTGCTTTAAAATTGCTACGAATTCTACGTGCCAGTATTCCTTTGAAACCTTTAGAAATTAATTAAATGATGAAATAAGTTAACATTCGCTATTTTAAATAAATTAATTTAAAGCAGCAAGGTTTTTATTTAACATCCTATATAATTTTCACTATGGCGTAAACAGAGAAAATATTAAGCTTTTACTCTGTTTTACCTTATTAGGTACTAAATATTTTATTATACTAATGTATTTGAAACACACTCTCAATATTGAATTTGAATCTTAAATCCTGGGCTTTCTATAAATGTAAATCAGTGGGAAATGTAAGCCTTATATTGCTTATATTATATTAAATTTCCAATAAAAATTTCAACTGTAAAATTCTATTCCCACAAAAGCATATCTCATAGTTATAAATGAACATTATATTTTATTATTTGTTACTCTACAGTATATTTCAACTATTGTAAAAATATGTACAATTTTATTCTATTATACGAGCGCCACAAAAGTTATTTTTTAAAAACTTCTCTGTGGAAACGTCTCTAGGGTACTTTCGTATTCCTAGGTTAAGTTGTGTGAGCGACGAAAATTGTATTTTTTACACCCTTATTAAATTCATTTTAGTGCTTATTGTCATAAAATTAAAATATAATTTATTTTATTTTAAATAATGTAAGGGGCCACTCGTGGCGCAGTGGCACAAGCGTGTGACTGAAACGCGATAGGTTGTGAGTTCGATTTCCACTCGAAGAAATTCGATCTGGCGTGGTGGCGAAGCAGAAGAAGAAGAAGCAACGTTGAAATTTTGCGGATAGTTGGGAGCGGAGTATCCTAACACTAGGCTCCCTCTGCCTACCCTACTGAATACAGCATGAAGCTAAAAAAAACATGCTATACGAAATACGTAAAATACAAATATAAAAGTCCATTCTAGAACTTAGAGCTTGTATTTAATTAGTTTCTTCGTAGAATTTCTTACTATAGCTGTGACTGAAAAGGTAGGGAGATATGACTAATATTAGTTTATTGGAAATTGTTAAGAAATATAAAATATTTAGGTGGTAATATACATTGGATAAAATGTAAACCAATCTAATGCTAACAGTACATAGATTATAACAGATTTACTAAAGTATTTTGTTGCGATTTTTAGTTAGTTTATAAAATAAAAATAACGTTATATATAATATAATATATATTTTTTCCATATCTTACATATCGTGACTATATTAACATTTAAAAACGTGCTTAGAATTGTAAAACGTTTAACGGGAACCGTAAGGGTATTTCAATTTATGCGCCTGCGACTCGCGGCTGCGAATCTTCTCATATAATCTAACAATTAACCTTATAAATCAAGTTATTTTAGTCATTCACATATAAAAAGGCTATTTATGCTGAAGACTTTGTTCAGCTGTACGCGTTAATTTCCGGAATTACTGGTTCGTATTGAAATTTCATCTTCTGTTAGATATTCTATTTGGATGTGACTCTCTGTCACAGATCAGAGTTATCTCGGGCACATAAAACATCCACAGCTCTTCGTTATAGTACGCGTGTAAAGCAGTAGATAAAAGCTAGTAGTTTTTAGAAATGCTTTTAAAATACCTAATAGGTACACAAATTAATGTAAGACCATATTTATTTTACTTATTTCATTACTCATTAGTATGTCCATATATCAGTAACGTGCACAATTAAAAACCTGTATGTTAAATTAAAAAGGGATATTTTTCATTAAATTTAGATGAAAAAAAGAAGCGTGAGATAAAATAGAATATAAATTAAAAATAATATACCTGTACAATACATATGAAACGATCACATATATATAAACTATCACAATAAATACAATCACTTCAGCGTAGACAAACTGAATCAAGAAGTTAGATGCTAAACGCCAAGTAAACTTAAGCTCCAGTACAGTAAGCTGCTCCACTATACACTATGAATTGAAGATTAAGGAACTCCTATCACTGGAACAGGCTCTCTCGGATGTTGGTTTAGGGCGACGTCAAAAGATCTCTTGGACTCAATGGTCTTTACCGACGGCCAGCAAGTTATCCTATAAGTGTTTAGTTTTTTCTTTTTAGGTACGAATATTGTAAAAATTAAGTAGAGTAATATATAAATTAATAAATAACAAACAAATTGCTTTGACATATTATCACCATTTCGAAACATTACAATATAAATTTAGCCAAAAACTTATATTATATAAATTGACAATATAATAATTAATTTACTTTCAATACATATGTCACATGACGAGAATTGTTTGCAGAGCACCCTGTGTAATCGAGGTACAGCTAAACACACAAGTTGCTCAACTGCCAAACACTTTCAGCAAACTCTGTATCGGGCTAATCGAATCGACCTATAACTTGGCTGGCGTATCGTAAATACGGTCTACTTTATTATCTCTGAGATTTAACAGCCTGCTCCGTGATGAGACGTTTGTGACTAACTTATTAACATATGCCTCACCACTTAATTGAAATGTCCCCCGCTCATAAACAAGCTTACTTCGCTTCGCTTGTTACGTGAATAGAGCAAGACGTATGTTATATTTTACAAGGATGCAACAATTTTTGTTTTTTTGTTTACGTTTACATACGTTTACATATATATGATGAGAGAAACAACAATTGTGCTAAACTAACGTTATGGCGTTAATTATGATGATGATTATGGCGTTAAGCAGAGTACTACATAGAGTCATGACTGCCATCACTTTCAGCACGATGATGAATGAGGTGTTCCCAAAAAAAAAGTGGCCTACCCGTTGAATTATGTTTTATTACAAATATGTATCATGTTATGCTTTTTTTACATATACTTATTAGGACAAATTTAACTTATTAATTTTGTTATGGTATCATATTTAAATTCTCACTTTCTTTGTTAATCAATATAACGACAAAACGTAATTAAAAGTATTTATGAAACTAATAAAGGTCAAACAGGTCGGTAACTGAAAAACAAAAATATAGGCAGTACCTACCGACCGCAACGTCCAATATCATATATTGTGACAGCGCAGACAGGGTTTTATAAAATTTTATGCATTTGTTGGCCACTGTCAGTCGATGCTTTAATTGAATCGCACGTCGAGTCAGTGATATACGAGAGGGAAGTCACAGCCGAAGGCATTTTGAACCGAGCTGAACAATTAATCCCATATAAACAATTATGAAAGAGCGATTCATACTCGATTAATTCTCTCAATCACCATTCCGAACGATAGTTTTTGAACGTTTAAGCTGGAGACAAGTCAATTACCAGCACTTAATCGAACTATATTTTACGATTCCATTTAAAAATACCGGGGGCGCTGGATGAAGCTGGTCAATTTAGATTGTATTAAAAGTACTCACACATAAAAATATTAGTCCCTGAAGCGAAATAGCGTTCATCGAGAGATGAGGAATAAAAGTTTTAGTTGGTGTTATTTTCCCAAAGGATCTAAACTAGATAGTTCCTCTACTAAGTTGAAGTGAACTCGATCATCAACTTTAACGACCATAAAGTTTACACATTAAACGTCTACTTTACTAATATTTTAATTATCAGCTTACCTCTTTTGTTTTAAAGAATAAAATATAACAATGTTAGAAAACGTAAGCGGTTAACGTTTTTAAAATAAACACGATAAAAACACATACCGTCTATATGTTTCCAACGTATTCGGATAGAGGTTCCACGTAATTACAATAAGTGACATGTATCACTTAATAACAACATTACGCAATAGATACCTTCCAAGCAGGGCTTCCGCCTTCAAGCAACTGGGTCCGTTTGACACAATTCCACTGCTGTTATTGTCTTTTTTTTCACCTAAATCTACCCACTTTTACACTTGTACGCTGACAACAAATATAATCTTATATAAGTACAGTTTAGTAAGTAGGTCTACGTTCTCACTTTTTCTTATTTTAATATACATATGGAAATGTTTATTAATATATTTCAAGTTATATATAAATAATATCAACATATTGTTATTTAATTTACCTTTATTTTGTAGTAATAAAAATATTATTTTATATTTTTTGCTTAAGTCATTGCACATCGACCGTCAATATTGAACGGAATCACTCAATTTAATATTTTCCTTCAATCTCAACGGCAACGACGTGTGAAATAAACATAAAGTTCTCTTCACTTGCTTTTTTATAACTCGGCAAATAAGTCATTGTCAGAATTCGAGTTTATTCTTTATGATAATGGTGCCATAAACGTAAACGGACCTGAAGGAAAACATTTATTGAAATAAGAATGTTTTATTATGCTTAACTTTTTATTGTTTAGTTTATGTAACTGAAGATACGACGGTCAATAAATTTATTGTTCTTTTAAATTCTCTCAAGATATTTTTTTTTTTCAATTCAATGAGTTCGTTTTAAATAAAAAAAGTGTCAAGGGCGTTCGTTGTGTTGATGCCCTGCAAAGAATGAGATCTTATACATTTTTAAATGAGTAGTGAGTAAATATGTAAAGCCAAGCTTCCATATTTACAAACAATCATACTAGAAAAATGTATAAAATATTTAAAGCAACCTTGAATACTTTATGCGTAAACAATATTAAAATGGTCCTATTACTTGCAGTTGTAAATAATATTGAGCTATTTATGAATGGATGTTTTTAATAAAATTACAATCACTTTATTACTATGTAACTAAAGTAACCCGTTTTTATACATATTATTAAATTCTAAATGTTATTTAATTTTACTATACAAACATATTTTTATTTCACGTCATTAATTCCAAAAATAGTTAATAATAACTTTGCACAGTTGCTAAGTTCAGATAAAAGAATAAAAATATGAAAAGTGAAAAATCGCATTAAAAAGTTCAATTCCTTCAACTGCTGACGAAAGTTTAATGCTCACCTTGGGTTTTCATAAAATTAATATCTCGTAGAATGGCGCAGAGGTAGTACGTACACAAAACTTCAAAACACGAAGGAACTTTCCAGAGACATGGAAGTAGAAAATTTAATATTACTGTGGCATGTATGTTGTTATCTAACTTATGACGTCAACTAGCACGAACATGGCTTGCATAAATACAACTTATGTGCATCCGAACAAATGTCCGCCTTCACGCTCTGTTTACATTTAGTTGTTAACAATGTCTTAACGTTTGAAAATTAATAATATAATAAAAAAATATATTTTACGCGGCTTTTAAACTCCGACTTGTGCCTGTACTATAGTGAAAACAAACGTTAAATATCTACATGAGTTTACAGTTTTGGACTTGTAGAGAAGTAGACCAGCAGGTCCTGCAACATTTTTCGCGTAGATCTTAAGACATCTGCTACGACAGTGGTCATCGAGAATTGGCAAATAATTTGGACAAATTGTTGCTATCTTGTGGAGATATACTTCTACTAATTACGGTGGAGAATGAGTTTTCAGAGGTCCAATATCATATTTGATATAATTTAACTGATATTTTTATAATTGTACCGACCTCTGCATACGAGTACTTCGACTAAGTCCACTTTTTGAAAAAGAAATAAATAGCTTTATTAGTAACAATACAATCTTTCACAAGCAATAACAGTTACGGTCAGTTGTGGTAAAGGGGCACAAGGGGTAAACGCGATAGATAGGTCGTAGATTCGATTCCCTCAAGAAAATTAAATATTAAATATTTCTTGGACAACGACTGGCCTTTGTAAGTATATCTGTGAAAGTTAGATAGCAACTGGTCCGTTAAAAATTAGATGTTCTAGTCCTTTTATTTCATATTATGTCAACAAAAATGCCCATCTCCGTGATAGACTTTTGCTGAGCCGCAATAAAGGTTACGTCGCTAATCTCTGACTGTTCTACATCAGGTATACGAAATTATCAACTTTTTCAAAAGCTTCATGCATTTCCCGCATATCGCTGGGTTTATTTTCTCTACTTTCCGCCTGATACAAAATGGTTGTCTGTGGTTGTAAATCCAACCCGTGGCCTCAGCTGACTGGGCTGGCTGGGTTGTATCTCTGAAGACACAACTTGCTATACCAACAGGTAAATAAATTCTCACTCTTTATTCTTTTCATATTCAACATATGTTTTTAAATATATTCGTACGTCGTCGCATAAATTAACATTAATAATATATAATTTCTACTTACGTAAACATCTAAGAGAAATATAGCGATATTTCAAAGCAATAAAAGGATCATTTAAACAGTAATATTGAATGTTAGCTTTCTCGAGCGCAATCAGTTCCCGTCGTGATACCGCTGACTGACGCCCCGCCCCGACTAATTGCCGCCTACTCGTTTACGCAATATCTATGTAGACACCTACGTAAAATGCTATATATTTATTTATTTTATTTATTGAACTATTAAATTTGCTTTAATAAAATGTAAATAAAGTGTTAATTTTTACTTAACAATTATTATTTATTAATAATTGTCATTGTAAGATTTTTTTTATTATTTCACTGACAAATATATATTATCCATCATTTTGTTGCTGATAAAATATTATATACGTATTTTATTACACTATGAACTCAAAGATTTAATCTTAAAATAATGACTCATAGTCATATTAACGTCATATTAACTTTCCATACAAATAAATAAAGCGCTACCTTACCTTTTATCGCCGCCTCGATTATATCAATGTTACGTAAGGTCAGCAAAACAGGTTCCATCATCAAATTCAGTCGGAAGGCAGTATGTCTTCTTTCCGTTAGAAATATAGCATACATTCGGTAACGCAATGGAGGACATCGAAAGTCTCTAACACTTTCCACTAAAATCGTAGCACCAATAAAACTCAATGATTTTGCATTTTCAACATTTCTATGTAAACCAATTTCATTTAAATCACCTTTTAAAACCCTGCGAATGTTCACCGTATACACTCGTTTATTATTATCAGAATTAACACCGTACACTTTGCCAATGAATATATATGTAGAGCGTAGAGTCGCCTCTTTTAATATATCATTGTCGTAAGTGACACTTATGTTACAAGCAAGCGCGCGCTGTCGCCTGCTGGGCACCCTCGCCCGCTCGTATAATTGCACGTCCATGTCGACGACGTCCATCGAGAGAGCCAACAGCATTAATGCAACCCACATGACGGTTCAATATAAACAACTAATATGAAACAAGTTATTACTGGTATCAATTTGTTTTACTTATTAACAAGGTGAAGTTATTATTAATTTTCACATATAGTTAGATTGGATCGAGATTAGAAATAGTATGTCTGGAGGAGCGTGCGCACGGGCGCAGTACGCGCCGTAGGCTGTCGCGCCGCGCAGACTCGCACCCACTCATTCCAGAACGTTCGCCTACCCCATATATTTACATACTGATTGATCACATAGCATCTTGTAGTATGGCGGTTCTTATATTTTTAGTTTTTGCAAAAAAATCTTATTACCCTACGCATAGCTTGCTAAAAAAAAATCAACTTAATTGAGCTGATTTACACATATCATTTATTTATTACTGAACTCTCTAAGCTCTCAAAAATAAGCATTTCGGCACCCACACGGTGCGACACTCACGTAACTGTCATTAAATTAAAATTCATGCCTACAAAGGCTTTCTAATAGAGTTGCAATTAATATGAAAATCTCTGGACAATATTTATGACACTGACAGAGGCGAAATTATAACGGATTTTAATGTTTACCGACGGCCCGTATTTTATACGACGACGAGCGGATTACGTGCGAAATATAAACGTAAGCTGCGTTATCCAAATTTAATAGTCGCTATTTGACACTTGATCATTCGCGCTTCGTGAAACGACTCATTTCGAACGCAGTAATGGCCCTCGTTTATTATTCTGGACAGGCAATATTCACCTACAACCAGCTTATTTATGTTTATGGAAGTCGCATCCTCGATTCCTTATCATCATTTAAAATAATTCTAATAGCAAAAATAATTATAATTATAAAAGTACGTATAACGTGTTCCAAACATAAAACCAGAGTATAATGCATTCTATATGTGCATGCAAACGAGTTAGCTCATCCCCTGCGAGCACAGGTAGGGTATGATTTCCAACGTTTGGTACGATTACTTTCGCAGCCACCGGAGTGCGGCCGCGTGATGTATGAGAGCACCTACGTTTACGTTTTCAAATAATCTCTCCTCTCTGAAATAATAACCCGTGAATAAACATAAAAGGCTGCGGTAGCGCCGCGAGCTGTAATTCCGCTGCGAAACCTCGTAAATAATTGCTGTGGCTTTCGCGCTAATTCTCCGCCAAGTGAGAAATCTATGGGAGCGTTCGCGTAGCGGTGTCATGAGAGATTGCTCGCTTTTCTGTTGCCTGTTGCGCCAATTTATTAACAATTAGTATTCTATTACAAGCGAAGCATGAATAATAAATCTGTTGGAAATTTAGACGTGACAAAACGGTTGAGCACAATGTCAGTCCTTGCAAATGTTAGCACTTAGTCCTTGTAGTATACTGATACCGCACACGAATACAACTTTCACATTATATATTCTTATTTTCATCTCAGGAACCTATAAAAATAAAGAACTTTACGACTTAGTTATGTTTCAAGCAAAGTTATAAATGATTAATTTTATATTATACTTTCACTTCAGCTTCACGCTGTATCCCGCCACAGCTAAAACACCTTAACCTAATGTTAAAATACTTCGTCCCCATTTTCCAACTTCTGGAGGCATTGGAGAGCGAGGAAATTAAATTATTAAATATTAAATTTCCTCAAGTGGGAATCGAACCTAAAACCTATGCATGTTGGCCTCATTTTATATCATATTGTATACTTCCACTACAAATAAAAGAAAGACTGTAATTAAAAGTGAAATTAAATAAGGTACTAGCACTTTGTTAATTTAAACCTACTTTCTCTGATGCATTACTCTCGGAATTTATTTGCCACATACATACATACATATGTAAAGATGTGCGTATGGTAATGATGTTAAGAACGTCGTTGTAAGATATCGCAGCGTTAATTAAACATTCCTCGGCGTTCACTCTATATTAAGTCGTTAGAAAATTGTATCTCTTTAAGATTTCATATTTTTCAATACATTTGACAATCGTTCTATACGAAAATTAAAATTACAAAGCGAAATTATTTGATTAACATAATGCTTAAACGACATTAATTATTCGATCAGTATTTAATTGGTAAGAAATATTTCAGATACTATTTTCCTATATTACTAACGTAAGTCCATAAATAATATAAGGTAAGGTAACAAATAAGAGGTTGCTTATCGAAAGCTACTTGAGATAGAAGAAATTGTTGAGTAATTATAACAAGGTACTCAGAATGTTATTATATTTTTTTGTAAATTATAAAATTTTATTATGATGAAAATTACAAATTATTTTTAAAATAATGTTATATATACACCATGCAAATATATTTTGAATTATCACGAAAATGAGTTATCATGTAAAAAGAAAAAAATATATAAACAATTTGTATAGATTATAGATTACTATAGTAGTATAGGCTATTGTTACTTTATTTATAACCAAATGTTAATCTGGTGCTGAAATGGACTAAGATTAAACTTTACATTGATATTACCTTGAAATTCCATCAAATTCCGTTCAGTAGTTTATTATAAAAGTGAAACAAATATCCAATTTTAATAGGATTCAATGGAAAAATAATTTTCTTAAAAAACGTGCATGTTAAAACGTTAGCACCAAGCAACGCACCTATCGTAGAAATCGTATGATACCTACTTCTAAAGTATTCCACGTTATAATATTCCTTTGTTTGTTGTTTAAAAGCAGCGTGATTCTTAATATAATTAAGTCAACCCTTATCGTGACACTACAGAGATATTTTACAAAATTAAATTAAATTATGAGAAGTTACTTGTAAAAATATTTAACAACTTGTCTCTATAATAATAGATTAAATTTAAAGCTCGTCCTTAATGATATAGATAAGAAGGATTATAAAAGGAAGTGGGGACGAAATGTAGATAAGAAATAATAGCTTGCCGTTGAAAAGTGGAGAAATGACAAGTCATTCATATTCTCTACTAGCTTTTGCCTGTGGGTTTTCGCGAGCATTTTATTTATTATTATTGGTTTTTTCTCTTCTTTTTTTAACACTGACGATGAATTTTACATAGCTATATTTGATACTGCCTTCTTATCTTAGATTTACTCATCTGCAATTAAAATACATAATAATAATAAAAACTATTTTTATTCTTCCATTACTGATTAAGACTTATATTTAAAATCTTTTATGTTTACACATAAAACGCAGAAATGAAACAAAATATTTAATAATATTCATTTAATATTTTCTGAAAATATATTTACAAAAGTGTCAAAATAGAGTAAGACAATGAAGTATAGAAATACATTGTAATATGTAGTTCGTATGTTTTTTTTTTTCATATTTTCAAGATATGCGTTTAATTACAATAACGATTAAAGATTTGAACCATATCACAATTGAGTTACAAGATTTAAACTCTTTGATAACACGCAAATAGAATCTCTACATAGTTATGTATCTAATCAATAAATTTAACAAACTGTTTAGTAATAAATATCTTAGATTTATGCAAGAAAAAAATATTTTAAGATGAAGAAAATAAATAGATTATTATCAAAGCTAAAAATATTATTTTTATGTAGTTAAATAGAAACCAATATTATAATAATTTAATAAATTTTTTTTTGTTGTTGCTTTGCTTTGCTTTTTTTGTAAGTTTAATTATATAAGTTTACAAAGAATGTAAGTAAAATAGACGTGATATTAACAAGAATTTCGAAAAATCTACTTATATTTATAAAACATAATGAGATATCTACCTCCAAATTGCCATATGCTACAAATTTTCATTGATTTGTAAAGAAGTTGCTCACATTTACCAATGCACCGAATCACGCATCTACATTAATATACATATTCGAATTTAAATGCGAATAATCATGCGGACACAAATGTAGTCGCGACATGAAAGAAATCGCGGTCGGTAAGGCCGATTGGTCAACAAGAAAAAACATTTCAGTGGCAGCATGTGAAAAAAAAAACATTAGTTCCCCGTAATTCAATTATAATACTACGAATATCTTGTAAAGGTCGATACTGCCAATGAGATGAGGAAAAATTCACTTATATGGTGACGCCTATATCGGAAAATTTTCATTCATGGCACAAAGATTTTTATTACCACCACCAAAAAGCATTCCATACATCTATCAATCAATTAATAGAAAGAAATATTTCTTTTATTGCTTTTCGATTTACTTGAAAATTTGCAGAAATGTTTGAATCTGATAATAATACAATATTTTCAAAACGTGAACATGAGTCCAGCCACACATACCATCCCTGGGTCCAGCCATGATTATAATTAATGACGAATCATTTTGGCACTATTGGATAGTAACCTAGACTAGAACTTAGATGTCTTTATTAAACAACTTATGGAAATATTGGTTACAGATAAATTAAGAAATTAAAAGAAATTAAAGTCTATTATATGGAGGCAAACGAATAATCGCGTTTGGAATAATCTCGACCCCAAGTAATTACTTATTTCATTAAAAACATAAGTGAAAATGATTATTATGAGTATATATTTACTTACATTCTTTGTAAACCGGTTATTATTAGTATCAAGGACACTCTATCTGGGCGAGGTTGTACGGTGTACAAGGCCGAATGCCGTGAGTGGTGACGGAGAGGCCCCGGGAAGGGGGTATGATGTCGCGACCACTCACGCGCAAGCGATGGACGCATCCAACAAACCCGTGTAGTGCGTGCGTACCTGACAACCTAAATGAATTTACCATTTTATCTTCATTTTAATTGGGGTGGTTGATTATTCCCTACTTAAAAATCCTACAACTTTTACTCAAACGCCCAATAAATACCCACTATGGTGGTTGGGGTACCTACCCATATTGGGTTACCATAAGGGGTATTAATAATGTCGTATATCATTTCATAATGGAATGGAAATAGTCAATGTTGCAAATGCTGCTTGCATTTAAATACAATTAAATTTCAAATACTCACCTCGTAATATTATCTGGCGGCTGACCGACGTGAATGAATGGATCCACATCTAATGAACTCATTCGTCCATGCGTCGTCCCTCTGGCCGTAGTAGAGCCCAACTTTAGCATCGCATCTTTTTTATACCGGCGTGCCGATATCTTAGATCTTATATCAAGTTTTACTTTTCCCGATCGCAACTCTGAGGGGCCGTTCCCCGCATCCCAACGTAATATTGCCCTGTCGTCGACAAAGCCGAGCCATAAATAATCTCTTACACCTGATGCACTTATTAAAGCACCCCTTCCGCAAACAGCTGAGACTTCCGCCCAAATGTCGAATCGTTTAGCCGGCAATCGGGTCCTGGCTGTCATCCTCGCGAGACCGTCAAACAATGGCGCTGTGTATATTTCATTTACATTCTCCTCGTAATATTCATCGTATATTGGATAATTTTCCTCGACTTCATTCGTTATATATTGCTCCTCTGAATGGTTTTCGATTTCAATAGCTTTGGGCGCATTTTTATTACAACCACCCCCTACATTCTTTTGTGTATGCATATTTTGTGCTGTGTGTAATTTCTCTGTGAATTAATCATTTTTATAAAATACAATGATTATATTTATGTTAAGTTAAAACAGTGCATTAACTACTTTGTGCAATTAGGCTAAATGCTAGCTCTCTAGCGATAATCAACTGGCGGTAAAATGTCGATGCAAGTCAGCTCAGGTTCGGGGCTGTCGGGTTTGCCGCTATCGCTGGTGTCTACTGAAGCGTCGGTGAACTGAATGGAGTTTGGAGTGCGTTCCATATCTGAGAATTTTGTGTTTTTGATATATATTTTACGTGAATTGAAGCGTTCAGTTGAGCGACTACCTCGCCTGACTGTGGGGGCCTCTTCACTACAAGGACCAAACGCTTGAGCTACGACATCGGATTGCGTTCTGCACGCGTGGGCTCTTAAGTGGCAAGTGGATATGTATGTCCTGCCGTCACTGCCGCAGACAGACGGAGCATCGGTTGCCGGACATTCTGCGGCGCCGCACTCGCAAGTGGCGAGCCCGCTGCGTATGACGCAGTAGGCTCCGAAGTAGCAAGTCATATGCTCGCAATCGGTGGCCGGCAGTTGAGTGGATTCCGCTGTTGGAAAGGAGGAATAAATATGTCATGCTGTTCCTTTTGTTGCTTTTTATAGATACATGAATTCTTTATGTTTTCTTTTCTGCATATTTATGCAAAGAAAGAACATTCTTTTTATTTAATAGTATCGTAGACAGAGAGAACTTAGGAACCTAGTGTTAAGATAGTTTGTTCCCATTAAGGCACTCCCGTTCCCCACTTTCCGCCGAATTCTGGAGAGATAATTGTACCTGTCGCGTTCACGGTCACGCACTTGTGGTCTGGCCTAGCCTCGGAAACAACCATAAAAACAAAATAATAATTTATAAAAATAGTATAAAAATCCAGAATAACAACTGAATTCAATTTTATTGAAAAATAATATACATACGATCGAAGCATCCGTTTGGACCAAGTGTGTGTTCATGGTTGGAGCAGACAGTGCACTTTTGACCTTGTATACCAGACTTACAAACGCACCGTCCAGTCATTTGTTCGCAATCTTCTCGCACCGATCCGAACGCTGAACAACCGCATGCTGAGTGAAAAAAAACATGTTTTTAATATTTCAATTTATTAATAAAATTTAATTAAATATGAACATTTTCCTACGTGAAGATTCAAGCTGCAACCAGTATGCATATACTCAGGCATTTGTTAATAATAAGGAACTATTGTCAATATTATTGATTTTTTTGTAAATATTACTTTTTGTACTTTTATTTTAACATTTACAATTATAATTTTTTTTATAAATATAACTTAAAAATATATTAAATAATTTTACATCTGCTTGTAGGTTTGTGTTTAAACCTATATCAACGCTCTACTTACGTATACATCCAGTATGACCCGTGCCTATACGCGGTAGCCCCCAATAACCAGGTTCACAGCGATCACACTTTTCGCCGCCGACTCCTGGCCTACATTGACACTGCCCATTATCATCACACTGTTCTGAAACGGACCCTAGCCTATGACAGCCACACTGAGATGGACACCCGGATCCACCTGGTCCTCTCGCCGGTGTTACACCGTCAGCGCAGCATCCGTACCAAGATTCTTGGCAATCTTTCTTTTCTACAACTGCTTTATCTGTTGTAATGGTATAATTGTTAACGTTAACTTCAAGTAAAGTATAAAATAAATAAAAGCAGATGGTTGAAAAACGTAGATTTCGTTTTTATTAATAAATTACTTTATATTATATTGATTTATAATACAAAGTAAGTAATAACTAAATACATTATTTGTGATGTTATTGCTTAAGTTATTTTTAATATTTTAAGAAAATGTTGTAAAATTTGTACAATATTAATAAAAAGCTTAATGATAAAATTTACCTTTCCTACAACAGCGAGCGGCTTTAGCAGTATGGTGACAATAGCTACCAGCAGGACAGTCCTTGCGATGCGGACCGCCGCCACAGTCCATAGCGCGCCCTTCAGCGTCAAGAAGGGGCTCATCGTCCCCACATGGGCGGAACTGTAACAAATAATAATAATGACTTTAAGATCAGGTTTCAATATTTGAAGTACAAGTGTACAAAATAAGCGAATTTATTGGTTTATTTTTAATCTACAGGCAATATATGGGCTTGTACAAGTCTGGACTTCTGCAAGTATACTGTAACGTGTGTTGGAAGATAATAGCGCATTTTTTTGATTTGCGCAAATCCTTCAAAAAATTCTAAATTCCAATTCCCGACTTGAGCATAAATTAAAATCATATAACATGTTTATTTTCTTATCTCTCTGTCTGCTTTTGTCAAACCATTTGTTCACTGTTAATTCCAAATAGCTGAATAGAAACAGATTTAACTTAGGTACATTAAATGTTAAAACAGAATAAAATGGAGGATTTAACCAAAAATAAATAAAAATACCTCCAATCCCCTACAAAGCGCTAGCGGTCGAAGTCTTAAATCCTCTTGACGTCTACACGCCTCTAACTTCATATGGCACAGAGTTGGGTACATCCTCAGGTCCGAAGCACACACAGGTGCAGACGCAGCAGCTGCAGCCGCAGCACAATCGAACAGACAAGCGCATCTCGGTTGGCCGTTGCCGTCGACAGCGCACGTCGCCTCGTACGCGCACTGCACACGCGCGCACACTGCCATGCCGGTTGGTACGCTAGAACTCTCCGTATCATCTAGGCGTATTTCGTTTCCGTTCTCCATTATTCTGGCCGATTTGTTTAAATCTAATTGAAAAAAATATATTTGAAATAATACCAATTAAATTTTTAAAAAGCCAATATATGTTATAGTAAAACGAGAAATTGAATTTACTATTAATCCCAGTGATATTTCCGTCCTGCGGCTCGCACTCCCCGTAATAAGCGACCTTGGGGGGCGTCTCCCCCCGCATGCGTGCCTCGCACGCCACGCGCTGCAGCGCACACTCGTTGGGGAAGGTGCGTCCGTCGGCGCACACGGGCTCGCGCGGCGCGTCTGCGCACGTGGCCGCACACGCGCACTTGCCGCGCGAGCACCACATACCGGCCGGGCATTGGACACCGCCGCATGATTCTGTTTAATAAGATATGTTAAGAGAATCACCACTTTATTTCGTACGTTTCGCAAATTTTTTTTTTTTAGACCCATTTCGCGTTATATGAAAAATCGCAAAAGTAGGGAATCAAATTTTCTTGCAATAAAATAATCATTCATATTGATGTTTAAAAAACATAGTTCAGCTAAATTTTAATTTTCAATAATTAATTAATTACTTCAAAAAAATTTTTAATCAACCACATTTAAATATTAATTTCTCAATTCTTACCACAAGACCCCATATGCTTAACGTGAATTCGTTTCTTTTCCCGACAGGCTAGGTCTCGCAGTGCGCACACACTGCTGTAAGTCTGATTATCACTTCCACAAATTTCTTCGGTTTCCTAACATAATATCAATGTAACTTAATTTTTTTTTTTTAATAAATGTTAAAATACAAAATGGTATAACTTTATTGGGAATTCCCTTATATTAGTTAGTAGTAGGCTAATATACAAGTCCAAAAACTGTACAGGAGGGATATTCCTGTAGAGGTATCCAAAAATGTTGCCCTAAAAAAAATGGCCAATGTAAAATTTGTGGCCATATTAATTATGTATGTATCCATAAGTAATTAGTTGCTTCAATGACACATAATAATAAATTTAAATAAATTAAAAAATAATACTTACAGTTCCATCTTCGCAATGTTTGGGACAAACACAGCTGGCTTCAGAGACTCCGTCGCTCTCGCACACTGCGTAAAATTCGCATTTCTTATTTTCACAGCCATCTATAACACAAAAAATATTTAAGTTATTGACTTCCAGTTAAATTATAAATAAGATCAAGAGATCGCTTTATCATACATACACTATCAGAGGAATAAAAATAATTCAACTTAATAGTTAAATTATTCGTGGTCATCGAAATAACAAATACAGCAACATTCAACATTTTCTCACCTGCGATGACGTCAAGTCGTCGACGTTATCTTTATGATTACGAGTTCGTAACATTTATATTTTGTATAAAAGTATATAAAAATATTGTATATAAGTAACTAAAACAAAACTTACTGCAAGGCCCATCGTACAGCACCTGTACGTGTCGACGATGCCGGCAAGCCTCTAGCTGTAGCTTGCACCTGTTGCCGTAGGAGATACCGTCCGAGCCACATACGGGGGCAAATTCGTTAGAACACTTTGGACAACGACACACGCCTCTCCCACCCGTGGACACGCATTCACCGCCGTGAGGACATATGCGACCGGCGCATACTCCATTTGATCCTATTTACAAAAATAATAGCACTAAATAAAAAAATGAAAATAGTTGGGAAAGTAAAAATATATTGGGAAATAATTATTCTCTTTCAATTTTTAAATAAGTATTCTACTAGGTACGTTTTAATAGACCTTACCCATTATCAAAAAAAAATACAATAGTTTTTGAATTCATATTGTTAAGAACTATAACTTTAAATATTTAAAACTTCAATCTGCTTATACTAGTTAAAGGATGATAACGTACACATATTCGTGAGCAGGGAATCAATAAATGCGTCCAAATTATACCTCAAATAAACTCGTATCTTTTAAGTGGTTTTTATAATATGAATCAATTTTATTAAAAAAACTGTTGTTAAAAACATATCTTGTAGAAGTAATTAAACTTGAACTAATTGATATGTGTTTAATCTTAACTATATAATTAATACTCAATTAGATAACTTTGTTGTCCCATAAAGGCTTTTTATCTTACTTTATCAACACGGGCTGTAAATAAATGAAACATAAAAGAAATACTGGTTTTACTTGACAAGTATTCCCGTAAGTACGTACTAATATAATGTCGAAGAATAAAATAGTATTAAAATAGTCATTCTTATATGGAAACCAATAACTTTCGAAGCATAAGTTATAAAAATGAACAAAGTAATCAAAAGCATCAACATTTTTTTTAAACTTATCTTGGCGCAGGGGCACAAGAGTGTGACTATGCGTAAACGGGATCGGTTATGGGTTTGATTCCCACCCCAGGAAAGAAATTTTTAATATTTTAAATTATTCACACTGGTGTCGAGACAAAGCGCGGCGTTGAATTTCGCAACTCAACGCACAATACCTCCAGAATTCGGTGGGAAATAGGGAGGGGAGTGTAACACTAGGCTCCTCCTAGGACACCTCCTCCTCCTTCGTGCTACATCCGCAATAAAGCGTGAAGCTGTAAAACAATTTAGTTATTAGTCGTACCACAAGCGCCCGCATGAACGACTTTCAGCTCCCTCCCCAAAAGACAAGCGGCTCGCTTCAACTCGCACTCGCTGTCATGGGTGCGCGCGTCGGACCCGCACACGGGGCGCAGCACGGGCTCGCACGGCGGCGGACACGCGCACACCGCCCCGCTCCCCTCCACGCGGCACTCCGCGCCGTGGCGGCACTCCACCTCCGCACACGGATTGACACCTGGAAATTATGATCATTATTTGGTTATTATTTACTTAATTGCATAAAGTCATAGATAGTTAGTTAACGCGGTCGTGGCGCAGTAGGATGTCTTTGGCCTCGACGGTTTTGGATTCGTAACCCGCCACTAGAATTAAATCAATTTCATTTCAATTTTATGTTCGCTCGAACTATGGGCGAAAATTGTGGTATCAATAAGCGGATTATACACTAGGTTCCCTCTGCGTTTTGGTATGCGGGAAAAAGCGAAACTGCTTTTATATAGTTCAACTACAATAAAATTTAAAAAAGTAGTAAATTCGTTTGGAATTTAAGTTAGGTTCTAACAGAAAAGTCTTTCGTACCCGAACTACACTGTCCTTTGAATATAATTTTCAATTGTTTTCTAGCACGACACGACTCTCTGTGCATTTGACATTCGTTGGAATAAGTTTTCCCATCAGATGCACAAACTGGTGAAAATTCAAGGGGGCAAGGCTCAGCACAACGGCACGAAGGCTGTCGTCCATCGTCCAGCTGGCAAACTTCGGGATCGGGACAGGACACTCCCGCACATGGATCTGTTACCAATTAAATGAAAACATTTTAAGCAAATCTGAGCATCTTATTTACACTCGAATTATATTTAATTTTGTACCCGACAGCGGCGAAGCAAACGGGGGGTTGTTTTTAGCGTGTATGCATGTCCATGATAATAAATCTATGGTTTTATCTTGATGGCGCAAGTGTTACTGGATATATTAATTTAGTGCAAGCAAACGAGGAATTGAAGGGAACGCCAAAAATTACGATCTTCCCTCGTTATTGAATTTTCAAGCAGAATCAAAACGGCAGTGTTTAATATCTTAATATCTTTTCAGTTACAATCAAAAGTGATGTTATACTTACCACATTTACCGAAATATTTAAAAGTTATATTCGTGTTAGTTTCGCATGCGGCGCGTCGCATCTCACACACGCCCGGGTAGTCCCTGGCGTCGCTGCCGCAAAGCGGTCGGGAGCCTTCATGGTCTCCATAGCTTGGACAAGAAGTGGGACATTCGCAGTGGTAACTCTTCGCGTCCGCTGTTGGCCGACACTGCTCGCCAAAACCGCACGACACACCCCGACACGGATCCGGCACGTCTGCCACAATATGCACATCAATTAGCTGCAACAATAGAAACTATAATCTACGATACAAATACTAAATGAAACCCTATAAACGTATTTTTTTTTCATTACAGCCCTCCAAAGTTTTTTGCTGAAATTTAACTTTTTAAATATCTAGTATTTTTCATCCTCTTTTCAAAATTTATAGATGAATAGTTTTCAAGTATTATATGATACGAGAAAAAAGGAAACGACAGATCCGCTACCCAATATAAATAGACCAACTTTGATCCATCGATCGTTTTACTGTATTACTGTATGTACCGTATATACATACTGTCATAAGGGAATCGGATACGATGCAAAATAATCTTTTGTAAGCAGAGGGAAGGTAAGTAGAGGGAACCTAGTGTTAAGTCAACGCCGCCCTTTGCCTCGACACCAGAGCAAAGAAATGGAAATATACATTTTAAATAAATATTTAATTTCTCAGAATGGGAATCGAACCCATAACCAGTCGGTTTACAGTCACACTTTGTGCTCCTGCGCCACGGCTGGCTTCTGAAGTATTTCATAAATCTTAATTACTTAATGTATGTAGGTATAATAATTTTATATTATTACTTGTTCGTTTATCACTTTAGAACTTACCACTCGGGAACAGGTAACAAGCGAAGGCTGTAGCTGATAGCAGCAGGGTGAGCGTTGCTGGACTAGTTAACATCGTTGTTCTATACTATATTATCTACCACAATATGCTAGTACATATCATGTCGCACAGTCTTTATTTATACCTGGAAAATAGGCGAATGCAAGTCCCAAAAACGTGATGCCATAAAAACCACATATCGTGATTAATAAGTATACCTACTAATCAAGAAATTAAACAACTTATGAACAACTTTATATAAATTAATAAATAAAAAAAAATAGTAAAAATTAGGGTTTATGTACATTTACAAACGTAAAATAAGGAAATAACAATTCATTTTTTTAAAATTATAGCAAGTATGTCTTAGCAATATCTAAAGTGCTAAGTATTTAAATAACAACATAAAAAAATATTTAGATAATTTAAAATATATTTACATTTCACATTACATTTGAAAATGAAATTGTGTCGAAAATTCAACTTAAGGTCTACATATTAAAATATCTATCTAAAATATAACATTAGGTGTATCGAAATTTTCCCAATCAATAACATCGCTTACGAACTGATTAATCTAATTAAGGTATTACTGGGTGTTATACAATTATTCTTTCTAAATACACTTACCAAGCAAAATCACATATAGATGAACTTATTTAACAATGTAAGCTTAAAAATCTAATATTTGAATTTCCTACATTTTATAACTGGCTAATATCGTCACATGAAAATACTCGACTGAAGTGTGAAACCTTTGGGTACCTGCTTTCAGGACATGCGCAGTCGTCCCCTCGGCGTTCATTGAGAAGGATTTAATCTATAAATAGGTTGCGAGTTATGAATGGATTGTGATGTAGTGTAGGTATATTGAAATGAAACTGTGAAATTTATATTATGTATTTATATAAGAAAATTAAATTATTATTGAGACAAATAGATACGTACCTACTAGGGAAATATTTAAATTAACTTAGGAGAAGAAGAAGTAAAGAATGTATAGAATAACTAAGCGCTACTCGAAGCAATAATAATAAACATATGTAGGTATATAATAATAATAAATATATAACTATTACTTCTTCTATTAGATATTTACATACGTACATATTCAGAAATTCATCCATGTAAGAATACAATATAAGCAACCAGAGTTCTTGCTTAAGAAGTTCTTTGCTTCACGGAAACAAAAATGTCAATTGGTTATGTCGCATCAGAAGGTATAAACAGAAATTTCTTTAAAAATCAATGTTTTGAATATATAACGGCCGTAGTTACATTTCTCTTCATAAAAAATTGGAAATATCAATTACAATTTTTTAAATCGAAAATATTTACCGACTTTAGCTCTCTACAATTCAAAGCTTTTAACTCAACAGCTAAATGGTATGTATTATTATAAGCAGGAACATTCACCGTTTATTTATAACAAAACAAAATAGCCTGTCCACGTTTAACTTTGTATCATTATTTATTTAGCAGTTCCATAGCGGCGTTGCGAGCTGTGTGATAAGGCAGCCCACCCTGGTCAAGTGATTTTGTGAAGTACATCGCGTCAATATTATAAGCTCCATGAAATACGATAATACGTGGATTATGAAGATATCTTTAAACATTTATAGGGTAAGAGCCTTTAATCCTATCTAACATACAGATTTACAGACACACATCGATGTTTAATAAAGCGTTTCGTATGAGCTTTAAAAAAGTTGCAAATCACTAGTAGGTAGGTATAGCTCGACAAATACTTTATGAAGCACGTGACATTGGCATGAATCTATCTCGCGCATGTACAGTCGTGTGCGTAATGTTAAGTATGCGGAGTGTGGTGTCATTTTGTATCATACTCGTATATACAAACTGGTACAGTAAATGACATTTGGCGTCGCGTTCTACTGTATCTTATTGTTGTGATAGGGCTCGCGGGGGCGTCCGAGTAGGTATCCTAAATATGCGCAAATTCTGCGCAAGTGTCCCCGAGCACCTCCGATAATTCATATACTTCTTGTCGGACTATATTTAGGTATAGTTGTCTTTATTTTTCGTTACATATTCTGACATGATATTTATTATTTATTTAGGAATTCTTTTATAGCTTCACGCATCCACTACTTTTATAAATGTATGGAGATGTCCTATCAACATAATATGTCAACGTAAGATTATAAAAACCGTTAGTTTATAATTTTACTTGCGAAATAAGAAAGTATCGAAAAATTGTGAACCGACATGTGAACCGCAAAAATTTACCATAGAATTCAAAAACTTAGTAGTTTGTCAGTACTCTATAAAAAATATCATTTATGCGAACGCAGCTGCAGATTAAGTGCAGTTTAGGTCAGGTTAAACCTGAAGGGTTAGAACCTGAAGAAACTGTCGTTGGCCGCTACGGCATAGAGATGTGCGCCTCGCTAGACGTGGTCAGCGCTTTTAATAGATTGCCGTTTGAGACGTTAAGAGAAGCACTCCGATATCAGAGTGCCTCTTTATCTCCGGAGGCTGTTCAAAGACTGCCTTCAGGATACAGTAGTTTAATGGATTGGGGGGGGGCGATCGGATCTGTCGAAGAAGGCTCGGTTGCGGGGTTCCACAGGGGTCGGTGTTAGGAAACATAATATATGGGAAACCCTTCACTACAAAAGTTAAATAGAAATAAAAAAGCAAAATAATAAGTTAAATAAACTTTGTTTTCTTCTGATGTCAATATGTATTTGTCTTTTAAATGTTGATTATAAGTTATTAATTCATATGAAGTAGTGATTATACTTTTAAGTAATATTCGATTATTGTTTAGTTGATATTGAAAATCGATTCTAAAATATAATGGAATCAAATTAAAATTATGTTCTTAAGTATTAGAACTAAACAAGTTGAATCAATAATCTAAATATATTTACAAAAATTTACGATTTAAAATTTAAAATTATCCGGAATATTTTTTTTTACTAAAATTTACGATGTGTTAAAGTAATAAGTAGAGGTGTTCAAATAAAAAACAAATTTTCAACTTTAATAATATGTTTATTATCATGGTATACACCAAGACGCTTCCATTCTTATTACAGTCAGTTGCGTGTAACAGAGAATAAGACTTTACATATTGTATAAAAATAGGACTGTACGAGTCCTGCTAGGACTCGGAAATGCACGTATGAGAAAGGAAATGGAAATTAAACTTTTCCTTTACACTGCTAAAATGCAATGACGAAGTATATGTGCCACTCTTTAAGCTAGACATTTTTCTAGATTGCACATGATTTTATTAATATTTGCAAACCTGCTTACAATTGCTGAATTTTGTACAATGACTATTAACTACGCATATCACCTGTCTCTGGAAAATTAGCTCCTTTTTGAGGCAATAAATAAATAGAAAATCGAGAAATAGCAGATTGAGAATTCTATTATTATAAAAAAATAAAATTGGTAAAATTGGCAATAAAATTGGAAAAATATAAAAAAAATATTATTATTGGTCTAAAATCTGTACATTAACAAATAATTCGACAGACTTGGTAATAAATAAATTTACTATACAGTCTCACTTACAAAACACAGTCACTATATAATTAAAGGTCTCAATTCGACATCAACGATCCTCGCTTATCACTTAAGATTCAACCACAGCACTGTTTGTCACTTACACTGTACAGTAACGTCTAGGTCGGCGTCCACGGAAGGATAAGTCTACGGCTATTTACATGTGGCATATGAGTGGGGGCGCTATATTTACAAGGTGTGGAGAGCGAGGAGAGTCGGCTAGGTGGGCGGCGCGCGGCGGTCGTAATCTCGGCGGTACACCTCGCGCTCGTACTCGCGCTCATCGTACGGGTAGTCCGGCTGCGCCGCGTAGCCGCGCCACTCGTCGGGGTAGGGCCGCACCGGCGGGAAGCCCATGCCGCTCGCCATAGCGGCGCCCTCGTAGTACCCGCTGTACGCCGTGTGCGCGCCCATCCCCGCGTACCCTCCGAACCTGTGTCAAACGTCACCTTACTACAACTATAATGCACGTGTGGGTGCACCCACTAAAAGTTGCAAGTTAATAGGTTGGTAGTGTAAGAAATTTCAATTACCGTCTCTTGTCGTGCGGGCGCGGCGCATTGCGGTCGCCGCGGTACTGACGCGGGCCGGGGTAGGCGGGCGGCGTCCAGGCGGGGTGTGCGGGATGCGCGGCGTGGTCGGCGTGCGCGTGCGGCGCGTAGGGCGGCGGTGGGCGCACGCGCGGTGGTCCGGCGCCGCCGCTGTCACGCCGCGTGCGTGAGCGCTCCCGGTCCCGCTCGCGATCCCTCTCGCGGTCCCTGTCGCGCTCGCGGTCTCGGTCCCTGTCCCGCTCGCGGTCGCGGTCCCGATCCCGGTCCCGATCGCGATCCCGCTCCCGCTCGCGCTCGCGCTCCGACCGGCTCCGCTCTCTGTACATCAAATCATCTCGCTTCAAGCTCCCTTCCCTATCTCTGCGATCCTTGCTCTTGTGTTTATGTCTGGTGATACGGAACAAGCGAGATGGTGATGAACGGGGATGTTAGCGAAGTTATGAAATAAAAAATGTGTTAATAAAATGGAAAGAATAAGCGAGGAATGAGTGCAGCCAATGAAATTAGATGTTTTTGGGTGGGGAGACATGACTGTGACTTACCTCTCGTGACGTTTGTTTTCATTAGGTTCAGGATCACATTCACCCTCTTCCAACTTTCTTTTAACGCCGGAGACGTGTGGTGACTTCTCATTGCTTTTGTCTAATTTGTCTTTGGCTACTTTCGGCCTCTTTTCTTTTCTATCATGATCATCATGTTTCCCTTCTTTTTTATGTGATTTTATGTGATTATTTGAATTATTTACATTGTTCTTCAAATTAGACTAGAAATGATATAATATAATTAGACAAAATAAACACGATAGAATTATAACAAAATATAAATTTAAGAGGCCAGCGACTTCCGGCACTCAACACACAAAGTCTGGAAAATTCGACGATAAGTGTGGAACAGAGTCCTAATACTAGGTTCCCTCTGCCTATCCTGCTATATCCTGGAATACAAAATGAACCCGAAATATATATATTAATAAAATTTAATATCCTGCATACCTTATTTTCTTTATGTTTGCCATCCTTCTTAGTATCAACATTTTTCTTAAGACCATATTTATATAGTCTATACAACTGCTTGGCATCAAAATTCGTAAATTTTGAGACAAAATACCAGAGATTACTCCTCCATTCAACTTTTTTTTCAGGATCAGGATACTCCGACAAACATATATCTATTTGGTTTCCTATTTGGGTAAGGCAGGATCTCGTTTTCGATACTTGTTCAGATTCCGACAAGGTTTGGTCGGGGTTGTCCAGTGCTCTTAGCGCTTTTTTAACCGGTCTCATTTTTTCTTTACACTATGACATAATGAAATTTTATAAAATATAAAAAAGTAACAGAAAAATATTTAGTGTCAAAAAATTTTTAATGTAAAACCAAGTCAGAGCACTCATCTTCTCACTCAACTTAATCATACATTTTTACCCATCGCAAATTAAGCCACGCCGATATTCTTATATTATGGTCGTTACATAAGTTGTATATATTATGGTTGTTTTGTTGTTAGCCCTACCCAACAAACGACAAAAGGGATTACGGTTTATTAAAATAAATGATACTTTTAATATAAAATATATAAATTAATGTGTTACAATGAAGAATTGTTTAGTTACAAAAATCTCATTTTTATAAAAACTGTAATGTGATGATGTATATGATACCTTTATACTATAAAATATCTAGAATATGTACTGGTATAAGAATAATATATTAATAATTTAAACCTTATAATATTTATTAAAGTTAATCCTTAAGCAGCGACCTGCAAAATTAATAAACATTTTAATATACCTCTTCAAAAACAGATGGATCTAAATCTCCTAAAACTTCTAAAGCTCTGGGTTCATTATTGGCTGTAAAATGCATAGGACCCGCAGGCTTCTTACGACCCTTTACTTTATCGCCTTTTGATCGATCTTTTCCCTCTTTCTTTGTGCGTTTTTTATCCTTTTCCTTTCTATCATTAGATGTTTCATCATGTGTTAACACATCTTCCATTTTTGATTTACCCTAGAAAAATATAATAATGTAAAATCAGCACACACACCGCACACAGCAGGGTAGACAGAGGCAACCTAGCGTTAAGACATATATTTTTTTAAGTGAATGTTATGTTTAGCATATTCGAGTTTATGTGAACATAGTGTTAAAACTTTCCCTCCAAATCAAAATTGGGGAGAGGCCAAGCTACACTTTGTCAATTAGAGGAGAAATATAAATTCATACCCCCCTCCCCCAGGGGGATCAAACCATTGCGTTAACTATTGTGTCTAAAGTCAGATACTCTTCCATTGTACCACAATGGCGTCATTAGGTTATGGGAATAAAAAAATAGAAATAGAATAGTTTAGACATTAATGATAATGTTGCCAACTATCAAACCACATTAAGATTTTTTTGAATAGCAAAACTACTCGAAGATAAAATTGTAAATTACCTTATCTTTATCATTTCTTAAGTTCTTCTTCTTATCATCTCCAGAAGTAATATCCTCTTCAACAACGTCTTTTGTTACTGGTTCCTTATTTCCCTTTTTCATTCTCGGTTTCCGTTGTTTTTGTTTACCATTCTTCTGATCTAACAGTTTCTTGATAAGTTTCAACAGATATTCAGCTCTGGATTGTAAATGCTTCCCCTGTGGCTTTTTATCTTCATTAGTGAGGATTTTGTCTCCAATACTAAAGGATGAGTCCATTTTGATAGCCTCCCATGACCCCATCCCATATTGATAAATACCAGCCAACAACTTGGAATCATCTTCTACACCCCATTCGACGTCAAAATTGGCGGGCCTTGTCCTTATAATAAATATAAACGAATTTATTATTGAAGTATAATATAACAATAGTCATACATATACAGGGGCTAATAATTTTTAATGAAATGATGAAATGATTATTACCTGAAGTCCAATTGCCATTTTAGTCTTTCCTCTTTAGTTTGTGGCAAAAACTCATCCAGAGGTGCAAGTTCATTTTGACATGCTGCCATTGTTTTAGCATTTACTGGCACACCACCCAGCTTGAATGTCTTTCTTGCATTTTTACGTCCATCATTTGCATCATCTTAAAATTTAATAGATATACTGTGAGATAAATACATAAAATATAAAAAGAAACAAATATAAATCAAAAATTTTACATACTGTTAGTTTCAGAAGTATCATTTATAACAGCCTTGCATCTCTCTTGCAGAATTTCTCCTAATTTTTTGAGATCAGCTAAAGGTTTTTCTTGTAACTCGGCATCACATGCAATACTGTCGAGATGTTTTAAAGGTGCTGAAAACTTTTTGTAACTCTTGACAAATCTTCGAATCTGAAAAAATAAAAATTACAACGATAAAAATAATTAAAATATCTGTCTTGAAGAGTTTGATCTCAATTCGGGACTATGATTATATTTAAAAAATAATCTCTCTTTGGTAAGATTATGCACAGAGTTGAGCCACTTATGTTATGTGTTATACTTGAGTAAAAGTGGGGGACTGGACATTTTAGTCTAACTTAGTTTCATCTACCAAAAAAAATCACAAAAGCCATAAAGACTGAACACCAAAATATATACAGCGATAACAATTTATTATAATTAATGAATTATTTGTCAAAAGACGAGGCGCACCTCTTGGTCAGTGAACCCCTTGATCTTCTCGCGGTGCGAGGCGGGCGGGCGGCCGCGCTTGCGGGGCCGGTCGTCGTCGGCACTCATGTCCGCGTCGGAGGCGTCACTCTCGGCATCGCCATCACCCTCGCCGTCTGCCCCATCCGCCCCGTCCGCACCGTCCGCGCCGTCGCTGGTGCCGCGGCCGCGACGCTTCCTTCCGCCTGCGATAACATATCAAGCAATTAGAAGTGTGACGAGGCCATTCGAGCAGGGGCACAAAGTATACTGCAAAATCGACTGGTTGTGAGTTCGATCCCCATGCGAGGAAAGAAAATATTTAAATTTATATTTTTCATCGCTCTGGTGTCGAGGCAAAGCGCGGCGTTAAGTTCCGCCACTCAACACGCAATGCCTCCAGAATTCGGCGGAAAGTGGGGGAACGGAGTGTGTTAACACTATGCTCCCTCTGTGTGGTGTCTACATTGTGTGAACAAGAAGAGGGGTTGCCTAAACTTCGAATATAGCAATTTCGAAGCTTTATAACAATAATTTAGTCATTGGATGTCAGACTGATACACTGCTGGTGGCCTATAATTCTTTTATTTTAAGAAAAGTTTTATTTAAAGAAAATTACATTTAGTATGTATGATTCCATCATAAATCTTTTTTACCATTCTTTCATCACTCATTTGTTCAATGTGCCCAAACCAGCTGAGCACATTCTTCTTCGTACATAAATATAAACGTAAATAAATATTTCACTTTATAGAGTCGGGATCGAACCCACAATCGTTGCGCTACAGACACACCCTTGTGCCGCTGCGCCGCGACGGCCTCAATTAATAGACGTAATTGTTTATTTAAAGTACAAGTACTCACTTCCATCGGCACTGTTCTGCTGCATGTTTTTTCTTCTTGGAGGCAAATATAAATCTTCCATTTCCTTGTTTTTTTCTTGTTCAGCTATTGTTTTCCTAACATTCTCAGGTATAATATCATCCTAGAACAGAAAAATATGATGATTTAAAAAATGATGATATTTTCGAACTTTACTTGTCACTTATAGGATGGTAATAGATATAACCTTGAAAATACTATTATAATTTTTTTTAGGAACATCAAGCTTGTTCCCTACCAGGCTAGACATAAATGTAATTTAAATTTGGACATCACCCTGAGTGAAAATCAAATGTTTCTTCGCTCTGGTGTCGAGGCAAAGCGCGGTGGAGTTCCGCCATTCAACATGCAATGTCTTCAGAATTCGACGGAAAGTAGAGAACAGTGACTTAACATTAGATTCCCTCTGCCTACTGTGGTGTACGAGATACTTGGTGACGCTGATTTTATATGTTCTTTATTTATCTCTATTTCATCACTTAGTTCTTGAAATGTCTTACCCAGTCTTTGCCCTCCTCTTCCGCTCCTTCTTTCTTAACTTCCATCACAGCTTTTTCTTCATCAAATGCAAAACTAGCAACTTTAAAGGCCGAAAGTAATTCATCTCCCGCCATTGATGGACCTTCATCTCTAGTTTCTGCTCTTTGTAAAATTTCATCTATATCACACTGAAAAAAGATAAAAACAATGGTTTAGTTAATAATTAAAAAATATTAAGTTTAAAAAAATGAATGAACTTTGGCTTATATACACTAAAAAAAGTGAAAAAGCTGCATTTCTTTCTACGTAAATTGTTCTAAATAATACTTACGACAGGTTCCTCGTCGTTTTCATCGTCGTCTTTAAAAAGTTCCTCTGCACCAAACTTCAAAATTGCATTTAAATCTTCTTTATTGAAAGGGTTATTAGCATTTGTACCTGACGCATCCCGTTTGTTGAGTACAGTTCGTCCAGTAGTGTCCATACGCTGAATTACTAAGTGATCAAGTACCATTTTTCTCTTAGCCCTTTCTACTATATCTTCTTCTACAGATCTAGCTGTTACCAACCTGTAAATATTGACCTGCAAAACATGTCACATAAAGTATTCCAACAGACAACATGTTGAACAAAAAACTGTTTCGATAAAACAATAAATACTAATGAAAAAAATATTTTTTTTTATTTTATATAGACAACCAAATATAGCAAAACAATAAAAAATGATTGATACCTGATTTTTTTGCCCTATACGATGCGCGCGAGCTTGCGCTTGCAGGTCATTTTGAGGATTCCAATCTGAATCAAATATTATCACAGTATCAGCTGTTGCCAAATTTATACCGAGACCTCCAGCACGCGTTGATAACAAGAAACAAAAATCTTGAGACCCTTCAGCATTGAAGTGGTCCAATGCCTGTTTTCTTATTTCACCTTTTATACTTCCATCAAGCCTTTGAAACGGAAAATGTCGCCTTTGTAAATATTCTGCCAGTATATCCAACATTCTAACCATTTGAGAGAATATAAGAACACGATGTCCTGTTTCTTTTAGCCTACATAATAATTTGTCCAATAATAGTAATTTCCCAGAGCCTCTTAAAAGTCTCTAAAACAAAAAAAAATTTAGTATGTCTCAAAAAAGCGTGTTTATAAAGAAAAGCGTTTACGTTTATTAAGAAATATTAAAGGATATTTTATTAAGTTAATATGCAAGTACCTCAACGGCATCAGTGGTAGCTAAGGATGCACGAGATTCAAAGTCCTCAGGTTTTGTCAAAAGTGCATGGTTGCAGCATTTTTTCAATTCTATAACAATATTAATAAATGTATTTATAGATCCCTTCACACCCTTTCTCAAGGCACTATAATTTTTTGTAAGAATCCACTTGTAGTATTGCTTTTGTATTGATGTCATTTCTACTCTTAGAATTTGTTCTACTTTAGCAGGTAGAGATTTCTCAACATCTTTCTTCTGCCTTCGTAATATAAAAGGCTCCAATTGTTTATGTAACTTTTCATATCCTTTAATTGCTGCATCCTCATGATCTTTTTCAAATTCTTCCCATGATTCAAATCTAAAATAAAAAAAATGTATTTAAGCTAATAAGTTCATAATTTTTACAGAACTGTGTTAATATAAAATACACTTACTTATAAGGCATGATAAAATGTAAAAGTGCCCATAATTCTTTAAGTGAATTTTGTAATGGTGTGCCAGTAACAAGTAGCCGATGATTTGTATCAAATTCCTTTAAAGCTTTATACAGAAGCGAATCATCATTCTTTAATCTGTGAGCCTCATCGACTAGCAGACAGGCCCAGCTGAAAGACCTTAGAAATTGTCTATCTTTTAATAAAATCTCATAAGTTGTTAGTATTGCATTAAATTTTAGTCTTTTTGAAGTAGCAAAGCTCCATTCAAATTGTCTGATCTGCGAAAATATAAAATATTATTTTTTAAGGCATATTTGTATTTCTTGTGTATTTTGTTGCTATTTAGTTAAGAGAGAAGAATAGTGCTAGGTACTTTTCTCATATAAAACACCTAGCACTATTCTTCTAGAATAGAATACTTACAATATTTCGGCTTGTAACGTCACCAATATAGGTAACGACGTTAATATCGGGTGCCCATTGCATGAATTCTCTTTGCCATGCAGTCATTGTACTAAGCGGTACCACACAAAGAAATGGTCCATAGAGTTGTTGAGATTTAAAGAGGTAATATAAGAAGCATATAGTCTACAAAAGAACATATTAAAATATTGTTTAATCAACTAACCAAAAAACATTTTTGTACTTATTATAGTAGTGCTGCATTGTAAATAGTAAAAAAACATTGAAAGGAAAGACTTACTTGAATAGTTTTCCCTAAACCCATTTCATCAGCTAATATAACTGAATTGTCTTTACACCAGGAATGTATTAACCAATTTAATCCATCCATTTGATAATCTCTCAAAATATAAGTCTGAAATTAATAATAATAAAAATAATAATAAAACTCTTTATTGTACACCCAAAAAATAAACGAAATAGAAGAATACAAGTAAAAGAATATGGTACAATAGGCGACCTTATCGCTGAAATAGCGATTTCTTCCAGGTAACCTTAAGGCGTTGGAAATCGCAAAAAAAAAAAAAAAATAAACAAATAGTGAGTAGGGTGTGATAGAATAGAGATAACAAACAACAACTACAAACAACTATATAAAAAAAAAAAAAAATAAATAAATAAATAAATAAATAAACCTACACAAAGATAGATACATATATACATAAATAAATACATACATACATATATATAAATACATACATACTTACATACATTCATACATATACACTTATAAATTATGTTAACATATGGATACATACTTAGTATAGAAACAAGGGAAAAAACATAAAATAAAAATAAAATGAAAATAAATAAAAAATAATAATAATAATAAAAAAAATTACACTTATAATAAGTAAGTACGGTTAAAAAGGTTTAGAGGGCTAGAAAGTGTTTTTTTAAGCGTTTTTTAAAGGTAAGGAACGTTTTTGAATTCCTAACAATCAAGGGCAGGGCGTTCCATAACCGACACGCAGTAATTGTAAATGAATCACTATAAAATGACGAGGAATGTTGTGGAATTTTTAGCACCCGACTATAGTCGGATCGCAGACGTCGAGGATGTGAGCGGCCCAAAAATTCAAATCGTTCCTTTAGGTACGGGGGAGAAGTTGGATTGAACAGAATACAGTACAGAAGATGAAGTATGTGAGTATTCCTACGAAGCCGGATAGGGAGCCACTTGAGCTTTTTTCGGAAGTCGGAAATGTGATCATATTTACGTAGACCAAATATGAATCGTATACACACATTTTGAAGACGCTTATTATACGCTTATTATTCGCTTGAATATATTTATTGTTAGAAATTCATTTTCAACACTAGAACTTTTTAATTTTTGTTTTGTGTTTATAAGAAACTTATTTTATATAAATATTAAATATCTTATCTACGGTACCTGGTCCTTGCCCAAGTATTCGGGCTGTTCTTTTACTTGGTGAAATTTGGGCCTTCTTTTTAATACTGGACAATGCCTTGATGGCGTGGTCTTTGCAGCTTCTCTACTTTTAAAATGTTCAACTTCTACAGGCCATCTTTTTTCAATAAGTGTAGAGTCTTCCCATGTTGCATCTGCATATGGCAATGATTCCCACTTGCAGAAGTATTCATGGGCAGTTCCACCACCCTCCAACTCTCGGGTTTGTTCAGCTAAAATATAATATATTACTTGTTATGATAAATTTGAATCCAACAACATACATTTCAGTTTCTCACAACAACAAAATTAATTGACGGAAGTCAACGCCGCGCTTTCTTTGTTGCCAGAACAAGGAAATAAAAAAAAGATTAGGCGCGTCAAAATAGAGACTTAATCCCACAACTGTCCCGGGGGAATGAATTATTATTCATTAATATTTTCATACCTTTACTCTGGCACCAAGGCAAAAACCCAGTGTCGCTACGAAACACGCAATACCTCGAAAAATTCGGAGGGGGTGAGTGTCTTAACACTAGGTACCCTGTGCATAATCTGCTATATGCGGAATACAGTGTGAAGCTGGTAATCAGCTTATTAAATCATAATAATTAAAATGTATACTGAAACTAATCTTTAAATTTAAATCAAATAAAGTCTTTTACCTATTATCCTTTCAACATAGTTATAGGTTTTAACTAATTCCTGTTGCAATTCTGCTTGACACTCAAAATAATCAATATCTTCAGGACCTGCTTGTCGTCTCCACCATGACAATTCTGCCTCCTTTTTAATATAATTTTCCAATTTCTTTAAGCCTTTTACTTTTTGTTCATTTAGTGACTTCTCTGACTCCCATGTATTATGGATGTGGGACCATCCTTTCCATTTTATCAGGTACTGAGGTTCGGTTGCTTCTTCATCATTAGGATCACAACCTTCATTTGGATCACCATGTTCCTCGACATAATAAACTGTAGTCACATTTCCAATGACTGGACAATGATAAGAAGACATTAGCTAAAATTTAACACTACATTGCAAAACAATGCTACAATTAAAAGTAACCTATTTTGTTTGAGATAAATATGCATATAAATCGAAAAATTACATAAGTAAATAATCTTCTTACAGAATCAAAAATAATAATAAATTTAGAAATCAAATTTAATTTTTCTAAACGAATTTAGGATACACGATAACCATACGATTTACACTTATATAGAATATCGCCAGACAACGTACCTCCTTTCTTTCCACGTCTGATTCCAAGAACCCTTTCAATAGTTTCACTATGATCTTCCGGTTCTGGTTCAACATCACCCTCACCATCAACTCCATCCACTTCAACCAGATCTGAAGAGTCGGTTTGTTCATCACTGGCCTCCTTATAGCTTACTGCCGCCCCTGTACGTCGTGTAGCCGTCCGACTGCGTTATTAGAAATAATTTTACTAAGAATTATTTACTTATTAATATTTTTTTTTATTTTATTATTTTTTTCTAACAGTTTTATACTCAAAATGACTGACTGACTAAAAATTGACTGACTGACTGACTGACTAAAAAGCTAAACGATTTTTATACTGATTTTAAGTAAAAAAGCGGGACGCTTGCGCCAAAAGTGGGACAAAAAAATTAATAATAAGAATTTAATTTACTTTTTATCCATTTATTGAAGTTTGAAATATAGCTTCAATCGGTAATATCTATCACCATTTGAAGCTTTATAAAATGTTTTTAATAGAATAACTTCACTATGCTTTAAAACGGTGTTGTTTCGGATTACCATATATAAGGCAGTCAAGTCTTCAGAATAATTATACATAACTAACGAATATAATTATTTGTATTTGTATGAAATAATTAGTAACTAATTAAAATCTTAAAGTAATAAAAAGGGTTTTTCACAGTACGTAGAATAATCCGTGAAAAGCGGGACATTGCCTGTCCCGATCGGGACATTTAATTTTTTGTCTAAAAATCGGGACGTGCCGCCAAAATCGGTGCGTCTGGCAACGCTGATGACAATAGACAACCTAGTATTAGGACATTCCATCCGCTTTTCGCCCGAATTCGAAATATTGTATATAGAGTGTAAAACTATTTACAGCTGGAAACTGTCAAACTGCGTCACCACGGTGTCAACATTAAAATACAATATTTATAACATATGGAATACTACTACTTTTTTATCCTCATAAGCTGGTAAACAATACGACTGACTAATAATTGTAACCATTAAGCACCATAATAGCGCAGTGGTTAATATTTTACAATATTTTAACCCAACATTCATGTGGATTCAAGGTGTGCTCAAAATAATATATAGTAACAGGATAGGTTTTTACATTGACATAGTGAAAAGTTATCTATTAATACTTTACAATTGAGTGAAATGATTATTCATCAATGTTATTATTACTAAAACTTTTAGTTTTGTGCAAGATTTGACTTAATATATAAGTTGAATTCATCAACATTAGTGATAACTTGATAAGTAATAAACAATCGCCATGCCGGGCTTCAACCGGCACCGACAGTATTATCTCAATGGCATTAAATATCGAACGCCTTAAAACTGTACTACGAATATCTACGTCTGTCTAAGGAGATTGAATAAAAAACCCATTCAAAAATCGTTTGAAAAACAAGCGAATCATCTATAGAAATTGCAAGTTTATCAGTAATTCCATTCAGTTACATAACATCAGACTTCGTAGTCAGCCGTCATATTAAATAAACTCCATGAGCGCCATCTTGAGAGTGCGCATGACAGACGTCAACCCGGTTTAGAGCAAATGTATTGCCTACTGCAAATAATATAATCTTAATAATAAAATTTTTATGGTGTAATATTATCATTAAAAAATTAAAGTATAAAAGTAAATTCTCTAAGTATATATTTTTTAAGACTTAATTGTAAATAAGTTTAGTGATAAAAAATAAAAATTTAGATATGTGTAAAATTTTAAAAATATCAAGCAAAATAAAATGTTTAACTATATATTTTTTTTTATTATACGACGATATTTGAAAAAATATATATTTTTTTTTTAAACATGATTCGTTATTTTTTTTTAAAGATTTAATTTTGAACATAGATCATATGAAAATGGCAGCAAAATTATTTCGCTGATCATATTACTGTTTGCGCTAGCGCTATTATACTTATTCTTTTTATTCACACTCTAATATATCATTATATTATATTCGTTTGGGAAGCCAAAAGCCGAAACGATCTTAGTTTACAGTCTAAAACATAAGGTAAAGAACCGCTAACGTGATTAATCTCGATGTTTGTAATTGTAATAATGTATCAGACTGGAGACTGGAGAATCCTTAACATGATAGTTATCGTCGTGGTTTCAAAAGAATAAGATCAATTCTCTGAGCCGTCGTCGTGCAGTTGGGTCGCTGCGCTTTTGGGATACATCGTATCATAGGTCAGATAAAATCGAGCGTTAAATACGTATTTGACAAACAATACGATTTTTATAAATAGAAAGAAGGAATTGAAATTTCTAGTTACTCTTTCGGGTACACTAGTGTAATGAAATGAAAATGCATCTTTTATTTCTGTTTACAGTATGCTTAGCGTTGCTAGATGTCCCGTTTTTTATCCCTACAATAAAATGTCCCGATCTGGAAAGCAGTGGCGTAGCGATTATAACTCGCGCCCGGGGCTAAATACTTTTACAGCATTATACAATATAATTTCATATTTACGTTTAAATCGTTTTGAGGACTATTTGGCGCCCCACTATGAACGGCGCCCGAGGCATTATGACAGTTATAGGTATGGCATGCTGCTCAGCATTTCATAGTAACAGAACATATTCTAGCGATACAAACTGCTGTGGACGGCGATCGTTACAGTATTTCCTAATTGTATATGAAAATGACGACTTTTGGCAAGTTCACTGATTATTCCGTAAAATTATTGCCCAACAGAGGCCGAGGAAGACTAGTGTTACTTACACCCCTACACTTTCCGCAGTATTCTAGAGGCATTGCGCGCTGAGTGGCGGTACACAACGCCGCGCTTTGCCTCGACCCCAGAGCGAAAAAAATTAAAATATTTAATTTTTCTTTTCCTCAAATAGAAATCGAACCGAAACCTGTCGCGTTTACAGTCACTTGTTTGTGCCCCTACATCACAACTAGCATCAATATTTATTGATTACATAAATTCGGATTATAATCTGTGAGTATTGTCACACATTTTTAGATGTGGCTTCTGAAGAAATGTGTATGCTGTGAATTTGCCAAGAATTGTTACATGGAATTAACTTATGATTTTGCTTAAAACAAGTCATGCACACCTAATATATCTGTACATTAATAAGTGTAATTTTACTAAATAAAGTAATACTACTTAAAATTCAAACTTCTACATTACCTCCTAGTTTCTTCATCTGAAGCCTCTGAACTTTCATCTTCATCGCTAGTAAACCTTCTTCTTCGTGCTGGTTTCTTTTTTCTTAGAGGTACACTTCTTTGGCCTGGTCGTTTTGAAGGTGGGGGTGGGGAACCTTTTAGATCACTATCACTATCTGAGGTATCTGAATTCCATGAATCACTATAAAAATAACAATATGATTACATCATTTTCATTTTAAAATATATTATTATTTTAAATAACTAAATAGCAGATTTATACCTCTTTTTCCTACTTTTTCTATTGTGACTTCTCCCTTTCTCACTAGAATCACTATCAGCAAGTTTAAGCCTGTCTGGTTCTTTTCTTGATCGTCCTGACCTTCTAATACCAAACATATCAGGATTGTCTTCCCATAAATCAGATTTAATTTTACCATGATGATTTCTAGATTTGCGTTTTGTGATAGAATCATCTGAAGAGTCTTTATCGGTTTGGTGATCTGACTTTGAAGAATTGGCATTACTGTGTTTTGGAGATTTAGTGTCATCACTTAGATGGGATCTGTCAGCATTGGACGATTTTTCTGACCCTGACCTACCTGCTGACCCTGATCCAGAAGAACTTGAACCACTATCACTGTTAAGAATAAAATATAATTAATAAAAAAATTAAACTATTCACAATGACATTCCAAAAAATACAAAATACTCCTACCTGTCACTCCCTGAACCTGAACAACTAGAATCACTTTTCTCTCCTTTTTCACTCACTGAATCACTTCCAGATTCATTCATGAAGCCCTTCTGAAACAAAAAAGTATTAATTTATTTAAGTTATCAGTTGCAATTTTTATCAGATGATATTAAAACACTATTTAGAGATTTTTATTACACTAAAATTTTGTATTGAAAAGCATTAATAACTTCAATAAATATAAATAATATAATATAAAATAGTTGCATTACATGTGAATAATGCATCCTTAATATTAAAAAAAACTCCTGTTCAAATAGAACATTTATTGTTTAAATGAAACATAATAGGAATAAATTTAACAAAGTTACATAAAAATAATAACAATATTTTTTGAAGTTTAAAGAAAAACAATAGTAAAATAATAAAGAAAATGACACAAAAACACAATAGTGAGATTTTTTATACTCTAAATATTGAGAATAAGAAAAGAAATGCATGATCCTTAAATATAGTACAACTAAGTACATGAATAAAAAAAATGCTTATGTTTCTTAATGCATTTTTTTAATAATTATTAGTCAAAATATATAACTGAGAAATTCGTTGCATAATATTAAACAAAACCTACCAGTTATATAAATTTAAGAAAAATATTGAAAACATAACCTCAAATGCTTCTCTAAACTATAACAACACCTGGTAAGACCAATTTTCAAAGCTAAATTGCAAAAATGGGTCCATTCCCAAAAACACTTTACATGGCCTCTAATGAAAGGTTACGTAACAAAGAAAAAATGGAAAAGCATTATTCGGTGGAACAATTAAATTTTAATACATAAAAACAACAAAATATATTGTAAACAATCGTAGAAAGCGATTTATTCACTATTACGTCTTAAAATTTCTTCGTTTTTAAAGGCCACACCCACAGCTTCTAGAACATTCACCACTTAATTAAAGCCCGAAAACATAAATATTAAGGAATTATACACTAAAACAATGCTTATAAAGCTCATAAAACACTTACCAAGAGCATTTTGTTGAATTTCTAACGAACACACTGTATTACAAATAATATCGCACGGAAATAATTAAAAAGTTTTCAATTCATTTAATTTAAAAATATTTAAACACTTGTTGCGACATTTTTTGAATTAATTTTTATTAAACCAATAAATTTAAAAAATATCTTTTGCTGCAAAATCTTGTCAAGCGACGCCATTTTGTCGTCGCGTGAATTCTGGTGACGACGGATACAAAAAATTAAAAAAATTGCAACAGATATTTAGTAAAAACAACGTAAACAGAAACAGCAAACACTAAGAAATTAAAAATGAAACTTTAGATCCGTCGGAAATACTCCGTCCTATACAGAAATTGATTAGAGCACCGCGCACTACCAGCGAAACTCGAAAGCTACAGCCATATTGCCACAGCTTTAGGTCTGACATGAAATGTTAGAAAAATCAAGAGAGAATGTGGCCAGCCTTTAATAATAAAAGGTGACGCTATTTCCGCTATTGAAAAAATTATTCCTTATTGTTTAAAATTATCAAATATATTAAGCGTGGTATAATAAAGACAAAACCAAGAAAAAATATTATTATTTATTTTCGTTTGATTTAGATAAAAATTTACAGTCAAACGTTTTCCAAAATTTATATGACAATCAATAACAATTAATAACACAAAAAATGGAAGTCTTGTTCAATTAATTACCGTAGAGGTTGTTAGCTTTGTTGACAAAAGAATAGACATCTAAATAGGTACTTAGCACTTAACTTAGTACGGAGTGCCAAGCGCTACGGTCTCCACATACCTCTAACGCCTCGTCCGCTGTCAACGTCATTTCTCTTTCATTCTTTTTTTGTAATACTTACATTTCACTGCCGTATACCAGCATCGCCACCAACACTGCATTGTGTACAAACATGCACCTGTGCTGACGTTTCAAACTCTCTCTCTCATCAATGCAGCTAAGGCACCGTTAACTCTGTTACCGGCAGCAATACGCCTTTCCAGGCTAGGTCTATGTATATAAGAGCAAACATTTTGAACTCTAATAATAAAATTAAAGCTACATGGGATGCTTTTACTACTGTAACTGGGAGATCTAGAGCTGTTTGTGAACCTATTAAATTAAAAGTTAATAATATAATCATAAATTCAGATTTAAAAGTGGCAAATACTTTTACATTTTTTTTCTGATATGAAGTAACACGTTCACTACCATCATCTCTTTCGGAAGCAGAATTAATTCTAAAAACCCATGTAAATAGTTGTAGAAAAAAAATTGTGTTTAAGAATGTGTCACCAGATGAAATTGTCAAAACTTTTAAAAGCCTTAATTTAAAGAAAACTGGTGAGTTATGGGGCATGTCTTTTAAAGTTTTTAATTCAATTATACCTAATATTGCTCCTTACCTTGCTTTAATTTTAAACAATTGTGTAGAATCCGGTACTTTTCCTGATTTAATGAAATATAGCAAAATAGTGCCGCTTTACAAAAGTGGAAATAGATCTGAGCCTGGAAATTGCAGACCGATCTCTGTTTTACCATCCTTAAGTAAATATTTGAAAAAATAATGTTCAATCAGCTCACAATTTTCTCAAATATTAACACCTGTTTCCATAGTGAGCAATGTGGTTTCACCAAAGGCAAGTCCACTACGGATGCGGGTGCTGCACTCTTAAAGCACATTTATGACGCATGGGAGAAGTCACAAAATGCTATCGGAGTGTTTTGTGATTTATCCAAAGCCTTTGATTGTGTAGACCATGAAACTCTGTTATTAAAACTATATCATTATGGCATACATGATACTGCCCTTGATCTTATTATTCGTATCAATAATGTAAAATCATCTGGATCTCCTCTAAAGATGGGCGTTCCACAAGGATCTATGCTTGGTCCCCTTCGAGTCCCAGGTCGAACAGTTCTCCAGAACACATGCGGTAGAGAACGCACAGTGAGCACATATCTCCACGCAAAGCCAATGTTGCAAGCCATTCACACATCATTGGGTCTTCAACGATCCGAACGGCTCTACGTTGTATGCGGTCCGCATGTATCAAATAGGTCAAGCTGATATTGGGATGCATCAGCCCAGAGATGAGAACGGTACTCCACATGAGGCCGAATGTGGGCTCGGCGAACCGAAAGTATCAGCACATTGGGCCTTAGCGTTACCCCTTATTAGGGGAGTGTCAAAGGAGAGCAGAGTCTGGCGACACCACAAATGGGGTTTAATTTTAATAGGGTTTAGTGGTTAACGCTCACACTCGGTTCTTTTTGGGGTTGAATTGAATCAAGTTCCTATCAGCCCATTAGGAAACATGTCATTAATCAATTGGTCATCCTTGAGATAAGCCAAGAGCTGGCTTTTTATACTGCTCTCCATTATTTTCGAGAACAGGGCGATAGCAATAGGCCTGGAGTGGATCAGAAACTTTGAGATCGGGTGGATAAGAGCGCTCATTAAAGAGTCTAGGACTACGCCGACTCAGTAAGAGTGGCGAAAAAACACGTTAGCACCCCTGTCAGCTCAGGAGCATTTGACGGAGCACTAAAGGAGAGATGCCTTCTGGCCCGCTCGATTTGTGATAATTCAAAGAGGACAGAGATCGCCTAATAGCTTTTTGGTTGAAGTTAACTTTAGACATTGAGCTCTGGCACCGCAGAAAGATTGGCGGCGTTATTCTTCGGTCACCAATTTTTTTTTTCACGTGGGGAAATCCTTATGTACTACCTCCGCCTGCGGTAGGCGGAGGGGCGTGCCGGACTCTTAGCGGCTAAAACCACCCCGGTGTCTCAACGCATGGGAGCGCGGAGCCGCGGAAGTCCAAATTCATCCGCAACCCCACACTAGTGCTGGCCAGGTCTGTCTGGGCCTCGTCTCCTGTGCGGGGTAGTGAGACCTGCATCGTCTCAAAGGCGCGCGCGCCTGCAACACGGGTCTGTCAAATAGGGAGGAAGGATTTCCCCAAGTCCCGCGCCCCTGGACTCACTCATGGGGGTCGGAAAAGAGCGTTGTACCCGGTGCGCCTTCTGCGGCCGGGGAAGGGAGCATCTCCCTCTCTCGTTCCGCCGTTTCCTTCTGCGACATCACGTCCTCACAGAAGGATGCCACCGCGTCCCACGACTACGCGCTACCAACCATCCTTCACACTACGGCAGGCAGCGACAGATCGCCTCCTACTTCATTTGGGAGGACACAGCGTTGCTCCTCCCAAGCTACACACTCGGCGAGCGTGTGTTGCGCCTCCCCGCAATGAGTACAGTGGTGACATCGAGCATCCGGCTCCCTGTCTATGCAGCGCAGGTACTTGCCGAAGCAGAATTCTTCGGTCACCCAAAACCAAGTTCGAGGCAAATAGACCAAGATGTAATTTAATGTGCGTAATGGCGAAAGCGAAAGTTTGCTAAAGTTACCGAGTGCTGCCTTTGAGGGCGCCCAAAAGTGATGAAATCCGGACGTGCAGCTCTCAAGGTTCTCGCCCATTTTGGCGATATACTCGGAACTTGCTCTAGTAAGTTGCCATTTAAAGTACCTAGAGGCTCGACAGTACTACGTATTTGAGTAATACACATTCGTATCCTTAGGAACTAGTGCCTCTGCCCAGATTTGATATGCCTCACGGTTGCTAAAGGCAGCAAGTTTGCAATACGTATCAAACCAAGGCTGTGATTTGTCACCGATTGGCACTATAGTGCTAAGAATATAAAGTTCCATACCCCGCAGAACCACATCGGCAAGGGCAGCAACACAGGATAGTCGGAAGAGAAGTAAATCGGCTCTCAGGAATAAAATGAGCAAAATGTACGCATCGCAACCCAATCCCCCCTTTCCCCAATAGCAACCGTTACACGTATAGTCAATAATATACGCAATGCTATCCATTTTTTTTTTTTTCGAACATGTGGATAATGCTGTTAGCCTTATTGGCTTTTACAGCGACACCGGTTGGGTAGGGAAGAGGGTACTCTGTCCCTGAAGAAATGCAAGCTCTAAGTGGCTGCCTGTGAGGATGTCGACGACTGTAAGGGCGCCCCCTGCGGGACTCGAACCTCGGCTTGCGGCCGTCGAGCGGACTGGGATTTCACCTATCCTAAGCAAACCAGCCGCGACATGAAGTCATGACTGGGGACAAATTAGACTACTCTAAGGGAGCTAGCAGTCCCTAACCGACCGCGCCGCGACGCGACCGAGCCGTTGAATAAGCTGGACTTCATCGTCGATTCCGTCGACGACGGTGTTTGTGTCGTGTGTGAGTAGTGTGTTTCCTACCTACATACGGGGCATTCGCTATAGTAATGGCGTCATCGGGGTCTAAAAGGACGCTGCGCGGGCGTCTACGTCTAGGGAGCGCGTTAGGGATGTAATCACACGCATTAACGATGAGGGGATTCGCGTGCGAGCCTGCGCGCTCAAAGTAGCGCTTCGCTAAGCGTTTGCAGTGCTCGTGAATCGATTCCAGTTCAAAGTCTCTATGTAGGTCGACGTTACGCACGAACCAGGGACAACCTGATGCGATACGTAAGAATTTATTTTGTACCTTTTGCATGGGATCTAGCTTAGTGTGCGCGAACGCTACACAGGCATAAGAAAGGACGGATCTTATACCGATCTAAGTTTTGTATAGTGTCAGCTTATTTCTAAGTGACATTTTACTACGCTTGTTTATGAGATAGTATAATCTATTCAGAATTAATTTAGCTTTATTGCAAGCTTTCATGACATGGGGTTTGAAGGAGAGTCTAGAGTCTAATGTGACACCTAGATCTTTGACCTCTTTTTCCCAGGGAATGGCGTTATCTAATAGATAGATGGTAGAGATTTGCTCTGAACGAGCGCGAGGGAAGAGTATCGCTTTACTCTTTTCTGGATTAACCTCGATTCTCCATTGACGGAACCACACACCAAGTGCGCGGGCCGCTTTCTGAAGTCGATCGGCTATTATGCGTGTGTTACGCGAAGAAGTGTATAGGCCGGTATCATCGGCGTACATAGCCAAGTGTACATCCCTGGTACGAGATATGTCTCTTGTGTACAGCGCGTATAACATAGGAGAGAGGGTTCAACCCTGAGAGGGTCCAACCGGAGAGGAGAGAATTCCTTCTACTTTATAGCTGAAGTATCTATTTGACAGAAAATCCCGCAGGATGCGCACGAGACAGTCTGGCAAGCCAGAGCGCCGCAGCTTGAAAATCAAGCCGTTATGCCAGACCTTGTCAAAGGCTTTCGCTACATCGAGAAAAATGGCGGCAGTGTGTCTGCGGTAGGAAATTTTTACTTTATATTGAGCTATGTGCTCTACCACGCGATGGACTTGGTGAATGGTGGAATGTTTCTTTCTGAAACCGAATTGCTCTTTGATGAGCAGAGATAATGCTATCCATACATTTGATAACAGTTCTTGTAAGTTGCAATCTTTAATAAAATCCAAAACAGGTCCCGCAAGTCGTGGCGCCCCTTATAGCCCGGCGCCCCTGGGCGGTCGCCCAGGCTCGCCCTTCCCTAACGCCGCTACTGCGTGTATATAATAAAATTCCGCAGTGTATTCTAGGTTTGCCACTTCCAAAATTTAAAATATCATTAAAAAAAATCTGACAAGTAAAGCTTATTACACTGTTCAAGAATATTTAGAGGACAAACATGTATGGAATTAATCTCTATTGAATGTAATGCAGGATAGCTGCCAACTAATGTAATAGATTGTACTACTGATTTTGAAAAGAGCAACTGTTGAGTTTCTTGCCGGCTCTTTCCAGCAGAACTGCCTTCCGAACCGGTGGTAGCTTTTTGTTCATATGTTCATTCGACGATTCAAAAGTACTTATAATAAGTTTATTTGAATAAAGAATATTTTGAATTTGAATTTTGAATTTTTCCACATCCGTTTCGTATCCTCCATCTCTACTAAACATATTTCTCAGATATATCATTTAATTCCCTTGTTTTAATATCTTACCATTTACACTGATCTTGCATTCCGGCCTTTTTTCATTTCTTTGAAATACCAGAACTCTTACTCACATTCAGGGTTAGACCACTATCTTCACACCTTTCTTACAGAGTGGTTGATTTGTTTGATTCTTTAAAGACAGCTAACCAAATTGAACAACCAAGCTGAAATGGCGCAACTTTGTTTAACACTCGATTGGATGTGAACTAGCTTCTATTCACACGCAGCCTGAAGCAAGGGACATTGTATCGGGGAAAAATCTCGAATAATTTCTTTCTCAACACGCTGCCAAACGCCTTTTCCAACTCTACAAAAACACAGAAAACAATGTGGGGGGAGATCTGATAGAAAACACATCAACAGCCTTTCGGATCTCTCTTGCATTCTTCTTGCTAATATTTTAGCGTAAACTTCCCTACCCAGGCTAATCAACGACCCCTTATTCTAGCAACGAACGTTCTTAATTTTTTTCATGAAAATTTCCAATATAACCTATTTTTCATTCATTCTCTCGTCACCATACTGACTACATCTTCATACCCGCTAAGCCCATTTTTCTATCAATCTAACGACTACCTAGAACGACCCTAATACTCCTCGAGTTCACCTAATGGAGCTGAGGATAATGGCGCATACGCCACTTACAAGAATACTCTTGTTATCCTTTTTAGGATACTAACAAACCTACACTTTGATAGACTCGCTCGCTTTCTGGTACGCCGGCCCAGAAATCCATTCGGCCGCTTGGTAAATCGTTCATGTTATTGCCCTTTCATATCTAGATCCATCACATCTAATAACTTATCTTCTGTTCCAGTTCTCTTCTTACATTTTATGTAGTAATATGTAGCTGCATTCTCCACTTTCCGACATATCGGACATAGTCTCATTCGTCGCCACTTGACACACCAGCGGGGACGCCCTTACAGTGTGGCCTCGTGAAGTACACGTGGCAGATTTGCTGGCAGGGGTCTCTGCGGATAAGAATTACATCGTAAACCCCCAGTTGATTGGATATGTACATTTTTAATAATCAACGTACGAATATGTAAAACCATAAAATATAGATTGTACACAAACATTTTATAACATAATCTGTGACAACAGTAATGATCAGTGAACAGTAAATGTGTTCTGTGGTAATGATTATTAAAACTTCAAAAGTCAAATGTCATGAAGTATGAGTTTGCCTCTAACTACATATTTGTAATTTAACATTTCAGTCAGTTTCTTTGATATTTATATTGAATAATTCATTTTACAAGTTACTCAAGAGTAACAAGTGAGTAATATATATTAAATAAAGAGCTGTATTGATTTTCAAACGAATTGAAAAATGTCTAAAAGAGGAGCTTCTGTCGCATTTGATGATAATGTTAAAAAGAAACCGATGAAAGAAGGCAAAAAACATTCATTGGACTCTGATGAAGAAGATAGTGCTGCAGAAGAAGAAAAGCGTAATGTCCTTAATGCTGATGATATAGAAGGCGAAGAAGAAGGAGTTGGAGGATTAGAAGGTGAAGTAAGTACCTTTACCTTTGAAAAACCATATATTTTTTTTAGCTTCACCCATAGAAGGCAGAGGGGACCTGGGAACCTAGTGGTGAGACACTCCATTCCGAATAAGACAGTTCCGTTTGCCAATTATAGCTATATACTGGAGGCATTGTATATTGAATGTCGGAACTCTACGCCAAGCTTTGTTTGACACCAGAGCCAAAAAATTAAAATATGAAATATTTCATTTTGAGTGGGAATCGAACCCACAACCTGCTGTGTGTCACACATTTGTGCCCCTGCGCCACAACTGGCTTATTCATTATACAAATTATACTTATAAACACAAAATATTGATTATATTTAAAGGTTACAATTACTCCATTTAATATGAAAGAAGAATTAGAAGAAGGCCATTTTGATGCACAAGGCCATTATCACTGGAAAAAAGAAACAGAAATCAGAGATGGGTGGCTTGATAACATCGATTGGGTTAAAATAAAAGGAAAACCTGAAGATAAGTATAAAATCTTTAAGGAAGATGTTGAAAATAATTCTTCAGATGATTCAGATACAGATGAAGAAAATATAGAGAAAAAATATGATATAATTGCAAATTATAAAGAGATATTACAGTTTATGAAACCAAAAGAAACTATTGCTAAATGTTTGCAGCGGCTTGGTAAGATCTTTAAATTTAAAAATCATACTATTTTGAATTATTTACTAAAGTTTACAAAATTAGATGAATGTCAAATTAAATTCAGTTAAAAGTAACAGAGTTAAGTTAAACAAAGTGTGTAGCTTCATATTTTGAAGGCATATAAGCTAGTGTCATGACACTCATGTTTTATTAATTTTGAAACTTGTTGGGTAGCATTCCCAGATTAGAGACCAAACCTACAATAATTGCTGTTCCACTGTGCACTGATGGGCGCTGATTATGTTAATTATTTTCCAAAAAAATTGGCAAACTCATAATTGATTTCTGTATTGTTACTTTTATTATTCTGCATGGTAGACAGAAGGAACTTAGTGATATGGTACTCCATTCACCACTTTCCGTCAAAGGCATTGTGTCAATACCATAATTGTATTAATCTGCACTTTAACATTATTCCTCTCTTCTTTGCTTACAAATTTATTTATATAGTTTATTAATTGGATAAAAATTGATAAAGTATCTTTGATTCAAGATAATTCTAATCTCTCTAGAATAACATCATTAACACTGAAATGCAAAGTTTTTACAATTTCTACTTTCTTTTATTGGCTATTTTTATTTTAGGTACCAGTTCAAAAATTTCAAGTTCTGAGCGCTGGAAAAGAAAGAAAGCTGGTATTATTGATGAAAATAGTAAACATGTCACTAGAATAACAGAACTTGCTAATCAAATATTGACAAAAGAAGGGAATATGGATATTTATCAAGAAACCTACGAGGTAATTAATGATATTATCTCAAAGAATAAAGCTAAAAAAGGAGATGCCCAGTTGGATATGTATGCAGACGATTTTGATGAAAAGGAAAAAATGAGCATAGATGATAAAAATCAAGGCCAATCTCAAAGAGAAAGTGAAACTAAAACTGAAACACCAGAATTGAAGTGGGAATTCAAATGGAATCAAGATAATGATGAAATTTCAGGTCCGCATTCCACAGAACAAATGCATAAATGGTCCACAGATGGTTACTTCAAGACTGGTGTATGGGTCAGAAAGCATGGTGAAGATAGTCAGTTTTATAGCTCTAATAGAATTGACTTTGAACTGTATATGTAGTTACATTTATAATAAATAATTAAAAAAAAACAAAAATACAAGTTTTAGTAAAGTTCATAAAATAAAAATACATGTTTTACAGTTAGTGATAGTATTGTAGTTAGTAAATATATAGTTAGTTTTTATGATTATTATTTTTTAAGCATTTATTATACATAATCATTTGTTTATTTATCTATTTATTACTATTTTTTCCATCATTGTAACTTTACTGACTCAACTTATTGATATACTTATTTATTTTCACTACACATATATGATTTGATTTGATGTAAAAGTATGTATCATACAAGAACCCCTGTGCAGGTGAAGGCCTCTTCCAAAGATGTCCAGTTTTCCCTTGACTGAGCTTTTTGTGTCCAGTTTGTTATCATGTACAACTTATTGTTGAGATTTATTTTGTTAGGTTTTATTTTTTATAACTTTGGAGGGTTTTGGTCTTGATCTTCCACGGTGACCAGCCACATTGGAAGAATTAATTTGTTATTGCCACATGCCAAATAATGTGTTAATGCCTACAAGACGTTTGTATTTTTAAGCTTCTTTGAGGAGTAGTGGTGACTACCTCACGGATGTAGGTAATTACATCATTAAAAAATTATCTATTTATAAGGTATTCCTGATATATTAAAATATATAAGAAGTTAATAATTAAAATTACAATCAAAATGGAAAAAAAAAAACATATAGATTAATGATGTATAAAGATCACAATATATCCTATAACAAAAATATAAAAATAACATAATTTAAACTTATTCAAAAAAAATACGAATAGTTTATAAAAGGGGCAGTTTATTTACTTATATATTTGATTAATTTATTTACACACAGTTTAATAATGAACAAGACTAATAATTACTTATATTTGTATATAAAATATTTATGCAACATTTAGTCAGTTATTGCAATTCAATGTATGGTGATTTTTTTGTCATTGAATTTCTCGCGGAAGCTATCGATTGAGATTAGATTCTGACAGATTATTATACAGAGCGTTTTTGTCATCACCACTTTAAATGACACCACAATTTTAAATAGCAACATTTGAGCTATCCCCTCATATGAAAAGAAAAGTAGTAGAATAGCTAGTATATGTTCCTTGTAGAATAGTGTAGGAGTATCACTAACAAATTATGTTTCTTTGTGTCGTTGGCACGGCAATTCTTTTATATACTCTATAAAAAAATATAAAAACATATCGAACTCGATACTCGAAAATAAATAGTAATAATATCGTTGATAGTTATCGATGATTTTGTGATATTTTGATATATCGATTATTATTACCCCACACCTCCGCCTATATAGGGACATGGTATCTAAAAGGAAGTATCGATACTTCCTTTTGATACTACTGTACTCATGAGTAGTATCGAAACAATAAAATCGTATTCATAAAAGTATCGACACTTCGAAGTATCGAGTACTTTACCAGAGCCTAATGCGTCATTACGTCACTGACGTTGACATTATTACGTGTGTAGTTTCAATAGAAAAGAACATAAACCAAAAATAGCACGCTGGAGACGCCATATATCAAGAATTCAATTCAATTAAACGAAAAATAGTTTAAAAAAACACGACCTCAAAAGTATGAGTCAAAAGGCCAAGTTAGTTGGATAATTTATTCGATACGATACCTATTAAAAAGTACTTGTTCAGTACAAATATCGAACACAAAATATCGGTATCGAAAGGCAATGTACTCGATACACAAAGTACCGATACTTTTTACGTGTCACCTACCTATGCCTATCAAATATTATTTATATTTCGATTTTTGATCTACATATTGTTTTCGATTTTAATTTATTAATTTGTTGTGCTTCTGCTATATAGACAAAAAGACCTTTGAAATGTAAAAAAGGCCAGTATTTAAGAGTTTCTATATTTAATTACTATTGGGTCTTTATTTATATAAAGAAATATTATATTCGACAAAACCTACTGCTTCTTTAATTTAAAAATACTAGTAGAATAATCTTCAATATGAGTATTTAAAAGAATGTGATGCAGTAGGACTTCCAGTAGGATTTCCTGAACAAAATGAATTTCTTAAATTTGCCACTCGAGATTCTTATTATAATTATTAATCACTTGGATCTCGTTTCGTTATTTAATTTATATGGTACTTGCCATCGAATGCGACAAGTTATTAGCCAGTTTGGAAACGTAAAAAAATGCAATTTATCTATGAGCTCATTGGCTACATCACACTCATTTAAAATAGATTTCTTCAAGGATATATTTAGAAACATACAAGAATTGAATATGTGTGGAATTGCTGATGTGAACAAAAAAATACTTTTATCATCTATGGGTAAAATGAAATGTTTGAATGTATTAAATATTTCTTACACAAATATAAATATTCTAGACTTTATTGAGATTTATCAAATATGCCCAAGCATAAAAGATATTACAATTAATTTTGCATTTACTAATAATTCTCAGATAAAAATAACTAAGAAGGCATTGTTAAAATGCCAAGAAGTGTTTAAAAACATGGACAATGTAAATTTTTGTGGAAATGTAAGTAATTTACTATACTCTACCCTTCCTTTGTTTATTTTGAGTAGAGCAAAGTTAAAAACTTTACAATATACACTAACAAATAATGAAATTGTTGTATATGAAGATGAAGCAGATGAAAATATTTTGTTTTTGCAATTTGAAGACTTTTCTCTCCATTTTTCTGATGGATTAAAGCCAAGGAGATATTTCCGCTACTTAGGTGAAATGTATTTATTTAAGACAATGAATATTGAAGAATATGAAATTGTTATTATATGTACAGCTGAAGCACTTAAGAGCATTATATACACAACACCAACATTCAAAAATTTTTTCGAAGATAATTTTGGATTAAGTGCAATATGCATTACAAACTTTGGAGTCACTGTAACTGGCAATGCATGTGTCATGCTTTGGAATAAAAGAGTTACAAAATTTGACCAAAATTTCTTTCATAATCTCTTGAAGAAACTAAAAGGCTTTATACCTTTAACTTTTAAATCATCTTTAGATGTTCCACTTCCTTCAACTTATGACTGGTACTGCACTATTCCTACACAAAATAATGAATTGAGTTCAAGTTTTGTTAATGACTTGGGTTTTAAAAGACAAAGAAGTGTTCATCCCAATTATATTTTAAATTATGATAAACATTTTCGAGATAAACACGTAGTGCAATTAATATTATATTTCAATGGTGAAATAAAAAGTGGGGTCACACTATCAAGGAATTGTGAATACTTACGTAAACTAACTTATTTAAACTTAAGTGGCGTTGTGCGCTATAGTGCAGATTTTTTTAATATATTATTCCGATCATGTAACCAACTCATTACTCTAAATGTTGAGGTTCCACCTATATGTTCATGTTTTGCTTCAATATCTAGATCTATTCCATTAAGCCAAAGTCTTAAAAATATAAGATTAGTTGATAGACGAATTGATTTTGAGCTAATGTTTTCTTCGATGAGTCAATGTAAAACATTAGAAAATGTAAATATATGTGATATGTCTTCTGAAACTTTGAACTTAGCAGATCCATACATCATGTTTCAGAAATGTAGCAATTTGTATTGTTTGTATGTGTATGGATCTGTAACTGATACCATGAAATCAAAAAAATTAAAAATATTAAAAAGTGCTAAAACAAAATGTCAAAAACCACACTTAAGAGTGAATGTCTTAAGTAACAAAGATTTTCGTCTTGATCCATTTGTAGATGTTTTTTTGTTTAAGTTAAATCCAATAAGACCAATGTAGTTAATTAATTTTAATACTTTATTGTTAAAATATTTATATAATGTACATATAATAATATTATTACTTGTATTTAATGCAACATGTTCATTTTTATTTTATATGTTTTGTGTAAAAAATTATAAACAAAAATGCAGGTCATAAGGTGCTATCGATTTATTATGTTTATCTTATTATATCTTAAATTTTTTGGAGAGCAGAGTGATTTTGAGAGTGAGAGTTTTGGTTTTGTACATAATAAATACTAAGCAAGGAGGAAGAGCTGACCAACTGAAGCTGACCTTTTTCAATTTTGGCCGTAATTAATACTGTCTAACATAATAAATGAATAACGCCTAATGACATTGATAGCAGTATCAAAATAAAATGATTCATGTTTGTATTTGAGGTTTAACTTTGGAGTTTTTGAAGCTAAGTGTCGTTATTGAGAGAGAGAGCATTCCAAGTACTGCACTGCCACCGCAAGCGTATGTTAGCACCCCTCTGTAATATTGTGGGCAGCTGAGTGCATCGTCACACTTACTGAAAAAAAAAAATAGCGACAGAACATAAATATTGAAAGACATTGACATAAGTTGCAGTTATTGAAATAAAATAGTTTGGCGGGAAAGAAATGCAAATATTTAGATTTCTAGTGTATTTTTAGACCAGTATTTTTTTGGTGTCGTGTAATATTATATTTCATTCGTTATTTTGAAAATCTGCACACACTGTGCTATAAAATTGTTATTCGATCTTGCTTTGCGTTAAGATAGTTTTTAACTACAGAAAGCAAAACAACAATATTTGTAAAATTATAAATATGCCTTTGTTTTGTTATAATTTTGATTGTACATGTAGACACCTGAATATTATAAATAGTAATTATACAGAACTGAAAAGAGCTTTTACGTTCCGTACGTGCGTTACTATTTCCTGTTCCTATGATACGTAATTTCGTAGATATATGACATAGCTTATTTATTGTGCCTTTAGCTACATTAGTAATTATTAAGTTTAAAAATATGTTACCTATTGTTAATTTTCTAGTAAATAGTTGTATGAACGCATATTGCACACGTTCTACATGTCTAAATTTATAATTTATATGTTATTTATGTTTCTTTACTTAGTAAAATATGAGAGAAGAAATAAAGTCTATTTCATTTTACAAAATCATTGAAACCCTCGCTTTGTTTCATTCAAAAAAATGGTAAAATGTCCATTACATTACATATTTATTAGGTAAATAAAGGGTAAAAACGTCACGTTTTCTTTGTAATGAGTTCAACTCATAAATGGATCGATATATCGACATTTAGAAACCTTAATCCTCATAAAATGTATTTAATTACAGAATAAGAGTGAGTTGAGTAGCTCAATAAGAGGATTACAGAATCCTCTTATTGAGCTACTTAAATAGAACATAATTTAATCATTTTATATTACGATGAATATTGCGTGACTCTTCAGTTGTGGTGCAGGGGAACAAACTTATGACTGACCGCGACAGGTTGTGGAAACGAATCCCACTCGAAGAAATGGATTATATAATATTTTCATTTTCTTCGCTTGCTCTTTCTCGCTTCGCTTCTTGGTATCAAGGCAAAGCGCGTCGTTGCATTCCGCCAATTAATATGCAATACCTCCATAATTCGGCGGAAAGTTGGGAAGGGAGCATCTTAACACTAGGTTCCCTCTGCCTACCCTATTGCGTGTGGGATACAGCGTGAAGCTTAAAAAAATGTTATAACTTACTAATTTTCAATGGCTACTACTGCCACACCAGTGACCAATTTGTCAGCAAATGTTACTATCGAATATATAAGAGCGCCTTGATGTGAGTGAGGTCCTATCAAATCAGCTGTTATACATAAACTCGATACTAGAGTGATTGAACTTCCGGCTCCTGTGATAAACAATGGGTATATATTAAGCATTATCGACAGAGATTTATTGTATATTTTCTAAAATATTGAATGTAAAGTAATGAAAAAGCATTTCTCTAACTAATGGTAGAGATACTTTCTATCTTTTTACTGTATTTTGTCATAAGGTACCTCATTATTATATAAGTTTATCCACAAGTATTAGTTGCATAGTACGAGAAATAAATTTACCCATGAATGTTGCCACTAAATATATTTGCCATACATGTGCATCGGGATTGATAGCTAGTGCGATCCACATGCAGCTTATTAAGCTTAAAGAGCTTCCCACGAGGTACGCGACCTAAAATAAATTAGAAAAGTTGCTATTTATACAATAAATATTTCTTGTTTATAAACATTAAAAGGAAAACGTATGAGTCGATCAATTGATGAATAGGTAAAGACAGTCTACTAAATTCCGTGGCATTGTGTGTTGAGTAATGGAACTCAATGCTGCGCTCAATGCTGTAGGAATCAAACCCTCAACCTGTCGCGTGTTCAGTTATAGGCTTACGCCTCTGCGCCACGAATAGCCACAGATATTTTTTTAAAATTTGCGAAGCTTATTTGCTGTCTAGGAGTATTTATTTTGTTTGTGTTAGTTGGTCATCAACGACATACATTGTAGAGTAATACCTGATGTCCCATTTTATTAATCTTGCTTTTTAACAAAAATGAAAATATCAAAGAAGATATGTATAGAACGAGAGGTACACTGGCCACCATTTCTGAACCTTCAGTTGGATTGACTGATAAACGTTCTTCCAAAAATAGTGGTACGTACACTAAACTTAACGCCCAATATAATCTTGAGAATACGTATCTGAAAATAAAAATATATATATTCTTCAATAAAAACCGGATAAGCGTGAGTCAGGCACGCACACCCAGGGTTCCGTGCAAAAATTGGAGGTCTCGAGTTTTTTCTGAAAATGAGCGTAATTGAAGCTCTTTTATCTGATACCTCACTTAAACTATTTTTTTTAGGATTTAACCACAATTGTATAATTTTAGATTTTTCTAGTTCTACATACCTGTAGATTCTATCTGCCAAATTTAAAGATTCTAGGTTAACCAGAAGTACCCTATTGATTTTGATTCCCTATAGTGTCGAAATGCGCGTTATAACTAATTATTATAATGTTATAGGTGTATGATTAGATAATATTATTCAATTGCCTATAATATAAATATAAAGTCGTCATAGCGCAGCGGCACAAGGATGTGACTGTAACGCGACGTTTGTGGGTTCAATCCTCACACGAGGAATTGAAATATTTATTTACGTTTGTATTTCCATTTATTTGCTCTGATGTCGAGGCAAAGCGCAGCGTTGAGTTTTGCCACTCAAATGCAATGCCTCCAGAATTCGGCAGAAAGTGGGAACGGAGTGTCTTAACACTAGGTTCTCTCTGCCTATCCTGCTGTGTGTGAATACAGCTGCAGGTGATTTATTTTATTTTATTTTAATATAAATATACTCACAGACAACTTGTTTGATATAACAAAGGCATTTGCAAGAAGTGCATAATTTTAGATTTCGCTGATAACTTAAGTGGTTCAATTTCCGTAGTATCTCCGACGTGGCCATTTGCTTTTGGTTCGACAGCAGGCTTTAGCTTAAAGAAAACATGGAAGATGACGAACGACATTACGCCGATGCCGGAAATAATAAGTGCAACATTCTGAAATAACCGGGAACAATTACAAAATTATATTTTACTAATACTGACTAAGGTAATTATAATTATAGTAGAAATTAAAATTTTATTTTTAATGAAATTATTACTCGAAATTTATAATCATCCGCTGGTCCAATAAATGTGCTGTAATTGGATGCTCTCAATACAATCCAAGTAATGAAATACACGGTCAGACTTGATAGCACTGAAGCCATATATCTGAAACAAGATAGTTTCAGTAAATTAAAAAAATAGCTCAATAACAGATTTAAGTTGGTACGTCATGTATTTATAATTTTATAATTTTTAATTAAAATAATACAGCAAAATTTCTGAACTAATATTATTTTTACCTTATAGAGGTTAACTCAGACCGAATTTGTAAACTGTCTGTAATAGATGGTATTATAGCTAAATGTGAGATTTGTACGATCGCCCATCCAATTTGAAAAATAATGACCAAGACAGCATAGTATAAGGGCATCCACCATTTTAAGTATTCTGCAGTGTTCGACGCCCAGCAGTTCCAGCATCGCACGAATAAAAGCGGAAAGGTACAAGTTACTAGCACGCAACCTGTAATTTGTTAAATATAAATATATAATAATAATTTTTAATTAATTTCATTAATTATGTGAATGTGGCGTAAATTTAAATATTTTTATCTTTTAACTACATTTATATACGAATAAGCAATAGAATTTAAAAAAAGAAATTAAATTATATTAGGAGACGTTATTTGGGTATAAACAATTTTAAAAATTACTGTCTTACCTAATAAATGCCAAATTTTCTTAGTACTATATTTGTCTGCCAATATACCAATAACTGGAGTAGCTAGTGCATCAACGACTTGTCCTGAAATCATTTTGAATTACATATTTCAGAAAATATTATTCCTTCTTATGAGTTGATAAGTAATTTTTATCAGTGTCTGAAGTCAAAGGTATTTAAAGATCTGAAGGAGAAATCAAAAGTTATTAGTAGATAAAAATTTGCAGAGTCCATTCAATCCATTCTGAACTTAATCTTAGAGCCTTTTAAATCTATTTAGATATATATCGTTTTAATAATATCTACAGTACCTACTCGATATGTATTTGAAATCTAGATAAAGCTGTAAATTATATTGGAGCTTTTAGGGTCATATACCGTAGTACACACCGTAAATTATCATAACTCATTTCTGGAGCATTGATGAAGATAGTAGGTATAATTAAATGGATTCCCGTAAGCTTTAAGAGCTTTATGCATTATTTTAAGTATATAAAAGTTACCTACTGTTAATGAAGACCTTCAAGCAATATAAATAAGGCAAACATCTCCAATAATATTAAATCGAGTAGGTAAATACAGGAAGATAGTAATAGATATACAGTAGGTACTATCAAGATAAATAAGAATTTATTTGTTTTGATAACATATCTCTATACAAATTAATGCGTTATTAATCATTCTCACAGGAGTCGTATCCTTTACTACGCAATTAGAAACTGATTTAATGGGTCAGTAGTTCATCACTTAAATATTTACATAAAATAGAGAAGCAGCCAAGAGTGAAGAGAAGATTTAAGGTTTACGGTTTTTGGCATTTGATGATGATAAAAACAGAAAAAAATATTTCGAAATTACGGACAGGCCTTTCTCTTTATTCATAACAAATCAAAATTGTACTGTTATGCTAAAGAATGCATGTTATTACATTAAATATAATATAAATATTCCATAAAAAATAATTAGATATTTTCAATTCATTGAGTCATATTTTGAATTCGAATACTTTACTGCTATTGAATTACAGCGTTAGTTCATTGATACTTTGTAACTTTATATGCCTTACCTGTCGTCGTGCTTTTTGGACATGCTTAACTAATACTATTTTTTAGTCACAATTAATTTAATAAGTAAGTATACTTTATTTATTTTATAGTAGCTTTGTCGATAGGCATAGTAAATAAAATCCTTCTAGCTTTTGTAAAAGAAAATGGGTGACAATAGAAGTATAGAATAGAAAGAAATTACCTAAAAGCATCATAGCCCCGGACACAACGGCTCTCATTTCAAGTACTGCTTGAAAGAACAGCATCATATAGGAGAACCACATGGCTGCGCAGAGATCGTTGTACATGTGGCCGAGTCCATAGAGAAGGTTTTGATTTAATTTCCACCATCGTCGTCGTCTGAATGGAATACTAAAAATAAATTAGGTTTTTATTAATATTTTTAAAGTAACAAACATGAGCCCTTATTATAGCTTAATTTTATAGTATTTTAGAGTTTATGAAAATAGTAAGAAAATACAATCATAATTTTTTTCATTAGACATTCATTCAAACAAATCAATTGTTTTTTATAGTATACTTAGTTGAATTATATAGTTAGTATAAATGGTACACAAAGAACACATGCACATTACCCGACGTGAGAACCAAGTAAAGGGATTAAGTAAAAGGTGACAACAACTCATTTAAGTGTGTAGTAGCTAAGGTAGGCGAGTCTCTTACAATTTAGAACAAGTAGAGACTAACAAACTATTTTTTTTGAATATAGATATTTTTCATTTTACTCATTTATGTAGCGAATGAAATTAAGTATTTTAGGACCAAAGTGGGTACATAGATTAATATTTAAGAAGTTAATTAAAGACATGCGTGTACTTATATTCGATATACGATTTGTAATAATAAGTACCTTATTTCCCGTAGACCTTCAATTATGATTTTTTTTAAAAAGTGAGAACTTGTTGTACAAATAAAGGAAAAAATTCAAAAAAATTAAATTATGTTTAGTATATGACTGAAAAAAATTATTACAAACTTATAATTGTATTTCATTTAAAATAATAGGACATAAGCAGCTTGTCAACTTTTAAAATTTGTATTTCCCATTGACCTATAATCCTGAAATTAGTACCTTTGTAAGGAGGCCAACTCACAATTGACCGGTTTTTTATAGATGTGTTGCGATTTCGTCTATTTAAGTGCAGGAAGATGTTATTTCCTAATAATCTTAACAATGCTCCTTTTGTACAGTACTTATCTATCGTGTGTCAAATTGGCTAAATTGCTTATTGTACGAGGACTTCACAACTTGTTAGTTTTCAGCAATATTATATGAGTACCTTACCTTACGTCGATATCCTTATAGATGGTACTCTTATTACCGTTGACCACTACATCATCATTATTAGTTGCCCCATATTTGGCACTCATTTTTCAAAATATTTTATATAAAAATCTAAATTTTAACAATGTATTATCTAGATATAACCAAATTTATCTTCTCTGAACATTTTCACTTCACTTTATTGGGGCCAATGGATATATTAAGTTTCACAGTTCACAGGTAAGCCGACGCGTGTGGCTTGAAGGGATTCTTACGGTCATGTGAATTTAACTTGACAGTTTATCCGTAACGCATATCTACCAATTATTTAAGTTGGCTAAATTATCATTAAATTTTGTGTGCTGAATTAGAAAATTATTGGAGATGTTACAACGATATGGACTATAACTTCTCGATTTAATTAATCTACTCTTGATTGGTCGTTCAATTAATTAGGTACTACAGATATTGGCGTATCTAATTCTTACTGTAAAATATGCATAGAATTAGAGTAATTTGAGACGAGTTGTGGCGCAGGGGTAAAACCGTGTGATTATAATCGTGATAGTGGGTTCGATTCCCACTCAGAAGAATGATTTATGTTAACTTCTTCGCTCTTGCAACAAGACAAAGCTTGGCGTTAATCTCCGCCACTCAACACCAAATGACTCAAAGCTTGGGAGAGCGTGAGTGTCTTACACTACCTGTCTTACACTCTTTGCCTATTTTGCTATACGGGGGATACTCTAGCGTAGCATTTCATCATTCATCATGAAGTGTCTCGAATTCTGGCGAAAAGCGGAGAACGGAGTGTGAGTGACCTGTCTACTCTGCTTTGTCAGAATAATGTTCATAATTATTAATATGTCCTACATAACATTTTCTTTAAAATGTTCCTCACATTGGGCAAGAAAACTAAAATTTACATCTTCTTCCAATTTACAGATTACCAGTTTTTTGAGGTTTAAAGAATGTGATAATGTTTCGGATAAATGATTGCAGATTATGGCGCAGCCTTCAACACATCTTATAAAATCTTGAGATACATAGTTTAACTTATTTTTAACATTATCATATTCTTTGAAGTCCATAATTCTTTGAAGTCCATAATTTAAATTACCGGTATGTTTAACTTTTAAAACTGAATCACAAAGCTTGTATTTATTACCAAGGCTCTCTAATAAAAATCCATAGACATATGCACTGGCTTGTAATTCTTGTTTAGAATATATGAATAAATTCATATTATATTACATTTTAAATGTGGTTTAGACAATCTCAGTGTGGGTATAGTGTACCAAGGGTACAGTATCAAGTAAGTTATTTTATTTAATACCTCATGTTTATGAAACCTACAATCTACTAAAGCACGATTCGGACAAGGGAATTTTAAAATGTAATTCATAATAGATATTGAGACTATTATTATTTAAATATGTAACACTTGAGATTTTTTTACACATACATATAAGTAGCTAGAAAACTTTAAGAATATTTCACCAAAAGGAAAGTGTTGCTCTTATAGTAGTAGATGTTAGGTGAGGCTATCGTGGTCAGTGTAGGACTGTGGACGTAGAGTTTTGGGTTTGATTTTGAGGAATAATTATATTTTAATCTAAGTACATATTTTCATTTTTTTGGCAAGAAAAGGCGCGGCATTGTTTTTCAAAATTGGGCTGAAAGTGTAGAACAGAAATCTTTATACTAGTACTAGGTTCTTCTTTGCCTGTTTTGCCTTTAACAAAGTAGCAAACGTAATCTAGTTCAATATGCGGCCGCAGCCTTGAGACATATCGATACTCTTGGGTGCCGTAGTACACATAAGTATGTACTACGTATACTACGTACAGGGTATGTTTATACAAGCTTAATATTTCCATTCGCGGTCACAAACCATTGAAATAATTTAAAAAACATATTATGAAACAAGTATTTGTTTGAAAATGGTTTATCTTATTACCATGTTATGTAGGTTACTTAATATTTTCTCGCTCTAATAACGAGGTAAAGGGCGGCGTTGAGTTCCGCCATTGAAAACGCTATGCTCCCCGGATAGATAGTGAGGAACGGAAGTGCCTGATTGGGAACGGGGTGTCTTAACGCGAGGTTACCTCTGCGTACTGCTATGTGTGGGATACAGCGTAAAATAAAAAAAAAATAAAAGAAAATGTAGCTTAGAGTAGATACTCTAGATAGATAATCTCAGATGTACATAAATCTGTTAAGTATATTTTGTGGTATAATTAAAAAAAATACTTATTAGTGTGTATTTCAAATATCATGTTTCATGCGTCATTATATGGCACTATTCATTTCGGGGAATTGTTGTTCATCAGTAAAAGTCATTATCTAAGATACTTTTTATATCTGTTATTTTGTTTTAAATTAAACTAAATGTTAATTTGGTAACTATATGAGAACAGAGGATATTTTAATGAAACGAAAGTTAGTAGATAATATCAATTATAATTTATAAAAATGGTGTAGGTAGTTAGGTGATATTTTTTAGTAGTTGACATCACAATGTTTACTTAATACATAAGGTAAAATATAATTAAGCCTATAGATTATATTATATCTGTAATATTATGCTCTATGGAAGTTCATTATACTATTCATAATAAGTCAATGAAACCATATTGGTTTAGTGGTATGTATTTCAAGCAATGAGTATATTTTCAATTGTTTCTGTTTCATTAAATATAGGAAATTAAGTTATACCATATAACTTACTAACTAACTAGTTAATAAAATTTGTTTAAGCGTATATTTATCGTGGTAAAAAAAATACTTGAAACAATATTTTAATTTATTTACCAGTGACATCTATGGAACTATGTACAAAACGTGTAATATCATGTAAAAGCAAAGATTGAAGTTGCTTCGTTTCGTAAAATTTTATAGAGGGCATTAGTTTTTCATGTTTCCTAGATGGCAGCAGTATATGTGAATAAAATTAAAATGTGAATAAAATGAAATATGTGAAATATGCTAAATATATGTATATAAAATTATAATAAGATTATATATCTAAATTATATATAAATCTAGATTAAACTCTAATCTTTGAGAAAACGTATAAAACGTTTAATTTGGAAAATGATAATAATCTTTGAAGTACTTACAAAATTTATTTTTTATACTTTAACTATATATATTATACTTTACTAGCTACGGTCGTAAGCTTCTAAATAAAATATATTTTACAAGATTATATAACGATAGACTATAGGACTGAAGATCTGTCTAATACTTTTTCACTTCGCAGCTCTATGTAACGAAATGTCACGAAATTATGTAAATTAAATTAAAATTAATATAAATATTTGTGTGGCTAATATAAATATTTCTATTATTATATGCATTGAAAATGCCCATCGCCATTTAAAAATCACATTTATCTAATTATAATTTTATTATTTACCATTATAGTTTAAGTGAGGCCCGTCGTGGAGCAGGGGCAAAAAGTGCGACTGTAAACCGACTGGTTGTGGGTTCGATCCCCACTCGAGGAAACGAAATATTTATTTAAAATTATATTGCCATTTCTTCGCTCTGGTGTCGAAGCGAAGGGCGGCGTTGATTTCCGCCAGTCAACACGCAATGGGCCAGGATTCTGCGGAAGGTAGGTAACGGAGTGTCTTAACACTTGGTGTCCTCCGCTTACCATACCGTGCGCGGGATACAGCGTGAAGCTGATTTGATTTAATAATTTTAGTAACTGCCGAAGGTCAAGGTTTTCTAAAGTATTAAACGTGACCTGACCTTCGTTACTTACCTTCTTGACGTTTTATAAAAGTTTTAGTAAATTAAATTATTTTTAATGAAAATTAAATTGCATAATAAATTTAATTACCGCAGATGCAGCAAGCTGCGACTGTCTACGTAGACACAGTCTGGCACATAAATCATTGATACAGTTCGGTATATTCTGTCCACCTATAATTGTACTATTTGATAGAGATAGAATTATTTTGTAATTTATTTTTAATTTTATATGAACATATTGTTCAATAGGCCATGAATATCGGAAAATTTTCTTGACTTAGTTAACTGTAAAATATTTTAATATGGCAACAGTAAGTCAAAAGCATCGATGGGTGTACGCAGTCATATTTTTATACCTAAATTTTTTTGTTATATCAACAGCTAAACAAAAACCAGTCATGTGCGAGTAGGATTCACCCATCGAGGGTTCAATACCAATTTCAACGGGAAGTGCACCACCAAATGTACCTACAACTTGTAAAATCGACAAACTTAAGTTTGCAGGCCGTTCTAATGTATGTAGTACCTATGTAGTGATTTTGTATAAAACCTATTACAAATATAATTTGTAATGGTTTTATTTTTCTATGTTATCTGTAAATTTCCAATTTTTGTGCTTTTCCCATTATTTGTTCTCTAAATTCTCATTTCTTACCAAATTTCATATTTCTATGTCAATGGGAAGTACCCTATAGATTTTGATTACGTAGCAAATTTCATACAATAAGTTGAAAATAACGAAGCAAAAACGCTCGTATCTTTTGGTTACATTGATTTCGAAGTTTATTTTTGTCTATGCCCCAAGGAACTGTAGACCTGAATATTTTATATTAATTTCAGCTTCATATCTTTGGCCCATCCAGACAGACACAGTGGTTCTTTAAGTATTCTGTTTTTGCTTTTGAGTCATATCAACTCTTAAAAGGTCTCTACTAACATCTATGTTAGTAGAGTGGTTAATTCTAATTCTACTTAACCCTGAGTAACTATAGCTAAAGCTCTACCAAAAAAATGTGTGCGGGAGTCGTTTTATTTTTGCAGACTTTGTGACAGACGAATGACATGACGAGTGACAGAAGAATTTGTTTATGTCCGAGAAACATCGACTCATTAGAAAACAAAAAAATAGGTGTCGAAATAAGCCTCAAATGCACTAAATTCAATTTATTTTCGTTCATTGCGGCTTAAGGCCGATATCGACCTGCAGCGGTTCGAGGCTCGGGCGACACAGGAGGAGTTCGGTTTATCTCTAAAACCAAGTGTCAGAATCAAAATTGTGTCTAGTCGAAACAAAACCACATAAGTAATTGGAACAAAATTAGAACCATCGAGTTCTTTTTTAACATATTTCACATTAGGGAATGAAAAATACTTTGGAAAAATAGACTTGGACGGTTTCTAAAGAGGTGCGGGTTGAAATCCCGCTGCGTTCAAATTTATATATGATCATCACGTTCTTGGCCAAGTTTTCTTCTACATATTTACCATTGAAGTATGAGGCCGAAAAGGCCTAAACCGCTTATCAGGGAGGTTCAGATTGGGGTGTAATTGACACACCAGTTGAATGTTCTTAAAAACGAGTATCGCAGTGAACGTGTTAAATGACTTATAAAAACCCCCTTGAATAAAAATGTAATATTTTGGTTTTCACTATAATTTTAAGTCTATAAATTTAGAGAATTGGTTGCTCGATGAATATAAAGGAAGTAGGTGAACTATAAATGATTTTTATTCAGGGTGCGTGTGCTGCTACCATGTCGTGCGTTCTTTCAAAGTTCGCGAACTTTTTACGATATTCGTTTTATATGCGTCTTAAGTATTTCATATATGAAAGAAATTAGAATCCAGAATGCCGTTGTTTGTATTTATTATTAAAGTTTTTATGTTTTCGTGTTTATCCTTTTTATGAAGTTTTCGGTGGATTATTTTGGAAGATCATTGCGTAGTAAATGACTTACTACCATACCATAAATATTATTTTTGTTTTAAAGTATAACGTACATATAAGTAGGTAGGTACATAAGTTCTAGTTTTGTTCACTATGCGACAGGTGCATTAGACTGCATTCCAGTTCGCTAGAAAAACTGGCTTTGTACTTCGTTTGTGCACCCGAGATTGAGTATTGGAGCATGAACATGATTAATATATAATTAAATAAAATATAAGTTATTAATAATAAAATAATGTAAATATTTTACATGAATATTTTTCTTGATATTTGACTTCGTTTTATTTGTTTCTATAAATAAAATGAGAGCGGAAGTACATTTAATTAAATTATGTTTTTTTTCGCAGTCTTCGATATTGTTATATGAGGCAATAATTACGCTTATATGAAATATCATTATCATCATTATTACGGAAAATTATTATATATTGTGTAAAATTATAAAAATATAGGTATTTAATTAATTTAATATTGTTTTATGGTTAAAATTATTTTTGAATATTCTTAAATAAAAAGTATAATAAAATAAAATATAATTTTCTTGCTGAATCAAATTTTGCAGGATAAGAGAAGATAATCTAGTCCAACACAATTTTCTATACGTTTTTTTTGTTTAAATATGCCACAAATTGCACTTCCTGCAGAACGCTAGGACTAAAACTGTTTGTCCAGAACAAAATCCAGAAAAACATTATAGTTTATAGTAGCAGTTTTTTCCCAACTAAAAAATAAGAAGATTAAAAAAGACTATTAATTCTAATCTATTTAAACGTTTATAATTTTTTATCTATAAATTTGTTTTGAAAAAAAATATTTACTGCACTCTGCTCATAAAGTAAATAAGAACGAGTGGCTGTTCAATTGTGTTACAGTTTAAGTACTAAGTGGATACTTAATGCTAATGCTGTTAACAAGCGTCAAGCTTCGTTTTGGCATGCTAATTATGCCCTCAGCCTATTATTAGGTAAATTATATTTAAAGTGTTTAGGCACTCTGGAAGCTGGGTCAACTACCAACCGGATATAACAAGTTTTGTATGTGCAATTCAATTTGGAATTTTAGAGTATTACTTTCATTCGTAACAATGTTAATTTATTATAATATATTAACAAGAATTGTTATATTTTATTTAGAAAAAAATCTTATTCGCATACTATACCTACGTAGTATAAAACGAACGTTTAACTCTTCTTTAATTTTTATTCAACTTCACGCTGTATCCTGCATGTTTCAGAATAGGCAGAGGGAGCCTAGTGTTATGACACTCCGCTCCCCACTTTCTGCTGTATTCTGGAGGCATTTAGTATTGAGTGGCGGAACCCACCGCGCTTTACCTCAACACCACAACGAAGAAGCTAAAATATTAAATATTTCATTTCCTCTAGTGGGAATCGAACACACGACCGGTCTCCTTTATGAAAATATTCCATTAAATACTCTAAACATGTGTAATTAGGATATTACCATCATCGTTTCTACATCAGTGTTAATATTCGTTAATTTGTATTTAACATCGCCAAAGCTAGTTAGTTAAGGGTGGGCTTACAAATTACAAGCATTACAACGGCCTATGATAATTAACACGGCCTGTTACACTCTAGTTACACAGTGAGAGTACTTAAACAATTGTTTTAATATTATATGACTTTTGTGTTTTGAATTAGGTGTAATTATTAGAACGAGCTAATAAAGTACTCCCAAAATTTATGCTTTGTATATACATTTTTAAAGTAATTATCGTTCAACTTTATAAAATTAATTTAAGAAGAATATAAAATAGATTAAAATATTTTTTTCAATTTGAACATTGTCATATAAAAGCATAAGCTTAAAAAGCCGTTAGCTCGTACGGAAATTATTAATTTACACGAACACCCGCCTCTATTTGTGTAACCCGGCATTACTAGTGTAAGAGTTGATTACGAGTGTACCTCGTTTATATGTAGCGGGACATTTCACATTCAAATGATAAGTGAAGAATAAACTGACAATGTTTAAGAATTACAATACGTAGAGAATAAGTTAAATACATCACGGAAGTGCTATATTTGATTTATTTATATAATAACTAGCTGTTTGTAGTCTCACTGACAAATATTTCTCTCACTAGCGCAATAAAAATAGAGAAACTTAGAGTAGAAGAACTGAATTCTTAAAATTATATATTAAAGAAAATATATTTATATATGTTTACTTCAAATTCCAAAGATATGAACGTAAAATCATGATCGTATTTCATATTAAACAAAAATTCAGTGCCTATAACATAAAATGATATAACTGGCTCAAGTATTAGCTTATATTATAAGACTTTATCGCCGTATACATCCCACAATTCCCTTAAATCAGCCTGTTAAAAAGTTAACGACCCCGCATTTGACGCGATCTACAGTCTACTATATTTTTTACGATATGGTAAAAGGTTTAACTTGTTGGCTCCAATTTCGTTTAAATAATACGCAGCTTGCAAAGGCGCTGGTGCAATTACATATACGAGTACAAGTTTTACGCTTCAGACGTTCGTTTTTTAACTGTTTTGTCTACATTATAATAATATGGAACATCGCAAATGTAATTACAACTTTCTATTTAATTGTAATGTTTAATTACTGAAACAGACTGCTTTCTATATAAATACGAATATATACCGTTGCCAAAGTATTAAAAATTATAAGCTGTAAAAAGTTACATTATTAAAAAAACATAGTAGAAAAAAAGTGTTTTCTAGTATCACAATTTTTGCAAAACGGATGGTGAACGGAAGTGGCGTGGCAAGTATATGGTGATCATAAATCCACGCAAACGAAGTTGGGGGAGAGAACTACTAAAATAACAAAAACAATTCATAAAATATCAATGTTAAGGATTTTAGAAAACAAAATGATCAATTATGAAACAATAAAATAGAATTGAATAATTGGTATCATTGTTGTTTCAAAAGTTGTTTATTTATCGTGAATAAAGGTTATAAATGCAAATTTGAACAATCAACTCATCAGACGTGGTCCCAATTAACATGGAAACCTCGAAAGAAATAAATTGTTTCCTTATTCACTCACAAATTGTTTGAATTTAACTTAAATAGATTTCAGATGAGGTTGCTTAATCAGACCCGTAAAACGTATGGTACGTTCTGGAGGATTTATTATCTTTAAAAGATGTCGTAAATGGAGCAAATTATCTCCATCGGGTCCATTACAGTAACTGAGCTGGTCTTGTTAAATTTCTCTGCGTAATAAGCCCGTAATGATATAGAAAGGCAATTGTTTGCTTATGCCGTGTAAACGTGGCGGATATGATATCTATTGGGAGCTTCTGATGCCGTATAATTTGTATCTAGGCGCGTGCATTGATAGGATCTTATAATGAGATAGTGTATATATTATGTATGTACGTGATAATACAATTGATTCAGCTGGTGAAATGTTTTTAAATTATGTTTAAATTATCGGTCACCCTGAGAGGTATTAACCGCTTAGAAACACTTTCACTTAACAAATGCTCGATTAAAAACTTGTTGAGACAATAAGTCAAATCATGGATTTGTTCATAAATTAATGAATATTCATCTTTTATTGTTTGACAACAAAAAAAATACATCGAGTTGGCAGAAAATGTATTTATGTCGTTCGCTATAAATCTTGGCTAGGCAAGCAACGGGAGTCCGTTTGTTAGTTTAGTGTAACGTCTCACCATCCTATTTCCATGTACGCATATATGAGTACAAAATAATAAACGAGATCTCGTACCAACCTGTATGGTCTCCCGACCGCCATTATCCCGTTTTATTCTGGCTTGTTATTTTATATAAATTAATTGTATATTTATTCAATAAATTACTTTATAACAATGAAACTATCATAATTTATTTAAAGTTTTGGGGGCTTAATAGAGTCAAACAATACAAACAATTTAATTGTGAAACATTACACGTAAGTACGGAGTGCTATTAAAACTATCACGAGCCATTATTCGCCTTTTCCATCAAGCTCACCCCTCTTACATCCCCTTTAACGTGACTGTCCTTATTTCACTGAACTTAGTACAATGTTAGAGTGGAATAAGTGATTAATCACAGAGAGCTCTAATAGCATTGTAATTCACAATGCGAGACAAAACCAGTCCTTTGTTAGTATCGCTAAGTTCAAAATGAAATTAGATAACACTCATATGGGGACATTAAAACTCGCGGCACTCCGAAGTTTATCAGCTTTAGGTTATTCAATTAGATATAAAAGGGCTGTCTCAAAATTGGAATATTTCTTCGTGTGCTTATTATAACTTATATAAACATTTATTATATTATAATTATTATAATTATCTAGAAATAAAACGCTTCAATGACGCAAACACGTTTATTACTTCTAATAACAGTTAGGACCAAATGTAATATACTAATAAAATATTTTTTCAAATAAAAATCAATTGAAGATATAGAATTATTTAGTCTTTTAAGACATATTTGAATCGCGACTATATAAACCTTCAAAAACCCATGTTCCACGCAAAGGTCATTTAAAAAAAATAGAATCGCGTGCTCACAATACTACCTCATTTACAGTAATTTAAGCTGTACCATTTTTAAAAATTCTAAGCCGTTTTCGTTTCGGTGAATTATTCCTGAATTAATAGTTCATCGAAGATAGTAACGCCACCTGAATGAAAATACCATTTCCTTGTTCAAGATGACAAAATCGACATCACCAAACGTGAACCACTAGTCCTATCCGCTGCATGAGTTACATCGGCATAAATTACGGGTGCGCTGACGCTAACAGAGCGGATGTCAGGGGGATGAAAAATGTAGTCGCGACAGTGGAGGGCTGGTGGAGGGCTGGTGGAGGGCTGGTGGAGGGCTGGTGGAGGGCTGCAGGCGACGCGGAGCGCGGCGGTGGCGGCGGCGCCTGTGTCAATGCGACTGATTGCGAGCTGCACCGCAAATCGATACACTGTCATTTGCATGCGGTGCAAATCCTTTATCGTCCTCTTTGACATCAGTCACCAAAATTAATAGTATAAACTGTTTTTTCAGCTGAGCTGTATCCCGTGAACAGCAGCATAAGCGGAGATAATCTAGTGTTAAGGAACCTTGATCTACATTTTTAGCCGAATTCTGGCTATTTTAAACGCGACGAGCGACGTTGTGGGTTCGATCTCCACTCGAAGCGCGGCGGTGAGTTCCGCTACTCAACACACAACGCCTCCAGGACAGTATGAACGATGTTTTATTTAATTATAGTCTGATATTAAAGTTTGGACTTGCTTAAAACAAATAGTAAACTCTCATAAGTGAGTATATATTTCCATGACACGTTTGGTGCGTTTACCAACGCTCAATGAAATTGTGGTGTACACAGCGCACTGTTTATTTCCATTGAGTGTTTGTAATCACGTGGCGGCGGGCGCAGTGCGCACAAATGATCAGTCGCCGAGCGTCAGTTAGGAGTAATGAATCGAGTCATTGCTTATGGAATATAGTCGTTGTAGCACCCTTAGGTTCCTTCCCTAGAACAATAAAAGTAGCTTATCCTATTTGTCTATATATTTTTAAGTATACTCATAAGATTTAACTGTTATATATATATTTTTGGTTCAGCTTACTGGGAATAAAAAAATATAACATGATGATTATTTTCTAAGTAACTTTATTATGACTGAACTCTGAAACTAATAAAGTGGGTCGTTCAAGAATGGACTTAAGAACAGTTTTATAGAGACATTTTACGATTCTATTCGCACTATCCCTATAATAAACGCCGAATTAGATGAAGTGAAGACCGCGGGTGGTATTGCAAAAATAAATGTGTTCACCACACGAGCTATTTGTCTCACAGCTAACAGTAAACAGGAGTATTTACAAAATGTAAATTTAAGTCTCTTAAGCAGAAAGTGAGGAACGTGAAGCGTGAAGCTGATTTTTATTTATTTTTAAGTCTCTACAATCAACTTTATTCGGTGCTACAATTTTAAAAAAATATCTAGAATTTACAGGTACATATACACTTTGAGTAGCTTCTATCTGCGGAGTAAATTAATTCAATTGACCTGAACGTCGGGAACACATCCCGAGTCGTTAGTAAAAAGAAATCACGCTGCTTTGACCACAGCCATAAAGTACTTGAGCTTTCAACTGCAGATTCCCTAGACCATCGAGAGCTATTCCCTAATACGTATGATATCGAGTTCTAGATAGGTTTAATATCATTTTTCCATATTAAAACGTATATTTGGTAGAGAAATCATAATAATAAATATAAAATATAAATAAGAATGTTTTAATTGTTTTTTTTTTAAATTTCAGATATTGATTTATCATTAAGCCTTATTGTATTGGATATAATATGAAATATATAAAATAGACCCCCGATTTTATTATAATTTTTCAGTAAAAACGACTACTCAATCAATTAGAAATATGAATTCTAATAATTAAACGAACAAGAAAATACCTTTAATAATAAAATAAAAATCGTAAAACCTTCAATAAAACATTTTAACCTTTACATTTCCAGTAAATGTCCTATCAGAGCAATTATTATTATAGAAATTTGTCTCTCGTGATGAAGCAGTTAGCTAAATCTCCATAGTCGTGGGGTCGTATTGAGTAATCGGCGTTCGTCACGATCGGCGCCGTCAGCGGCTTTCGACTCCAAGATCAAATTTATTTTTTTACTTTACTTTATAATGTTCACTATTGAGTTTTATGTAACGATTTCGTAAAGGCCAGTAGTCTAAAATATATTTTAAAAAATGTGTTTAAATATTATAATAAAATAGATTCAAGTACAATATAAACATATATTTTAGCTTCTCGTATCTCGCATGTGTGAAGTGTTAACAGTTCCTCTTCATTTTTGAAAAATTCAATATTGTGTGGCACAACTCTACGCCACGATTTGCGCCAAATGAAATCGATAAATCGGTTTTAAGAATATAGGTACTTATTCGTATAATAGTCAAAAATTCAAAATGAAAAGTAATATTCAGGCCATAAATGTTTCCGTTCAATTTAATTTATGAAAACAATTGTAGTGGCGGATTTGACTTATGTTTGGATTTAACGTTTAGTTTAGTTCGGTCTCGTTAGTTTTACCACTTGTCAAAAATATCCTTCTTAACTGGTAAAAGTAGAGAATATTATAGCTTGAATATATACTTAGTAGGACACTGATTAATACTGGACTAAAATTCCAATATGTTATAGGGTACTTAATACCAATAAAGTGATAGACAAGTTCTTTGTCCCTAAAAAGGAAACAAACACAAGCGGACAATCTACTCAATTGCAAAATGTACTGTGGGTGGACAAATTGGAGCTGAATCAGGAACACGGGCAGGAACCGGTTAAGACAGAGCTATAGGTATCATATTCTCATGTTTGCGAGACTGATCTATTACTTCTCGCACCACTTAACGTTGTAAGTTGTTTACGAGCACACAGACCCCTGGAGACGTTGGTGGATTTAATTTTATTTGTAAATTACTTCTCTAGTAATATTATACAATTGCAAATGTTGTAAGTATTATTTAGTAAGTAATTGGAAACGATATTTATGCAAATAACTATTTATTATTACGTAATCCTTTGGTTAATCTCCATGAAAGTTGTTCTATAATTACAACCGCGTAATGAAGCCGAACATAGCTGTATAGAATATTAAATAAGATTTGTTTCAGTTACACTTTTCCGTGGTCTAATTGGATATGAGGAAATAAATAAGGCTAGTTTATTGATAATAAATATAGTACTACATTTTTAAATAAAATGGATTCAGTATTAAAATGAAATTAATGAAATGAAATTTGATCAATAAGTAACTTATAGTTTCGCGTAACACATTGCCTTGCACAGTAAGGTAGGTATATAGGCGCCAGTGAGACAATTCTTTCTTCATGTGTATTAAGTAAGGTGCTTTTAAAAGCTAAAGCAATGCTAAGAACGCTTTTTGTCAATCAATTAACATATTTTATAATTTTTTTTTATCTTCACGCTGTATCCCGAGGCATATAGGCATAGGGAACCTAGTGCTAAGACATAATGCTCCCCAATTTTCTCTGTGCCTTTGCCCGGAACGAAGAAATAAATATATTAAATATTTAAATGTTCCTCAAATGAGAATTGATTCCACTGCCTGTCCCGTTTAGAGTCACACGCCACGACTGGCCTCTAATTTATATTTATTCCAGGTTAGAAGCTCAATTCAAAACAATGTGTAAAGTCTGAAGAAGTAAGCGACTAGAGCCGACTTTTAAGCGTCGTCAACTCATCACATATACAATATCCGCGCTGGCACGTCGCTAAGCAGATGTGCGGGCAGATATCGGATAACTTACGAACTTTTCACATTTCCTCCTGGGCACATCGCGACAATCTGGCTCCAGCGCTCACGTCGTGAATTAGATATGGTCTAAACAGGAATAACGAGCTGGATTCGTTTCGACGCGCGGCCAACGTCGCTTTCCCACATAACCTACTTATTATTATGAATTTCGGAATTGGTTCCATCTCGCAGCGAAATTACTTTATAGCTGGGAGTCTAACATGTTTTAAATCTTTTTACTGGAAATATCTCGTAATATAGGATGTGACTATAACGCGACGATTGTGGGTTCGATCCTCACTCGAGGAAGTGAAATATTTAGTTACGTTTATATTTCCATTTCTTAACTCTGGTGTCGAGGCAAAGCACGGCGTTGAGCTGGGGTCAGAAAGTGGGGAATGGAGTGTCTTCGTGACGGAGAGGTTCCCTCTGCCTACCCTACTGTGTGCGGGATACAGCGTGAAGCTGATCTCGTAATATTTTCTTTATAACTGAGTAAACTAAATGTTTTTAAAATTCACAACCTCGAAACGTCCCTGGATCTATAGAATTATCTGAATTGTTTTGTCAGCGACATACTAATTTACGTATTAGGCCCGTAACCAATAGTACTGTTTTACAATGACTATAATAATTAGAAACTGTGTAATTTACGCGTACCTACTATTTGCATAACGAGGACTAAGCAAATGCAACAACAGTACACTACAAGTCTATGCGCTTACATTAGTACTTAGTATTAGAATAAATCGAATTATATTATAGAGTAAATCCAAATCTTACAAGCAATTGTTGCTAAATCAATTTCAATTGTGACATCTACACGGCCGTAAAGACCAACGCTGAATCTATTTGCATTTAGTCTTACAAAAGATATAGGAATCGAATACATTGGTTGGTTTTTTAGCTTTTATATATATCAGTACTATAATAGTATATTTTGGATATGCTTTCACAAACGATGATTGTACAATGTCATCTCGCTTGGGAAATATTTAAGTGTTTCTCTGATGTTATTATATAAAGTTTGTTAAATATGTAATTTAGCTAAGACGCTATAATTGGACAGAAATTGTATAATTATTAAAAATGCTTTATCTAATAATTGATAGAGGGCCTCCAGGTAAGATAGCGACGTACTTGCCTCAATATGTAAGAAATTTATAAAAGAAACATAGGAATCCAAATTTATAAACAATCCGAGATTTACTAAATATATAATTTTGATATAAGATATAAAAGTATGAAAGTTAAAGCAATTATGGATAATTATTTTTCGTATATTCATTAAATTTACAATTTTAAACGCCTTTGCATGTATGCGTGCGTCTAACCAAGGTTCAATCCGCCAGGTCGGGTCAAACACCGGTCGCGTTACGCAGTCGCGGCTCGCTGCCTTTGAATTACCGAACTTGACCGCGTAGAGCATTGTCTGCGTGGGCGACTGCCCGGGACCGCCGCCCAGGACTCCCACCCCTTCGTTCAGCTCCACCACCCACTGCACTAATTCCTTCTGTATTTATTTGCGGTATAATTATTATTGCAATGCGTTTTTAACCGCACAGAACCTAACGAATTTACACGCGAAATTTACTTAATATGTGTAAGGGAAAATATATGTTTCCTTTCACAATAAGTGACTTTTACAATTTACAGAAGCCAATCGAAGCGCAGAGGCACAGTGTGACTGTAACACCGACTGGTGGGCTCGATCCCCATTCGAGGAGATGAAATATTTATTTAAATTGATATTTCCATTTCTTCTGCCACTCAACACGGAATGCCTCCAGAATTCGGCAGAAAGTGGGGAACGGAGTGTTACACTAGTTTCCTTCTGCCTATCCTGCTGTGTGCGTGATACAGCGTGAAGCTGATTTAATTTTTATTAACAATTTAAGATGGTACATCATTTTTACGTCTCTTTCTTTACTCATACATTTTTAAAATATACTCGTATAAAAACAACTACATGTACTTCATGTCTTTACTCCATAATAATAGGAACATTGGTCCCTAAGCTTTTACGATGTGCTTTCATTTTTACGACAACCTTCAAAATCGCCATCGGAAGGGACTGTAAGTTGCTGGCAATTGCAACTTTCCCTGATAATATAACGAATCGTTTGCGAGAGAAATGCCGCCATCTTGGTCACGCCGGAACCATGTCTCATTGACTAGTGACCTTATTATTTATTACATCTTAAAGTAGAGATTTTGTATATACAAGACAAGGAAATAAAAGAGAAGAATACCTGAAACACTTCGTGTTTCGGTAACAAACGCGTTTGCAAAAGGAGACTCACAATAACAAAAAATCTATACAATAACCATACAAAATTTTAAAATCAGCTCCTTATTGGACTTTCACGTTAGACACATATTAGAAACAGTACAGTAATTTTGAAATAAATAAGTACTTTGAATTGGCCTTTGAACTGACTACAGTAAGATTTGGAGTCAAATAGTACGGCCTTTCAGAACCACTATTAATTAATATCCAGAAAATATTTCGAACGCGACACTAGTAAAACAGTTTTGAATTTAGTTAGAAGCTCTAGCAGTAGAAGTGAGGATTAATCCTTAAAATTCTTTTTTCTTTTTTCTCATTCATATATATATATATATATATATATATATATATATATATATATATATATATATAATTATTTTTAATATTATAGTATATGCTTATTATACTAACTATGCACTTCAAAATAAAACGTATGAACGACGCGGTGGCTAAATGACATAAAAGCTATCTGATTATATTGCATGACTTGTCAGTTAACTGACCCCTTAGCCCGTTCCAGTGAAGCCGCAACACTTAGCTAAAGAAGTGAATTATAATTTTCTCGTCAAAGAAAAGCAGTGTGACCTAAATTATACAATTAACCCTCTTAATTGATTTTAGTTATAAATAATTGATAATAAAATAAAATGGAGTTATAAATTAATAATTGATTATAAAAGAAAAATAACATCGTGGCATTGAGTTCTGCCACTCAACACGCAATGCCTACAGAATTCTGCAGAAAGTGGGGAACGGAGTGTTAGCTTAACAAACCTGCTGCGTGCGTGATACAGCGTGACGCTGAACATGAAATGAAATCAAATATAAATAGGAACCTTTTTTAATGGCAGTTCTAAATTGTTTTTATCAGACATTGTAATTAAAAAGTAATGTAAAAAACTAATATACAAATGTAAAATATATTTTTTTTACTTGTTATAAAGCACATGTAGGTACGGGGTTTACATTCGAACCCCGAAAGTAGTTAATTTAACTGTACATCTTGCCTAACAATAGGCTTATTTCTACATGGCAGTGTTTAATAGGTTTTTGATTAGGCCTTTTGCTTAGTGTTTATTTTTTGTAGAGTTCGTTGGCCGCAGTATTAGCTAGATGTCCCTATAGCGTGCTTGGAAGCAGACCAATCGGTTACGATTCACTATATCTTGCATGATAACGTAATTGCTATGCAAAATTTAGACTTTTCTCATATATTTAAACATTTAAAGAATATTTTAGTGAATTATAAATTAAAAAAAAAAAACAAATTTGAATTCCCTTACCTAGTGTATCTTTTAGTTAAATATAGAAGCGAGCACACTGTTGAGGGTCGTTAACCAAGAAACTTCCCATATTAGGCGGAAATAATGCTATGGTGACGCTTTCACTTGTCTTTGTGGTATTCTATATGATTTATTTATTCTTTTTTATTTTTAAATATTGTAATCCTAATGAGAAAATATTTTTTGTTAAATTTTGTATTTTTTATGCAGTTATAGGATGACAGTGTTAATATATATAGATAATAAATATAACAATGTTATGCGATACTAGTTATAGGTACATATAAATGTCGCCGCGATGACGAGAATAATTATTACATTTTTATGGCTTTGATAGGCTAATTATATATTATTATTTTCTATTTGAAAGATATGTAGAGTTCAGAATCTTTATAGGGTATGACGAAGAAACTAAAATCAGAGCTAAATTCAAATTCTTCCTTAAAAATGTTTTACTTGTCCAAATCCGTGTTTAAATTTTTAAAAATTTTACGTGCTAATTATACTCGTATTTCCAAACTTCCAGTCAATGCCGTTCATTTCTTTTATTTATATACATTTAATTATATTTTCTTAATTATTATCAAGTAGGATATGGATTACAAAAGAATGCTATATAATATAGAACATAGGCATGGGATATCAATGTATTGCAAGGGGTCCTCACTATTGCTAATTAATATTCATATAGCTAACAAGAACAATTTGCGTGCGACGGATTGCATATAAATTCTCTATGGATTTGGTAGCTCATGCATTTTATAATAGCTGCCTTTGCTGGAAGGAAAACTGTTCATTGTCCGCCTCAGTCGACCTTCATACTTAATGTTTTATCATTGATGACAACGTTGAACCTATCTATCTATCTATCTACTTGAGGATGATGCTTTTATGAAGAATGAATAATTAATTAAGATAATCTAATTATCTTATCTTTTCTGTTTTTTATGCTGAAATCAAAATATTTTTTCTATATTTACCTGTTAATTATTTTATTTAAATCGTTTATGTAACTGTTAATATGTATCAGATGTAGGAGCCTGAGCTCATCTAATACGGGCATCTTGTAATAACGTGGCCTAGTTGAGATGATTTGTTCAAATTGCCAGTACTTAAGATCATTTGTTTGACCTAGTCATTTGACAGAAATTCTTAAGCTAATTCACTTTTAGAGTAGGTGTAACAGGTTAGTAAGATTTTGCGAATATGTTACATTATCTCTATATTAGTAAACATGAGATTGAAGAGGTTTGTACTTATGGCTACACATGTGGCTTAATATAAAATATTGGCAAGGGCTTTAATAAATCTTCGCCGTAATTATAAAGAAATTATTATTATTTAGAATATATGTTCTGAAATTTTTTTTCTTCAAAAAAATATATACATTATAATGAATTTGTACAAAATTCCGATTCCAATGTCATACATTTTTTACGGGTATAAAACTTCGATGTATAAAACCCTTTTTTATTGTTATCAAATATTCGACGACAAACCTTATGGATCGTTCATAGACACTCATAATATTATAAAAACTGCCTGCTTCAATGATTCTATTCCTAACTTATTTGACGTTCTCTGTAATCGCCGTCAGAAGATGTAATGATGTATTTACATATCTACATACCAATTCCAATTCAGCAATATTTTTTCACTGAATAGGTAGATATTGTACCTATTACAATTTTATTATAATAACACTTTTTTAATGTATAAGTATATATTATTATAGTATGGTATAATATAACTCTAGAGTTTCTATTATTGCCATTATTGGCCAGGCCAGCACGGGGACATGTGAGTGTAAACGCGACAGGTTGTGCGTCCGGTACGAGGAGAGCGATTAATATTTTTTATTTCATCGCTCTTGTAATGAGGCACAGCGTTAAGTTTCACCACCACACGCAATGCTTGCAGAATTTGGTGAAAAGCTTTAAACAGAAGCGTCTCAAGCGGAGAGAAGGGTCTTAACAATAGGTTCCCAGGTTTCCTATGTGGGCGATACAGTGTGAAGCTAAAAAAAGTATAATTATTATAATATTATCGCGGTTAGTAAAAAAAACTAAACATTTGACTAGTCTTGCTCTAGCTGAACTATAGATAACTAAAGATAGATATAGGCTTAACGATATTGAAAAGAAACCTAGTATTCACATTTATTTAAATCTTCAGTTGCCATTGCCTTTTTTTTACAATGCGTCGTAAAAAATTAGCCAAACAGTATCATGAATGTATCGGACAGAAATAGTGGACAATAAAGGTTAAATGTAATCTGATCGTGGACTTTAACAATGCACTGGGGAACGACAATAGCGGCGATCGGCAACATTTTTTATCCTCTTCCATATATTCACGTTTAACTCCTCTTTAAATTAGCCAGAACGATATATGGCCCTTTTAAAAACGTCTGTTGTCTATATACTCTAGATATATGTACCTACATTATATTTATGATAAGCAATGGTAAATATAATCTATATATATATATGTACATACGCATATTTATTATATAGAAAAAATCCAGTTGGTCTATCATAAAAAAAATACTTTAATATGTAGTCTTTTTAATTTATGCACACAGAATTAAGACTTATCAATAAATCTGAACAAATACATGTGAGATATTTAAGATAAATAAATGTATAAATTAACTTAAATCTATAAATAATCTCAAGCCTCTGTGCGGCTTCGCCCGCTTTAACTATACGAATATTTCATTTAACATTATTTATGAGTATTTAGGGAAAATTGGTTGATTATTTCTGTTTGACTATCTATAATTCTATTCTATTATGCACTGGACAAATCATAGTTTAAATCTTTTGGGATTTTTTTTCACCTTCCTCTAAATATTGTATATCCTGAATAATTTGTTCCTAAAATATTTAATGTTAACAGAAATACTATTTTATTACTATTTTATTATTATTTATTTTATAGTATAACTAGAACTAAAAATTAATATCTAGCTAATATTCAGCTCAGTGTTTTCTATGCTATGCTTCAATACAGGCATTCGATTATAAATCGCAAATCCGATCTCGATACCGGTCGACGCAACCCCCCGGGTCAGTAATTAGTCGCCGCCATGGCCGCCATAGCCGCCATCTCGCGCATACGGCGCGTCCTAATACCGGACGTTACATGAAATTGAACATAAGTTTCACCTATTTTTCGAATCTGAAAGCTAACATTCATTTCACTCTTTTTATTCCAATTCAATTTAGTCGAATAACACTGTGTGAATGTGACTTTAGAATTTTATGATTGCATATAGTCAGTCGTACGAGACTGTGGTTCAATCAAAGCTATTTGTTTTATATTTTTAAATATAATCTTAATTATGAACATAAATATTTCAATTAATAATTCATCATATTATGTGATTATTGAAGCTTAACTAGAAACCTTTGGCGTTAATTACTTGAAAGTGTAAATGAATATTTTATCTAAACATTGTATTGAATGAATACTTCAAATAAAACATTAACGTAATGAATTCAATGAACCGTCAAACAGTTTATTTAGTCTGCTCATAATTTATAATATTTCTATATAGCTTATGCTTAGGCTTTACGAAAAAAAATTGGAAATAATTCCATAGTTACTAAATCGTTAAACATTATATTGCTTTATGTATGTAAATGTAATAACATGTAAATGTAAAACATTGTACAATATCATGATGTGTGACTTTTTATAATAATTATTAATTGTACATATTTAAAACAATATAAGCAATAATTTTACTGAATTTTAATAATTAGATAAAAAGGTCCATATCTAAGGATAAATACGAATCATAAATAAAAAGAAAATCATTTATAGATAGTTTTCACTTATAAATAATATAAACTTCCGTCTGTCTCTGTATTCCGCATATAGCAGAGTAGGCCGAGAGTATCCAGAGTAAAGAGACACTCCGTTGTTTACGTTACGCTCACATTCATTATTATGATTTGTGTTTCTTTAGATTGTATGGAATTGGTACTCTACTAGCTCCCTCCACATTGCTTACTAGAATTCCAAGTTCACCGGATAATTAGGAGTGGTTAGAGTAATTTATAGCTATAATTTAATACTATTAATCTTACCTAATTAGCGTAATTGAATGTGATTGACTGTTAAATATCTTAAGACAAATGCTATTAGTGAAGTAAAGAGGTGTAAGCATATTTATTTGATGAAGCAAAAGGTATCATGCAGGCTTTTTTAGCTCAAATAATTATAAGCATAATCAACTTTATGGTTTAAGCATTAGTTTCTACATACTAGCGTATAGTAATAGCCAACTCAATTTCAAAAGCTGTCTATAACATTCAAGTTTAACATTTAAATATTTAACATTATATGGCCGAAACAATTAATGATTATTGAAACAATTTTTAGAATTATATTTAAGTACATTTTACATTTTCTGTAAAATACAGAACTCCACAATTACTTATTGCGTTAGTCAGTACGTGTATTAAAACAACTATAATTATACTCACAACATCACGAGAAATCTTAACTGCATGCTGTAGATATTTTTGGTAACTGTAAAAAATATTGCTTTTGGTTACATCTTTAACTCATATAGCAAAACAGAAATTAGTAAAAACTACTCACTGGCTGGGTCTTACTCTTATGAGTAAGTCAGTGAGTCACAATCAATGTAAAGTAAAGTTGGCTATTTGTATCATTTAAGAATCTTTATTCTATAACAAAACGTGGTTTTGTGGACGGATGTCGCGCCACTGACTCAGTTTAACGAAGACTTTGTAACTTTCAAAATGGCGGAGGAAATTAATCTTGAATTTAGTGTGTAAGACGAGTGACTAATGTTGTTTCATTTTAAATATACTATTATTATACAATCAATAATATTTATTGTCATTATATTTATATTTGACCTACTTAATTTATTTGCATTATGTTGAAAGTAGAAAGTATGTAGGTAGTATATAATTACCTATAGAAGTTACCTACTCGTAGAAGTAGGTATAGTATGAATCAATTTAATCGAATGCATTGCTTCGAAGAGATTTTTTTCATTTAACGACTTAATGAATTTATGTTTTAGTGGTTTATGTATTTATATTGCAATTAAAAAATAAGTAATAAAATTTATAAAGACACACATATTATTAAAATCATAATAGAAATATATTTATTACTCATTACGTATATATTAATAAAATGTTCTATTCAAAATTTGTAGTTGAACAGTTCAATAGCTCGTTAACTTATTAATTAAAATAGAAAATATATCCAAATACGAAGGAACTGTACATACATAATTAAATTTTCAAATATAAATATTTATGAAAAATAGGCAATTATATTAAGTAAATACATACTTATAAATCTAATACCAATCTGTTAAATACGATAAGGTAAAATAACAAAAAAATCCTTTCTTTCACCGTATTGAGCGCTGGTCCGTGGGCGGGTTTTTAGCGTAAATATATAACACTAGCGGACGCGCGCAGCTTCGCTTGCGTATTTAGAGGTGAATTCTAATAACCCATGAAACATGTGTTCGATTAAATATTTTTAAGAGTCTAAATTTCAAATTTTATAAAAATCGGTTGCGATTTAAAGATTTTTCCATACAAACTTTCAACCCCTTATTTGTACCCTTAGGGGGTGAATTCTAGAAAACCATGAAACACATGTTCAATTAAATATTTTTAAGAGTCTAAATATTAAATTTTATAAAAATCGGTGGCGATTTAAGAATTTTTCCATACAAACTTTCAACCCTTTATTTGCACCCTTAGAGGGAGAATTCTAGAAAACGATGAAACACGTGTTCAATTAAATACTTTTAAAAATCTAAATTTCAAATTTTATAAAAATCGGTGCCGATTTAAATTTTTTTCCATACAAACTTTGAACCCCTATTTTACCCCTTTAGGGTTAAAATTTTTCAAAATCCCTTCTTAGTGGATGTCCAGATTATGAAAGTAAACATCTGTCCAAATTTCATGTATCTACGCACAGCGGTTACGGCTGTGCGTGCGTCTTACCTCAGTCAGTGAGGACAAGTCCTTTTATATATAAAGATAACATAAATTTTAGTCTGTGTATTATTCTGATATATAAGCTATATTACTATAAGGTTTCATTTAATTCCGTTCAGTAGTTTTTGAGTGAAAGCTGTCCAACTTCCATCCTGACAAATATTCACATTTATAATATTAGTAGGATTTTAATAAAGAGTAGGTACTCGAAAACGGCCATCGATCCTATTATTTGCATGCTTTACTGTCACGAATATATGAAAGTTTTAAAAATTAGACAACATAGGTCGTAAGGTTGTTTAACTTCGAATTATAAAAAGTTTGAGTAGCTAATTATGTTGCATATATATTGCTATTAAAAAGAGATAATAAAATATCCCGTTTGCGACTTTTTGCGTATGATTTGGTTATAATTAAATATTTTTTTAAACAAGGTAAAGTTTATATTATATTTTATCTTCATAAAACAATATTTAATTACTTGTATATTGTATCATTTGAGAGAAGTGCTTCCGACATTGAATTGATTTTTTTTCTATTCCAACCGTATATTGCTGTTGTCTTTTATTATTTTTCTAAATAAAATCGGTTCGGATTTTTCTAAATTAATTATTCTATTTAAAAATATTTAAAAAATTGATAGCTGACAAAAATATTTTTCCTTTATTTTATAATTACAACTACATACGAATCGTTAATTTAACATTATTAGAAAGGCCGTTGTTAGTAACAAATTTCGTTAGCAATTTGCGAGGACAACCGTTTTAGTTCCAACATCATGATATCGGGCTCAAAACAAAACGTATTACCGATAGAGCCTATGTATATTGTAGTTTATGTACTGTAGATTGTAACCAAAGCTTTTGTTCTCCTCTATTGTATTCTGTGACTGGTTTATGATATTTGACCATAGCTTGTCTTTTCATCGGACGTTTCTCATTTGATCCCTACCGGCTAGACTATAGAGTCTGTAATAGTTATAAATGTATCTTAAGTTTGATATACCTAAAATAGGGTTATTGTTTATTTGTCCAGGTATATTTCGTTAACCAACAGATAGAAGGGACCAAATTCAAATTAAATTTTCAAGGCCACGCTTCGACAAACTTTGAATAAAAAACAACTACACCCTGTACAATATGAATTTACTGTTCTTGCATATAATCTTTCTACTGGAATATTGCAGTTGCAAAGGCAAGAAATAAATTATTTACTTATATTATTATTTAAGCTTAAATTTTAATATGGTAGCCAACGCCACATTTCAACGTAACATACCGGTGAGTTAAATAGAAATTTAACCTCCAATCAACGCATACATAATCGGAAAAGTATGAACTGTGCCATGATGGCGAATTGCAGTGATTTTTATTTATTGATATCTGTAAAGGATTAGATTGTGAATTTAGTAGTTTCTTAACCAGTCCGACTTCGCGGTGCGTAGTCCAAGGTCAGCAGAAAGCGGCGCAAGCGCAGGCGGGTGCAATACGTTATTACGCAAGTCATGTTTGTCATGTTGTGCTGGTCTGACCGGCAAAAAATAATTAAGAAATTCGTAACATGTCATTTCTGATGAAATAAATTGGGAAAAGCTATATTTTATTTTATTTATTTAAGACTTTATTACACCAAAAAGATTAAATAGAAGAATACAAAAGAAGAAAAATAATCAGACAGAAAAGCATTGGTGTAAGGGCGGCCTTATCACCGCAGGTGATCTTTTCCAGGCATCAGAAATCTATTAAAAATAATTTAAATATATATTGTATAATGTCACTAATATCTTTAATTAAACCTAAATATTAATGTTTAAATTTGATAACAACGTCACGGTAATTTCTAATTGAGCCAATTTGCACCCTAACTTACATTCAGAATACGGTAATGGCGCGCTTATGTAAATGTTATAGAATTTATGAATGAACATCCCAGATTAGGATTGTATTTGTGCGGCGCAAGGCAAGAAGAGAAACGAATGGAAAATTCACAGAACCCCACAACCTCTCCACTGGGCGGGAGTACGTAACTGCTACTATTCCATTCCTATGTAAATTCCTGTAGAGACTAGCCCATCCGTCGTGAAATAATAGAGACGTAATTTGCAAGTCTCGCTGCTCTTTGCGCTTGTTAAACCTCCACCTGTGTTACAACGACCTGCAAAGTAGGTGCTTCCTAAGGCCTAGTGCCATATGAATAACAAGCACTTGCTAATGTACAATACTTATTTGACAATGCATAATTTGGCATTCATTCGAGTAAGCGCACCGTGTAAGACCTGTACGTCTTATACGTTTCTAGACCTAGACTGCACATTTGACGTGGTCTGAATTGGTTTGTGCTTTGTTCACCGACTTACAGTTTTACATTAAAATGTAATTGGGATTCTGTCCTCGTAAACCTGCCCGTGCTCTAAGCTTTTAATCATTGTTATTAATAGAAAACAATTCGTTGAATACAAATTTGTTTCTAAAATATTAATATTTTTTTAATTTTTATATTAAAAATAAAAATAATATTATAATAATTCGCACGACAATTGTGTTGTTAACAGTAGTTGCAGCTTTTTAAAAGTGATTTCTACATTCCAATTTCGTTTTAATACTAGAAAAGGATATTATAAAAATAATAAAGGCGTTAAAAAACGTAAAGAATTTAGGATTGTAGGGCGTGAACCACGGCTATACTTCAATTCGGTGACACGCGAGCATGAAAATTCGTAGCATTTATATTAGTCACTAGCAAATAGGTTTTCCATGGCATGGCATGTATTCAAGGAATGGTCAATTAATAATTTATTCTATTTTGTCATGACTCAACTTCCTGACAATATAGTACAGAAAATAACAATATCAATTGAAAAATCTATAATATTTTATGTACTTTCTAGATGATTAATTATTAATCAAATAGTTTTAAATTTCGACAGTTCGATTTATAGGTAGCAGTGAGTCGTTTCTAGAAATTCTATAACCTCCATTTATTGTTTCGAAGATCGTTTTTATACGGAAAGCTTCAATATTATATATGTACATTGTACACGTATAAGCATTATTGCTTAAGCCTTACCCTTTTTACAAAAGGTTAAGCTGTCGTGAAAATGATTCATTAGCTTTTTTACTGGGTAAATTTAATAAGTTATTTTGTTTAAGTAATACTGAATTAAGTAATATTGAATGACTTTTAACATTTAATAACAGATAAGGGAGATTGGACAAAATAAGATAATATTCATTTCAACGTATCGACGGAAAAATGGAATAGGTAACGAACAAAAATCAATAATTGATTGAATCAAATAGAAAAAAAATCATAACGTATCCGGTTCTGGAGATATGAGGTAATAAAGAATATTACATACATACAACAACCGCGTGAAAAACATAACCCTTCCTTAGCAGTCCGAAAAAAAACAAATTCTTATAGATTATGTCTTATAGATTATGTCTTTAGGGGCGTAATGCGATTTATTTTAATAATTTTATTCCAACTTGACCCATTTTAAATATTTCTACAATGTATAAATATGATATAAAATATATAAAAATATCATAATTTTCGACTAATTAACTAATTAATAAGCCGCTGAAGTTTATTTTTATGTAATAAAATACCAAATGCATTGAACTTTATCTAAAGCGCTCGCTTGCACTCTTTGTTTTAAATTTATAACATTGAAGGGAGCTCAACTAGTCCGTAGTACTTTATTGCTGTACGAACAGATTTATGTACCTATATATGTATTTGTACGTAATTCAAGGCTTCGGAGTCAGTCAGTCAAAAGTCACATATCCGTAGTTTATTATCATTTTACATTTGATATGAACCGTGGAAGTATGCCTACTGTATATGTAAATGTTTTGTGTTCATAAAAGGTCATATTTAAATTAGAATATTATTTTTCCTTTAAACACAGTTGGTAATGAGGTACTCGTTAGTAAAAGCCATCGTTGTTTTATTATATAAATTTTATATACTCGTATATTACATTTGTTTTGTAAACTAGAGAAGTATCTCCCCAAAAACTATCTCGTTGATGAATTTATCCGTTTTCTTTTATATCATAGGAATATTTAAAACTTTCTACAAAAAAGAAACGATTTTAACAGTTCAATATTTTTGTTGCAGCATATCATTAAATCTAATTAATTAAAATATGTATAAAATATAATATTAACTAAAATTAACACAATAAACACTAGGTACACTACATAATATTATAATGTTTTATAGCTTATATCTACAATTTAAATTAAAAAAAGTACTTAGTAATGAAAAAAATAAAAGAAAACCTTATATTTTTTTATTGACAACAGTCCACCGTTGAAACTGGTCGCTCGTTTCCTAAATAAATGCAAACAACCTGAATTCCCGCTTTGTGTCATTTGTCGAAATGTCTCTATTTAGGCAGTGCCTGCAGCGCTGCCCTCAAACACTTGTAAAACATCGAAGCAGAATTCCAATGGCCGATGCCGAACCCCAGATAGCTGAAATATCTTCAAGCCTTGCCCTGAATAATGCTGGTCTTGTTTACATTGCGTCCCAAACTATCGCTAACAATGTAGCTACTGACGTGATGAGATTTATAACGAGGGTCTTTTAGATATCCTTTGTTTACACCTTAGCTTTTAACTGCTTCTATATTAAATTTCCTGTGTCACTTTCATAGACGTCTAACGAAATTTGTAGTAAGAATATTGATTTGTAAAATTATGTTTCGCTGGGATGATAATAAAAATAAAACTCTTGAAAGGATATCGATGGACGATTTTCTTGATTTTATTTTTTTTCGGACTTACAGAAAAAAGTCACAAAAAATTAGTTTTTTTTTTCTATTTTGTTTTTACCATTACACATAGAGTTTATTTTAACAGGTACAAAGAATCTGGTGACATACCACACGCTCTCCACTTTCTGTCACCATACAAATATTACCAGATGGCAGAACCCAATGCTACGTTTAAAATTATACTAAAAGTACACCTATAAGGTAAGTAAATTACACAACATTTAATAAAAAGACCCGATGAATCCTTAACAATTTCTCAGGGCTATGCAAATCATATTATTGCGATGTCAATCTAGTCTAGTAGTCATAAATGGAGATTCGCCGAAATAATTACGTCGTTCCTTCAAAGAAGTATACATAAGTATAATATTAGCATATTTAAGGCTTCTATTTATTTACTTGCAATAAATGATACATTTATAAAATACAACCATGATTAGATGCCAGGGTTCTATCTACCAACCAACCAAATAAATATATCAAGTCAATTTAATTAATAAACCAACTTGCTTCTTATATTTGGTTTAAAAAAAGTTATTTTTCATGATTTTAAAACCTGTCTAAAAAAATATCTTCTGATTCAAAATATAGATAATATTTTTAATAAATATAAAGTTATAATATTTATAAAACAATCAATATAAATATATATTATATGAATGTATTCACAAATAACTTTTTATTCATTTAAAAGAGTTTTATTAAAAAGAATTACAAATGTCAAATACAATGACATATACTGAGCATAAAGACTATTAAATTAAAGCAAACATAGTAAACAAGTATTATTTAGTTTTAATTTACTTGAAAATGTTATTAGAACAATAAAAAGTCACCTTAACTTACCCTGAACTTGCAAGGGCGGGAGCCGCCCGCCCAGTGTCCAACTAGCCGCCTAACGCGACGAACGTGTTTACGGTCATAGCACAAGCACCACGTGACTGTCGTATGTAGATTTGTGGGTGAAGAAGTGTTAAGTTCCTTACAAACTAGAACATTTCAAAATAGTTGAAAATAATAAAAGTAATAATATTTCTTATTAAAGTACTTTTATAGTCTTATTAAAGTACTTTATAGTATCTTAGGAGTGTCCTGTAATTTCTCTTCTGGTCTATGTTAGTTCTTGTTATTATTTGATAATTACTTTAAGTTCTTTATTTGGAACATAGCAATAGTAAACTAATTGACTGGACATTATTGAAGTTTCAAGGTAAGTCTTTATATTATATTATAGTTTTATATTAAGTATTTTAATTATGTGTACCACTTATGATTATAATGTTTATTATTGTTTTATTTATTTATACTAAGAAAAATAATACGAGACTTATTTTTATAAATCTAATTTTCATCTTCAAGCTAAGCTAAAGCCAATAAATTAAATTGAGTGTAAGTTTTCTCCATTAAACAAAACACACCATACATTTATTTCGGTTAGAGAATGAGTAAACAAAGAAATACGTCTTCTCCAGTAGATAGAGAGAAACATAAACTGTCACTTCAATTATTTACCTACTCCATATGTAAACTGAATTTGATTAGAATAAATTTGATTCAACAAAGTTTAAATCCAATTGTGTAAACATACTCTTACGTTCAACGTGTTGATGTATGTAAAAAGTTAGCATAAGTGATCTTATGCAGTTTGCGAAGTTTCTCGCGAGCTGTGTGATTCGCCTGCATTCATCCACTTTCCCTCTCCTCACTCACTCTCCAATTACACTGCATGCTATTTTCCCTGCAAATGAGTTAAGAAACGTTTCAATTTCTTTATACACCTATTAAATTTCGGGAAACCTGTCTATTATCTGGATGGATTTGCTTTCATCTAATCCAATATTATATTTTGTGTATTTCTTATATAAATATAAGCACACTTAAAATGATAAGAGCAAATTCATTCACTAGAAAACTTTAAATTAGATATGATATGTATACGCTTTATATTTCTTAGTTGTATATTGTTGTTTATTACATTATTATTAACTAGTACTTGTACACAGGTTTGTTTCTGTGGACCTCATAAAATTTGGACCAAAATTTCATCAACGTAAACTGCAGCGGTAGTTCATTATTTCTCATAGCTTTTTATGTTTCTTCATCAGATATTTTCCCTGATCTTAATTTTTTTATGTCGATGGACGCTGTCTATCACAACTTTTGTTAGAGCGGCATTTTAGCTTATAATTTAGCTTAACTGTTAAGGTTCTTCATTATTTGTTGATAAGCAGTGCTCGTTCAAAGTTAAAGGGCTAACGGATGTGCTAGTCAGTCAGGCCATATCTCTGTTATAAGATTTTGTACAGCTCCATTTTTATCTTAATAAAACTATTAATAAGCTTCACTGTTGATTTCTAATAATAGTATAACTTTGAATTCTAATTTTTAATCCCAAACTCTAAAGTTACTCATGACCTAAAAACGTGAATCTCGTCATATATTAATAAAAAATATATTTTACGTATAAACGTACGTGTTTCGTTTACAGTTAAATAGAAGGGGACATTTTTATGAGCAGCAAATTAATTACCTGAGAATAATAGATCAATACAGTTCTTTGAATGAACGAAGCGTTATTAATTAATGTAAATAAATCGGTCCGTTACCGCGGTCAACCGTGTCAACGCGCCTTCCACGGTCTGACTAGCCATCGAGGCTTAGGAGGCGTGGGAATACAAACACCGGCGTTCTCGTTAACTGCCTCTTGTGCTTGTCTCTGCTATTCGCGTTTAGGAAATATTAACTATGATAGGGTAATTTACAGCAATCTTAATTATCCGCACTAGCATTGAAACGGCTTCTTGATTTCACAGTTTTTGCTTTATAAAATTGGCCTTATCCTGTACTATCCTACAGTGACAGGCAAGCGTTTCAAATGTACAATTGAAATAGAAGAAATATATTTTTTTTACAATGATATATTATGTAATTATGAAATATATTCATTTATCCGAATCCGAAGCCAAATTCTTTTTACTATATAGTGAAAAAATATATATTTGTAATAAAAGATAAAGTTTTTTGAAAGTGTTAAACAATTGTCTCAAAAATTGTTTCTGTATTTTTTTTTTTTATTTTTTTTTTGATATGAACATTGTACAATATAGTTCAACTAAATAAAGCCATATCTAAAACATAAGTGTATACCTGCTTATCCTATTAATAATATCACATATACAGTAATTGTTTGTATTATAGGTGTATATTTTGTTACGAAAAGCTATGTGTCAGTATCACAATTTTGAATTATCTCCATAATAGCAACGTAAAGAGCTTCGTAAAGTATGCTTTTGTGACTGGCTGGTTCAATTTTAATTAAAATTTTCAATACATTTATACATCTTTTTACATAATTATTTATTAGCTACAAATTTAGTACAATATATATTAAAGGATTCTTATTTTTTTTTGTAATATATCTATATATAGCACATTTAAATAGTTAATATCAAAAAGTAATTAGTGTAAAACGTAAATCTAGTTGGCACCCACTATATTCATATTTCCCCTTATAATATTATAATCGTTGCACCGGCAGTATCCATTTCCGTTCAGTAACAGTTTCCTTCCAACGTCATAAGCTCAGCCCCTTGCGTAAAGCTCGCTTCGCTACGTTATATGCAGACATGGGCTATAGTTTACTACGACTAAAAAGTAATAATATAAAACCAGTTCCTCAGGGTAGCCACTAGCCGGCTGGCGGCCACCGGATGAGAAAGACTTATTTCTGTTTCTTTTCGGTTCAGTGATCTGATCTACTCTATCGTTTATCTCGTGAATTAGAGAGAGACAGAGAGAATATTAAATGTTTTATATGCTGTGCTACGAACTAAGTCGACTTAGCCCGAAGCGCTCACGCCGGTTCTCTACGTATACCTACAATATAGTCGTGACGTTTTTGTCTCATGGCACAAATTCATTGATATTTAGTCTATTGTTCTGTATAGTTACGTAAAATTATGTTTTAATGCTAGTGTCAAACTATATATAGCACCTCGATTCGCGTATATTTGATGAGGTCAAGCCGGTTATCCTAAAATAAACACTTTATGTATGTATAATTTATTATGAGAAGCTTAAAAGCTAGTTTGTTTTACAAATTATAGTGAACATAACATTTAAACTTCGTAGAACTAATATACTAATGTACATTGGCTTGTTAATTTGTGTTGCTTTAGTGCAACACTAAGAAAAACTCTTTGTCAAACCAGTTTAGTATTGAAAGTGGGTGACTGTCAGAATGTAAAGTGGGAATAAGGTTATGCGCTGCCGCCCGCGTCAATGTCGGTGAACGTTTCACGACGTATGAATATTATAGCATTTAATACGAAGGTAAGAATTAATTAAAATTATTTGATAATGGTTATATATGATTATGATATATTGGAAAAATAATAAAATAAATGATTTAATTTACTTGATATTAAATAAGATAGAATCTTAAAAGTGCCTGTCATACCTGTTTTAAGTTTAGTAATTAAATTGCCTTATAAAAATCAATATATTTCAATATAAATTATGTTACAATTTATTACCGTATTAAGATACAATTGTGTTTACTTTGGTTCTGGTTAATGCATGAATGGTAAATAATATCGAAAGTCGTTAAAGTGAGAGCGAAAGCATCCTGAATTATCTTTTTATACCGCCTCTTCGAAAGCTCAATGAGCGATGTATCCTATGCTTATGTAGTTGTATAACAGAAATTGGATTGCAGAAATATACTTTGTGTTAATTATATAACCATTTACTTTTAGTTCTAATTTATATGTAGCAAAAATTTTGTTCTAATTATTATTTGTGGCGGTTAAAGTCTTTAGAAAATAACACAGAATTTTTTTATATTTCCACAACAAATTAACACTGAGAAGTACAGAGAAGTACATATAAACACATAAAAATATTATTTTCATTAGTTATCTCCTAATAGGTAATGTCTCTAAATTTCTATATCATTTTGTTTATTATGTAAAAAATTCACGCATACCTGACATCCAGTCAGTCAGTAATTTATAAATAAGCGACTGTTTAGTAGAATATGAAACGAATGCCCGCCCTATTATAAATGAAAACTTTGTAAATATATCAAAACATAATGGACATTAACGATGCTTGTCTGAGAATTATTATCTAAATACATCTTCGAATACACGAAAATCAAATTATAAATAGATGTTCATTTTAGTATTGTTCTCGTTTAATTAGCTTATACAAGAGTTTGAAAGTCGTGGCGGGCCAGTGGCATAGCGTCTCAATGTAAACATTACGGCTGTAGGTTTGTTTCCCGTTCAAGGGAATGAATTATTTCCATTTCCTCGCTCTGTTAACAAGACAAAGCGCGGCGTTGACTCCTGCCACTCAACATAAAAAGTGGGGAACTGATGAATTGCCTTTACTTACTCATTTTCTGCAATTGAGATAAAAAAGAAATTAGCGATATATCTAAACAGGTATTTCACTTATATTTTAAATCGAGAAAGCACTTAATACATTTTTAAAGTCTTTTTAGTACTTACTTGACAACAAAACCAAAACAGTTGTTATTGAATGTGAAATGCACTCTTGAGAAATGTTTACATTTATAAAGCAGATTTAAGTTCTAGCAGTTGTAAGTGACCGTAAAATTTACTTGCCGAGAACGAGGTGAGGGTGGATCGATAGTATGAATAAAGGTCGTGCTGTCACAGCTCGTACTCGTAATGCATAACACCTTTTGTTTTTTTGAATTTTAAGGATAACAGACGGCTTTGTTTGACATTCCTCTTTTTAATGTTACGTTTATGTTTTTGCGCCGACATTTTTATAGCATATGTGAAAAATTTTATTCGTCACATTCAAACAAAATTGTAAAATTTAAATGAAATTTATGACGTATAAAAAGCACTTTGGTTTCGTGATATTATTTTTATATGAATTGTGTTTTATTTTGTCAATTCTCTTTTGTTCTTTGATTATGACGTTCCGAAAGAGACAGTTGACTAATCCATTTTGCCACTGTCGTATTGTATGAAGGATAAATGACGGAGGTTGATCGAAAAAAAACTGGTTAAGTCCGAGTTGAATTCGTCCACAGGGGCCTTAGTACCGATTTCAGGATTGTAGGTCAAAATAGACCTGAATATTTGATATGAATTTGAGCTTCATGGCTCCACGCGATCTCGAGAGAAATGGTCTTGGCAGATGGACAGGCGGACGACAAAGTGATTCTATCAGGGTTCCGATTTTATCTTTTGAAGTACGGAACCCTAAAAAGAGATGTAGTTAAAATATTGCACTCACCTATAACAAAATATATTTATAATGTATTAGGTACTAACAATTATAAATGTATTTACTCAGTACCTATACGTAGTGATGGTTTATTTTGTCGAGAGCTCACGTCTTTTTTTACTTAAAATCTCATTGGAACATCATAATACGAAAAATCATATTAATATAATTGCTTGTAAAAACTTTAAGCAATTGAGTATTAATCCAATCTCTGCAGAATTCAAAATAACATCTTGTCGCAATCCTAGTAAATAGAATTGCGAAGATGCGCTGCAACCCATGACCCCTCACCTACTAATCCATGCCCTCCTGACATTTTAAATTTGTAGAACTTTCACTGTAATTATATACTATATTAATGTATATGATTACACAATTAATTTGAATTTATTTGATATAATCTGTTCTCTATCTGTTATATTTGTTAATTAATTACAAAACTATGTTAATATCGAGGTATTGCTATCATAATTGCAGACACTTATGCGTACTTGTTTAACTTAACCCCAATTTACAACATTAACATTAGCCTTCGACACAGTGTATATCTTTTTAGGTTGAGAGAAAAAAGAGAGAGAATGAGATAAAAGAAAATTATCTACCACAATATTTTTTTTTTGTGACAGATGAAACAAATTTGTAAAAATAAATACAATTTTACCAGTTTTTTAAGATTTATAATAGAAGAGTATTATGCGAGTATGGCTATATATATTTTTATTTTTAGAAAATTCAGAACGATATATTAGAGTAAAGTGCACTAAGAAATTGTATAACAAAAGTCAGTTCGACACGAACGAGTCAACATGAATATTCAAAGGAAAATAAAAATCTTAGATGCACTGTTAGAGAAATAAAATTTAAAATTTATATGAAGCTTTTGTTACACATAGTAGTATAAAATTTACGATTCAAAACTGCATTGTAAACTCGTTGTTTAAATTCATTCCATGCAAGCCTTTATGCTGACATTTAGGTACTTACTGTCTGTGAAATGCAACACACATTTCATTAAAATTATGTAGGTTAGCATTTATCGTGATTAACTGTTGTATTTTAGACAAAAAAAATGTTGCACATTGCAGTTTATTTATATAAGTAATATGACCTACTAATAACGTACGACGAGTAGAAACTAATAACTTTATAGATTCTGTCTTTAAAACGTTTAAGCAATTACATAATTTGAATAAGTAAGAAACAATAAAAAAATGCTAAAATATCATATTTATTTAACATGTAAATATATTCGCGATATTTTTATTCATCATACATAAAAGCTCGCGAATCTTACAATATTTGAACTAGGTGACGTACGTAATCTAGTTGTCAGCGTGAGCTAGACTTACCTACAGCCTATCTCCAGCAACGTCGCTTATCGTGCCGATCTGACCTCGCAGGATACGTGATGATATTATAATAACGAAGCAAACATGCAAATAGCATGCAGTTACCGCGCTACATGGACATGATAGCAGCTAGCACCAGCAAGATAAGGTGCTCAGGAAGTTTCAATGTTAAAGATTTTAGATACAAGTCGTTGTTGAGCTCGTCAATGTGACCTTCTGTGTAATTTTATATAGAATTTTTTTTTGTAGCTACACGCTATCGTACCTAGTGTTACAACACTCCGATTCCATTCAAACACTTCTGTTCACCACTTTTCATCTGGATCATTCTAGAGTCGCGGAACTCGTTACCTGAGCAAGGAAATAGAAATATTAAATAGATAATTTCCTCGAGTGGGAATCGAATCCACAAACTGTCGCGGCTTTAATGTTTATATAAACATTATTTAATTAGTAGTGGATGTATTTTTTATTATTATTTTATATATAAACGTGAGTCAATCAAATTTAAATATAATTAGAGAGACTATAATGGAAGTCGCTAGCTCTACAATAAAAGCAGTTGAACTTGTACAGCGTTCGTTGGCTTGCACCTTTCTAATGAGCACTGAATATATTTAGATCTTATATTATTGTAATTTATTTCAGTAAAATAAGACTTATCTTTTATTATTTAATTAAATAATCTATTTCTTTAAATAATTATATAGATATATTTAATATATTTTTATGGTATTTCATTGTGTAACAAAAAAGGTGAGGGACAAATAAAAACTGACTCTACCTCGGAACATTGGACCGCAATGGTATTTTCTCCTTTTTGACCAAAAACTTCTCTTGATAATACATAATTTGCCTGTATTATAAAAATTAATGTGCAGATTTTTAACTATTGTTAATTGTATTTGGTGGGAATGTTCAAACCTAACACAACATACCATATAAGGGATTAGCTAATATAACGTCGTATATATAATATAAATAGCAAGTACTAGTCTAGAAAGAGATAAGAAAAAATATATAATTTCATAAGAATATTCTATACCCAAGACTACTTCCAAAGAGTATGAAAATAATAACAAATATATATTTCCTTAATTTTCGTTTGTCTGGATGTGGTGTCCAAATAATAGTTGATCTTTATCGGCGTCTATGTAATTAACTGTTGCGCTTATTTGAACTGGTTTAAGACCAAAGATACAATGGCCATTGTTTGTATAACAGGTGACGAAGGTCCAATTTCTAGTGTATATTAGCTTTGGATGTTATCATAGGAATAATTATAATTATTGAGTAGAATTTACTATTAGTACAACGCTTACTTATTTATCTATAAGTATATAGATTATTGCTATTACTTTTACTATCCAATATTTTTTCATATTTTATAGGTTTTACAGCAAAAGCAAAATTTATACAGAAGTACATACCATTAAAAAATATATAAAATATATACGAAAATTAGGGCAGCAAACTAATGAATTTAATATAACTCAATGCCGTTACTAATGTTTCCAGAGGCCACACAAATGTCTACTAAATATTCAATTGGATTTAATATGGCTATTCATGCAGCAATTGTGGAATATTTTCATACAAGTTCTTAATTACTTAGAACTTCAGGTAAAGTTAGAAAAAGTTTGTTGCTTTAATTATGCTTATATAATTAGCCCACTTACACTAAAATAAAACCGACCAAGAGTGAGTTGGTCTCCCCTATGAATGGTTCCGTAGCTGCAAACAAAAAACATTTATTACCACCACCGTCACTGTTTTATTCTTGAATATATTTATACATTCTTGGTATGCTTGTTCAGTTTTCGTAAAATTCTAAAATCCTATTGTTTTTTGCAATTTTCTCCGTCGTAGTTCATAAGGGGGATGCAGGGTGCTGCTCTCTTGTTTTTTTGCCATATCTCGGTTACATGAATGGAGTGCTACCGTTATTAATTTTATTTTTCAAAATCATACCGTATCTTTTTATTGTGGTTCAGAAAATACATAAAATACGCCTTCCAAAATTTAACCCACAGTCTTCATATTTTTCGATTCCTATCGAAGAAGAGTTCCTTCCTTCCTTCAGAAGTGCGGTCATATAATAATGTTTGTAAAGGACAAGAGACGCGTCGAAGTACAGTTAATAAACAAACCTTATAACGATTTATGCCAATGTCAAAAAGTTGTTTTAGCCTTATTCTTTTTAAAAAAGTAATGGATATATTTTTATGGTAAGTATAGTATCTAAACTATTCGTGCATCTTGTATTTAATTTTGACCCCGTTGTGCTGACTAATAAAAAAAACAATTTCATACCACGCAAGTTCTATACAACCCAAATATTATGAAATTAACGAAACGTCCATTAATATTACAGGAATGTTATGCAAAATTTAAATTTTCTCTTTAAGGATGAACAACATTCCCCACACGAATTATTCAACAACAAAAAAATAGAAAAATTAAACTAGCAAACAGAAAGACAAGCAAAGTTATAACACAGAACTACTCGAATACTTAAAAATACAACTTCAAGGCTAAGTGGAAGGGACTAGAAACAATTTTAGAGTTCCAAAAAAGACAGTTGTTATATTCATCGAAATAAATATTTTAATTTATTTATAGATAACATAGATAACATTTAAATTATGCATATATACATATATCTTTCAAATACTTGGTGCTGTGCTTAAATCACTGTAGAAAGTTCATAAAACGTAAGAATACATATTGGCAACAATAAGTTATTTTAGTCTAAACTCGTACCAAAAATATCATTAATAACATACATAAATAATAATTTAAATTAAATAGTAAATTATGAGAAAGAAACACATGTAATAAACATTATACTTAACACATTATTTCTTAATTACACGTATACAGGTTCTTGTGAGATAGTAAAAACGCTAGTAGCTAGGAGGGTCGGCGACTGCGAGATGTCGTTTTAAAGGAAGTCGTCTCATCCAATTAAAAGTGCGCTAGTTTGCTTCTAGTTTTTGTCCTTTTTCTAATTGTCTTCCTATGCTTACCTAGCTAGCTGTGAAAGCACAAAAAATTAAGTAACTGCACCTAGATGTATTATAACGAAAGATAAATAAACGTTAAATGTTTGACTCAACAGATTATAAAGAATATGTATAAATAGATAGAGAAAAGAATAATATAAATATAGAGAGTTTTTATAATGGTATGAGCTATAGTCTCTTTCAGTGTATAGACTCTATTTGTTACCTTCATGTACAAAATCCTACATCGTGCACAGTAAGTTGGGAGATCCAGTCTCAGTCCATGTAAGAGACATTATGAGTACATGTACGAATACCATGTACCTACACGAACTCGTCCAGTCTTATATCTACCTAAGGCTTATATGATCCAAGCACCTAGTGCTCCATAGATAGGTAATACCCGACAGTGATACCCCTTCATACCCATCAGTAGTCAATGCGACATGTTCAGGTGGCATTACACGGCAGCGAGTGGAGTATGCAAATGAAGTAAAATTGGAAGTACAGACGCCGACGTTCAGTACGCAGTTATCAGCGTACGGGTTGGGGTTACCATGCTTTAACTGTCTTGAGACTAAAGGTTTTAGTTAGTGACACGACCGAAAAGCCTTTTGAATAATTCATTAGAATTATATATACTGGCTCGGTTTCATTTATTATACGACCGGTTTTTATAATTGATAGAAACGTGAATACATCGTCAAACGAGTTTAGAGAAAAGCTAGACTGAATGGTGTCTATTAATCGTTTAAATAGTAGGTAATTATATAATTATATTTTTATTAAATTCATTTATATATGCTGCTTGCATTTTAGTTTTTCCATTATTTTTTTTTCTGAACGAGTCCCAGCATCTTACAATATACATATTTTAAGAAAAAACAATGATATTTTTTAAGCATCTTTCAGAAAAAACAATATTTTATATTCTAATTTTTATTCTATAATAACTAAAGTGTAAATTGCATGGTTACAGTAATCAATACACACGTTGCCTTATGTGTACACAGTTAGCTTTCACAATGTGCTCGTCCCTCCTCAATGGAGACATACATATACGAGTACAATCTACTGCTGTAGCCCCATCGACTGGCCACGTAACAAAACTGTACTTTTAATTTTTATTAATACGAAAGGAAGCTAATTGAAATTTATGATAGTGATAAAAAAATATACATATTGCAATGTTAATTGAACAAGACTAATTAATCTCTCTTTTTTTTCTCACGTTGAATCCCACATCTAGCAGGGTAGGCAGAGGAAGCGTAGTGCTAATACAAGCCGCTCTCCACTTTGCCGAAATTCCGCCACGACTGACCTCAACAACTAATGATTATTAATAAACTATTTAACGATTAACTCAATTGTTTTTTTTTTAATTTCGCATTGAATATGTGAGTAACTTTTTCATATCTCTTTATTCTATTTATATTTTCAGTAAGTATGGGGATTTACATTTTTACCACACAATTACGTAATGACATTTTATATTGGCCATTTATTTGTATTGTATTCTTATACACAATGTATAATCTTGTGTGGGTATATGTCCTTATTATTGTAATTGTAATTAGTATTGCAATATTTTAATAACGATAAGCAATTATTTCTTTAATATTAGGTTTAGATATGCCCGCTGTACTTTCTTATATTTATTACAAGAAAAACAGTTTTTATAACCTATCCTTATAACCTATCTTATTATTATCTTATTAGGCTAAAAAATATAAATAATTTACTTTATATAGCGTACAACTTATTGTTATTTTATTATATACTGGAAAAAGATTGAAAAACAAAAGAAATATCATTGACTAGGGTTCACGACTCCTCACGATACGCTGCATCCAGTTCTTAAGCCAACAAACCTCATAAAACGATGGTCGAGGAATTTCTCAATTGAACCGTTAACTAAAATAACTATATATCTTTTATATATTGGTCTATGGGGCATTGGGCAACAGTATATTTGTCAGGTATATTAGTCAGGGTTCATGTCTGACTCCTTTGCAGTCGCCGGAGTCAGGCTATGGAATGAGCTACCCGAGCCCATAAGAAAAGCTCCCTCTCGTGAGATATTCAAGCGCCGGGTAAAATAGTATTTTTTTTAAAATAACATAAATATATAATATTCATCTATATAATTAATTGTATATATTGGAGTATATATGGTATGCTATAATATTATATGGTTTATATTTTTTAGTATTTTATTTATTTCTTTTATTTAGAATATCGGTAATATTTTATTATAATTATATATTAAATGTATAACTATTAATTATATGTATATTTATATATTTATTGGATGTATATGTATATATATTTTACTTCTTCACACCTGCATACTTATTATCCCACATGGCAAGGTTGGCTGGGAGAGAATGCTATAAGTGTTAAGCCCGCCTTTTGTACATTGTTTTTTTGTAATTTTGTGCAATAAAGTATATATAAATAAATAAATAATAAATATATTTGTATGTAATTATAGACAAATGAAAGTAGTGCAAGCAAATCTATTTTCAAGAACAGGCAAGGGATTGTTTGTACCTATAAGGATACTTCCAAGACACACAAGTTGAAGATGCATTATCTTACCGACTTACCTACTTTATCTTTGGATATAGCCACCGTAAGCAATGTCACATCAACCTAAGACAATATGCCTGAGAGACTCCCCAGGTTGATTACACGTCTTATACATCACTAGAAAACCATGAAACACATGTTCAATTAAATATTTTTAAGAGTCTAAATTTAAAATTTTATAAAAATCGGTAGCGATTTTAGAATTTTTCCATACAAACCTTCAACCCCTATTTCATCCCTTTAGGGTTAAAAATTTTCAAAATCCCTTCTTAGTGGATGTCCAGATTACGAAAGTAAACATCTCTCCAAATTTCACGTTTCTACGCACAGCGGTTACAGCTGTGCGTGCGTCTTACCTCAGACAGTGAGGACAAGTCCTTTTATATATATATAGATAATGTGTTTCTGATAGTTCTTTCTCATGTTGACTTCGTCCATAGATAAGCCTTTAGTTTATTCAAAAAGATCATCAATCTGCAATCTAAATGACAACGTCCACATCTAGGGCCGTTAAAAAGATCCAATAAAAAAAAGAAAACTGCCAGCTACATGGCAGATTTCTCTCATGCTTTTCCACACAGCAATGCAATCGGAAGTAGTAAGTAGAATAGATCTACGCCAGTCCTCTTTGCTTAAGAAAAAAGACTGAGAGGTCTTTGTCGCCTGCTACCACGTATAGGGTATATTAATATCAATATTAAATATATTATAAATACAGCTTTATCTAGGAAATTGCTAATGTTATGGATATTGCTATGCTAAAATCCAGAGAATGTCCTGACTAATACTTGTCCGCGCAGACACATCGCCCTACACCTGCGACAAGTGGGCAAGGGCTACCGTGTCACGTACGGGCACGGCTAAAGACGCTAGTACCCAGACGGAAACTCAGCTTTGCAACGTGGAATATTGGCTCTCTGACCGGACGATGCAGGGAACTCGCAGATGTACTCATGAGACGTCGGGTCCAGTGTGCCTTCCTCCAGGAAACACGCTGCCTTTAAGAAGTGGCAGGAATCCAACTCTCCTGAAGACAGACACACAGTAGCTAAACGTGCCAGTAAAAGAGCTGTAGCCAGAGCCCGCAGTAAGAGTTTGTCACCATTGTATGACAAACTTGAAACTGAAATTATTGTTCAGCTGTATCGTTCTTTTCAGCAAATCAATTTAATTTATTAGAATATATATATATATTATTATATTAGGGTTTTTGGTATCCTTTTGTTTATTTGTTATATTTGATTTATTTTATTTGAATTTTGAACTTGCTGATTAATTTATTTTATTTTATTAATTTATTTAATTTTTAATTGATTGTACCAGTAATTTAATTTTAATTTTGAAAATTATTTATTATTAAGTGTCTTTTAGTTTAAATTATTAATAATATTAATTGTTTTTTTTCGTACATGTATAACAAAATAGAATAAGTGAATAATTGATTAATGTATATATGTAACTGTTTTTTATCCTAATAATGTATGATTTGTGTGTAGCATATGTAATTTATTATTTTTTGTGTTGTGCTTATTTTTAAGTTGTTGTTTGTTGTTATCGTTAAATTTATTTTTGCATGTGGAGCCCACCTGTAAATAATTGAGCAATTAGAAGTAATTTACCTTGTTTTTTCTTTAATGGCGTATAATAATTGTATCAATTGTTGGTGGGCCTTATAAATAAATAAATAAATAAATAAATAAATATGCCGCATCAGTGGCGGCTTAGCTTTATTACCCCTATTTACAAGGGAAGGGGCAGTGTTCAAGATTGTGGTAGTTATAGGGGCATTAAGCTTATGAGTCATACCATGAAGCTCTTCGAGCGCATGATCGACTTCAGGCTCCGCCGAGAGTGTACTGTCTCTGAGTCTCAATATGGATTTCAGCCAGGATCGGGCACCATGGACGCCATTTTCGCCCTCAGAACTTTGATGGAGGCATACAGGGAAAAAAGGAGAGCTCTGCACGTGGCCTTTTTAGATCTGCAGAAGGCCTTTGACTGTGTGCCTCGTCAGTGTATCTGGTGGGCATTGCGATCCAAAGGGATCCCTGAGGCCTATATTGAGATTATCAGAGGCATGTACCACGATTCCGCTTCTATGGTTAGGACTGCTGTTGGCGACACTAGACCCTTCCCGATTACAGTGGGGGTTCACCAGGGCTCGGCTCTTAGTCCGTTCTTATTCAATGTAGTGCTCGATACTGTCTCGGCTCACATCCAGGACCAGCCTCCATGGCTGATGATGTATGCCGATGACATAGCACTCATTGCCGAGAACCGACTGACGCTGGAGCGTAAAGTGAACCTCTGGAAGGGTACGCTTGAGAACGGCGGTCTTAAACTAAATGTGTCGAAGACCGAGTACATGGCCTGCGGGAGCCCGGACTCGAGCACGATCCTTATAGGTCCTGAGCCAGCCATTAAGTCGGAAAAGTTCAGGTACTTTGGATCCGCTATGTACGAGTTTGGAGGAATCGATCACGATATCCAAGGCCGGATAAGCGCTGCCTGGGACGCCTGAGGAAGCGCTGGTTGGATGTCGTGATGCAGGACATGAGAGCCAATGGTCTAACCACCGAGGACGCAAAAGACCGTGCAAAGTGGAGTAGGTTGAGTAGGAAGGCAGACTCTGGTAATAGCCGGGAAGAAGGAGAAGGAATAGAGTACCTAAAATAGATAAAGTAAAATGAATTTTAACCTTTGTATAAATAGCTGTTATGTCGTGCTAAATAATGATAGTAAATAGATAATTTATGTATTATTTTAGCACCACTAACCATCAAGTAGCTCTGTGTGGCAAAGTATATATCTGTAGACAGAAACCGTTAAGACTCGTGCAGTCGTGCCAAATCTCTTCATTAAACTGGTCGGTGGAGGCGCGCCCGCTAGCGGTTATCCCGTTGTTTACATTACTGCACCCGATGTACGAGTACAGTGCTCCCTATCTATGACGTTATATTACCATGACATTAAATTTGTTAAATAAATTTACTTAAATTGTGTAAAATATCTGCCTAGATAAGAATATATCTGACGTGAAAAAAATATTGTATGTTTTTAGGGAATGTGGGAAAAAAAATACTATTAAAGTTAAATGTTTCATAAAAAGACAAAAGTAGGCTTTTATTCCATTCTGCATAGATTTAATTAAAAAAGAATATTGGTGCTAATAGTTAGCTTTTACAAATATAAGAGAGTGATAGAATAGATACTGAATGAAGTATATTAAAAATGAAAAAAAATTTACGTGTGTAATATCAAAGTAACGATCGACAGAGTCACGTAAAAGTGAGCATTTATTAATAGAATTATTCTTATTACGCACGCTTAGCTTCAAAAACCATTTACCTATTCCTCACAGGTTAAAAGGTAAACTGTCTTGCATATGTATTTGTAAGTCTTGTAGAGCGCCATTGTTTTAAAACGAATTACTATCCAGAACATAAAATTAAATACTCATCCGTAGTCAGGAGGGTTGTCTCGCGCTTATTTGGATGCGTGCGAGGATGTGCTCGCCGTCGGAGGACCGGCGCCGTGCTGAGAATGCCAATCCGTAATTATATTTAGCGTCCATTGCGATTACTGCTTGTTGAATTAAATAGAAACTGTGTCAGACTGTCGCCCGACGACGCCGGACCGTTGTTTATAACACTTTACTCTCCTACTATATCTATGTGGCTCTTGAACTGCAAATAACCAGCCAAGCCAAATAGACGGCATTTAGTCCAACACAACTGAGCAAATATTCAGATGTTTTGCATAAACAAGCTGTTCTACCTGAACTCACCCGTTGCATAAAAGTTAGCCTCCAGAGGAAACATAATGCCACGTGAAAATCAAATGAGCGGCTTTCAGTTCGAAAACTTGATTACTTAACGCCACCGTTTGTGTTTAATGTCTGTATAAAATGAATGGGAGATGTTTCATTGTGACTAAATTCAACAAATTTTACTCTGAGTGTGCCTATTATTATTGTAGACGTTGAATCGTGTACATTTAGCTTTTAGGTATTATTTTAAAGTAAAGGAGATTGTAACTTACACCAAAGGGTGTTTAGGTATTTTTTGTGTCTGCAAAATTTGCTTCAACGAAACTGATTCTTAATTTTACGTATATTTTTTAGTTTTATGTAAAAAAATACATACGTTACTAAGAAAATAACATCATTGGGTTTTCAAATAGTGTAGATTTAATTTTCGATATGTATAAATCCGAGTCACAAAGTCCCCATCCATTTAAAAACAATTATCCCAAACAACATGCGTGTGCTATAAAGTCAAAACAGAGATATGCAAAGCTTACAATTTATAAAGCAAAGTTGTATTTTTACAAGTAAGCTTCAGAGCTCCGTTTATCTATTACCGAAGCGGGAACGCAGTCGCATTTGTATTGTTGTTGGCAGACATCCATTTGTAATGATTAGACAAACCCAGTACACCATTGAGCGAGAGGCAGTCAGCGCTAGTGCTGGATGAACAGTACGGTACGTAGATTAAGTATGCTGTGCTGCAGCTAAACTTAATGTTGATAGTTATAACCAGCTTATACTAAGTACGTAGCGCTTGCCTTCCTAGCCACATTCCTTGAACATTAACTTATCTATATTTATGAACGTTAAATATCTTTAAGTCTCAGTAATTACATAAGAATTTCTGGTAGTAATATAATAAGAGCCAATACAACATATTTAATAGATTGGTACTTATTTATTTAATAACTACATTTAACACTAGATATTTATTTCTGAACAGCGCGTGTTGGTCGCAAAACACAACTCCACAATTATTTAATTAGACCGAGGAAATACTTGTTTTATAACTATATGGTACATTGAATTGTATATAAATACATGAATTAGGAGTTAAATGTTCGCTATTTGCTGTATATCTTTGGTATATCTTTATACTCGTATACGTTCACCGCAGGATAGGTAAGGGACACTCCCTTCCTCGCTTTATTGCTTGAAACATGTCTCAAAACATCTCCTGAAGACACAATGTTTTACAACCATTTTTTATGTTGAAGAAAAGTACTACAAAAGTCTCTTGACCCATTTTGAAATTTCTTGTACATGAATTTAAAGTCCTAAAAACTGGAACACGCTTCCTTTGTTCATTACTCATTTATTCTAAACCACATAAAACTTATGCTTAATGAAATTCCAGAGGCATACCGCTTTATTTCGTGCTAAAATTATATTAGTCACAAAAGGGAGGACACAATTAAAAGCTGATTTGAATTCGTAGCCAGTCGTGAAATTAGATACATTAATCTTCATAATTACTTAAATACTGGAGAAGATAAAAAAGTACACAAATAACTTAATAATGTATGTTTCAGTGCGCATAAGTCTCTTCAATTATCTATGTTATTTTCGTGCCCGAAGGCACGAGTCTAATGACTGATTCATGGAATTATTTCAAGAAAATCCTTACAGTCACTGGTCTCATTGTTAAAGTTTAAGACGACAGCGTTGGTTAAGCTCAAGGACATTATAATATTTATTTTATAATTATAATTTAGATCTATTTATTCTAGTTATTATGGTGAAACGTTTTTAATGAAATATAACTGTATTTTAATTGTAAGATACAACTTTAATTTTCAAATACCGCTCGTACTTACACGTGTCGAGAAAGCCTGCCGCAGGCGCCAAACGCAGAGATAGACTACTTTACACGTAGCTGGCGGCCGGTGTACTAATAGTAATTGAAAGAAATATTGTGGTCATATAAATATGTAATACTGTATTTTTAAGTATTTCCCGAATTAATTGTCTAGTCTAGTTCGTAGCAAATCTAAACTAGTATGTCTGGTGTGTACCTGTAGTGTACTTGGTGGTGTGTACTTGTTTTGTAATTGGGTCTATATATTGTAGAGTTTTTGTAGAAGCCGTAAGGAGGATGTGAGTTGTGGTGATGTGTGACGTCGATCCCGATACCTTCGAGGGAATGAATTATTGTCATCACAACTAGAACATATTCTCGGATTTGGGCGGACAATCGAGAACAGGTTGTCTCGACAAGGTAGGACGAGAATAAAATAGGTAGGACTTACCTACCTATTTTATTCTCGAAACAGGCGAAGCTGAAAAAAAGAAGATTTATTTTTTTAATTATGAGATTTGACCCCAACTTCGATGTAAAACTTACAAGTAATACTATAATATCGAGTATTTCCAAATTCACACATATAAGAACCTAAAGGAAAAGCCTCTGCACATTGCATATTGCATTTAACTTATATGGCTCACCCAACTATCCTGTAAATACGCGCGCTTAACATCCGTGCGTGGAACACGGCCAAGTAATAAAACTTCATGTTTATTGTGTCTGCTTCGTGCTGTTTATATATCAACGTGCTCATAACTTGTAGGTAGGCACAGCCTTCAGCCAACCGGTTATCTGAGTGTAAATGTCGCAATAGAACTACAAAATACAGTAGGTACTAATAAATGGGTCGTACCTACCCTACCTACCAGAATACCTACCCATGAGGAACAACAAGATATTGATTTAACCATGTTATTCAAGTTGTTTATGTCGTTTTTTACAGGTCAGTTAAGTCAGCGACTGTAAAAGCGACTGGTTGTGGATTCAATCCTCACTCAAGGAAATGAACTATTTATTTATTTCCGTTTCTTCGCTCTCTTATCGAGGGAAAGCGCGGCATTGAGTTCCCCCACTCAACATACAATGCCTCCAGAATTCGGCCGAAAGTAGGGAACGGAGTATCTTAACACCAGGTTCCTTCTGTCTACCTTTCTGTGTGCGGTATCAAGCTGTATCCTGCGTGAAGCTGATTTTGATTTAAATATATTAGATATGCCTGTAGCGGCCGCAAGTGGGCTGTCGTGCTCGTAACGAAGCTATTGTTAGATGGCGAGGTGTCATCGGAGACACATTGTCTGACAGACAAGTGTTTTTATACAGTACTCTATTGTCTCAAATGCAAAAAAAAACTTTGGCTTTGTCTTAAATTTTTGAGTAGGTAAGCAGTGTTAAGTTTTTTCTGCTTTAACTTAGAAAACGTGTATTGATATTTTTATTTTTTTTATTTTAAGTGTTACTAAAAATCAACTTCACGCTGTATCCCGCACACAGTAGGGTAACAAGAGAGAATGTAGTGTTAAGACACTCCGTTCCAAATTTAAATAAATATTTCAGTGATTTAAATAAATTATGTGCTATATAATAAATTGTTTCATAATAAATTTCAGTGATTTAAATAAAGTGAATTTAAATAAATATTTCTCGAGTGAGCTAAAATATTTGTAAATATATATTATTTGACAGTAATGATTCTGGTTCCATTATCATCTTCTTAAGGAAAGCTAATTATATTTAGTCTTAACAAGTAATTGACGCCTTAGCAAGAAATGAGAATAACGGGGACACTTACAAAGATATTTATTTTAAAACAGCCTTTTATCATAATGGATGGCTCGCTCGAATCTTTAGTGTTATTGAAAAATGTTATTATAACAATTTGAAGCGAACACGTAACCTTCATATAGTCCGTATAGGTAACAATTCTTTAGATTATTTCGACTGTAATTATAGTTTCGACTGTTATTGCTTTTAAGCACCTATACCTCCAAGGTTGTTTGTTAATGGCTACAATTATTTTTTTTACAAAACTTATATTATAGATTAAAAATATTAATTTTGTTAAATTAAAGCTCTATTACATTTTATTTTTCAGTTTCACGCTGTATCCCGCGAATAGCAGGGTAGCCAGGCGCAGCCTGTGTTCTGTGGCGGAACTCAGCGCCGCGCTCTGCCTAGACACCAGAAACGAAAATATGACATATTTCATTACTTCATCTGGCAATTGATTCCACAACTTGAAGCGTTTACAGTCACTTCTCGTGCCCTTGCGGGAACGGCCTCTGGAAATATAAATAATTTTGTAACCCTAACAAATAACATAAAATAAAATACAGAAAACCAAGTAACTAAACAGACTTACCCACTAACACTACGAAAATAAAGATCTTAATTAGATTGGCAAACAACAAAGGGATCGTGGTTATTAGCAAACTTTCTTATCTAATTCCTTCAGAATGTTTCGCAAAAATGATATCAGGTTTTTTCACGCCATTTATTACATACTCCAGCGTTACCTTGCCCTAGCTAGCGTGCGTATACGAATTATGACGTACATTTAATTACTCTTTTCGTTGGCTAATAGCAACTAATGGTAAAGAACGATCCTGAACTGAGCAACGATTAATCTATGCCCACCCTTGGCGCGGCGTGGTCTAAATAGGTCTGATATTAGTTCTAATATAGTGAATGATGCTGAACGTACTGGCCAGTGGCCTTGTGTGTTGTAATAATTATGATGTTTTTTTTTTGTTAGTGGTCTTTTGACTAGAGGCTATGAATAAAATGATTCTATTTCTTTTTATTCGAACACAGTCTATCAGATGCAAACAAATTGGACTGAACCGATGTTTGATAAGTATGGGTTGGGATACGAGTAAGGTTAATAACATAAGGAAAAAAAATCATAAGAATAGTAAAATAACTTTCCCTACAAAACTACACTTTACAATGCTAAATTGTTTATTAAATAAATTAATAATAAAATGAATTACCAATGAATACAAACTGAAAAAACATAAAAGTTAGTCATCCCTTACAATATAATAAATAGATTTTTAACACATTTCTTAGCTAGTGTTTTACTAGATCTAGTCTCGCTTAATGTGTACTCTATAAACTTGACAGCCTTACATAGATATTTTTTTATGATAAAGCTTGTGGGGATCAGAGTGTCTTAACACTAGGTTCTCTCTTCCTACACTGCTGTGTGCGGTATACAGCGTGAAGTTTATTATTATTATTTTTAATTTTTATAAAACTTATTAATATAATTGAAGAAACCGGATGTATATCTGTTCCAATTTCTCCTCAGATAAAAGTAAAAGAGGTGAACAGCTTTGACGTAATATTGTGTATGCAATACATTTAATTCGATTATTAAATTTATGTATTTTTTTAATAAATTTGTCTAAACTTTAATATTACATACATTTAATATACGATACATTATAAATATAATCTTATAAAATGCTAATTTACAAATATGGTTTTGATAAAATGTTTAAATATTAATATTTTTGTTAATTTTATGTAACCTACTTACGACACTAACGAATTATATAAAAAAAACTTCAAACTAGAATATTAATCAGAAGAATTAATGTTAAACATTTACGAAAACCAATTAATTTATTACAAATATTTATTAAATAACAGTTATTTCAATAAATAAATTAGGCGAAATAAAATGACGCCAGTCATGGTTCAGGGGCTCAAGCGTACGACTGGAAACGCAACAGGTTGTGGGTTCAATTCCCACTCGAGAAAATTAAGTATTTAATATTTGCATACCCTCTAGTAACGGGATTGCTCTAGTAACAGGGCACGATACCGCTTAATACACAATGGCTCCAGAATTCGGGAAATTCGGATCGGAAGTATCTTAATGTGAACAGAGTTTCTTAACGTTAGGTTCCCAGGTCTCTCTCTACCCTGCCTACCCTGCTACATAGTAGGTGAGCACATGCTCATAAAACGTAAAACTAAAAAAACATGTATTCTTATTAAATTACAGTAAAAATCCTGTACAATCTTAGACAACGCAAGAACATTTTCTGATTTTTTATGAACGAATGTTTGCCTTACATAAAACAAATGACAAGCATGAATAGAAAAATAACAAAATACCATTTTAGTTTTCATTTTCTGCAATCAAATGTAAATACACTTAATTTCTTAGAATAATAATATACTGTATTACATGAAATAAGCTAGATTTATCAAAGCTATTGCTACCGTATACGTGCGCATGCGACGCCAAGCGGTCTTCTGACAGCAATTAGTCTCATGTCATGAATTCCACGCAGTGCAACGGACACGACTTAACATATCTAGCAATTACATCTGAAGACGGGTATGCGACGACAACGGGAGTATAATTGCAAACTTACTCGATATGAAGATAGCCCGCAATGAGGAAGACGAGCTCGTTTCTAGCTCCAATAAAGTACAGGAAATGCAATGTTCCGTTACCATTTTAATAATATGGATAATATAAAAGCACAGAATATAATTGAATATGTTATATTTTTTTTAATTTAAAACGTAACGAAATATATAATTAATAATAATTAGCTCTTATTTGATGTTTACTGTTCGCTCATTAAAAATATTACTTCATAAATGTAAATTAGGTTCGTTAATGTTGAAAAAACCTTTAATTAACATTTAGCATTTGTGATAACATGTAATTTATATTAATAATTATTATTTATATATACGATCTGTATATGATATATTGATTCCAGAAACAAGGTAACTCTAAAAATCTGTTTCAGAATTTAAGGTATCGTAAACCGTTTGATATAATAGTGCAAACGCTGCTCTCTGTACAGAACTTGATAGTTTGTTCATTGGTACAAGCTATCGAGTTTTACTAAAAGGCTAAAAGCTGGTTCATGCCCGCAGCTTCGTTAACGTGGAATTCATGTTTCTCGTTGTGAATGACAATTTTGGGCTCAAGCTTTACCGCGACGAGGTAATTCCAAATTATGGTTATTTAATATTATAAAATTTAAAATGGTTATGTTTTGTACTAATAATCTTTTCAACAACTCTATTTACTTATTTCTGGTAGTTGGTTTGTTGTGTCTCTTAATCTAAGTTTTCAGTGTTCAAAATCAATTAGATTTAATTTAAAAAAATATTTTTCTATTTATGACACCATTAAAATATAGAGATAGAATGAGATAAAAGCATTTAAAAGTAAATGTAATCTCAATTTTAACTAATCTATATATATAAAAGGACTTGTCCTCACTGACTGAGGTAAGACGCACGCACAGCCGTAACCGCTGTGCGTAGAAACGTGACATTTGAACAGATGTTTACTTTTGTAATCTGGACATCCACTAAGAAGGGATTTTGAAAAATTCTAACCCTAAAGGGGTGAAAAAGGGGGTGAAAGTTTGTATGGATTTTTTTTTAAATCGGCACCGATTTTTATAAAACTTCAAATTTAGATTTTTAAAAGTATTTAATTGAACACGTATTTCATAGTTTTCTAGAATTCTCCCTCTAAGGGTGCAAATGAGGGGTTGAAAGTTTGTATAGATTTTTTTTTAAATCGGTACCAATTTTTATAAAATTGGAAATTCAGACTTTTAAAAGTATTTAATTAAACACGTGTTTCATAGTTTTTTAGAATTCACCCCTAAGAGTGCAAATAAGCAGGCGAAGCTGCTCGCGTCCGCTAGTATATAATAAACTTCACGTGAATTCAGTCTTTTAATATAGCAAACATAAAATTATGTGTTATATTAAAAGACGGGTTTGATTGAGTGTCACTCAACTCTATTTTTACGTTATTAATGCAATAGTTTAAAACTAGAAAATCTTAAGCGGCTAAGACTGGTTATTATTGTCGAAGAAAAATCGATAATGTAAATAAAACATGGCCGGTGTTTGCGTTCGTTTATAACATGCTAAGATAAACATAGCAACAGCCAAGAACGGTTCGCCAGTAGAATATTACGTCGTTGCAAGCTGCGCTTTAGATGAAAGAAACAATATTATAATGTAATAAATTTTATATTCTATGTTGAACAGAATAAAGTTACTTTTGCAATATTCTAGGCTCGATGATATTTCATACCTAAGGAAAAAACAATGCCATATTGAAACCTAATGTAAGACAAATGAATACGTGAACCTGTTATCACTGTTCCTTTTATGTAAATCCATTCTTAGTAATGTTTAGTTTTTAGAGGCCTATATATGCTGTAGATAGTTCCTTTTGTTTTACATTTTAAAGCTTATAGCACGAGTTCTGTTAAGCAGATAATAACAATTGTATTTAATTAGTTTCACACTATATCCCGCATACACTAGGATAGGCAGACTAGGGTTGATACCCTAGTTTTAAGACACTCCGTTCCTCTTCTGAAGACACCAGAGCAAAGAGATGAAAATATTCAATAAAGAAAATATATAATTAATATAATAAATATTTGAGCTTTAGAACATTAGGTTCTAAGAAAAACCGTATCAAATATAACTAAGCGAAAATACATTTGAATATACATAAGCATAAGCGTTTTCAACAAGGAAGCAGGCGTCTGCGAAAGTTAAGCCTGTAAATATCGTTTCTTTTTACTGCTGATTGCGTGGCGGAACCACCTGCGCTCGACATCAAATAAGACGATCACAATAATTTTACTTAGCTAATTTTAATTCCTTCTGTCCAAATGTAAGGTGAATTTACTTTTCCCACGTTTCGCGTTGATATTTAATACTATTTACCTTTAATTGAAGTCGTTCTTTGAAATAACTGTGGGTATTATGATAGGAGGTTCCGATTTCTTGGTGATATTTTATGTTTTTTAAATATTTTATATTGCCCGTCGTGGCCCATGGACACAAGAACTGTGACGTGACGATTGTGGGTTCGATCGCCACTTGAGGAAATGAAATATATAATATATACTAGTGGACCCGTACGCGGCTACGCCCGCTTGAACTATACGAATATTTATTAAATATATTTATGAAATTATTTCATGAAATTAACATGTCGGAATAAATTGCATATCAAATTAATAATTATTTTAATATATTGGTATATATCTAAAATATTACAAATATGACAAAAAAATATCCTATGTCCATCCCGAGACTCTCAAGTATCTCTATATGAGTATATTATCACAATTAAATTAGCGGTTTGGCCCTGATTGCGTAAAAGACAGACAGACAGACAGAGTTACTTTCGAATTTATAATATAGGTATGTAAAAATATATATTTGATTTTTTATTTACTAGAATATAGTATTAAAAAATATAGTGAGCATTTAGAATAACATTTCATTGTATCCAGTAAAGAGATTAATCTCTCTCTATTTCCTTAAACAAAAAATATTTGGAACTTTATATTTTTCTTGATGAGAAGAAACGATCGTGTTCGCCTCGAGTCGATTCCCAAGTTGCAATGTAAATCTGCCATTAAGCTTAATTACTACGATAAAAGTCGTTGGAACTGTGACCAGACGCAGAAGTAATTACATTTCTACTGGCTTTGAATTTTAATCGCTTGCGGGTACCATACACACTCCGCGCGAGTCCGGCGGCGGGTTCCTTGATACTTCCTATTTCAATTCATAAATTGTTTACCATATTTCTACATCTAAAAGAAAACACCGACTTGTTTAATTAATATGTGCACATTAAGGGGTAGAAAAAAATAAGACTGGAAAATGCTTTAATATATTAACGCTAGAAAATTTGAAGAAAGTCAAGTTAAGACTTTTCTATTATTATTTGTATAAATGTTTCAACGTCAATACCTATAGGTACATTCATACATACATTTTTTTAGTTTCACGTTATATCCTGCAAGGTAGGCAGAGGGAACTTGGGAACCTAGTATTATGACACTATTCCCAATAAGACACTGCATGTTGAGTGGCGGTACTCTACGAAGTGCTTTGCCTCAAGCGGAGAACGGGGCGGAGAACTTTTTCAAAGCATTTCCTCGAGTGGAAATCAAACTCACAACCTATCACGACTGGCTCATTAAAGGCACTTGATAATTAAATGCTCATTATGCTAAACGCTCATATTATTTAACGTACTCGTTTGATAGCTCACATTATCTTCGCGTACACGAGTTTAACATATATTTGATAGTTTCCCCCGAGCAGTATCCATAGTTATGTGCATAGTATCACAAATACTGAGTATTATGCTAACTATAACAAGTAAACTGCTGCCGTTGCAGCCTTATACGCATAACTATCTCGTAAATTTGAAGCGCTTGCATCTTAATAAGTCGATAGTTTGTAGGAAATCTACCATTGTCTTCTCATTTTAAAACATTTCTTGAATTAATTAATAATTATTATAAGTTTATAATGTATATGTATGTTCAATTTATTCATATAATATTATCTCATAAATTATACATATTCCATTATGAGTCCCATGCATGGAAATGCAGTGCACCTTAGCCGAGCTTCCGTTGCCGGCAGGTGCGAACGAAATCGTGTGTTAGACGACCTCTCATTGGCTGAACCGCGAGATGCGCCGGCGCAGGCGTCGACTTACAGTGGGGAATCGTGCAGCTGCATCTAGTCTTCACTGTTACCATGCCTTCTGTTAGGAAGTTTCTGTTTAGTTAGGGCTCCAAAAAATCCAAAATTGCTGAAGATATCATATAGCATGCAATGACACTTATTTTCTATTCTTTTGTCCTATTATATATCTTACAAACAATACGAAAAAAATGTAAGAAAATAACAAATATAATGATTTAGGCAATACAAATAAATAGTCACATAATTATAATTGTGTACTTTGAAACCTTCACGGCCGTTATAACGACTTCTTGATGAGCGTTATATTTTTTTTTTTTCATATCTCCTTAATTCTGTCTGTGCGTTCACGGGCGTGTAGTAGCGTGACTAGAGACATGACAGCGACGACGGTCGGGACACCATTGGATCCTGGCACCGCCGTCGGCGAGCTATTTCCGTCACGCGATCCTACACTACAGTATCCATTTTATATTACAATTAAGTGAATATATTAGCACATATTAACACATTTGTATGCAGTTTACTATAGATTTAAAACGCCTTGACTTTTATAAAATGTCATAAAAAGAAAATCTGTTTGTTTCAGAATCGAATAAGAATACAGGTACCATAAATAAATGATCACCAAAAGCTATAGCTGCACTGTATCATCTACAGTCTTACATACCACACTTTTATAATATCCTCATATATCTATCTATCTAACGACTTCCATGTGAGATTCACAATTACTCACCGCGAGCCATCACTATGATTAATGTTAATTACCCTTATATATTTTTTGTATGGTATGCCAAGTTTTTGAGATAGTTACATAAATTGTATTACAAAATATATTTAATATATAACCAAAATGTGTCTATACAAGCGTGGGAGGTGGGGGGAGCTTAATCTATCTTGTTACAATACCTTAGGTAAGTAAAGGTATGCTTATAGTTAGTATACAAATATGTAAATATTCCCAAAGCGTATTTCGACACTGTGCGGTACTGGGTTGCGCAAATACATGATGGTAGGCGCTAAAGAAGCGAATAGTAAACAAAGCGGAAAAATTATCATTATATTTATATAGTGTGTGTATATATACATATATTAATATTTTTAATGTAAGTTTAGATGCTTGATTAATAATAATAATAATAATATATACCAATATTACCTACTAAGTAATAGTAGTAGTAACAGATAGGACGTGTGATAAGTTCTCTATTTTCCGCCCATCATTCAGTGGCATTACGTGGTGGGCTGGTGGCACTTGTCATGTTCAATAATCTTCTTATCTCTATAGCCAATCCAAGTCATCATTTTTAAAAGAAATAAAAATTTTAAAAAATCTATTAAATCACTCACGCACTGTGCGGCGGAGGGAACCTTGTATTAAGAAACTCCGGTCCCCACGTGCTGCGGAAGTCAACGCCGTGCCTTGACACCAGAGCAAAGAAATGAAAATATACATTTAAATGAATATTTCATTTTCTCGAGTGGAGATTGAACTCACAACAAGACGCGTTTACAGTCACACCTTGTGCTTCTGGGCCACGACTGGTCAGAAATAAAAGAAATAAAGTTAAATTAAATATTATAGCGTGCATTTTTATTATGACCTTAAAAGTGACCGATATATTTCCTTCACAAGCCGTTGATCAACAACAAGAGTTAGCAAAAAAGTCAATGCAATTTAAGAAAAAAAAAACCCCAAAAAATAACGATTACGTAAAAAATATAAAATTACGCAATCTAAAAACGCTCACTGACCCAGCTTCGGTTCATTCGTCACAAGTTGCTACTTTTTCTTGGGCACAAAGAAGCGTGAAATTCAATTAGCGATTACAGCGTGCGTTGAAACGAAAACGACAGTTGCTTGAAATTATATGCAACTCAATATATTTGTTCAAAACTGAAGCTATGAAAAAATATAGTTTTTGTTATAAAGAATTAACATATATTTCTTTTATTTTTTAAGTACGTTATATGTAAGTATATATCTTCATAATTTGAAAATGTCATTTTACTATCCTACGAAAACTATTAGTATTACTATTATTATTAAAATTCTAACCTTCCTACCTGATAAAAACAGCTTAAAAGTCACGAACGAGCGCTAGTTTAAAAATAAATTATCTCTAGCAAAGTCACATCTAATATTTATCGATCGCCCCAGATAAGAGCATCTTTACATCTAAGTTATTCATAGAATAAGTAAGAAACGCATATAGAACACTGTTAGTTATATATTGTTAATTTAAAAATTAAAAGCATTGAAATAAATAGTTCTATATATATAAGTTATTAATTAAAAAGATTTTATGAAATAAAAATGGGTTTACATGTTACTCCCATATAGTATATGTATGTAACGCGTGGGACTTGAACTCACAACCTGTTACATTTACAGTCGCACACCTGTGATTCTGCATCACGACAGGCTTCAACTTTATTAAATATTATTAAGTACATAAATATTAAATTTTATGATAAAAAAACCTTAAACTAGTTTAAAGTTTAAATAATTTAAACATTAAGTAAAACATAACGTAATACTCTATCGTAATTTTATGTAAGTATCACGAAGTATGAAACCGGTCTGGCTAGGAAAACGTTCAATATAGAACATTTACTATGTAATTTGCAACTATTGTATTAAATAGAATATATGTAGGTAATAGTTATAGTAAAATACTTAATCCCTTGATGGGTGACGCAGTGAGAGCTTAATGACAATATGATAGATTCTTTTTTCATTTCATAAATTGCCTCCATACGTACTATATTCATATAATGTTTGTGCGTATAATGTTTAATTTCGACGCTACCTTATAAAAATTTATATTAAAATTCAATTGAACGTAAATGTTTATTTTGAAAATACGGCTATGAGATTATTATTATATTAATTCGTTAAACAAATATAAGATTTCTTGAATACAATATTTTAACCATGCTTACAAGTATATATATGTAACAATTTTAACCCCAAGGTTTATTTTTTGTAATCAAATTATTAGTTTATAATCTTTTTAAAACCTTGACAAATCTGATACATACAAATAACATGATATATAGCTAATAATAAATTGTAAGCAGTGATGTTGGGCAAGTGAGCGCAGTGAGTGAGTATGCAAAATATTTCGAAAACTACTTCTTACTAAGAAATGGAAAGCGTGTCATCTAAACTTTTAATACTATTTATTGCAATGTTTGAGCTTTTACAATGATGCAATAATTAATGATATTCAGATAATTGCGATAATGGTATTGCGATAATTTGGGGTTTCACATATTTTTAGGCCAGTCTGTAAACACGACATATTTTGGGTTCGAAACCTATCAAAGAAATGAAATGTTTATAAGGGTAAAGATCTTAATGGAAGCGGAGTGTCTTAACACTAAGTTCCCAGGTTCCCTCTGCTGTTCTATATAACGAGCTAATACTACCAAATCTACAAATATAATTTATTGCTTATAATATTTTAACTTCTGCGTATTTTTGTTGCAGAAATGATAATTAATTGACTTGTGATGTAAATTTAAAAATTGGTGAGTGCCATTTCTATTTGTTTGTCACTGCTTAATCATTTTTAATTCAGTTATAACCGTAGTAATTATAGTATTTAAGCTTACTTGCCATTTTGTATCGATTTCATGTTTGGAAATGCAATAATTAAGCTTACAGCAATATTTTTGCCGGTAGAAATTATGTCCAATATTTTTTATGTTTAAATGTTGTTAAACTAGTTGCTGATATATATATGAAAAAAATCAGTTATTATATATTTTTGGACTTATTTTCTAACTATAAGAAGTCTTGAACAATAATAACAAAATAACAAATAAAAAATAAAAACAATCATTTTATTAATTTTAATATCATACACTTTTTTACTAAGTAAATAAGCTCTAAAAACATTTTAAATTATACGTAATTTTCACAAAAAAATGTCAAATCTTTCTCATAACAAGAAGTTTGGTGATAAACACCGGTAATTGAATAATAGTGTGGTGGGCGGCGGAGGTGGCACCTGCTCATTCAAGACCAGCACACGCGCGCCCACGCGGACCACGCGGGACCACGCCAATAGAACCATTTGAACTGTATTAAATCTGTTGAGTAGTAGGCGGCTCTTTAACGAACTCAAAATGTGTTCTTCCAAACATTGAATTTATAACGTAACATTAAAATATACATTATGCTCTTATACTTTATCTTGTTACGAGATTATCTTATAAATGGTTATGCATACAGCTCGCTCTAGTTCTTTTTTTTTGTGCTTGTTATAAAGTAGAATGTAAATCTAATCTTTTTTGAATTGTATCTTACATTCTTTTTAATTCCTCCGAAATCTTAAAAAAATGTGATATTTCGCGATGTGATAGATCTGTGATATTTCGTATTTGCTTTAAAAAAAATTATGAACGGACCATTAGTAATTAGTCCACTCATAAAATTTTTATATGTTAAAATTTAATTTAAAATAATAGTTAGACTTTATATTACAAATACTAAGTTCCAGTATTGCGGATATCATTTATTTATATATTTATTGCACATTTCCGTCTGGTATATATTAAATATGATATGTAATAACAGATTAACTTTCGTTTTCACAAGAAAATATATAATTTAAGTTTATCGATAATGCGTATGGATACTACAATTTCATTTTGTATTCCATTGCAACTCGTTATTGCACAGGTGAAGTAATATATGTGTGTGCATAAAGTTGTTTTCTTTTGTTTTAGTTTTCGGCGATTGTTTTCTTGCACAAAATTACAGACAGTTGTGTGTTGAAAACCATCACTATGTCTACCCTTCTTCGGTTTATGTTTTGTCTTAATTTATTGTACATATTTTATATTTTTTTAAGGTCCTGCTCAGTGTTTTTTTAATTTTTAATTAATATATAAGATATTTATTAAATGAGGAACCAAGTATGCTCTGGTGCGCTTACCGTATACTTTGTTATTAACTAATAATTCATCGTAAAATGCTTGATTGTGAAAATTTTACTTAGAATATTAGGTATAGTATCTAATATGTATAAGTATTTTCTCACAAAAAGCAGAACTTTACAGTATTATCTAATCCATTAATAGAAATTACATTTTTAGCCCTATCCTTGTTTACTTAAATGCCATATGAAGTTTATTTAGAACTTATTCCATTGCCTTCGTTATTATTATTTTAAGAACCTTCCACTTGACTTAGTGACGACAGAATCCGCTTAACACATTGGAGTCTACTAAATATTTATTGAAACCAATATGGTGAATCGAAATACATAAAAATATAATATAAGCATAATAGCACGACGGAGTTGTTATGCAAGAACTGGCGAAAGGACTTGTGTCATATGTATGAAATACATATGTACATACACATACTTATTTACCTTTTACGGAATTGATATATAAAGCGCGAATCACAATGTTTGTATAAGCTCAAAATCTCACTTTTTTAGCTTCAAAAGCAACAGCAGTTCGTGCACAGCATTACCTGTAGTTCGTGCCCCTGCACCACGACTGGTCCGACTTGCACTTCTGGAAAAGATAGTCTAATTAGAAGATCTTACCGAATATGTCAACACATTTTCAGATTTCAACTAACGTCAAGCTTTCAAAGCAAATATATAGGCCATGAAGGTAACTTTTCAAGGCAGCTACTTGCCTAATGAAGCCATTCAAACTGTAATGAGGCCTAAATATTTTTGTTAACGTACTGGCATGCTCTCTTAGCATTTTAATTTCGCATGTATAAGTTATTCGTTATTTATATAAAATACTTGTATACGTTAAGTACGACGTGATTTTCGATTGGCTCTGGCACCAAAGCAAAAGCCCCGGCGTTGAGTTCCGCTATTCAACACTTAATGCCCTAACACAAGGTTCCTTCTGTATTTCATGTTTTTTTTTACTTACATTCACTTTAGAAGGCGAGTTTAAAAATATGTATTCGTAATAGGCACTGTGTTGAGTGTTCTGTTAATAGCCAACAGAATAATCGCCAGCGGTTCACTGAAGCATTTATCTATAAATAATCGATTACGTCAACAGTAATAAGTAACTAGAATTCGAGTTACTGGAAGTTTTTGTATAATTATTATGTTTTAAGGCCATTATGGAAGATATTCTGCTTATTTCTCTAAGGAAATATAAAATAATATAGTCACAGGTGTGTTAACATTTGTAATGTAGGTAAGGTATAGCTAAAAATAATATATTTTACCATATTTTATTTTCTTTCAAAAATTTATAAGAAACTAAAATTGACGTTTGATGTGTCCTAGTTACCTAAAATTAATATTCATAAACAAAACATATGAACTTCATTAAGAAATCACCAATGTAGAAATATGAATCAGCCACTTTGGTTCTAAATGAGAAATCAAGAGTGGAGGTCGCACCCAAATGTCGGCATTAGCATTTGCATTGTTGCGTTCCAAGAATAAAACCATCCATTTGTCTGCAGGAGGGAATCAAAGCGAAACTTCGAATAATTTGTTTCTATCTTCGCCATATTGACGTCTTAAATGTTGAAATATCGTATATCTTTCTTGATGCAAGTAAACATATTCCTTCCATAAAATAAAAATACTTTGATCCTTTTATTCTTCTCTAAAACTTTCCAATGATAATTCTAGAATGAAACCCAATATATTATACATATTTTCGGTAGGGAAAAATAATCCTTATTTGAAATAAATTTATAATAATATGATATAAGCTTCAAAAACCTGAACCAGACCCTCTTTTCGCCTCTTAAACAACAGATTGAGTCCTCTTGAGTGTTAATATTACCCTTAGATATTGAATGATGCTAGACAAAAACAACCCTGCGTATTATATAAATTAAGTGTTCCATATTTTCTCATTATTATATAATATGAATTTGAGAGGGATGCTTTTATGTGAATATTTCATTTTTACTTAAAGAAAAACATTTCTTAGCTTCAAGCTGTACATTCAAGAGTCCTGTACATAGTAGAGTAGGGAGTGGAAACCTGGGAATCTAGTGTTAAGACATTACGTTCCCAGTAAGACACTTCCGTTCCTCATTTTATTCCGAATTCTAAAGGCATTGTGTGTTGATTGGCATTTGCGTTTGTTACCAAAGCGAAATTTTTTTCTTTCGTCGAGTGAAAATCGAACCCAAAGCCACAACGAAGTGCCTTTACACTATGTTCCAACTTAGCCTATTATGCAGGATACTATACCCTATGTAAAGCTAAAAAAATGTTCATATTATTATTTCATTTATATTTATTATAAACGACGAACGTTGTTATCATTTATGTTATAAAGCTTCGAGCTATATTTTGTACCTAACATAAATAGTATAAAAATGCATTTATAGGGATGCATTTATAGGGATTCGAAGCTTATATTTTGTATCTTAATAAGACAAATGATGTTTTAAACTATATTAATATCATTATTCTATTAAATTATATTATTTAATTAGTTATAAAAAGTTCAACTTAAGGACTTTACGTCTACGTACTGTACAAATTGCAAAAGGAAATAAAAGTCAGCAAAATTCTAGAACTCAATGTGTTTCATCTCCTGACAATGCAGGTTGATGGGACGCCATTTTTTATCGTCCTTCTATTTAGTGGCACATGCTAGAAACAGCTGCCAGGAGCACCTGTAGTATCAAGAGAATACTGAACCTGCCCGACCTTTCCGTATTCGTAACTTTATCTGAAGCTTCGCCACAAATGAAAACAAAAACAAAACAACTGGCACATTTTGCGAGCTTAGCTAGATAAATTAAATACGAACATTACCTGCAGTTGTCAAGTGAGTTTAAAAAGTATTTACAGCATAAAAGAAAAAGCTTTTTTATACCTATAAAATAAAATTAAATATTTCTTAATATTATTCAACTTTTGTAAACACGGTTTTGTATTGTCACGCTTAACTATGAAATTACTCGTTATTCTTGTAAAATCGACGGACTACACTTAAAATTTGTTACTCTACTCTAGTCAACATTCTAGAATCTAGATAACAATTACAGAACGAAAATGCTTAGAATTCATACTAAATAACGTTTGCCAAATGTAGATTTTAAAATACAACATAAATAGTAAACACGCTCGAGGGCATTAATGGAATACAGTAGGTACACTAGATAGGTATGAATAAAAAATCATATTTATGTTCATATATTCGCTTATCGCATTAAAGCACTGTTATCTTATTTGGTTATTTTAACACAGCATAATACAACATGCATTTATTTGAAATACATATATGTATTTATTTTCGTATATTTTCAGTAGTTCTCCCCTAGGCACGACCGTACTCATCCGATGCTTAACCCTCGCGAGGTTTGGCTTCAGAGCCATCCTCATTTGTATCCTATTCTGACACATGGCCCTTTGATCTAGAATATTCCCCGAGAGCAAAAGCGCTTTAGGTATATAATTTTTATTTCTCACGTATTTTCCTGTAACTCATGTTATTTATACTTTACTAACGTATAAAATTATTGAAATATATTTTTATTATGATAATTTCTTGAACATTTTGAAGGTTGAAAAGAGGAAAGGTAATTGAATAAGGTCCTAAATTTACCTTAGAAAAATTATCTAGTACTTGTGTATGAACACGAGTGTCTCTAATTAAGCCACTCGTTTATTGTGACACAATTATCAGTTTCGCAGCAGCCACTCTGTGAACTCCATTTTTAGGTCCCGATTGACATCTTTCGTACTATGGCACATTACCAATGCCTTTTACCAAGTATTTTTTCTGCAAGCTGAATAATGTTGGTATTATATTTTTTAGCACAGCTGAATGCCATATATTGCCCTAGGTATGCCATATGGGCATCAGAGCCAGTATATAAAACGAGCTTGGTTTTTCCAAAGAGCCAAAAAGGAAAGTTATTAAGTTTTAAGACACTCCGTTCCCCACATTCTACAGAATTCTGGAATCATTGAGTGTGTGAAGCCAAACATATTAAATAAGCTTAAATATTTCATTTTAAACATTATAACAATCATTTATATTTCATATTTATAGTTGAGATAGATAAACCTGAATTTAACATCCATACATCAGTATGAGCCCTATACGAGTATTTATTTGTGGACGCAGGTATTAATCATTGGTTGATTTATTTACGATAAAAGTGCACTACTAGTATTAGCCATTAAGTGTGTAACAGTTTAAGCGCAGATTTCTAATTGCTACGGTTTATGCTAGCTATAGGTAATTATTTTGTAAAGGGGCGGCAAGCATTAAAGTGGGGCGAAGAGACCGTTATTTGCGATCGTTCTTTGACCCCACGGAACATTCAACAAATGCTAAAATAAATTTTGATATTATATTAAATTTTCAAATAAATTAATTGATTAATATTATTTGGAATATTCACAGGACTTTAATAATAATTCATAAATAAAAAAATGATGAAAACATATTATATGTACGTACATATTAGAAAAGGAGGTTATCAATTCAACTGTTTTTTTTTTTTTTATGTTTGTTCCTTCATAACTTTTGACTTGGTGAACCGATTTTGAAAATTTTTTTTTGTTTGAAAGGTAAAGTTTTTTTAGTTTTTTTGTTTCCTGAATGGTCCCATTTTTTTTGGCCCATGTCTGACAATGGTATCTATAAGAAAATCACATAAGTCTTAAATTGGCATTAGGTATGTGCGCGACAAATAGACGAATAACTCAATGGCGTGCCAACCGATTTTGATCACACACTTTAAGGATAATTTGGTGAAAGTTTGGTTAGGTTCTGATTATGGGATCCTGTGAAAATTGAGAAAGTTTGTTTTTAAAAGTTATGAGGTAACAAATATAAAAAAAAAAATACAGTCGAATTGATAACATCGTTTTCTTACAGAAGTCGGTTAAAAATAACACTAACCGTATATCATAAAACTACTTTTACTTCTTAAATACACAGGCTGCAGCCAGAACAAAGTATCTGATATGCGCTGGATATTAATACTGAAATAGATTGCAGTTATGTTCAAGGGTACGTCAAAAATTTACCGCTTCGACGCCAACGCCCACGTTCCGACGCCAGACGCCGATTTAGAACCAGTTAAGAAAACACTATCCAATCATAGATATTATTTAACTATTTCCTTTACGTTTTCTTAAAACCATAGTGTTTTGTTTTATTTTATTTTTCATTCTTTTCTAAAATAGCAGTGCTAAGTAATATTATTATAATAAATATTGTATTGTAAAAGGGATGGAAAACTGTTATTTATTAAGCAGCATGTATGGGATTTGTCTGACTGTTCAGGATAGTATTAGATCAAAGGAATATTTAAATGGAGACCAGTCGTGGGTTCATCGAAGGGGCACAAGCGTATGACTGTAAACTCGACAGGTTGTCGGTTTACCTTCCACTCCAGAAAATGAAATTTAATTTAATATTTTTATTCCCTCGCTCTGGTAACAAGGCAAAGCACGGCGTTGAGCCGGCGTTCACCACTCAACACGCAATTCCTCCAGAATTCGGTGGAAGTCTTAATGGAAGCGGAGTGTCTTAACACTAGGTATCTTAACACGTTTAGCTGACAAAGTGCATTGCGAGAGTTTAATACTCATTAAACAGCGTTTATTAAGTTCTGTTTGACCCGTAAATAATGGAAGATATAAAGGAACATTTTGAAATAAATAACAAATAATACATCACATAAAATATCAAATAGCGATTGCAACTTACATGTATAAAATTTGTAGTAGGTATGTATAAATGTTAAATTTGCTTTGACTTTTTGTATAGTACATTTTCATGCCTCGACGCGTCGATCAACCGTTGTTAAATTCAGCATATTGCTGGTTTTTACTATGGAAACGTATGTTAAAACTAAAAATAAAAGGTTTTTGAGTGTAATGTATACACACAGTGTGAATTATTTTATTCTCCTATATATTTAAATAAAAAAACAGGGAATTTCTCAAGCTGGGATCTGAGATAGTGAGAACTTACATCGTATTTTACAAATAGACTAAACAAATATCTCTATATTTTAATTTATTCCGTGTAGGATATAAAATATTTATACGATATAAACAGAAGCCAATTAATCTACTCCCCTACGTTTTACGCTAGCGTTAGTATTCTAATATAATTTACATAAATAGCAAATATTACCATGGGGGTCTCGTGTTAGTTTTCTAATCAGCCTATACACCATTAGGGCATTGATAAAGAAGATTTACGCCTGACTCTACTGTACCACAGTGTCTGTTCACGATCGGGACTTGAAACTGGGGAGAAAGTACCTTTCAAGCGGTCAATGCACTCTCTCGCTGCATAATCTTAAGCTTATCATATTTTATAGAGCACAAATCTTCATGCAGCCTGGAAGTCTTGAAAAATTAATCCATTACTTTTAAAAAACCGTATAAATTTTTGAAGGTGCTAAAATGTAAATATATTTATTATTAAAATATATATTAAACTAAAATAAATTTAATATTAATATTATATTTATTTTTAATAGTGAAAGTTATTATGCACTAGAAGTTGTTCCTTATAGTATGTATTATATTGTAATGTAACAGGGTGTCGATGGCCGTGCGTCTGGTCCGCTTTTATTTCTACGGCGCGGCGCCTAACCTATAAAAAGATCATGGACGCGTTCGTCTACAGCTCTGTCTCCTCCCATCCCATAATTCTTCTTATACTTTTTGCTAAGGCATCTCTTTTACGCTTATTTAAATCACGACACAATTTGATGCATATGCGGTCTATAGCTAACTAATATTAGATAAGTAATTAAGTATTAAATATTAATAACTATTTTTTATACTTACAAAAATAATTTCAACTACTGTTTGTAAGCATCTTCTGAGAAAGCTAGTTATCGAAGAGCTTAAGTATCATACAATAGTTGCTCTAAGGCGATATCTGGAATGCAATGGATCATTTTGCAAAGCTTAAGGTAGACACGTTGAGTGCCTAATGCTTTAAGCCTTACCACAAACGGATACATCTCAGTACACATAATCAATAACGTTACTGAAATGAAGATCTCTCATGAATGGATGCCAAGAAAATGACACAAACATTATTTAATACTTGTAATATCATTTAGTTTTACTTAAAAACATAATGGCTGCTGCTAAAATAATATAAAGCCATATATTATACTTTACATAAAACTGTAATAGACTGCCTAAGCAAATACGTATATGTTTATTACTAAGCGTACAAAAAAATACTGTTCTTTTAATAGTCTAGAAGAAATTTAATAACTAGCTCATCATTTATATATTACGCGAACATCGGTTACGTTAACCATAACAAACCGTTTCCCAGTTTGCAATAATGAAAGAAAACACAAGTCTGGAAAGTTTATCGGGCTACCTAAAGGGAACCTCATAAGATATTTACGCAATGCGTCCGGCCGTAAACCCTTTGCATGCTAAACAAGACTTCCATAGCACAAATAATGACTTATCCGCTCTCCGTATTGCTTTACTGTGCCGATTACTGCGATAAGAAGCTACAAAAATATTATTAAGTACTTGAGTGCTTAATAAAGGCAATTTGTGTTCGCTTTATAAGAAAATCAATTGCGGAACAACTAAAACTAGCCTGGTTTTACGTTAAAAAGACTTTTAAATGAAGGGGTTGCGTAAGACAGTGCGTGGCTCGCTAAGTGGCGCCGTCTGGACGCTACGTAGTGACTCATGGGGTTCTCCATGCCGAGCACCCCTTCCACGTTATATAGTTTACCCCATAATTAAATCTCCTATATAAAGATAGTTAAATATAGTTTGCTTTTATGCATTTATTTTGTGCGTTGTGCAATTAGACCTACTAAATCTCCTGTTTGAAGCATGTACAATATTTACTGTTTAAATTCTACTTTTGTTTACTGGTAAGTATATGCGTAGGCTCCTAATTAAGTTCAGAATAGTTATTTTTTTGATGTTCTTGTGAACAATTACTTAACTTATTCTTAAGCTTTGAAAATATTAATGGAGATTTGACATTTTAAGATCTTATCGAATTGGTATTCTAACGGCTACATATTTTCCTCTCAATTGTGTATAAGCGAAATAAATAAAACAACCAAATATTATATTATTTTAAATGAAATTTAATAACTCAATATTGAAAATGAGCAGTGTAATATATTATATACATATACATAAGCACGTAGCGTGGTGTCATGAGCACTTGCGTGCTGCCGCTGTTGTTTCAGTACACGCAAGCAGATTTGAATTCTCAATTTATTAAAACGTCAATCCACTACCGCTGCTGCCGTATGTTCGTTTTGACCTTACAAATTTGACTATACAAGTATGTTTTAATAAATTCAATAACGTATTTCGTAATTGTTATAAAATATATAAATATATATTATGTTGACTGGTTTAACAGCATATCTACTGCACAGTAAAATTGTATTTGCGAAGGTGTGGTGGGTATGATTCTCATGTGTCGGATTGATTTTCTCCATTCTCTGTTATTTTTCAATTATAATTTTTTGTTTCATGTAACTCAGAAGAAGATTTTAAGAAGGTAAGTTGAGCAAACTTGGTATAAACACAATCTGCTCTCCATTTTCCACCTATTTAAAAAGTAGAGACGTGTTTGGTAATGGTACTCAACACAATTGTTTTACTCCACCAGGAAATTGTAAATAATTTAAACATAAACATTCATTCGAGTGGGGATAGAGTCCGTAACTAAATTCATACATTATATATATACATTTAGCCAATTTCGCAGCAATGTAATTTATTAAAAAAGACTACTAAATATTTAAAAGATAAATATGGAAAAAAAGATATGACAATTTAACATTTTCATCATAAAATGATTCCGTATTTATTTATTCATGAAAGAAAGTAAAATTATAATAGCTTTTTAAATGTCACATAAGTTTTTTTTTTTCATATATTTTTTTCCGTATCTCTTTTCTTATTTAGTTTCAATATTTCCTGGTGGTTATATGTGTATATTTTTATTATGCTATACAAACTTGTCAGGTTTGAATGTCAACGAGTAGCGGCCAAGCCCGGTTTTTAATGTGGTAAGCGTAATTATCGAAATACGAGAACTTGTACGACTTGTTTACAAAGGAAGGAAATGTATTTCATTTAAAAATATTCAAATTAAAAAATTTAAAATGATTTGATAAAAGCCTTTGTCTACTTACAAAGCTGTATAATAATAAAAATAACTGATACGAGTACTTTAGAATATTAATAAAGTAAGTAAACTACAAAACAGCTACTAACATGTATCCCGCTTCGTAAAATCTGCACTCGTTTAATCCCGTAAATAAGGCTCTCTCTTACTACTTTTTGTATATTCATGGTCAAAGTGCTTAAGTTACTTTGCAACTGCATAATGCATTGCGGTATTACAGAAACTGGTTTCCTTCAGCACTTTAATATAGTTAGTTTCATCAGATTATATTATAAATACTTATGTACTTATTTTACTTGTGTATTTTTTGTAAAAGTTACACGAAAATATTATATAGAAACAAAAAAAGAAATTACGATGGCTTTTTTTTTACTTTTAGCCTGAATTACTATTTCATACAATAATATATATTTTAGAGTTATTCCTAGCCCAGGGCAGTATGTGTAACCGCAGGGCTCAAGTCAACGCGAGATAAACGGAATTAAGGTATTACCCGCATCAGTACGAGAGCCCATTTCCCTCGGGAGCACTAAATCAGGCACTTCATGGCACATATTGTTGCAGATTTTGCTGCAGAACGTAGCATCAATGTTTTATATTAGCGTGCGCTCAATCACCAGAACCCAATCGCAGTTCCGACTAACACTAACGTTTGTATTTCACATTGTTTGTACGGCGCTAAGAATAAGTAATCAATTTAATGAAAATATTAGTTAATGTGTAAAATATGATAAGAGAGTTTGTGGGTTTGATTCTCACTTGAGGAAATCAAATATTTAAAATGTTTGTGTGTATCATTTCTACGCTCTGTTGGCGAGGCAAATGGCGGCGTGGAATTTCGACACACAACGCTTCCGAAATTGGATGGAAAATTCCCATTTTCGGACGGAGTGTCGTAACACTAGGTTCCCTCTGCCTACCCTGTTGTGTGCACAAATACCACAGACACCATTGACATACAGTTGGGACGTGCCTAACCACTGCTGCTAGGTTTAGTTGATAACTGCTTGTGATTTTATTTATTGTGACTTGTGACTTTATTGAAAAACATTTATATGGAGATAAATAGTATATATGCTATAGTACATATATATATTACAGTGAATTACTCGTGACATTTGATCTTTGTCGGGTTAGCAAAGAAATCAAAAGAGCACCTGCACGTTACTACACTATTTAGACCCAGCTATAAAATACGGCTGACGAAGGATTTTTATATATGGAGGTTTTCCCTGAAGGTTGGTGCTGAAAACTTCTTGTTCTATATTCCATCACGAAGTCGTGTACGAGTATATTGCTTTTAGTTGAATTATGATCCATTTAATGACTATCTAATACCTGAGGTGTGCGTATAAAAATTCCTTCGTCTCCAGGTTTATGCTCACATGGTATTTATTACTAGCTGCCCTGAAAACGTACCTATAGTATAAATATATAATATAAATGAAAATATACCTGACATATTTATATACGTATTTCCTTTCAAAGGTAATTTGATTGTATTAAAATATTACCTAGAAAATGATTCGCTTCATGGAAATAATATTTATGGAATATAATAAAAGTGCAATTCGCGTTCGTGGAACTTCATAAAGGCTGGCCATTCTATGTAAGAATACCAACAACGAATATATGAACAGTGGTATTTTAATGAAACAGAAACAAAGTTCACCTTGATTTTGTTAAGGCATGTAAATTAATACCGTAGTTTGGCTTAAGCCGTTTATTAAAATTAAAGTCGGGCTGGCGTGGAACTAGGAAGATTAATGATCCCTTGAATACGAAGTTATGTAAAGCACAAATGGAGTGGGGCTCGACGGACCCCATCTTGGCATCATTCCAAAATCACTTGTCTCCCTGTGTTTTGCTTTGCAACATAAGCTGTAACTAATACTGAGTTATTATCAACAATCAATTTCCTTTTAAATTAAAATGTGCCTAGTTGAATATACATTTCTAATAATCCTTGAAGTATACTTAAACATTCATTTTTTTTAAATGCTTATACGAAATTGCACAAAATTCCAAATATTAAAACGTGAGAAACCATCGGCTACAAGAAACGAAAAACTAAGTAAAACATTGTGCCTTCACAGCAAAGACGACGTGCAATTCACAATACACTTGCTTCGAGACAAGTTGGTTAGTTCTCAAGCTTCAAGTTGTATTGTTCCTTGGGGAATACGGCAAATAGGAAACAGACAAAATAATAAAAATAGTTTCAAGCGTTTATCGGCGGGGGACGAATTCCAACCAAATTACGTGACAAAATTAGACGTTCCGGGACATTATTGTCATAATAGTTGAGAAGCATACATCAGCAAGAATTTATTATTATTATATAAAAATATATTAAGTTTTTATAGTAAACTTTAAAATATATGGAATTTATAAATATTAAACATAATATACTTTTTGGCAACGCTTAAAAATTTTAACGTAGTTTGTTTAACCTCCTACCACCATTTATAAATGAATTTGTTTGTATTTAGTGCGTAACTGCGTACAATCAGGGGCATCAGCGTGTGGCTGAAAACGTTCTGTTTTCGAATCCCACTCCAGGAAATAAAATATTTATTATTTTCATTCCGTCGCTCTAGGGTGAAGGCAAAAAGCGGCCTTGCGGGCACAGGCAAGCCTCCAAAATTTGGCAGAAACTGGGGAGCGGAGTGCCTGGGTAGGCAAAGGGACCTAGTTTTAGACCCTGGGTAGCAGGGTCACTACATACAGGATACTACTAAGCTAAAAAAACACTGGCCAAAAATGTTGTATACTTATATAAAAAATTCAAGAATGCTCTTTTCGGTTACTAAAAGCTACCTAATTAAATTGCAATCCTCGTCTATTTATTATGTATCTACTATACACTGTATAATGTATTCCAGGTTCACAAAATCCTGTTATTAAAGTAGTGCCCCGACAAATTCTCTGCTATAAATTTATTAGTACCTGCCAGCCCGTATTGGATTAGAGCATTTCAACTACGGCTTACGGCTGCCAAAAGATACGAAGCATGTTCAACAGACATACTCGTATGAATAAAGATTGTAATTTTTTTATTTGGAAAGATTAATTAAGAAAACGAAGTGCTGAATGAGAACGGTATGGTTTGCATTGAATTCTTCTTAATATTTTTTAAAATGTTATACTATACTAAAAACAGAAAAATACATTGGTAAATGTATAAAATTTACTTTCATTATTTTATTTAACAAACCTAAGTTTGCGGGTATATGCACTCGTTTTGTATGAAATAATCTACAAATGTAAGCTTGTAATTACTTTTAAGGTTCCATACCTTAAAAGTTAACATTAGAACCCGTATAGTACCACTTTGTTGTCCCTCTGTCCGCTTGTCAAGACCATTTATCTCGAGATTGCGTGGAGATATTAAGCCAAAATTAATATAAAAAAAAAACAGAAAAATCAAGCATCTAAGTCAACGCAATCAAAAGGTCCAGGTCTGTTACGAGAAGTACCCTACTGGTTTAGATTGCGCGGCGATTTTCATAAAAAATGCAGCAAAAAATTATTTCTTTGCACCAATAAACAAGAATATCAATAAAATCTTATAATGGGTAAATGTATAGTTTTCTGAAATACCTTCATCTCTAAGTCTATATTTCATGATTTTTCCACATTTAGCCGACCGAAGCCGTCACGTATGATTGCCCGTAATGAAAACCATCTGAGACCCTGGGACTCTCTATATCATATCAATATCAACTGAAGGTCCTGTTATAAAGAGTACATGCGTATTGAAGCATTACTTTTAATAAAGTAATTGATTGTGTCCATGTTCTATATACATATGTTAATAACTTAATTATATTTCATAATCATTTTATTCTATTTTTATACTAAAAATAAATTCTATTAGGAATTGTATATTTCTGAAAAATTTTCTTTCGTGAGTTGAATAAGTTACAATTCAATAAACGTAACGCAAAAGAAATGTCGATATATAAGAAGAAAACATTACATTTAAAGAGACAGATTCTCTAATATCTGTTTACATTTATAGAAAATGGGTTTCATGTAAAAATTGTCAGCGAATTGCGGAAGCCTACGCGGCTCACGCGTTCAGGTCACGACTCCACTCCAAATCTAAAATTGATTACGAAAAAACTCCACTTCGGCCGGTCCTGCTAAAAACGGTCCAATTTACCATTAAATATAATTTATTCATGGACATTATTATTCAGCTGATATCTAAAAATAATTTTCCTTGGACAACTTAAGACTTTTTCACGAAAATATGACAGCTATTGTAACTGATATCAACTCAACTACTCAATTAGCAGTTTTATGTAAAAGAAAAAATCTTTTATTAAAAAAAATAATTGATATGTTTTATTGACTTCAGTGTACTTTTAGTTTATCAAGGAGTAACTTTACAGTCGTTTAACTTATTAGGAAAATAACTGAGAACAAATCTTTAAAGTGACGCTATGCATTACTATCTTTTCGACCTCCCCTTTAAAGACATCGACTGTGTTTGGACTGGGGTAATATATATATTATTTAGCTAATAACAAAAAAAAAATTAAAAATATACGTAACTAATTTTAATTCTAGACTCTTTAAAATACATTAAATATGCATTAACATTAATTATATCGTAATATACAACATACGTTTTATTTCGAGTTCAAACCGCAATTCTGTGGTGAGTTAAGCTTTACTTCAACTTTTCTCTCAACACAATATCCGTAACGTTAGATATTACTTTATAACAATGATTTCCGCATTAGTTTGGTGGTGCTTAATGCTTCGCCTCAATCTAAGTATGAAAATGTCAAGGAAGTCATGCGCATCACTTATATAGTGAGCTTTATTCATATCAAATGTCAAATGAAAATACAATGAAAGTTTAAATCTCAAAGTTCCCTTAATATGTAAGATATATACAGCAGGCTCGGCTGAGGGAATCTAGTGTTACGACACTCCGTTCTCCAATTTCTCTGCCGAATTCTGGAGACATTGCGTGTTATGTAGCATAACTTAACGCCGCGCTTTGTCTCGACACCAGAGAAGAAAGACACCGAAGAAATGGAAATACCTATATAGAAATAATGTAATAGGCCAATATACATGATACTGTATCTGTGAGGCTAAAATGAAAAAAAGCTGTCTCATGATCATACAAATCGAATTTTGTCTCGCGTGACTAATGTAATTAGTTCATTACTTCATCTCGGCTGTACAAAGTAGTCTCACTTCATGTGTGCAGATATGTGTAACACGCTTTACTTTTTCTATCGAGGACAAAGTAAACTTTGCCTATTTATACCTTCGACACTATAGAAAGGAGGGATCACAAGTGTGTGACTGTAAACGTGACAGGTCTTAGGTTGGATTAGTACTACTTAAGGAAATAAAATGTATATTTAAATTTTCATTTCTTCTCTCTGGTATCGAGGTCGCGGCGTTGAGTTCCATCACTCAACACGGAATGTCTTAATATCCTACATACACCTGATTGAAAAAGAATTAAAAATAGTAAGTGCAATACCTGTAATATAAAAAGATATAGTAAGCATGTACTTATATACAATTTTATACTACTAAAAATACAACATTAAAATATGAAACATAAAAATTATACTTTGAATTACATTCATTTAAGGTATAAACTGTTCGTAAACGCTCTAATTAATCCCTGATGCGAATCATGACGGTTGGAGCCACTGGACCTTGAAACATATTAGTTACAATAGTAGATATGTACAAACGTTACAAAAACCCACCGGACAGTATAAAGCTTTTTACTCACAGCCACAACGGAAACCAACAAATAATAGTTTCACACTTTATTTTGTTTTTTTAAAGAGACTACGTGAATTTAGACCTGTTCTCGTGTACCGTTATATGTACAAATAATTCTATTAAAGCCTAGATCTGCACTTATTACCACTGGCGTATCTGGGGATATATTCAGGGAGGGGGGCCTCTTTGGACAAATATTTTCGTGTATATTTTTTTATTTTTCTACATCATTATCGTCTTTTATCTTTCTGTTAGTACTATATCTGGGATGGACATAAGACATTTCTTGGCATACCCCCTCCCCCCTCCCTTCCTCCCTATTTCTACGCCTTTGGTTATTGCTATTATTATTATATTATGCAACAACGTAATTTGTCCTCAACTACACATTAACTGATTGAACCGCCCACCTTTCAATTACTTTGAAAATTGTATTTTGTCGATACCTAACTCGTACATACATACATTATATGTATAACCTTGCCTCGTCAATCATCAATGTCTACATTTGATTATTATAACGAGTCATTACATAAACATTCATAGAGTTATCTGTGATTTCATACCTACAATGCTTGTTGAACTGGACATATCGTTGACAGCCAATTAGCCCGTTGCCCCTATACCTCTTCCCGCACCCCTATACCCCTTTAAGCCCTACTCCTAAGCCCATCTATCTTTATTCGACAGGATCGACCCGCAAGATCTAAGCCCTCGAACGGTATGAGAAGTGAAACCCATTGAGCCCTACATTCATTGCTTGCATGCGTCCGATAAAATAGGGAGCGTGCGCCTGACATAAGCACAAAAGGCGGCGAAATTGTGCCTATTAAAATAAATTATTTTCAAATTTAACTGGACAGATCATTAAATTTTTCATCGAATCGAATAACCATAGATCATAAATTATTATGGTAATATTTTTTGATTTACGAGCCGAAGTTACTGACGAATTTCAAGTCAAATTTCAAGTCAAGAATATTTCAAGTCAAATTAACAGGGCGTCATATAAATCATAAAATTCAAGTAACAAATATTAAAAGAATGCTTAGATTAGTGTTTTTTTTTACAATAAAAAAACACTATTAAAATTAGGTACTATAGTTAGCAAAAACTAAGAGGAAGCATACATAAAAATGGCATTTTCACTTCTTCAAAAATTTTGCAGATTAGATAGCTCTTGATGACCAAAGTTATTTGCTATTCTCAGAGTATCTTTTAGCGCCGGTTGTGAGTCAGTTAGTCAATGAATCACTAACAGTATATCACTTGGCTCTGTTCTCTGTTTATTATGCCTTTTACACAACTTCCTTTTTAAACATTCTTTTAATATTCGTAAAAAGTGTGCAAATACTACATGTATGTTACATCCTAGAACTTATTTTTTGTTGTTACGAGCGGGAATCGAACTCACAACCTGTCGCGTTAGTCCTTGTGCCCCTGCGCCATGACCGGCCACTTTGTTGTTACTCAAAATTGAAATGGATCGAAATTGTACCACTTCTCCTTGTATGCCCGTCATTATCCAATGTCCATTATTGGACTTTTTCCTAAACTAAAAAGTCTAAAAGGTACGTGCAGACAATAACTCGATTTGAATAGAGTTCTAAAGAGGCTGTGGCCCCGAGGTTGACATTCAGCGCGTGCAATACAGTGTTATGCAAAGGCGGTTATGATGCAAGCGGAGTGGCGGCGTCTTCGTTCGATGGAGTACAGCGTGCCATGCCGGCCACGTAGTCAGCCGCAGGCTCACGCTCAGCGGTCGAAGCTTACCCAGATTAGGTAAACGAAAATAGAGCGCCGTCTCGTGTTGGGACCCTTCAAAGCATCATATTACATCACATTTTAGCCACATAGTCAATGTTTATGAAGATAAAAAGAAATAGATCTTTAACTTTATTTTTATTATACCTAATCCTAATACCAGCTTTGAACTAGAAATCGTTCACTTCTAAGTCTTGTTATTTCTATTTGTTTTACTTGTCAATATTTAAAACTAAAATTAAAAATTAAATTAAATTAATTAACACAGCTTCACGCTGTATTCCGCACATAGCATGGTAGGCAGAGGGAACCTAGTGTTAAGACACTAACTCAAGGAAGGCGTTCTGCATGAGCCAGGCCAAATCTAATAGGCGAAGGTGTTCTTTACATGTATAAAGTAATTACATAAAATAAGTTATATAATAATAATAAAAAAAAAAAAAAAAAAAAAAAAGAATGTCGGTAGGGGTCTCATCCAACCCCTCTAGTATAAGCTCTAGATATAAGTACAGCTTAAATTGTCCTAAAATTAAGTACGCCACATTAAAATAACTTTTATAAAATAAAAAAAGGCACGGGCAACTATGCGCCCGTGGATGTAGATGTTAAAATAAAAAAAAAAAAAAAAAGAAGTGTTAAGACACTCCGTTCCCTACGTTCTGTCGAATTCTGAAGGCATTGAGTGTTGGATGGCAGACCTTAACGCCGCGCTTTGCGTGGACACCAGAGCGAAGAAATGGTCAATATTTATAAGATATTAAATCAAGATCTTTATTAAGTTATACGAAGTCTGAAATAAAAAAGGTTTTACTTATATACATATACGAGTACACACACTATCCACTTCCCCGATCACGACGCCTCTGATACGCCGTGAAAAAGAAATCCTACATTGAGTAATGGTTTCCGTGGTAGTGTGGGAAAGCGAAGTTAAGCCTATCATCCATTTACAATAATATTATCGCACGATACTGTTATATACGTAGATATTTTTGTTATACGATAAATAAATCTATTGCATAATTAACACCCTACGACAGCCTATCTACCGTATACAGTTGAAAGAAAATAGGTATATACATCTTAGGGTACGCTATTGAACTATATATTAACTAGTGAAGGGTCACCCTAGCGAGGGCGAGGGTTCGGACGCGTTTACGGATAACTAATGACATGGTCTTTAGAAAAGCTGAATGCCTGTCTCGGTGATCTAGCTTAACTCATCATTAATTTCACGAATCGTTTTTTAAGCCGCGTACGACTGTTTTATATATGAGAATCATTAACAATTATAATATAGCTTATACTAAAAAAAATGTTCTTACAAAAATAGATGAATATACATTAAATATGTTACGGTACTTATAAATTTTAAGATATGGACATACGTAGAAATAGACGCAACTCAAACAAGTCACATAAATAAACAGTATCCGAGGACGCCAATTCTCTGAACAACATCCACTTATGAATAACAAATATGAACGTACAATAAAATATTATTGGACTAAGACCCGTTACAGGCTTCGTAATTATTAAAATTTATTCTCATCACATTTCGTTAGCTGCGGCACCCGCTTACCATTTACGTTACGTAAACTTATCATTGTCAACTTTTAATATATAAACTTTTTTTAGCAAGTAAAAAGAACCTAGTGTAAATTTTCTTATGGGGATCGAACCCACAGTCACACGCTTAAGCCCCTGTCCTACCACTGACCTTGATTAGATATATAAACATGTAAAGTTTAATCAATGCAATCAATAAAGCAGCATCCATAAAAAATGCAGGAAGCATAATTTATAAAATTTGAAATCGCTATTGCAATGTCATATTCGTTACGTAATATTCTTGTGTAATTTGTGCGTGCGTGGCAAGCAAATTATCTTTTTAATATTTTTCCATTTGTTAGTTTAGTAACATTGCATATTAAATGCGGAATGTAACTGTGGATTTAAATAGTAATATAATTATAATTATTAATATTTATTCGTTACTGTTATAATTAGGTAGAGTCACGTTTATATACATGCCTAAGTCACGATGACTAATTACTTATATCTGAACTCATAGCGTACTGAAAACATAGCGACTCGGAACTCTATAGGTTTTACTTTATTTTATAGCTTGTCACTGTATCCTGCTTATGGCAGGGAAGAGGGAACCTAGTGCTGCTAAAACTCTCCGTTCTCCACTATCCAACTAATTTTCGAGATATTGCGTAGGTGAGAAACTCGAAGCCACAATTTGTCTTTGTTACCAGAGCAAGCTACCGAAAATACTTTATAATTAATTTCCCCGAAAGGATATGGAATCTACAACCGTCGCCTTTACAGTGACATGATGTGCCACTGCGCCATGGCGGTCTCATAGGATACTCTGTGTATTTACAAAAACGTTGTTTAATCAACTTGGCTGTTTGACTATTACAATTTAATCTCAAATAATGGAAGTGAAAAAGAGTAATCAGTCAACTGCTATAGTTTGCCACAGAATAGTGAACGGACACAAAAGAACATTTTCTTTTATATCCGTTTCCTGATTGATGGCTTGCTTGTAGTATGGCACCAAAATTTTTGGACATTTTATGACAAATTATATAAAAATGAAGAAAAAATCTCCGAAGTCCTGGATTATTTAATGATAACAAATAATACTACCCTACCTACATTATATCACAGAGGATTATTTAATTGTCCTCGTAACTTCTACGCTGATATACCTAACTAATGCGTAAAGCGTATATAATAAGTCAAACAATTTTAGTAACCTGATCTTCAAGAAAGTACTGAAGTGTGAAAAAGTTGACCACAAGTCCTGCGCAACAAAATGATAAACGACTTCCTTAGAACGTCATTAAATAAGGAATACGATGGCCGCCGAGTCCCTTGAAAATATGGAATCCATTTGCCCTGTACGTGCTTGGAGACGACATGTATCTACTAAAAATCCTTATTTTTTCCTCTTGAGATTGTTCGGAAAAGAAATATAACCTTCACTATTGTGTTCTTTCGATATTTCAATGCGCTTTGTTGTTTATTTCTCGGAAGCTTATTTTACAGATTTATTTACAGATATATATATATATATATATTACAGAGTACGATTACGATTTTACTTTATTTTACAGATATATTTTAAAAAGTAAATGTGTAAAAGGTATTTTAAATTATATCTCGTATCTATGATTTGTTTGATCATATGCTGAGATTATAAAACTCAATACTTTTATCCAGCCAATACAGAAAAAAAGTCATTTTATTTTTATATATAAAAAATATCTAATAATTCTCAGTCTTCAGTGACTGTGAAATTGTAAGAGTCTCATTAATTCTTATAGTTGATTATAAAAAGTAGTTCAATTAAAAGTTAATGCTCTAGTTATTGCTTAAATATCGAATTATACTTTATCATAAGTTTGATAATTACTTAATATTAACGTACTTTGATATTCGCTTCTACAAACTGGTTTATGTTTTGGGAAAGTAGAATCTTAATTAATAATATAATTAATCATTTTTCTTATTAAAACTATTAAACAAGCGAAACGTCTTAAAAATAAGAATTACTAGTAATTTTACTGTTAATTTAAATTTTAGCAAAATTCTAATCTTTGTAACGTTTTTCTTTGTCAGCAATATGTAATCCTAAAAGCATATTTAAGTGCGAAAAACCGTGTTAAGCTTAAATTTTAATATTAATAGCTATATTTGTACAGATCTACTTGTTACAGAAACATCGTGTCTTACGAAGCGAACAATATTATGAAACATCGCATCTCGCCTGATGCGTAAGTGATCAAATGGGCCCCGTTGCGTTGTACGAGGGTCGATGCTCGATTGTGTTACGCAATCGTTGCCTATTTAAATTGGATTCGGATACGTTCTAAGGGCCGACATTTAGGGCGGGGTATTGTAAACTTCTTCACACTTATAACAACTACAAATTCCACACTTATATGAGTGATATATTTAAAGGAATCTTCGTTTCTGGGATTGTTAAATTTAAATATTACAGATTTTAAAATAACAGTATTTATTTTAATTGACTAGACCTTTAATAAATAGCGTCATTGGAGATCTCTGTTCTACTACTATAATTTATTTATTTACATATATATATCATTCACTCATCTTAAAATAATATGGCTTATTATATTTTTGCAAAAAAATCAACTATTTAATTCGTAAAGAGTAGCTTCCTACATCAAAATACCTTTATATGTAAAACTTTTTGTGACTTTTAATTTATGTGCCGGCGTAAGTAGTGAAGAATATTTTGTACCAGCATTAACTAGTTTTATATAAAGAGCTGACGCGGTAAATATTCAATATCAATGTAGCGTGAAATAATTTGAAGCATTTTCCAGGGGCTATCAATCTGTTCCGTTAATGAGATTCGGGCGGGCCGCGGCCAGGGCCGGCCAATTTGTGCCTCATTGCATCTCGCTAATTAAATGCTGTGAGCTTTTACATTATCGATGCCGTACCCGTACTGGACGATACTTGAAGATGGAAAATAATACTAAATAACTGTCATAGTTGTGAATGACCACCGAAATAGATTGGTAAAAAAATATTTAAGCTCATTTAATGCATTTAAAACACAACTAAGCGAATACATAATTAAAGCTACCCACTCTAAAAAAAAACAAATGCATTAAATGAGTCAGCAAAAAGAAAATGTGTTACTGTAATTGATTAATGCAGGATCGCCTACAATTCTTTATTTTGTTAACCATGTTTCCATTTAAGTGGCCTATGTCTTTAATAGAAATAAAAATATCTTTAACCGTACATATATAAATAATTATTATGACCTTACTTTAATATAACACTTTTAACGTTAAGTGATAAAAATTGTGTAGATAAATAAATATGCATTTTATTTTGTAATAATTATCCTTTTATAATGATATCTATTTTGACTCAATATTATTATCCACATTATATATAAGCATGTAAAATAAGAATAGGTATATATAATATAATATATAACTATTTAATGTAGAAATCTACATACAAACAGATATCTAACCTACTTTCATCACATTTGAACTTCTGAGACAGTAGGCGTCTGTCACTCAGTGTTATTTAGTAAACTACAACTACAGATTCTATATAGTGGTCCCACGTATTGTGTTACATTGTATAAAATGACGACCTTTTAATTCAAAATGTGAGATATAATTTTAAAAATCTTATTTTATGATTACTACAGTAGTAATTAATGAAATTTAGTTTTATAATTTGTATTGTTTACCTACACCCTTACCCATATAGCCATATAGCATGCCAGGCAAAGAGAACTCGTAGTCTGTTCAATACGAAAAGGGTAAGACAGTTCAAAGCAGTGCGTATAGGATACCGTTATATCAATCCGTTTTTTTATGTTATGAAAGCGGGTAAACGAATGTTGTAAATACATTCATTTCTCCTGGTGGAAATCGAACCCGAGAGCATCACGAGCACCACATACTGTCTCACTGTGCTACAATTGCGAGGAATTGGAATTTCGTTCAGTTATGTTATATTTTAATATAATGCAAAACACAAATTTAATATATATTTTAGTTTTTCGCTAAAACTAAAAGTTTCTAGGTCTACGTACGTAAATATGTTATTCGGTGGTTAGGCGGTCGTGACTCGTGAACTCCGCCCGCTTTCACCGCATCACCAATACATCACGCCTCATCGAACTCATCGCCCTCTAGCACGATGCAAATTTTGTGCACAGATTAACGCAAATATTTACTAAACTTATCTTGAGTTGGCTAATAAGATTTAAGTATATTTATTATTACAAATATTTTAATTTATCACAATTTGTCATCGATTATTTAAGACTCCAACTGTTACTGATCTTAAGATTCCACATAAGGTCAAGAAGTCCTTTGACGAGTCTTATTATGACGAAAACTGTCCATTATGCTGAATGCCTTTTGCTATGCCAATGTCCTGGTAGTATTGTAGAATTGACGATTTTTTACGTTCATCAAGTTCATGAAATTATCTTAATCAACTAAATTGTAAAATGAAATTTAATTATTTGCCAATAGAAAGGCAACAAACGCGTTTGTTACGTGTCAACATGGCAACCGTTACTTTTACTAATAGTTAACATTTATTAAAAGTTTAATAAATAAGGTGTATAATTTATCAACAAAATTAAGATATATTAACATTTTAACATACTTAATATGACAGCATAGTATTGTAAAAAACGACAATTTTAAAACATTGACGTTATTATTGCACTTCATTCGTTCTAGGGATGGGTCTTACCGTACTCTATGGTTGTGGATGCGAACGTGTCTTGATGAATGAATGTAAAAAAATAGAAGCATTGTTAGCAAATGACTTCAGTAGAATTCTCCCACAGAATTTTAAAAATAGAACGAGTCATTATTAATGACATTTAGTTTAATTTCTCTTTATAGTAATTAGAGACAAACATAGTATTTAAATAGTAACAAGGCACTACGACACAACCATTATAGTACCACATACTCGTATAACAGTTATGAATCATTTGCAAACAATAGGCGCACCGGAAGGGATTGTTATGTGCTCTGTAACTTTCTCCCAAACACAACATTGTTTCTGTGGCTTAGTCTGATCATACAAGTTTACTATTTAAATGTCAATGATGGAGGTCTTCAACTTGTTACATTAATTGAAATAAATGATATTTTTATTTAGGAAAACAATGGAAATCTAAATAAAACAGTCTTACAGTCTGCTTTTTTTTTACATTTATAGTAATCAATTGTTTTAATACTTAATTCAGTAAATACTCGGAATACTACTGTGATGAAGATAATTTCTGTTTTTTTTTTTAATAATAAAAAAACACAAAGGAAATAATTATGACATCGAATCTTAAATAGTAATAAGGAGCGATCGCTAAGCAGCGCAGACATAAGTTTCAATCTGACCGTTTCCTGCTCTCTTACGTCTCAATTGCTGCTCTTTTGTAATCAACAATTTGTGCCACTCGACGTAAAGCTTCCGACACACTCATTCAACAACAACGTGATCATATTCCGAACTATTTTTGCCTTGTTGTTGTTGTTTTTGTTGTTGAAATCACTCTGCGTGCTATTGATACATTTTGCGTTTTAGCGTGATATAATGAATAATTGAATTAATTAATATTTTCTTACAAAATATTGGCAATATTTTTAAATAATGAAGCAATTACAATAACTCTTATGAATAGAATTTTGGCTACCTTTGATGCGAGCCGGTGGTGGTGGTACATTGGTGTCGCACGTATCCATATGTATTGTATCGTGCAAATGTTAACAATGACACACTTAGAACAAAAACAAATTAGGTACATGCTATAACATGATTTAAAAATGTATAGCTTCGTGCAAGCGACGTGACCCACATAAAAGTTCTATCGCAATACAAATTTAACCAGTCATCCAGTCATCAGCCATGGACCATTGTACTACTGTCTGTACGTGTTAGAATTCGTCTATAGTTACATACTGATTGCGCGACTAATAAGTTTACCGCCTCATAGCAAACATTAAAAGTGCATTAAATTCTATTTAACCGCATACAAAGCGAGGCTTGTTAAGTGATTGAAATAAATGGTTCTCGTGTATCATGCGATGCTAAAATTTAAATCCTAATATGTTAGCCGTGGGATCGCGTCGACTCATTTTAGGATTCTATAAAAAATTACAAATCCGTGCTTAGCAAGAAAATTGTAAGCAATACTGATTTATCTTTTCTAGCCTAAATACTTATAGCCTATGAGATTCATTTCTCTGTATGCATATCAATAATCTCCCGACACAAGTCTCACCATATTCTATATATTACCGCCATGGCAAATAGTTAGTTATTTCAATTTCAATGTATTCGTACGTACAGCTTATCTAGCTGTCATTTACCTGAGGATGCCGCGAGAACAGCTGCAGGCGGACCTTTGAACAATATAATAGCTGCATCGCATGGAAAGTGTATCAATTTGAAACAAATGCTTTACATCTGATCGTTTTCTGAATAATTATAAATATCACGGACCACGGTTGGGAACAAAGGCGGTTGATAGGTCACGCAACGTTGATAGATCGATCAACGCACGTGCCTTTGAAAGTCAAGTCGCGCCGAGTGTATTACACCTTTAATAAGAAACCTTTAGACTGTGTCTCATTATTTAGATACGTGTGTGTACTTTTTATCGCTTGTTTTCTAAATGAATTTTAAATATATATGTTTATATTACAAAACTACTATGTGTTTATATTACTAAAAATTTAATGACAACAAACTTTATATAACAACGAAATATGTTTGTTTATATATGAAAATCAATATAAGTACATACATGATGTGCCCGCCTCTTCGTCTACGTGGTTTTATTGTTTATTTCAATTTCGAATACATAAATATTTCAAGTTCAAAAAAGTTATATGATTTTAAAAGAGTATACTATTTATTAACGTGCACAAGCTCACAAGCAAACAGACAAAAATTTAAAATTTCAATGTTTTCGGTTCTATTACATAATAAATTAATTAATTATTACTGAATACAGACCGCGGTCAGTTTTTATTATAAGTATAGATTTACTACATTCTTACTACGAATGGAACATTCAATAATAGATACTAGTAAATTAATTATATTCGTTACAAAATCGATTATTTACACCCATATCAAATCAAAATTTATTTCGTTCCGATATATTTCATTTTTATAAAGAAAACTACTTTTATAAGGTCAAGAAACTCATAGGGATAGAGCGTTGGAAGATTTATAGGAATGCTTAGAACCGGTCGCCACATCCGACGGCAGTCAGCCATCTTCGACTGAATGCGTCACTTGTAAATCCCGCTTCGTATTTTAGTCTCGATTATCCTTTTACAGAAATATCCCTAACATTACATGTAAACAAATATAGAATACTCAAATATAAGTAAATGACTTATTCTTCGTGTTGTTTTAAATTGCAGTAAATATAAATATTTTCGAAAAGCTCTACATAAAATTTCAAATATATTTACTTGTTAGTTGCTGCCCGCCACTTTCCTGATTGCATTACGTGAATATAGGTACCTTTATTCTCTAATCCCGAGAGAACCTTTGGTTTTCCGACATAAAATTAACTAAGAAGGATTAAATATATTTTTTGTAACAATTTATTGAAATGATCAGTTAAAACACATATTAAATTAGCTTAGCTTAGTAGTCTGCATTGGTATTAGTAACGTATATTTTCGGTGGTTACACTAACTAAAATTACTTGCAGCTTAATAACGGATGCCGTCCATTGTAGGCTATTTTCATCCCGGAAAGCAGACGCATAAACGAAACCGAGCTTCGACTAGCCGCACTAGCCGTAATACTCAAAGAAAATATCAAAATACAATGTATTTGTGCAGCTATATAGATATATATTTATGTTAAAAAAGACATTTTAATTAGCTTCACGCTGTATCCCGCACACAGCAGAGTAGGCAGAGAGAATCTAGTATTAAGACACTCCATTTCCCACTCCACTCCCCACTTTCCGCCGAATTCTAGAGACTTTGCGTGTTGGGTGGCAGAACTCAACGCCTCGCTTTGCCTGATGAAAAGAAAATATAAATTGAAATAAAGATTTAATTTCCTCGAGGGTATCAAACCGGCCTCATATATATGTATGTATGTAAGTTCATATGTACTTCAGAGCAATATGACATTGTTTAACTTCGTCCAATTAAACAATCGCAGTTAGTGAAATCGTATACGTTCTTTCAATAAAAGGTACAGTTACTCAAGAGAAAACATTTTCAATTTCAATCGGGACAAACTGTCGCAACGTAAAAGATAAATAACATTTTATATGTGTCTGCTATACGAGTATATTTCATTTCAAATACAATATAACTACTATTGATTTGTTGTAAATAGTCTTCCAAACTAATTTTGTTTTTATTAAACAAATAAGCTTATAAATGTAGTTATCAGCAGATGAAATAACTTATTTAGTAAAAGATTATTTTTTAAAAATATCTGTAAGCTTTTTGCATAATTAATTTTGATAACATCCATGTAGTTGAGGCCATTTATGGCGCAGGGGCACAAGCGTGTGACAAGTTGTGGGTTTGATTCCCACTCGAGGAATTGATATATTTAATATTTTCATTTCTTCGCTCCGGTGGCGGGGCAAAGCGGTGTTGAGTTCAGCCAATCATCACGAAATACGTCCAGATTTCGGTGAAGACTGGAGAGCGTCTAACACTAGGCCCCCATTATCTATCCTGCTACATACAATATACAACATGAGGTTGAAAACCTAAGCCTATGTAGATACTTTAAGAATAAATAACTTCATAAATAACTATTGCAAGACACAAGTATAGTGACTAGACACACAGCGTTCTCAAGGTCCACTTAGTGACAATATCATTGACACACTCTGAAGACAATCAACGGCCGACGCGAGGGCCTCATAGGGCCCACAGGAAAGGCGATAGTCAATCAAATCATTGAGGCTAAATATATGTACGCCGCGCTATATTATATTAATATCGTAGTCGTTACACGTAAGATGTTGACGCGTGAGCCGTTATTCGGTTACTGTTTAAGGTTTTAAGTGATGTTTTTAGAATAAATATCGACGTGACGAAGATGTTTTTTCAGTATTCGTAAGTAATTAGTTCCTCACTTTGCTTTGAGTGGCGCAATTCAACGGCGCCATAGTACCAGAGCAAGGAAGAATATTCATAAATAATAATTCTTCCCCCGAATGGGATTTGAACCTACACGCGCTAGCGCCCCTGCGGTACGATGGATTCATATACTTATATTTATTATTTAATACTCTTTTTTTTTCAGCATAAATACTAAACTGTGGAAGTAAATGTAAACAAGTTAACTAGCACTATTGGCGCTTCCGGATGTATAAATTAACACATACTGGTTTTAAATTTCGCTCGCTCATCCGCGTTGGACAATGTAATGTAATTTTTGCTTGTAAATTAAATTGACTATATATTTAATAAAAAAAAATTACGTCTACATACTCGTTACTGTTTATGTCCTACCTTAAAATCAATGTTAGAAAATCAGTCATGGTTTTTAAATGATTATTTAAATATAGAGTAGTCAGAGCGCTTTTTCCACTTTCAGGCGATTTTTCGAAGCATTGCGTGTTGAGTGGTGGAGCTCAACGGCGCGCTTTGCCTTGTTGGGAAATGAAAATATTATTAAATAACAATTCATTCCCTCCGAGTGGGTACCGAAGCCACTACCGTCGCGTTTACAATCATACGCTTGTGCCACTGCACTGCGATAGCCTCTGTAATTGTCACTAAAAAATATTTAATTTTTAATGATTTTTTTTTATTAATTATTATGTGCACACCCTACTAGCAGAAGTACCAACAATGAATGACCCCACGCCAAATGTAAAGACTTAACTATTCGTAAAATATAAAATTGTGAATACAAAAGCGTGAAAACAACAAGTTTTGCTATTGTTTGTTTTATGCAGCCTCTAATAACAGCCCTTCTTTTATAGTCGAAGAATAATGAAAATACATACAGAAGAAATTATTTTCGCTGAAATAAAAATGTATAGGACCATAAAATACACATACATATATTATGTAATTTTAAGTCAACTGAATGCAATATTTTCGCTTAATCAGGCTTAGTTATTATAGTAATTAATAGCTAAGTAAAGAAAAAGGGGAACATATAAGTAATTATATAAAAAATATAAACTAACGAATATTTCTTATATTTTATTTAACCATGCAGGTTTTCTGCAATTCAAGTGACGCATCTCATTACGTACATCCGCTGTTTCCGAACGCAGTCTCGACACAAATACTTGTGCAAAACGTCGCAAAATACAAAAAGATCCAATCGCTTGTAGGATAGCAGCACAGGATATCCTTTTGTGACTAATTAAATATTTAAACTATATTCTCCTAATTTTCGTATAGATACATTTAACTATAACTGTTGTTTAATATTGTTAGTATGTAATATATTAACTACTTTAAAGCATTCACCAGCTTAGCTTCATTCATCACGCACTCCTGTAATCCTAAATCCTGATTACATCGCTTTTCAATTACATGCTGACGTATTACTAATAGAATTAGCGCGTTAATTGGAAATAATAACTTAATCTGTATACATTTACTACAAAAGAGTTTAAATTTAAGAAGAAAATCTGGAATGCGAGAACGGAACACCTAATGTGTACAGCCATCTTCTCGAGAATGTTTATTCAACCACCAACGGAACTTACGAAAAGCGATCAATCACGTCTAACGCGCGTGTTCAAACATACATGCAAACCTACATTTAGATGTGATACCAGCAGAGCCGCCTAGATACGAACAAGACTCCTAAACTAACTACTTCAATGGTTAGGTTGTCTACGCCTTTTTGAAATAATTTAATGGTTTCTTAAAAGTAATTAACAGAAGTTCGCGTAACGAGCTTTTCTCGCACATCGGCTGGTGTTTACAGCGTCTGTAAAATAAACTAAATTGTTTAACTATAAAATGAGCTTGTGAGGTACATTCTAGTGAAACAATCTAAGCATAAGTTCCTGCTTTCAGCGACCGTAAAATATCATACAATTGTACCAGACCAACTTTAATATACACAGATATCGTGCGAAATCTTTGCACAGACTATATCGGATTCTTGTATTTTCCAGGTGGGAATACTCTTGGCCATTGTCCTTACGTCTTAACTGATTATTAGGCACCTAGCACTGTATTTTAATTGACACAAAGCTATTGTCAAGAATATTCGAGTATTTCATGTGGATATGTTAGGCTCATGAGAATTTTGCGGCCTCTGTGTATCTTTTGTTGTTTTAGATCTCACGGCCACTATACATTCAAGTGTTATTTTCTCATAAGATTGATTATGTATTTTATTATTTAAAAAAGAGGAAGTAACGCTTAATACCTAGTATGTACATTTATTTTTTTCACAAAAAAATATGAGGAAGTAATTTATATAAATATACTTAATATAATTGCGTTGTGATAAGATAAGGTTGAGAAGGTTTATAATATAATAAGTTATTGTTCATAAAAAGCCTTGATTGTCTATTCTAATATCATAAATACTTAGAGAGTAAAAGTAGGAGAAGCGACAAGGCTCCGGTCAATGCGGGTCAAAGAGATTTAATTGTTATGATAAGAGGGCCGCGCGTCGCGTGGGAAGATTCAGCAAAACTTGACGTCATGAAAACGCTAATTGTCACGTCTTGTGCATAGCCGCACCCACAAGCGCCGAAAACATATTTTTCTAGAATAATATACTTATAATATGCATAATCACATTCACTGATCCTAGAATTACCAGATGTTTTCTACTGGTATTATTTAACACTAATATAACTAACTGGAAACCTTAATTATGTGTATTTAATATTAAATATAACTAGCAACTGTTTTGGGAGTCTGTATACAATGGGTATAGATTAAAATATTAATGAACACTTAATGTCCATTTGTCGATTTTTTAAGGAATCATCGCTTTCCCAAAAATACATAAGAGAGGAAAAGAAAACCATAACGTGACGAACTTACTTATACAATTATAAACATGTAATACGTATATTAAATGTAAAATTTAACTCTTTTAAATAGGATGTGTAGTATTTCATGGTGAATCTGGTATATGTTTTTACATCGGTTAGCACGGGTCACCGCGAGACAACGAGCCATTTCCTGCGGCTAGCGTGTCAGCCAACAAGGAGGAATCTGCAACTATTTTAAAAATACTTGCTCATACAATACTCTGGTAGTACACTAATTGTTTAAGATATTTGTCAAATGAGTACCTTAGTTTAAGTTCACCATTATTAACTCTAAAGTTTAAACTGAGTTTAAGGTTATTTATGCAAGCATTACAAATAATCAACGGACTCGGGTCACCGCCAACAACAATCCTTTTCCTGTATGTATATATGCATGCATTATATATGTATGTACATGTGGACTCTGTGAAAACGACCTAACAATGAAATAATACTACTACCTACGGTTACAATAGCTTTTATGCTACCTCGAATACGATAATTTTAACTCGTTGTAACGAATAATTTCCCTGTAATTAATATAATAATAATAAGTTTTATTCTGTCAATATTAATACAAATATTTATTAGTTAATGAATATATAATAGATTTTTTTTGTAAATACCGTTTTATATAACATTTTTAAAAAATCAACTTATCTCATTGTCTATAATTATATACGCCTAATATTTATGTAGGTATAATTAATATACTGCATTTAGCTAGATCTAAATTTACCAACGATAATAGTGATGTTATCTCAAATACAATTCACATTCCAGATAAGTATATGATGTACATAACACGTAATAGTACCAATATTAAATATTGATGACTCGCCGCAACAGCATCAGGTTCCAGTAAGCAGGCATGGCATATAGCAATTACGAAATCGGAGTCGGGATTTAATTACGTGTGTAATTGAATGTTACGGTTGAGATGCGATGTATGAAGGGACGCAAGATCATTCTGTCGGGATGAAAGAGTGGACTACCCAGGTGAGGCGACGACCGCGGCTGACCTCGCACCAATTACTCGACCATTAGCGCTTTGAACACAATACACTATTGAACGGATGTGTAGTGAATACCAGTGACGTACCTTGGCCCGCAAAATTTACATTTGCCTGCTCCTAAATCTACATCAGTGTCATATTGTGGACATCCGCCTGCAGCTTCAATGGAATATATGATCTAGGGTAAACGATCTTCCGTAGTATCTATTCATAATTCATATATATTTTCCAAATTTTGCTAGGTGATATTAGTATATTTTAATATAACAAATTTATTATTATAATTTTTTATTTATATAATGTTACTAGTGGGCCCGGACGCGGCTACGCCCGCGAAAATATAAGCCTAAATAATTAAAATAAGTTAAAAAATAATAATAAGTGGAGATTTATTATTAGAAAAAATGTCTGAGTAACCGAAATGAACAAACAAAAGAAGTAAAAGTAACTAAAGGAAATTCTTAACATTAGAAAAAGTACCTAAAGTTTGTCGTGCGCGCGTACTAAACATTTTTCTATATTAAATAATTATTAATTTTTGCGAACAATATTAAATAAAATCCCAAATGATTAAAATTACGATATTTTAAGTGTATAACATCGGTATACATAACCGAACTAAGATTAATTAATTATAAGCAGCAAGTAATTACATAAAAAATAATATTAATTCGAAAATATATAAAAAATTACAAAATCAACAAAGTCATCTGCCCGTTCGCGTCGGTCATACTACACAACTCGTAGGCTAAGTCATTTGGAATCAGTGACATCTCCTTAATTATTTATTAGAATGTTATACAGTAAACTATAATTTCCATCTAGATGAAATGCTAAAAGTGACTATTATATTTATTTTCATAAGGATGAATATCAAATTATAGAAATCATCTAATTTTTGTTAATATACAAATCTATATCGGCGCGCGCCACGTCTGCATTAAGCAAACCCACTTTGGATGACGTTTTCTTAAAACAACAAACTTTGCAAGCCGTTGCTTAGCAACGCGTAGCGACCATTGTTATTAACATGGCTGAATAAATTGCATGTCAAATTAATTATTTTAATATATTGGTATATATCGAAAATATTACAAATATGAGGAAAAAAAAGTATCCTATGTTCACCCCGGTACCCTCAAGTACCTCTATATGAGTATTTTATCACAATTAAATTAGCGGTTTGGGCCTGATTGCGTAAAAGACAGACAGACAGACAGACAGACAGACAGACAGACAGAGTTACTTTCGAATTTATAATATAGGTATGGATATTATATACATAATTAAATTAAGTCTTTAAATCGTTAAAAGAGTAAATAACCGTGTCGTTCAGTAATGAAACACTAATGCCCCATTCGGAGCTTCGCCCGCGTCCGCGCCCTCTACGTAATTTAAATTAAATATAAAAAAGTTTTTTTAAAAATTTGTAACATATCATTGAAATATTTCATTCATTTCATTTCATAATATAATGGAACCATTGCAATTCAATTTAGATCAGGATTCACATTGCTACTATACCTACCAAATCTACTTTATCACATATCGTTTTTATTGTATATTTTGTTAATAGTAAAATGTTAAGTAAAATGCAAGTTCTATTATATTTTTTATTTACGTTACAAAAATTTTTAAAAATGCAAAAATAATGTCTTAATTAACTAATCATTTAATTTTCATGAATGCAATATTAATAATGTTTACTCTTCCAGCAGCTATCCTTTGTTAAGATAATGAAGAAAACTTACTTACGAACGTTAATTACATAAATGTCTTAAAATATTTCATGTTTTTAATTAAATACTCGTAGTGTTTTGTTATAAAAGAAACCATTCCTGTATTAACGATTTTATACTTTTAAGTAAATAAAAATTGTGGCATTTATAATTGTTCGTTTTACACAGCGTTTGATATTGCGCCTTCGAAAAAAATCACGTAGGCATGAAAATAAAAAATACATTTAATATAAATAAAATACACCGCCACCACCCACCATCAGTTTCGAAGCTCAGTAAGTACTTTCAATAAAATTTTGATAATGATTAAGCTTATAATATTGATATGTCACTTTCAAAATAAAGGTACCCACCATACTAAAAGCTTAAAGTTGTTTTTTTATATAAAAATACATTTATTATTATCATATTTTGTAAAGATATTTGAACAATAATTAAATTTATAATATAAACAATTTATGTTAAAGCAAGCCTATTCATAATTTAAACACAGTCAGGACTTAAACCTAAAATCTTATAAATGTAGAGTTTTTATTTACCTTAACAAATATTGCTAGGAAAGTTCAACTATAAAAATACTAGTACTGCATAAAATATACAAGAAAATATTTTTAATTCACAAAGTCGAGGACCCCAGGACTGGAGATGGTAATGACAAATGGTGATGTACTCCTTATCTTTGCCGTCTTAGAAAGATATAACTTGTGTTGGCAGACTGAAATGTCTTGGGGTATCGTTACAAAAGCTCCCGTCTCACTGATATCTTTAGTTACTTTAAATTTCCATTGGGATATAAGAAAAATTATGTTAATTCGATACAATTTCTAAATACTTTATAATATTATGTAATAGATAAGTTAAATGTCTAAAGTAAAATTGTAGCTAATGTTTATTTATACGTCTATACTAATATTATAAAGGGGAAGAATATGTTTGGTTGAACTCGCTAATCTAACTAACTGGTTCGATTTGGAATACTATTTTTGTATTGGATAGTCCATTTATCGAGAAAAGTATAGGCTATTTATAACGTAACCCAAAGAATTAAAATTTCCATATTATTAGTACAAATGTACTTATACTTACTTCTAATAATAATATCAAAATTAAAAATATATTTTATTGCTCTAGAATTCGGCGGAAAATGTTAAGCTGAAGTGTCATATTGGGAACGCAGTGTTTAAAACACTCCGTCACTAGCTGAAGGTAAAAAATAAATAACATTTGCATATAAATACACGTACTTATCTATCAAGATGACATCCGACTGTATAAGTAATGTGTAAACAGTAGCCAATAAGTGGATATTCTACTTTTCTTTCTGCCTATTTTTGGATACGACGTGTTCCTTGCCTACATCCAACGCTGCGATTTATCTTATTCCGAGACATCAATGAAACGTATTTGCTCCGGGCATTTACCGAATCTGTTTATATAAGGTTATATTTATTAAAATATTTTACCTGTTTATAAATTAGTGAAACGAAATAACTAAACAAAAATACTGATAAAAATGATGAAAGAACTGATAATTTATCAGTCATTTTTTGAATGATCTATGGTGTTATATCTCTACTTATCCTGCCAAGCATTTCTTTACACCTCCTTTTATTTTTCTGTCTACTAAAATATTTTATTTAAATACTGAAACATTTCCCAGAGTACAAACCTTCATGGACACTGCTGACATTTCCGTCTTACAAAAAACAAAGTAAATAGCACAAAAAGCTTTGCATACAAAATAATCATATTACATTTATATAGTTGTACTCTACATGGCAGTTTCCAAACACCTAATTATGCAGTGATTCCGACCGCGTTATAAATTTTGAATCATTAGACTAGCCACTAGACCATCTCAAACTTTTAAATTATCGGGATATCTAATTACTAGTCACCAGCACGAATGTCGCTTAAGAATCGTTGTTAATTATATTAGATAAGCTATGCTCTCCTGCCGATCTAGTTTCTTATATTAATTTATGATTTATAATATTTAATTTTAATGTTTCATTTTAATCTTGCCTCAAATCATATGACAAAACCAGTTCAAAGACGTTTTTGTAAGTAGTAAGAAACTTATATAACTTTATAATGCCCATTACCTGTTTACCTAAAAATGTCTTAAATGAAATTTGATTTCTATATACTGCAAAAATTACATTTAAATGAACTGATATTATTCAAATAGCTCTTCAATTTGGCAGATGCAAGGAATTGCATTTATTTTTTATAAAACTTTCCTCAAACATCTGGCGTCGCACAGTCGTCTTCGTAATCTGACAAAGGTTCATATAAAAATGGCGCAGGTATAAGCCCATGTGGTAGCACCTGACACGTCCCCTAATAATTTGAAGATCGAGATAGTGATTTTTATTTATCTTTAGACTTTGGACTCCAGAAATATGAATTTAATTCTATTGCTTCTTGTTCTAAAATCATGTTTTATATCATAAATGTATTTTAAATGTAGTTTTGCCAAGGAAGTTCTTATATTACTTAATAAGCACGAATTTCCTTTACTGGTATTTAGTTATGTACAATTACGTGACGACGAATATTACAGTCATATGACAAAAGTGGTACTTGCACATATCTACATTTTTAATCAATTTAACTTGAAGCCACTTCAGCTTTGCCTAACTCTATCATTACCCTCTAAATTATCCGACGAAGTACGTTTCTACTTTATGGCCCCTCATTTAGACGCGAGAACACAAAACAAAAACTATGGTAAAACTGGCAACGCTTTTTAGAGAGGTAAACGTGGCAACGACGCACGCGCATGTCGTAAGGGAGATAGAGAAACTTGTCGGGCGAGTTCGTGTAGTAGAGCTCCCTCCCCGCGCGGTTGTAGCCGCGGCCCGCTACCCGCCAGTGCCGTTGCCGAGAGCGTCGCGGGCGTACGTCCGGCGTAGAGACGGAGAGACAGAGACTGTAAACATTGCAGTGTGTCTGCTGTGCACGTTACACTTCAGGCTAGGAACCGGTTGCTCGATCAACAGATACAACGCTACTTGTGAGTTGTGACATCGATGTGTTCAGTGACCTTTTTAACTGTGTTCATTTCGAGAAAAGTGTGAATAACGAGTGTCAGTGGAAACTTTGATGATGCGATGATCTGTGCTTTTACTGCTTGTAAATTGGATTTATTTTGTCGGATTTGTACATAGGGTAAGTCTGTTTTGAACGACCCATTAATATTTTAGACAGTCCAGCGCAGCTTATTACTACAAAAAGCTTCAAATGTAGGGGAGAGTAGAATGTATGCGTATATTGTTGATGAAGACTAGTTACACCATAAATCTGTATTTATAGGACATTTTCACTAATCACATAATTGCTTTTTAAATTTTACTATAATTAAATTAATTTTAAGTTCTATCAGTCTGAAAAATCTGAAATTTGTAAAGATTTACTAAAACAAATAATTTCGATCGATAACATCAAACTTGATTGGATAAAGCTACCTAAAATGTTGCTAAAATGTAAATAGAAATCATTAACAATTTATGCAAATATAAAGTACTGGTAATTAATAAGGACAAAATATATGCACTTAAAATAATAAAAAACAAAAATAAACTATCCCGGCATTATTTCAAAATCCATGGGGCACCTACACCAAAGCAATTGGTGGGTCCGCTCCCCGGACGCAGACGAGTCGCTGCGGGGTAAACAGAACTAAGCCAAAAGCACGGTCACGTTTTGTTTTATATTCATATAGCTACGGAGGCAATATTTCCTTGTTTGACTCTATAAATATTTAATACTAAAGTTGTTTTGTTTTTCTAAATCTCGTACGTATAACGCAAGACAAGATATTTAAATATCACATAGTAAATTACATCTAAAATAATATTTTTTTGTAAAAAAATCCTCGCTTTCTCAAGTTACTTAATGTTTACGACTAAACTGTTTATTTTCTAGCATCTCGTCTTATGACAACGTAAAACCTAAAATAATAGTACAAACTTTTAAGAAACTATAATGTGAATTATAAAATGTAGCTATAATGTTTTTTTTTTTCATTTTATACCTAGATTCAGATATTTATACCTAGATATATGCTAATATATGATTATTAATTGAGTTCTATTAATTGTTATAGAAACTATTATAACGAGGCTAATCGTGGCACAAGCGTGTGACTATAAACCCGACAGGTTGTGGATTTGATTCTCACTCGAGGAAACGAAATATTTAATATTTTCATTCCTTCATGTCTTAAAAAATTTGCCGTGAATAGCAAAAAACGCGTATTTCGACACTATAAATGAAATCAAAATGAATAGAGTACTTCCGAATGATCTAGCTACCATGAATGGGTAGTACTAGTTCAGGAAAAAATCTGAAACTATACATTCGTGGTTAAATCCTAAAAAAGAATAGCCTTAAGGGGTGACAAAATTTGGTATTAAAGCTAATTCAAGTGAATTATCGGATGAAAAGGTTCTGACTAAGCTAAGCCTGAATTTCAGAAATAGCTCGAGACCGGAACCCTCGGTGGGCGAGCCCAACTCACGCTAGTCTGTTTTTATATTATAGATACCGAAGCTTCGGTACGACACCCACTTGATCTTTGAACACAGCCAACGTCTAAAAATTTTGTCTCTATATTTTAATGCGAACGGGTAATACATAATATACAAATATTCTTATATTATATCTATATATAATTGATTTATGGAAACAATCATAAAGTCCTGTAAACGAAGCACTACTAGCCACTAGCATGTAATTAAATCCAACGTAAATAGTATAAAAACATATAATTTTACAATTGAATGATAATAATGATTCATTAAAGACGTTCCTTCCGTAGGTTTTATTTATAGAATTAACAATTGCGGTAGTTTGTAAATTAAGTACGTTATGAATGAATATTTTATCAACATCCTGCGTAATTGCGTACATGTATATCATAATTATAATGTGTCAAGATAACAAAAACTTAACAGTTTTCGTTTCTCACAAGAGTCTTTTAATTGGTATTTAATTAGTAGTTAACAGAAATTGGGAGCGGAGTGTCTTAACACTTAGCTCCTTTTACCTACACTCCTACAGCGTGAAGCTGAAAAAATTGTAATTATAGCTATTACAAATATATATGTCGTAAAAATATTTGGGTGTGGTATTTTTTTTATATTTGTCTATACTTTAACATTTATATATTTGATGAAATAAATTAGACATACCAATTTTATTCTTTAATTTCTAGGTCTAAATATCAATTAATATATACGCATTATACCGATAGTATGCTATCTTCTACATTTTGGTACTTGCAATTTACTAATTATTTAACTTCTCTACTTTACGTTTATTAAAAGACATTGCGTTGATGACGAAATTTTACGTCACGTTTTGTCTATCTATTTCGAAGAACCAGTTTATCTTATATAAAAATAAATATTCAACCGAGAAAGATAACATCGAGCAAACATCGCTCTCAATCTGATACATCCCAACTGCGCTGTCGAATCAATTAAGATGTCATGAAACATTAATTCTATTATTTTCACCGAATTCCACGATTTATAATGTCTTATACAATAGAATAACAGATATTATTTTATAATTATAAAGATGAAAGGTTACGAAATCTTTGTCATGTTGGAGGTAGTATAAAAGTTTCATAATTGAACCGTTAAAAATTATTTTAATATTCAATTTTTAACTTATACTAGCAAACTTATTAATATATAAAAAAATGGATTTATACTTTATATTTTGTACTTTAAAAAATAAAATTTAATTAAAAAAAAATAACATTTATGTTTGATAAAAGTAATAAGATAAGAAAGTAATATTAGTCAGTTATAGTTTTACTATGAAACATGCGATTAAGCAATTTAAAAATAACATTAAAACAAATTTTAATATAACTATAAATTGTATAAATGAAATGATTCATAATTTTACTTTAACGTATACTGTAAGAAATGAATCAACTACGAGTAATTTGAAATTAATTATATAAGTAGTGAAACATAAGTAGCTTAAGCAATTAAATTTACATCAATTGTTAATTAATGGAATGCTTAATTATTTATATATTATATTTTCAAGGAACAACTTAATTTTCATATTTACATACTTTATATTAATGCATCTTTCCGTTTTGCAAGTTGATGAAGAAAAGGTGACTTAAACTCTTATATTCATGGAAAAAAAAAATGAAAAAACATTTGATTCTTATCATAGTTTTTTAAAGTTTACTTAGGTACTTTTACTTAGCTTATTATTTTTTTAGTGAATAGTCAATTTGCAGAAATACTATGAATTTTTTTATTATAACTTATTATTAAAATACTAATTATGTTCCCTATTTTTTTTTCTCTTTACAAAATTTATTTGGTCATATTATGATCACCTACAAAACTAAAGCCACAATGTTATTAAAATAAGTGAAAGGCGTTTGTCTGGATTCAATTATGTATGGTGGTTAAACAGTGCACCATATGCTTCTTATTGCAGCGTTGTTAATGCTAAATTTCCTTATATCCATTAAATGACTACTTTAAGTTTTATACTAACAGTTCTTGCTGATTTTTGTTTCAATACTTTACTAATTGCTTTCATCCGAGACCGTCATGGAACCTACGCACGGCGTCTGATTGTAAACAAGACGTTTGTGGGTTCGATTTTCACTAGGAGGAATGAATTATACAATTTCTTCGCCCTGGTAACAAGAAGAAGCACTGCGTTCCACACGCAATGTCTCAAAAATTGGTCGATGCGTGGGAAACTTTAACACTATGAGATTTCCTCAGGGTATAAACAGGGTGGAGCTAAAAAAAAAAATATTACTTACGTCGACCATGCGATCTTTAATTGACAATCTACGTTGATATCTCATACATATGACACACAAATCGGAAAATAAACGAAATTACAAACAAATTGAAAGCTTTCAAAAATACCAAAACGTCCTCACATTTGACGTACTACATCAACGACGATACATAAATGCATTGAAAACGATTGATGATCTCCATTAAATCCTTTTTCGAGTCTCTACACGTTTGTCGCTATCCACTATCCAGTGCACGTTCGTTTATATACTTTTGCTATATATTTCAGGCGTGACACCGCCAAAAGTGAATTATGTGGTAATACGATAAAGTTCTGTTCCATATAGATATTTTCAGATAAAAAAAGGAAAAAGGCTACGATAACCACAGCTTCCCGCACGCCGTGGGATAACAGGGACGCAGTGCCTGCACCACAGCCCCAGGCTCAAATGTCAACCACATCTACGTAATTACAGGCCTACATTGGTCACGCTACACGCAACGTAATCCGGTTGAGAAGCCAACGATATGAGACGGTGGAGATATGAAAATATGAGAACTCACACGATTATACCTATGTATTTTAATAGCGATCCATCTTATTAATAATTTTTCTAAGTGTATGGATCAAATATGTTACACACTCACGACTCGCGCTTGTTTTACTAAACAGATATAGATAAATGTTAAGGATGGCTGTATAAGTCTAGTCTATCTTTTTACTTAAGCAAATTAATATATTTTTTATATTTTATGTTTGAAAATTAACCAGATTATATACATATGTATGTATATAAGTTTACATTTTCAAGGTAAATAAATAAGACTTCACCTATTCATAGTTTCGCTAACTTTAATTGCATAAATGTCCTTTATATATATGAGAAATGTCGTTTTAAAATTTGTAAGTAGGAACCAAATATTATGCAACCACAAAAACCAAATGATTTTGAACATGTATGTATATTGCATAATATTGAAAATTGAAATCCGGCCTAATAATGCTAATTTGGCAAGTGACCGCTGCTTAACAGCAATTGCAAATAGCAATGTATTTTTAGTCCTTGTCCTGAATAAATGATATTAGTCCCTAACTTTATTTAATTAGCAACGTCATATAAATGGCTAGCTCTTGTAAAATTGATTTTTATAACAAAGCTTATAAGTAATTAATCTCATATCATTCTTATTCTTAAACTTACTGTATGATATTATCAAATCATTACTATTTCCCGGTCTAATATTATATTGACGTCTAAAATGTCAAGAAGTACACTTTACTAAAGAAATATTATTTGAAGTAACAGTAAGTCCTATAAAGGGTAGGAAATATTACATTATATACGCCCTCGATTCATCCTTCTATTTCTATGCGACATCTGCACTGTGCCTGTGGCTAACAGCCGCCGCCTTCTGTTACATTTAAACTACCAACCCTTTTTGATAATATTCTCTAGAGTTAACGAAACATAATAATACTATTAAATAAAATTATATTAACCATTAAAAACATACTATACAGTACGGAATCTAAATGATTTATCGACCTAAAATGAAAAAAAATTAAAGTTATTATAATTAATATATCCTCTTTTTAACTAACGTGATAGACCTTCTACAATCGTTAAAACAATCCTGGCAGTAAAAAACCTGGTTAATTAACTTCTTTATACCAAGCCAGGTTAAATATCCGATGGAGTTTCTCACGATCAAAACACTAGTTAATATAAAAAACTAGAATGTGAATCCAGTCCGCACGGATGCAGCATGGCTCATTCTCGTTACTGCGGGAATTATCGCTAGCCGAGCAGATTCATGTCGCATGCTTTGAATACTGAATAATCTCTGTGAATTGTGGAACTTTGACGCCTGAAATCTGAAGAGCGTTTTATCATACCGTTAAAGAGCAGTAAAACGCTTGTTCAGCATTTTTTTCTGCCTCTTTTGAGTGCGAGCTGATGACTTTTCATTGTTTTTTACCAAGCGAATGCATAAAAATTACAAAAAATTGTAGTATGATAAATTATTAATAACTTTTCAAAAGATAAACATACGATAAGCCTTGTTATCTAGCAAAGATTAAATTGGAAAACACTTAGTAATCACAATAAAAGCACTGATAGTGACTTATTTTCTAGAACATTTCATTTATCTTCAAGAATAAACTGACTGATACACTTAAAGTTAATGCGCCTTTCGTGTTACACTTTTTTGTATACCAGACGATATTCATTTGAATAACATTTTGTACACCTGTAAATAAAAATATCAATATCAGTAAATTAATAACATACAACTGCCTATCTGTATTTTATTTAATTTGAAAAAATATGTATTTTTGTACATTTAATTTAATATGTATATTTTTATTAACATAGAGATGGTATATTTTAGATTTATATTGTTATTTTTTTGTTCTAGGGGTAGCATTAAAGATGGCGACTGGAAAAATGTATAGACTCTAAACAACATGGCCGTCGCTGGCGCGGTCTTGGTGTTGCTAGCGTCCGCCGCACACGCGTGGATGCCTGATGCTAATGCAAAGATCCATGTCAAGTATGGTATGTACAACGATAATTATATCTTAAACGTATTTTAAATTAAATATACACAAAAGCTACCATCTAAGAGCTTATTATTAGATGGGTAATTTAACTTATACCTAATGTTTTCTAAATCATTTTGTAAATAACAATTAACCACCTATCCTCATAATCATAGGCTACAGGAAATACCTCGTACATCTTAATGCCGTATATGCTCTAAATACTTTGCAAAAGTACAACCGTACCGTTTAGTAAAAACTAGAAATGTATATGGTGATAAAATACTGGTGCGCAACAACTAGTTCTAAGAAGATGTCCATTCTCGTAAAAGTGGCTTAATAGTCGGTTTATTGTTAGTTCAGTTATATTACCTGCGTTAAGAAATAGTTTTAACCTTTCAAGTGGCATTGTTGAATATTATTTAAATATATAAAAAAAAGTAATAACATATTTAAAAGCTATTAAGTTAAGTTAAAAGAAAAACTGATTTACCGAATTTTAGCGTTACATATTATATTCATGACCCCATATAATTTGATATTAAAACAAAAAGTCTCTACAGCAACATGAGCCACGTCCTGTTTACGTATGAATGGGCACGCAAACCAAAATTAACATAATAACATTAAAGCTTTCCTAAGAACCCACGGATCTTGTTTATAGTGAAAAAGAAATATGAAAAGTAAGAGACTTACATGTTTGCTAATATCACTGTCACCAAGATTAACACGTGGGAATTTTACGTTGCATTTGCGAAATATTTTTCTTATTGTTACCTAATCGCCATACAAAGACTTTATTGTTCGTATGATCGACAGCAATATATCGGAATATCTTAACATAAAAACTTTCCATACAATAATGGTCTATTATAATTGCATACAATTCTGAGTTACATTCTGAAGAAAAATGATATTTTATCATTATTTCCTTACAAGAAGACTGCGACAAAAATTGCCGGAGTATTTTACCAGATATCATCAAAAGCGAGCGAAGCTAACTGGCAGTGTTCAGTTAACAAGCTTAATGACACATGATGACTAAGATTGCAACAAATAGATAAGAGCAATGATCTATTTAATTTTTATATTTCAAAGTATTAACGAGTTTTCGAGTGATTCACGTCACTCGTGGCGCAGGGGTAAGGGCTCGTGACTGTAAACAACAAGTTAAGAGTTCGATTCCGATTTAATATTTTCGATCTATTCAATATTTTTATTTCGCCGCTCTTCTCAGATCTCGCAATGCCTCCAGAATTCGGCGGAAAGTAGGGAGTGTCTTAAAACTAGGCTCCCTCTGCCTACCCTGCTACATGTAACTATATAATGTAAATATAGCGTTAAGCTGAAAAAAATTTTTTTTTCAAAGGATACTTACTGGTTTCAGTTATATATAGTATCTATGTCACAGAGACTTTGATAAATGTAAAAAAAAGAAACTATAATTAAATAATAACTAAGAATAAATACTACTCAATACGACTAGTAGATTGATCAATCAAACTGGCCGCAAACTGAAGCTCGACCCAGCTCTTGCGGTTTGTTAAATCTTCGGCTCAGAATATTGTCAGCTCGTGTACAACTTGTTAACTTTCTGGTTACGTTTTAAAATTTTCTTTAAGATATAAATTCCACATTAAAATAACTATAATATTATATAACCAAGGAATTTGTTACAGGTGATGATACTACAGAGCAGTTTGCGGGAAATTCGACGGGACCAAACCATTTTCGTATTTTAGATAAAGATGACTTCTCAATTTTGGTCGGCGGCAGGTATGTTTAATAACTGCAGATTTTATTATAACTTTTTCATTTTACATTTACTGTTTAAGTAATTCAAACATTTCGTAAAAATCGTAAAAAAACTAATCGGTATATATATATATATATATACCGATTAGTAATTACTATATTTTTACAAATATTTTTACGATTTTTATATATATATTTTATATTTTATGAAATTTATATATATATATATATATATATATATATGGCATAGTTTTTCATAATAGATATAGTTATTCTTGTTTGATTAACAACACCTGCTCTATTATAGCCTATAAGTAACGCAGTTGTATGGATATGTAATACATTGAAGTATTTATTATTCAATGACTTACCAGTGTAGTCATCTTTATAGATGATCGATATAGATCTATATTTTCTTAGTTGTACAAGTGCAAAATTAATATTAAATGTGTTCATATTAGTAATTTATATAAATTATCTTGTTTTCAGGAGTACAGTCTACAATCTTAGTCTTTACGACTTATCTGAAAATGTTGAACAGGTAAATATTATTTTAATTAATGAGAAAATTTCAAATTTAATTGTATTTAGAGTAAATTACATAAAACATTTACATTTCCAAGTAACAACACAAATCTGAAAACACGCTTCGTTATCGAAAACACAAAAAATACTTTATCGGATTTTACAACAATTTACAATGGTCTAAGTCTAGACTGATATCGCTTCACAAACTCGCAAAATCCAAAGTAGTTGGCTCCTAACTTTATGTATCTAATCTTATGCAAACACCAATTCCCGTTGCTACAAACCTGACTCTGCTTATTCTTAGTTACGACCTATTTCCCCGGACACATTGTTTATTTTGTAAGTCCTCTGAAATTTCAACATTACATATTTCGAACCTTTTTATCGTATTACACTTCGAATGAAAATGTAAACTTTATTTCATTACGTATATCGAAATCAACTAAATATTTAATAAACAATGGTTCTCTTTATTTTAACTATTTCTTATTTCTTCTATTATTATTATTAATGTTTCAAATTACGAAAAGATATAAATAAAGTGCCTTATTTTACAAAAATGATCAATATTCCTATTTAATGCTATAGGCAAAACAATCCGTTTAAATATTTAGTCTTATTGATACCCTTCAGGAATTATTTAATTGGGCACAATAAATTTAATCTTAGCTTTGTAGAGTTTTATTGGTCACGATCACCGAAACGACATTGGAAACTAAAATAGTTTCTTAGTTTACGTATCTAATCTTATGCAAACATCGTTCGCCGTTTACTAACCTGGCTTAATATATTCGAAATTACGACCAATGTTGCAAGTTGCAAGTGTTTCAGAATCTAGACTGAAACTGGGGTTTACTATAGAAACATAGTTGTTTTAAAAAGAAATGTTAAATTAAAATATAAATATCAGGTCAATTATTTAATTGCACTCAATATAAATGTTTTCATTTAATTTGTAAAGCCTCTGAAGTATTGCCTTTTAAATGTAGGTATTATTTAATCCATTCAGACGATACCTTTATTGTATTAGAAAGTAACAATTAAATTTATTATTTAAACAAATAAATGTTATTTTACAAAAATAATACATATATTTACTTGAATACAACACAGAATTGAATAATATAACAAAGCGTATAGAGTACGTTAGTGCATTCTTCGGTGTACGATGGATAATGTCTGTTTTATGAATGAGTTACGTATAAAATATGTATATATGTATGTTTGTTCGTGTGAATACAAATTATTTTTATATAAACGGCTTTAGGTATCCATTATATTTTAATATAACTTTGTTATTTTTCTCATTTGTTTATTAAACGGTTTGAGCAGCGATATCACCGTCATGCAATACGAACAATTTGACAGAATTGCTATAGTCACGTTATACACCTGTGATGGATGTGCACGCGATCTCAAATTTATTTAGTCTTATTGACGTCACGTTTAAAAGACCTTACTTTTTGATTGGAATATATTAGCAAGCTATATTATAAATAGTTCCCTTAAAAACGTGCTAAATTTTTTTTCTAATACGTTTTATTATTATATACATTATAATTTTATTATATTGGTACAGATACATGTACATGGATTATTAATATATATTTAGTATTTACAATTTCCGTTTTATCTAATCTCAGGAAATACATTTATATATATAAAATCCCTATATCCTCAAATAAGCATTGTGCAATAGGATTTTTAGTAATTTATCTAATTTATTTCAAATAATTATTTTTTTAGCGTTTAGAGTGGCAATCAACAGACGCACATAGAGAACTATGCCAGGTGAAAGGCAAATCAGCTGATGATTGTCAGAACTACCTTCGCGTGGCGACACGGGCTCACGGTCGCCTCCTAGTATGCGGCACAAACGCCTTCAAGCCGATGTGTCGGCGATACAACCGACATATGCCTAATCATCATTTAGAAGAATTCGATGGAACTGGAAGATGCCCTTACAGCCCACAGCATAATTCAACAGCTATATTCACAGGTACGTTTACAATATATACAATATAGGCTAGAACCGTAAACAAAACTACCTTACTTGAAAACAAACAAATTTCCAATAAGTGGAAAAGTTTGAAAACAAACGGTACTCATAATAATCGCCAGCAGATGGCTGTAATAAAGCCCTTGCCTAGAAACCCGGTAAGGGGTTGTCCCGAACACGACGCACCGGTTCGATATGAATCGATTTTATTACCATTACAGTTACATCTAATTTGTATGCACCATTCACTTTGAAACTGTACCTCTCCATGATTAGGTACGGCACCAATGGTACTGAGGGTAATATTATGGTATAATGTAAGAAAATGAATGCGATAGACGAATTCAAACAGAAAACACCAATTGCTTATCTATTACCACAATTTTAAATTTTAAGCACAGCACAAAGCTAAAAGTTTCACAGCCCAACCTATCTCTTCTCATGTCAAAATTGAAACCGATCAATATCTGTACATAGAAGATGGATGAGAAAATTTATTGTTCGGGACATTTATCAATATTAGACAAAAAAAATGATATTTTAAATGTTTTTCTGCTTGACTGTCTGTCTATGCGTTTATAAAAGAAAAAGTTAAGTAACTTAAATTGCTACAGTTTTTGTATGGAATTAGCTTAAACTTTAATTTTCCATAGGAGAAGAGAGTACTTTAGTTAGAGTTTAGAACACGTAATTCCGATTAGTAATTAAATAATAGGATAATTCAAGCCGGCGAAGCCGCGAGCGGGTCGCTAGTCAGTATATCAAAATGCTATAAGTTACACTTCATATCTACTTCCTACAAAAATTATGAGCTAAGAAAATTAAAGAAAGTTAATTACTTACAACTGGCTTCTGACTTAAAAGAATATTAAAATATAAAAGTCTTTTAACGACAAAGCTTAAAAAAGCTCTCAAGAAAAGTTTTTGTGACTTATGAAACCCAACATCATATCTTATCATAGTACCTACTAAAGATTGTAATACCTCAATTACTATAAAATGTAAAAATGACCATGCCATATTGTGGCTTGGATTCCCACCTGAGAAAATGAAATATTTTCATTTCCACACTCTAGTAAAGAATTCCGCCACTCGCAATACTTTACCGAAAGAATAAAAACAGAAGTGTCCTTAGTTAGGACCGTAGTGTCTTAACACTGAGTTTCGAGGTTCCCTCTGCCTACCCTGCCATGTGCTGAATAGAGTGTACAGCTAAAGCAAAATAAAAATAATATTTAATATATTATCAAGCCATTCTTTATGTCCCTCAACATTTTTTTTAATATCTACATATGGTTTAGTCTCAGGGGTATTCGAACCTAACATGCCTCAGAATGCACGTATAATAGGTATGTCGTAATACATACATGTATCAATATATTGATAAAATTGTATTACGAATTCCTACACTCCAGCTACATAAAATGTTTTATAAAATATTCTCGTAGAGTGATATCATATTGCACAGTGCGTGGATACGATTGCGCTTTTAATTAAATTCATTTTTCGCTTAAATTTGTTAATTGACACACCAATTTATAAAATATTTTTACTAAAACTATAGGAAATATTTAATTCAAAATTGTTATATAAAAATTGTTATTAGGAAAATATAATCTAGTTTTTTCTTTTTTTATAAATAATTATCATTATACAATTTAATTAATGCTTAATATTTTTTTCATTTTAATAGTTAATGTTAATTGTTTCGAATAAAATGTCTCGTCTAGTCTAGTTTAATAGGATATGTACAAATATTATGCACTTCTGAATACTGTTTGAGAAGACAGTCGTAGCGCGGGGCCACAATCGAGTGGGGATTAAACTCACAACGAGGGTTCGATTCCCACTCGACAAAATAAAATTTTTAATATTTTCAACAATGCAAAATGCAACAATGCAAAATGCAAATTTGTGACAAGGCAAAATGCAGCGTTGAATTCCGCAGCTGAACACGCAATGCCTCCAGAATTTGACAGAAAATGGGGAACGAAGTGTCTTAACACTAGGTTCTTTCTGCCTAACCTGCTGTTTGCGGGAAACAGCGTGAAGCTGAAAAAATATTATTGTTCAACTACTTGATACTTCTACGATTACGTAATTTAATTTATTATTTTCAGATGGGCATCTATATACGGCAACGGCAGCAGATTTCTCGGGCTCCGAGCCTTTAATTTACAGAGAGCCAGTGCGGAATGAACACTCAGATTTGCGATTACTGAATGATCCTTCATTTGTCGGGGCAGTCGCCTCTACAAGCCACGTTTATTTCTTTTATCGCGAGACTGCCGTAGAGTACATGAACTGTGGGAAGGTCAGTACTTAGATATTTAATAACATTCATATTCTTTATAAACATCACAGATTACGTCCAACATATTATGTTTGCTTAAATATCATATATTCGTTCGTAAATTATAAATGGAGTTTTAAAATTTGCCAGGCTTTTATTTATTTATTCATTCATTAAAATAAAAGATATTCTTGAAAAGGTAGAAATTAGCATTATATAATTAAAATATAAAAGTGAATTCGTGAGGCTCGTACTAATTGAATAGTTATTTTCACAGGCTGTATATTCAAGAGTTGCCAGAGTTTGTTTAAACGATAAAGGCGGGCCGCACCCTTTCAACGATAGATGGACTTCATTTCTCAAAGCTCGTCTTAACTGCTCGATACCTGGGGAATACCCGTTTTATTTCGATGAAATTCGTAAGTGCTATTACTACTAAAATAAACATTTAATTTGCTGCTATGGACAAGATAAATAGAACAAGAGAGCTCTTGATTAAGTAAACATAAACATTGTCTTAATATATGACGTCGGATTATTATCCGTTTTATACCTGTATAAAACAAAAGTAGTTACATGTAACTAAATAAATAATCGTAAAGCATTCTAATTCAATGCCATTAATTTCACAACATAAATTTGCCTTGACTTACCGTGTAATTATCTGTTACAGAAGCAACGACCGAAATTATTAACGGTGTGTACGGAAGCGGCAGCAGGAACGACATTGTTTACGCAGTATTTACGACGCCACAAAACGCTATAGGCGGATCCGCGGTATGCGCCTTTTCTATGAGAGATATTCTAGACGCCTTTGAAGGGCCATTTAAAGATCAGAAAAATATGAATTCAAATTGGTTGGCATTACCTAAAGAAAAGGTGCCCCAGCCCCAACCTGGATCGTGTGTTGAAGACAGTCGAACACTATCAGATACGGCTATCAATTTTATTAAAACTCATCCTCTAATGGATAAAGCAGTGCCGTCTTTTCTAGCGCGACCTATTCTAATACGAGTCAGCCTACAATATAGATTTTCAGCTATCGCTATACATCCGCAAGTTCAAGCAATGAATGGCAATAAATATGATGTGATGTTCGTTGGAACAGATGACGGGAGAGTTATAAAAGCTGTAAATGTCGCCTCAAATGAGGGCGATTTTGATTCCAGTATGGACGAATATAGCAGGAGTCCTGTGAGAACAGCTGTGATATCCGAAGTCCAGGTTCTTCCTCCCGGAGTTCCTATTAAACAAATGCATGTTGCTCTCACTACTGAGAAATTAATTGTGGCATCCGGTGATATGATAAAAGCAGTCACTTTGTCACATTGTTCCAATGTTCAATCATGCAGGTACATAAACAATTTGCTAATACATATAATTTTCTTATCATTCTTTGTGTCCATAGCATAAATGTTATCGATAAATATCTCACTATCATTCAGGTCATATTTACAAATACTTAATTATCATAATTAGCAGAAGGTACAATTACAACATAAAGGATTCTTGTCGTTACGTTTTACGACAATTTTTGGATATCATATGAAGTTTTGTCCTTCCATCTCTCCTTCAACGAAGCAGCTAGAGAGAAAATTATTCTATGAAACCATTCAACCCCTGTTAATAACAATTTTCATAATTCGTCTTATTCAATCAAATAGTAAACTGTCAGACACTTCATAACTACGTCACAATAGCGTTAATTCAACCATGAGAATATGTTTAATTAAAATAATCTTGTAATTTAATTACAGAGAGTGTGTCGCGCTCCAAGACCCTCATTGCGCGTGGGATTCTAAACAACAACAATGCTCTTGGGTCGGTAATAGGCAATTTCCGAACCCTGAAAGATTTCTACAAAACATAGAAAATGGAAAGACTGAAATATGTAACAAACAACCTGTTCTTGGAGACAGAAGCAAAAATCAAGCGACGAAAAAACCTCAATCCGAAACACATCAACCTACTAATGATATTCAAAATGAAATTGTCATAGAAGTTGTTGAAACAAACGTTTTAAGTGAAGACAAAAACGTTAACAACAATAAACATGAAACAGGTATTGTTTTTTTTAATGTAATTAGTATTAATAAGAATTTCTTGATATTTTGTTTAATTTTGTTTAATGTATTTATATTTCATATATTAAGAAATTATTCTTTAATTTTCCAGATCATTTAACAGTAGAGGCGGCCGACGGCAACATTTACACGGCACAAGCTTTACTAACCGCGGTAGTGGCCTCGTGTGTGGTAACACTGATGGTGGGATTCATCTTTGGATATCTTTTTTCACGTCGATTTCGTCACCCTTTTTTTACGGATACTTCCCCATTCAACGAACAACACAACCATTTAAATAGGTAAGAAAGAACCAATAATATATGTAAAATCCTTTTTTAGCTTCACGCTGCAGCCCGCATACCGCAGGGTAGGCAGATTGAATCTAGTGTTAAGAGACTCCGTTCTCACGCCGCCCGTTCTTCATCGCCCTTTTTTGAGGCATAGCGTGTAGTGGCGGAACTCATCGCCACTACGTCTTGTTACCAGAGCACGGAAATGAAAATAACTCATTCTCTGATGTGGAAATCAAACCGACAACCATCGTGTTTACAGTCAGACGCTGTGCCGCTGAGCAACGACGGCTTCAAATATAAATAATTTGGAAAAATTACCTACACTTTAAAATAATTGTTTAGTTAAAATAAATATTCAATAATATCTAAACATATTATAATTTTTTTAAACAGTTGGTAAACACTTATAAATTAATAAATATTTGATTAAATACAATTGTTTCAGATTAAGCCCCTTAGAAACACCTTTAAATGTAAATTCAGGATATAACATGCCGCCAAGATCAAAAAATGTCAATATGGTAGCAAATGTTGGTCCACTAGCAAAGCAAGATAATTTGCATTTAGAATTGGGAAAAGAACGGACGCTTGACTTAAGAAACTCTACTGAATCCCTAGATAAGGACCTAAAATGCGGTACTTTGCAAAAAGTGAAAAAAACTTATATTTGAAACTTAAGTCAACAAACTGTATACGGGAGCATATTGAAGTGATAATGTCAAAGTGAAAGTGACGGTGACAATGACAATGTGACGTGTGCCAAGTGTGATCGGTATTATGTGAAACCTATAGATTCTTGTAAATATTATGTTCCTTCGATGTACAGTTTACACTAACTTTGTTTTCTACGGCATTTAACGTGACAAAAACTGTAACTTGGAAGATTTAACTTCAGTTTTAATTGAAACTGGTGATTGGATTAACATCACATCAAATACACAATTTAAAGGAATATTTAAATCTGATCGCCTTTTTAACTTCTGTTACTATTTTGTAGCAAAACAAATGTATCGTCGTAATCGTGTTAACAAATGTACATAGATTTAATACTAAAGTCAGTAACTACTTAAGTAAACATTCATTAGATTACAGTTAAGAACTCTTTAACCAAATAAATCCAAGATGCAAAATTGACAACTTAGTATTAAATCTACAAGTAATACATTCCATAATTAATATGTAGTATTATTCGCAGAGCAGCATTTTGTAAATATAATTGTGTATATAATGCTATAATTAGCGATTTGGCTTAAGTAACTCGACATAGAGATGGCAAACTTGATAAGAGTAGTTAAATTAGTAGTCGAAATCAAAATTGAGCAATATAAATAAATATTGTTGCGAGCAGTTTAAGAAACGGCCATTTAATTATCATAAAAATATATAAAATTTGTTAAAGTAATATTGTAACGTTATGATTATAATTGCTGTGCTAACTGCATAGTGCCTTGTAGGTTGCCAATCTAGTGCCTAATGTACTGTAGGATACATCAGGAAGAGAGTATATAGATGTTTGTTCTACTGTTATTCTCTGTTTGAAGCTTAAGCTTATGAACCATATTTATTAGATTCATAACTAATTTTTCACTGGTATTATTTTGTATAGCTTATGCTGTTAAATATATAAAACAGCAGAAGCTTAAGTTTCTCGTACTACGCGTTTCTATGTCGGATATTGTTTTAATTATACCTAAATACTAAAATTGTATCCTAAAATGTAACTTTGAGTAGATGAAGAAACCACCAGAGATCTAAAAAATTAACAAATATTCCCACCGTTATACAATCAAAGTTGTTAGAAGCGGAAATGATTTCTGTCTTCAGGATGTAAACTATAAAAAAGAGATCTATATAATAGTTATAGATGAGGCGAAATAAACTCTATAAAAACTTAGGAAATTTTTATTTTTAAAACGTTTTTATATTTTATATAGGTAATAAATCATAAGAGAACATAAGAGAAGAACGGAATGAAATTGTTACAATATTATCCAAATGTACATAGATTCTGGTTAAATTGACTGTACTATTTATATCAGAATATGTATTATTTATATTATTTGTAATAAATGAATTCAGATAATCATATGACTCTCAATTTTCCTTGATATTTTTGTAGTCGAATATAAGTTTTAACAAATATATTATAGCCTTTTATTAATTCCCTTAAAACATCCTGAACTTAAAATTTAAATAAACTTAAAATATTTAAAGATTTTATTAAAATAATGATCTAAGCCAGAATACAAGTCTGATATTTGAAGGAAATGAGGAAAGAAGAAGTGCAAGATCAATGTATATAGAAAGATAAAAGGACAAGTTACGTGTTAGGTATATTTGTCAAGTGTGAAGTGGAGTTTATTTGGAAAAGACGGAAGAAAATACGTCTGGTAAGGCGTATTGCTGCGGATAGCAGATTCGCCGGAGCCTTAGCTGCATTAATGAGATAGCAAAACGTCAACATAGCTGCATGTTTGTGAGACGTATGCTGAAACCGTGTTAATGATAAAGTTTCACCTCTACTCTACGACCGTCGTGGTGCAGGAGCACAAGTGTAGTCACCGTCGCTCTACAGTTGTAATGCGACAGTTGTCTGTTCGATCCCCAAGTGAATGAATCATTATCTATAAATATTTTTATTTCTTCGCTATTGCATCAAGGCGAAAGGCCGGCGTTTAGTTCCGCCACCCGCAATGCCTTTAAAAATGATGCGGAAAATAGAGAACAGTGTAGTAGCACTATCTCTATACTGTTGTGTGCTGAAAACTGTTTAAATTTTTTTCACTGCCCCAGGGTCTTTTTACATAAACAGCTAAAACTATTAAAGAATTGGTTGGGATAACCGATATATTCATATTTTAATAGGATATAATTATTTATGTTTTCTTTAATAAATACTTTTAATGTTTACCACATTTTCATATGTAAACTCGAAGAATACTTTAAGATTTTCTTTAGTCATTGTGTAAAAATTGAATTTTTAAGACTAATGAATTAATTTCGTAAATCAAAACAATACACACGAGAAATTAGTTAAACTGAAATTAGTATAGATAGCATTTATTCAGAGATGTACCTAAACACAAATTTCAATAAATAAAATAGTTGATATAATATTATTATTATATTTATTTGCCCCTTTTATATACATATTTAGAAATGACCTCCTAAAGTTAGTCATCCTAAAAACATTTTTAAGATTCTTGAATGAAATTTATATAATTAGATAAAAACTGACGTTTTTCAGTTGCAGTTGTAACAACATTTGCATCAAAAGTTACAACATCACTTGTGAAGATTGGTTCCCCCTTCAAGGGGCTTCCTTCAAGTAAAATTATAAAATTATGTAAAACACAAGCTGCATGTATTATGGTACTGATCGCTTCTTGTTTACCTATATCAATGTGATTTAATTTTTTAAATCTTTTCTTAAATATTTTAAATGCCTGTTCAATGTAGGTACAAGCCGCATGATGTATATTATTAAATTTGCTTTCTTCATCAGTAAATATTTCATCAGTGGTAAAAGGAGTCAATAAATTCATTCCTAAATTATAATCTGTATCCCCAAGTATATGATTGTTAATATCAACAAAATTTTGAAGCTCTTGAGCCAATCGACTGTCTCTAAATAACTTTTGTTTACTATTGGATCCAATTTGACCAACATGGATATTGATAAACATTAAAGTTTCATTACAGACTGCTTGAAGAAGAATGATTTCAGAATTGTTCTTTCTCTTAGGCCCAACTTTGAAACTACAGGCATCTATGAAGCCTACACAATTTGGAAAACCATATTTACTATTTACTTTTGCACTTGTTACCTTTTGTTCTTCTACAGAAGGCCAATTTATAAATTGATATCTTTGTTCAGACAATAATATTGATATTTCATGAAAAATATAACTAACAGATGATTTGTGTAAATCAAATATTTCTCCAATTTCTTGAAAAGAATAATCACTTGTTATTATCCATAAGAACACATGCACCTTTTTGTCTAAGGGAATAATTGCACTGTTCGGTTTCTCATAATATTCCTTTATAAATAGAATTAATGCCTATAAAAGAATTTTAAAGTCACACATAAACTCTCAATAAAAAGTACATTATGTTTGCAAAAAAATACATACCTGAACAGTTGCTTTACTGATTTTAAGCTTTTTAATATAATCAGCGTCGGTAAAGTTTTTGACATTTGATTCGTAAAAATTTTTAATAACTTTACTAGGTCTGGATCGTCGTTTCTTCGTCGTAGATCTTCTCGGTATTGTCGAAATATTGAAAAGATTATCGTTATGTTCTTTCATTAAAGTATCTGTTATATTTGTCATATTTTCTAAATTATCATTCAAAACATTAGCCGTAGCAACGACAAGTCGATTCATTGTCGAAACTGTGTCATCTAAAAAAAGCTCCATAACAAATTCTGTGTCAAAAGTGGTCATCTTTTTACTAATTTATTGATTTATAATGATATAAAATATTTAATATATAATGAAAATATTATATTAATTTCCAACTGTACGATAAAACTTTCGGATATTATTATGACAATTGAAAATCTTTCACAGTTGACATTTTGTCAGTACTGCCAACCCAAATCCCATCTAAGTTGCAAGAAAGCGCAAACTGAGTTTTTTTAATGTATTTACCCTACGTTCACATGGACGCGCGGTACAAGATCTACTATTCTGTATAGACCTGTCCAGTCGCCCCGCACGTCTATATGAATGGTCACTTCAGTGAGAGATATTAACCCGAGAACGCGTGGATATGGCCTTTATATAGTTGAAATGTCTCTAAATAACTCTCCGTAGCTTATCGCCTAGTGTAATATTCATATTCAGCCTGACCCTGGGTCAAATTGAAATGTCAGTAAAATTTGACTAACTCTAAAACTAGGTTAGCTGATCATAAGCTGAAAGCTGGAGCTTCCCGTGTAGTCTAATTTTAATTTGGTCTACTTCTAACAATGTTATTCACAAGAAAATCACATAAGTATCACTTAGGCGAATAAGTCATTATCATACGATCGATTCGATTTCGAATACTTATTCTTTTGTTGTAAAGGATACAATCAAGGATATTTGGCGAAAGTTTAGTTAGGTTCTGATTATGGGATCCAATAGAAGCCAGTTTTTTTTCGTTAAAATAAAAAATAAAGATTATTGAATCGTAAATATTGATTTTAAAAGTATTTTATGCAATAACTAATTGTTAATATGAACATCTTTATTATTACACTTAAGTTATTACAATCTGTAGGTGTTAAATAAAATGACAAGTTATATTTTCAAGTGTATTCAAATTTTTCATTACATGAAATATATACAAAAACTTAATTTTATAACCCTGACTTAATATGTAAGAAGCTGTCCTGGAGATTATCAGTCATAGATTTATGTATTGCAATTAAAAATATGAATAAGTTCAAAGTATGAAAACATTTGGTATAAGCAAGACTTACAATAAAATATATGTATATTATATAATATCACTAGATCAACCAAAAATGGCTAATTTTTTTTCCATATTAAAGTCATATTATTTGCTGGCATTTCTATAGTGTCTATGAGTGATAAGTTATTTTCATCGCCCAATTTAACAAGATCATTTATATCTCTTATACCCCACATAGGATTTCTTGCCTTTAATGATGCATCAAAAGTAATATTACTTTGGGGTGCTATTACACCATCTTTACTATACGGACCATATGTGATCATGAGGGCTTCAGGTTTTAAATAGGCTCCAGCATTTTGAAATAAGCCAATAGTGCACTCAAAAGGACTAATATGGATCATGTTAGCATTAAACATGTAATCAACACATTCTTCATCAAAACCATATTGGGAAAGTTTATTTTGAATATCAATAAACATAGGCTTAAGGATATTCTTTGTAGAACAGTTAGAAGCATAAAAAGAAATACTTCCAAAAACATTTTTGTCGAACTCAGATGGCTGAAATTTTACACCAGGAAAATGAGGTGCAAAATGTGCTACATGTTGGCCTGTTCCTGATGATATTTCCAAAAATAAAGGGCTTTCATCTTCAAGCTGCTCAGAGTCAGATATTATAAATCGTTTTAAAACTTGTAGTATGGGGTCTTTATTTCTTGATGCTGCAGCACTAATTAACTTTTCACCTTTATATCTGAAAAATGATAATAATAATTAGCATAAGTATATATTATTCAGAATTTTACGGCCAGAATTTTATGTAATAATAAGTAAAGCACTTACGATTCACTTTCATGATTAGCACTAACAGTACAAGCGATATCGTTTGTTTTCGACATAGGTCTGCGAATTACCTTACAGAATTTGGTGAACAAATCTCGAGCCGCTTTTTGTGTCATATAAATGAAAATAACCAATTAAACCTAGCGGTCTAGCATATAATAATACAAAATCTCTTTTAGAAGTTATTTCAATAAATATATATCATTTACAATGTAATTTTTTTTGTTATTGTTTTATGCCGCTGGTTTTGAAAAATATGCTAGAATCGGCGTAAAGCTATTACCCAACCAATAAGTCAAGACTGATACATGACAGATGTGTATGTGATGAGCTATAAAAATGTCAGCTGTAATCGATGCTGTCACTGTCAATCTATTTAGCGCTTAGTATTACGCTAGCTATTTATAAAAAATGCAAGATGACCCTAAAGTAACAAGAGTCAAATATTATCTGGAAATTGACACTTTCTAATTATTTTTTCTTGCAATTATTAAAAAGAACGAATCATTAATGTAAGTAATAGTCATAATTAATGTTAATAATTTTGTTAGATGTCAAGACTAAAGTTAAAATAATTCTTTTTCTTTATAAATGAGACCGTACATGATTGAAAAATCGGACAAGCGCAAGTCGGGCGCGCATACCGAGGTTCAGTTCGGTACAAAATATGAGATTTATTGAGAATATTTGAGCTTTTTCTGAAATTCAAGCTTAGATAAGCCAGAGCGTTTTGTCTGATACCGCATTTGAACTAATTAGTGGCTTCAATACCAAATGGCAAGCCTTTTAAGTCAGTTATTTTTAAAGATTCAACCACAAATGTATAGTTTTCAGATTTTTTCCTGAACTAGTTCTGCCTGTAGATGCTAGTTGCCAAATTTGGTAATTCTAGGTCTACCGGAAGTACCCTATTTATTTTGATTCCCTTTATAGTATCAAAATACGTTTTCTTAGCGATATAAACGGCCATAGGTTTTTTAAGGTAAATAATAGAAATGCAATTTTTTCAGGAAATCAGGAGACCGGTTTGAATTTCAACTCGATATCTCCAAGCGTTACTGTGATAAAGGCTCTTGACAGACAGACCAAGCTACAACAAAGTGATCTTATAAGGGTTCATTCAAAAGGAACGCAACCCTAAAAATTGAATAAGTAAACGCGTAGCCAAGAAGGTACAACAATTTTATTCAAACGAGTATAATATTTATACATTTATTATAATACTTATAATTATATTATGAAATTGAATAAATTACTATATATTGTTTTGTTCCATAATACATTTACACTTCTTTCTTTCTTGTTTTAAATAGCTTCAATATAAAACTGAATAGCTCAGTTTCTGTCAGAACCTTCGCTATTTGATTAATTAACACAATAAACAATGTTATTACTTGAACTATAACAAATTGTGAGATTGAAGTGCCTATTTCGAGCCAACTTCCTGTATTTTTCACATGGTAAAGCATATGTAGACCCATAATATTAGAAAATATGAGTACAATCATATTTAGACAATCCAGGGGTGCCTAAAACAAAAAAAACAACACACAACTTTTACTTTTAAAAGGATTATATAATAATTTTTATTATTATTGGTCAGTTACCCAGACTATTCCTAAGCAAATTCGAAACAAAAAATATTAATAGTTCTAAATCAATCACACATTGACGCACATATTCAGTGGCGCTGCGGTACATCGTCTGACTAAACGGGGGAGGTTTGGGTGTGATTCCCATTCAAGAGAAATAATTAACTTTCATTCTTGCTGTGGCAAGAAGAATTCCGCCACTCAATACGAATATAAAGAATCGCATTTAAAATTGCATGCATTCCCCCGTGCGTGCAAGTCGCTGTGTGCGCGATACTACGCGATAAAAATATGCTTTCTTATTTACCTTTGTCAAACGTTGTACAGCTCTAAATGTGCACGCTACACTTAAAAAAGGTGATAAGGTCTTGAATAATATCAATGTGGTTATAATAAATGGCTGGAAAGAAGTGGTAAAGCACAATACCCATCTGACTTCAAAAGAATTTAATGATGCTATATTTCCAGTGCCAAAATAAGCTAAAATAATGTATAAAGTCTGATATTTTCTATAAGAAACTTATTTGTATATAATATAGTTAGAAATATTAACATAATTATATTTTTTACTTGTTATATAAAGTGTGATTCTTATATAATGTAACTAGCGACCCCCTCGTGGCTTCGCCCGCTTTAACTACTAAATTATTCATATAATATATGTTTGCAAAACACTTAAGATAATGTGAAAATTAATTAAACCCTAATGCAACCCGCATTTTCGTGGTTCCAATAAGGATTTTCCAATTGTTTTAAAATAAACATAAATAAATAACACAAACAACAGAAAACGAAAGAAATTATAAACAACAGACTACCTACTATTCTCTTACCCAAAAATACTTAACGAAAGATGTAACCAACCATGTCGCGTGGAAATACATTATAATTATTGTATAACTCCAAAGTACGTGCAATCACTTCTAAATTTACTTTGCCTTTTTGCTTTATAGTAGTAGCTCCGAACGACATCAGGGCCTTGGTTCTCTGACGGTTAATGCTGTTAGCCCTGTTGGCTTTTACAGCGACACCGGTTAGGTAGGGAAGAGGGTACTCTGTCCCTGATGAAAAGCAAGCACTACGTGGCTGCCTGTGAGGAAAATTAAATAGAATGCATCGGCCGGGAATCGAACCCGGGTCGGCACGTGGCAGCCGAGCATTTTACGTGGAGACGGGCGCGGCGGACGCAAAACGTCGCGGGGGGCGGAGGGACGAATGGCGAGTGACGAGCCGTTTCGCAGCAAGAATTTTTTGACATTGTAACAACTTCTAAAATTCTTATTAAAATTAGAAACAGTAAAAGACAGTTTTGATCTACATTAAATGGCCAACGTAACTAATATACTTATTTATATGCTGAGAGTAAGGGATAAGTGAAACATAGCTGATGTGTCAACGGCGTGAAGTGTCAACAATTAAATGCGTNAAGGATTAATACCATTATGGAAAAATATCCCTCACAATAAAAAATATATTGAAATTATTATTTTTAGACAGAAAAATGATCACTACACGTTATTTTTAAAAGATACGAATATGCTGTCGCGGACTTTTTTGTAGATCTTATTAAGAGGAACAATACTTCAGTATATTATTTTCATGTAGTACTTACCATTAAAGCAGCGCATGCGCGAAAGTGTCTCAACGGGTAGGACTTTATACACATTTATCGTATTTATGTTACTTTACATAAGAATGTACAAATAATAAACTAAATATAAACCTTCCCTGAGAAATACTCGACCTAATGGTGAAAACCGCATGAAAATCCTTAGGGTGGTTTAGAAGAAGAAGAGTTAGAAAGTTCAGACATACACGAATAGCGACTTTGTTTTATAAGATATAGGATAAACTGTTTAAAAACCGAAAGTGTACGTTTATATATAAATATATTTTTATATTTACTTGAAATGTACAATAAATTTAGAAATATTACCAATATGTTTCCATTTTTATTTTAGTATATTTAAAAATAACATAGCAGTTATAATTTTAAAAAGGATACAAAAAAGAAAGCTCTTCTAAAATCGTGGCTGTTGATACTTCTATCCAAAGGAACCAAACTTTTGTCACCTTTTCGTGTGCCATCGTTTTCAAAACTACATTCAGAAATCTGCAATATTACAAATAAGATATTGTTTTATACTATATACAGTACAGTCGAGAAGTCGGAGGCGCCCTGAAGTTAGCTATAAATGGCGCAGATTAAATTTTAGGATATTTGTTTTATTTTTTTCTTTCCAAGTGAACAATAACTCAAAGTTCAGGAAACGTAACTCCACTGCGACCACGATTTGTTGACTGAGCTGTATATACATAATATTATAAATTATAAGCATATTAAGCTATCACTACAAGGGGTACCGGCCGATTTCAAAAAACAGTATAAGCCAATTTAGGCCAAACAAGGTATTGCAAGGTATTACACTTACACTATATATGAACACTTGCACTAATGCAAAGCACAGCTTAGACCTCGCGGACTGTATATGAATACAATATGTAAATCTTATATGATTACCTTTAACTTTCTTTGATTTAGAATTTTATATTCAATGTACATCCAACAGTTAACATTAAATATCAATGTAACTATAAACAAACCCTCATGAGAAACTGATAGGAGAAGGTAAAAATTCATTATAGATGTATTAATACCCAAAAGTCGATTGATGAACCTTTTCGAATACAGCAATGGCAATATGGGAAGTATAACTGTAAAAAATCAAAATACATAATTATACTAACTACTTCATGAATTTATTTTATAGATATATAACATCCACTATAACATTTCTAAATGGTAAAAGTATGTCATTTTTTTAAGATTCACGCTTTATAGCATCAGATATTAATATTTCATATTAATAATACTTGTGTACCTAAACATTTACAAAAGAAACAAAATCTTACCACTTATTATCCAACACACAGACTGAAAAGTTTGTGAGATTGGAGCTTCCGATTCAAATCTCTTTGACTGTATAAAAATTATTTGTAAAGATATCACCAAAAGTATTATTTGTATACATTTTATTACAATTTCTCTTTTAACCTCATGGCCTTCAATACCATTAGGAAGTAATATTTTAGAAATATATAAAACTAATATACATAACCATAGCAGTCCTGCTAGCATACTGAAACAAAAAATATTGTATGGTACGATTCCAACTGGGGGGAATGATTAAAATACATTTATATTCATTTCCCTTTTCAGGCAAGGCAATGTTGAGTCCCGTCACTTAATATGCAACGTTACAAATTCGGATGACAAATGAATAAGGGATATACGCAATAAGTATAAAATAGTTATTTATATGCAGTCGTGGCGCAGGTGCACAGACGTGCCACCGTAAACGCTTCGATTATAGTTTCTTTTCCCACACGGGGTTATAAAATATTTATTTAAATTTATATTTTTATTTCTTCGCTGTGGCGTCGAGGCAAAGGGCGGTGCTGAGTTCCGCCGCTCAACACGCAATGCCTCTATTCGGCGGAAAGTGTGGAACGGAGTGTCTAACACTAGGTTCCCTCTGCCTTTAAGGAGGGTCCTTTGTGCGGGATACAGCGTAACGTAGCGTAAAATAATAATTTATTACCAAAAAAATGTTACTCACACTAACTCAATAGCCACATGTTTTCCTATTACTGATAAAAATGAAAATACACTCAGCAAAAAGCATCCAACTGCCCACGTCATACATTCTTTGTTAGTCAAATATTTCCTTGAGGATGAAAGGAATGGCCACAAGCCCATGCCCAACAATGGAACACTTAATACCCATCTATGTGTTAGTGCTACTCCCTAAAAACCAAATCATACTATTAATGCTTATAATTCTAAAATTTATACTAATATTATTTATGAAAGTATGAAAAGTTTTGTGCGACGAAAACATACTAAACGCGAGAACTCTCGTCAACTTAGAATACAACGTATTACGTGTGTCAGATACAACTTAATAATTTCTATTTGACCACGTCACGAAATTGAGAGAAAGATAGTATAATATAAATTTGAAATAAAGTTTAAAGCTTACAATATCCAGCAAAATGTCAGAAAATGTGTAATATCTTTTACCACCATCTTTGATAACACCTTGAAAATTTAAATTTTCCAACACTCCCAATGTTTATGAAATGGGGGTACATGTATTTTTGTGAAATACATAATGTAATATTGCATTATACGTATATGTAGTGCACTAGATATAGAGAAATGAATGTTGGAAAGTAAGATCCTAACTTTAACGGTGTTGCTCTATTATTGAGATCTAAACTAGACATAGGAGAATGCAAGAACCGCTTTAACTCAATATTCTCTCTGCCTGCCAAGCCCATATAGCTAGCAAGATAAGCATGAGATGAACGACATGAATGAATATAAAGAATTTTGTTTAAAATTAATACATTTTTAAATCTGTATAATGCCGTCATAAGTGGTCGGCACAAGCATAATAAAAAAAAGTAGTCGAAAAAATCTATTAAGGCTTTTATAAATAATAAAATATAATTTAAAAAATTTTACCAAGCAAATAGATCCCAACACATAACATAATATTTCAGTCCCAAGCCAAAATATATTTCTTTTATTCTTCATCATGTTAAAAACTTGGATCCAAACACTAAATGGAGTTAAAGCATACTTCCACAAAAAGATTGGCAAAAGGAAATATATATAATATTGTAATGGTAAGTTTTGCACTGGAAAAGACCAATCATTGGTTTAATATAAAAGGGGCAAGTCTTTTTTAGGTTCATACACCATTTCGCATACAGCAGGGTAAGCAGAGGCAACCTCGTGGAAACACTCCATTCTCTACTTTCTGCCCAATTATCAAGACATTGAGTGCTAAACTCAATGCTTCACTCTATCTTTTTATTAGATTGAGGAAATGCAAATGACTCTCCTACTATAAAACTCTTCTCCAAATAGAAATAGAACCCTTAACCGTCGTGTTAACAGTCGTACGACGGGTGTGTCATACATAAGAATTTAACAGAATTTTGATTAAAAAAAATATGGTTCTATTTAATTTTTATGGAGGTAGTACTTTACATTAATAATAGCACTGCAGTGGGACAGTTCAATTACCACATTGAATTGGAAGAATGACTACAATATTAAAACTATTTTCATTTCTCCACCTAATTTGAGCACAGCAATAATATTGCTATAGCTTTTCTACTAAAGGAAACCATGTAATTTTTATATGAAACCATGTATATATTATAATTGAATGGTATAACGTAATGTAATGGTATAATGGTAGAACTGTATAACTTACCATATATAATGAAAACAAATGCAGTACACACCAAAATACATATTATTTGTATTAATGTATCCACCATTAAAGTTCTTTCTTTTAACTTATAATTATGACATTCAGCTTGGGTAAAAATCTTTTGTTCTAACAATACTCTTAACAAGCAAAAAATCCAACCCACAAATGAAAGTGTTACAGTAATAAGCAAAGGCCTTTGGTAATAATTATGATAATAATTAAGTCCATTTAAACTTAATTGCATAATTTCCTCACTTAGCACTATAAGTTTTTCATACTGTTTATCTTCTAATAATTTTTCTGTAAAACTAATAATCTCATTTACTTTGTTACCATCAAATGGTTCAAACGGGTGATAAAATGCTGACATAACATTTGCTTCTACATCAAGTCTCTTCTTATTATATTGTGATATCATCTGTCTGCAGTTACTGTATATAGCTTTTGCTTTGTTTTCTAAGTTCATATTAAGCAGGCCACTTGGCAACTGTCCCTATAAAATATTAATAAACCATATAGACTTCGAACTATAAGCATATTTTAAAGACATTAATATAGTTATTATAATACAGTTGATACTATAATTGATGTAATCTGCTGTTTTGGCACAGTCTCTGACTGTAAACGCAAAGTTTGTGGATTTGATTTCCATTTAGGAAACTCTCAATGCTAACAAAATTAATATTTTGTATAAAAAAAAAAAATCCTAACATTGAAATTCATTTTCTTGCTCTGGCGGGAAACAAAGCAAGATGTTGAGTTCCGCCGTTCAACAATATCTTGAAAAATAGGCGGAAAGTGGAGAAGAGTGTATGTAGACAGTTAGAAGTAGGTTCCTACTGCCCACCACACTCTATGTGGGATACAGCATTAAGGAAAAAAAGCTGTAACATGTTGATAAATTGTAGATCCATTTACTACTTTAATTCGTAAAATAATATAAATAAATATACACTTACAATAGAATTGGTGGGCACAGGAATTGAAAGTAAAGTTGACATAAGTGGTGTTAAGTCAGCTTGGTTTATATCAAATCTGTTCTCGAGAGACATTGCATTAGTACTTAGATCTAACAGTTCTTGTTTGTTTTTAATTTGTTGTACACCTCCTCCCCACAAGACATATGGTGTTTCTGTTTCATGATTATCACCAGTACCATGTGAACCTGTTTAAAAATAAATATAATAACATAATACCTTAACATAATATAACATCATTTCTTAAATATTAGCTGTTATACATACTTACAGGCTGTGGACTGATTATGCAGGTCATTTGACTGTAAATGTGATGCCGAGTTCTATTCCCACTTCAGATAAATTATTTTGATTTCCACTATGGTTACAAGAATTACATAGAGTTGAATGCCACTCAACAGGCAATGTCTTGAAAATTGGAAAGAAAGTGGGGAATGGTGTGTTTTAATACTAGTTTTCTTCTACTAGCCTACATTGCTTTATGTAGGTTATCTAGGGGAAGCTAAAAGCAAAAGAAGAAAAAATCATATATAATTTACCCCAGTCAGTCATGCCATGATCAGAAGTCATCAAAAAAGTTGTTTTTCCATCATCATTAAAGAAGTTACATATTAACTTTTCAATTTCCTTTATTTCATTATCAACAAATTGAACAGTAGTTAAAAATTTTCTGTAAAAATTAAGAAGTTGTATATAATAAATAGTAAGTAGTAAATATCAGTTCTCTTTCAAAATATTTGAACTAATACATACTCAGTTTTTGGTTTATGTGTATGACCAGCAGTGTCTGTTCCCAATAAATGTAGAAATAACACAACTTTTTTAGATCTTAACTTTTCACTTATACTTGCATCATATTGGGCTTTATGGAAAAAATCTTTTACTCTTGTGAAAACCCAGTTGTCTAAGAATGTAACATTCTTATCAGAACTAAATGACTGATCGTAGGGATCAAGTTTATCAACTAAAATGTGCTTTGCAGCTCCTTTAGTAAAAATTTCTAAAATATCATATGTTCCCCAGCACCAAGTATAAAAACTCTGATTAAAGACAGAATCAAAGTCAACAGGATTTTCTTTCCATCCTTTAGCTATAGCAGATGGATCTTCATAAAAACCTGCTATTATAGCTACATGTCCAGGTCGAGATTCAGTTGGCACTCTAGTTCTAGATATTCCCCACCTCCCATAATTATTTGCTATATATCTGTAAACAAATATATTAAAGAAATCAAAAAACAAAATTTATGAAATGAGAAAATTATTAGATGGCTGTGGTGCAGAACCGCAGCTTCTGACTGTAAAAGCAATTTTGACAACAAAACAAAGCCTCCACCCAATATTAAACGAAAAATGAGAAACAGAGGGCCTTAAGAATAGGTTTATTTTATTATCTATATGTTGCATGTAGCAGGGTATACAGAGAAATCTTAGACTAAACCTCTACGACGTAAAGCTAAGCAGAAAAATACTAATAGTAAAAGTAACAAACCTGAGATAAGGCATACTGGTATAATTAACAAACGATTCTGCTCTTAATCCATCAATAACAAAAAGGACTAGACGATCAACCGGTGCCTCATGTACTGGTTCGTATGGTGTCACATTTTTCACGATAGGTGATTTAAAATATATATCAAATATAGAGAATAAAAATACAAGATGTATAAATAAACCTATTAGAAACATTGTTCCTCATCTAGGAGAGCAGGACTAGACGTTTTATAGACAATTATAAAATAACGTATATAAAAAAAAAGAGTTTTAAAGTATATATTTAATTGTCAATATATGTTTCTACAATTTATTTATATATTTATGTATTAAAATTCAATAATTGATATTACTTTATTTTAAACTAGTTTTGACACATGACAGTAGGCAATTGACAATATTGACATTCACAAATCTAAAACTGATTACTTATTAGGACAAAGATGTGTCAAAGATTGATGGTTTCACCAACACGGTTTCGATTATAAAAATTGATTGACTGATTCTTCTACAAAGAAAACGTCAAAATTTAATTTATAAAAATGTTAATATAAAAGATTGCAAAATTTTATTTTAGCTCTGTAATGCAACTACATATGACCTTACTTAAACTTTTTCAAATAGAGATTACACTTAAATATTTACAATTTATTAAAATTAAAGTCACAGATGCTAAAAATTATATATTTAGTAAATGTTTAATCAAAGTGATTGATATTTTATATGTCCGCTTTTATCATCAATAACGGAGCCAGCTTTTAATAAATTCAATAATTCGCTTTCTTGTGTTTCTTTCAAATTAGTTAAGACTTGGTCAACCGGTATTCTGTCTTCTACCATTTCTTCATATACAAAACCTAGTGTAGTATATATACGATGAATTTGTCCGGTAGTTAGCCATCCGCGTTGACCAGGATCGAAGCTTTTTATAATGGCTTCCAAATGTCTACGCAAAAAAATGTGCTAATAATAAGGAAAATTATTATTGTATAAAAAGGAAAATTATTGAACTTCAATTCTACATACAACAGACAATATTTTTAAATCAGAACCTTGTTTAGTGATATGTGAAAAAAAGCTTGTAATATGTATATATAGTTTATTCACTACCAAAAATATACCTGGTTTCAAAAAGCACTGGTGGCAATCCGTACCCCGCACGATATAGCATGTAATCATCTAAAAGCTTTTCAAGAAAAGCTACTGGTTTATCGGGTAAGTGAGCTAAAATCATTGTAAGTAAGACGCGCAAAAGCTCTGGAATACGATGTTCTCTGAGATAACTTTCAGTCCTAGCAACAGTTGTTAAAATAAATAGTTTACGATCAGAAATTTCTAAATCATCCGTAGATGTTTTTTCATTATCAACACAAAAACAATTGCAACTGCAACATGGATCTGGATTACTTTGTTCTAAATGGATATTACTTTCCTCTTCCATTATAATACTGATAATTAAATAAAATTAAAATGTTTGTATATTTCCATATGTTTTAAGTACCTAGTAAAGATGACTTAATAATAAGACTATTGTTCGTAGTTTAAATTCATTTAAGTTTTCACATATTTTGTTTTACATGTTACAATTTAAAATAGTTTACATAAGTTTAGCAATTAAATTTACTTGTATTTAATTATTTAATAAAATTATTTTTAAAATTTATAGTAGTATTTATTCGTTCTTTTTTTCAGTAAAAATACGATTTTTACAATATTATACCGTATATTTATTTTTCTTAATATTAGTAATTCATAAGTTACATATTACCACTTTGGCAGTTTATCCTAGCCTGTATTTATTTCTTAGTTAATCTGTGTTTAATAATCAACCGTTGATTATTTTGAACTATAATGTGCAAAAATGTTTACATATTATATATAATATATATCATATATTATATTTGTAGTGTTACTTTTTACAATTTTATATGTGAAATTAATGAAAATCTAGTATATTTCAAAGTTACCTAAGTGAAGTTGAAATTGCGGCCATGGGAAAAGGCATAAATGAAGTACTTATTGGAAAAATTGATGATTGTAAGACAATATTATTTTATTTCGTATAACTATATAAATATGAAATGTGAATTTAAAAGAATGATCTTTTAATAAGCAGGTAATGATGAGGTACGCAAAACAGCACAAGAAATGGACACGATTCGACAACGCACCATAGCTTATGAATATCTATGTCGACTAGAAGAAGCCAAAACTTGGATGGAATCATGTCTCAAAGAAGAACTTCCTCTGGCTACTGAATTTGAAGAAAACTTACGAAATGGAGTTTATCTTGCAAAATTGGGAAACTTTATTGCGCCTGATCTTCTGCCTTTAAACAAAATTTACGACATCGACCAAAGGCGTTACAAAGTGAGCTAATACGTATTACAAGTAATAAAAATTGATTTCAATACGAGTATCTTGTCAAATTATGTGTCTAAATACGATTTATTCATATTTATCTTATTTTTTATAGCTTCACACTGATACAGTTTAGCACCTCAGAGCAGAGTATTCTGAGAGAACCTAGTGTAAAGCATTAACCCTTACTCCACTTTCCGTCGAAGTTTTCGAGAGATTGCGTGGTGAGAGGTGGAACTCAACAACGCGCTTTTTCTTGTTACCAGCATATATTTAAAAATTCATTCCCCCAAATCAAAATCAAATCCACCACTTTCGTGTTAACATAGTATGCCTCTGCTCTACAAGAGTTCAGTAACCAATAAAATGTGAGAGTAAAGCATAAACAGACAAATAAAGTAATACATTTTATGATATTGGAATATATGTATATAATTTTAATTAACAATTCTGAAAAAAATTTTAGGTAATGGGATTACAATTTAAACACACTGACAATATTAATAAGTTTTTGCAAATACTTAAGAGGACTGAATTACCTGTGGTAACTATCTTTACTTTTTTTTGAGCTATACCCCATATCCTGCATATAGCAGGGTAGTCAGAGGGAACCTTGTGTTAAGATGCCCCAACATTCTGCCTAATTTTTTAAGCATTGAGTGTTGAGTGGCAGAATTTCAAAAGCCAAATCAAAGAAATTAAAATATTAATAAATAATAATTTATTTCCCTTGATTGGGATTTTTCACACACTTGTGCCACTTCACCACAATAGCCTCAATACTTTTTGTTTAATGATAAAAAAGCAATTAAAAAATCTAGGTCTATCTACAACAATTATTAGTTGATTTCTAGTATGGTTTTTGAAACATTTGTGCGATTATTTCCCACTAAATAAATATGGTGTTAGTGGAGAAAGAAGACACCTACTACAAAACCCAAAATTGAATATGTTTGACACTTTGTTTAGTGGTGGAACTCAATGCTGCAATTTGTCTTGTTACTATTAGTAAGAAAATTAAAACACTAATTAATACATTTTTCACTGAGTGGGAATCAAACTCGCAACCATCACACGCAGTAAAACACTGTGCTGCTGTGCTATAAAGGCCTCTTTAAGTATTTTTTTAATATTTCAGACATTTCAACCAGAAACAACAGATATTTATGATAATAAAAACATGCCTAAAGTTGTCTATTGCTTACATGCATTAAGTTCACATTTATTTAAGCTTGGCAAAGCTCCTCTCATTCGGGATGTGTTTGGTAAAGCAGTATTTACAGGTAAACTTGCACAATGTTCATCTCAATACTTGCATAATTATATATTAATTTTATTATTTTCTAAAGTAAAATCTTTAATTGAAATATAAACTTTAAGTAATTAAGAAAACATAATATTGTATATTTTATAGAACATGTGAATATTTGAACATAATAGAATTTGTACCTGTGCCTCTTACAAAACAAAAAACAAAATTGGTTAAAATATGTACTATTTATTTAAATATATAATGTTTGTTTTATGGTATACACTTTTTATACATATGCTATTTATAAGGTATTTGAAATATTTTTATATTTCAGATGAACAATTGGACTCGGTTTCAAAAGATTTACAAAAATGCAAACATCCACTTCCTGTATTTCAAAAAATTAGTGGCATCTTATCAAGCAACAGCAATTTAGATAATAACTCTTCAACTCATAATGCTTTGATTGAGCTTAACAGCTTATTAGATACAGAAAAATCTATAACACATGCATTACTTAACCCTTGCCTAAAAATAAAATATGTCCAAAACTGCTTAATAGACAAGTATAAAGAAGCTCTTAAAGCGGCTAAATATGAAAAATTAGAAGTAGCTCACAATCATTCCTTAAATGATAGTTATGTACCAGATGACTATGACGAACTTCTAACATTAGTTGAAATACAGGGTCACATCACAGCTACAAATTATAAATTTTTATGGAGATCTTTATGCTCTGCCTGTAAAGTTAATGATATTAATAAATTACACAAATTTTTCAATGAGGATTGGGTGAAGGTACAAAATTATGAACCTAACAATTTGGATTTTTATTGTGATGTCATCAAGGAAATAACTGAAAGTTGCAAAGATCTTGATGTTGAAAGTATAACAAATTGGCATAAAATATTTCAGAATATTATCAACGATGGAAATATCAAAGCTAGTGAGCATACTCATCATAAAAGTGCTATTGCTATTGTTAACAAAGCGCTTGAAGAGGGTACCCCCGATGATTTGTACAAAGCTTTAGTTAGCTCTAAGCTTGGTTTAAATTTCAAAATTGATAAATACGCCGCACCTCTGTTATTTGAGGAGATGAGATTAGAAAAATGTGAATTGGATAAAAATCTTAATGAAAGTGAAATAGCAGCATCAGCATTATATTTGAATGCAGTTGCATCTGTGTCACAGGCAGTTGAGAGAGGAGATGAAGTAGCTGTGTGGAATGCTTTAAATTCTCAAAATATTCAGTTAGAAATGCTTAGGCCTCATTGTAGACGTCGTTATCTATCAGCTTTGATATCCGCACTGCAGGTAAAGGTGAGGGAACAGTGTGAGTGTCCTCTGTTGACACTAGAAGACATTAGGGATACTATTGAAATGGTGAATATTAAAGATGATGATAATGATGAGTGTAAGTCTATAGAATTTTCTATCATGTAAAAAATATAATATTTTTATATGTTGTGTTACAAAAAATTGTTTGTTATATACATGGGTTTTGTGTTTTTCTATTTTTAGTGGTAGGAGTTATTGACAGTATAAATAAAGCAGTATCTGAAGAAGATGTTAATTCATTAGTAGGACTATTAAAGAGCCCTTGCCTAAGGCTACCGTTATCTTTACACAAAGAAGAATATCATCTGTACATGAGGACTTTAAAGAAACGCCTTTTGCAAAAAGAATCTGAAAATTTATGGTTTGACGACATAGTGAACGCTATTAGTGATGTGAATTATGAATCAATTAAAGTGAAAGAATTGACTGATGCAATTGTTCAGTTAAATTTAGGTATATTGAAAAATGACGTAAATGACTTCTGGAAAGCTCTTCTTTCTCCGCATTTAGCTGGGATAGAACTTATTGAAAGTTCGTGCAAAGATGTGTATTTTCAAATGTTTGCAAAAGCATTAAAGAAGAAAGGACAAAATATATGTCCTTGGATAGTATGCCATACAGAGGCCGGTAATACAGTGTACATTGATATTGAATCATACACCTACAGTTGGACAACACCGAAAGATTTTGTGCCATACGCTCGCTATTTGACAAGAAAGGATATAGATGCTATTGTTGATAAAACTAATAAACATCACATAAACACATACAGACAGAAATTGTTAGAAAAATCTGTTGTAAAGTTTCAAGCTTGCTGTAAAGGATATTTGACTAGACAAACTGTTAAAAGGTTGAAATTCTTTAGAGGCCATGTTGAATATGTGGTGAAGATTCAAGCGTGGTGGAGACAAATTGTGATCCAAAGAAAATATGGCACCTTGCTCAAAATGAAAAAAATTGAAGCTAAGCTTAAAAGGGAGAAAAAACAGAATCCTTGGGTGTGGTATAAAGTGCAGGTTAGTTGAAAATAATTGAAAAATAATTTGCTATTCTTATAATAATTTATATTGTAACTTATTAATTTACTTATGTATTGAGGCTATTACATAGTGAGACAACATCTGATTGTATTGTATATTTTTGAAGTATTACTTCATACTTGGGAAAGAAAAATACTTTATTTTATTCTATTATAAATACTATTTAGACAAAGTTTAAAAATTTGAATGAAGCTCGATAAGAATTTTGTATTACTGGTCTGAGAATTTGGACGGTTCCCAAGAAGCACAGGTTCTAATCCCGCTATGTACAATTTTTTACACATCTGAAGTAATTTATTTTAGTTTCTAAATAATAAATAATTCCCTCTAGTGGGCCTAGAACCCACAACTGTCGCGTTTATCTATATTACTACAATTGCATTACATTCTATATAAATATGCAATAATAATTAATCAATTAAAAATAAATGTTATGTTTGATTAGGAACAGAAAATTATCAAAATTCAAGCACTATGGCGAGGTCGTCGTGCTAGAAACGCTTTTATCTCGCTTTTCCACTCGCCAAACCCACCGTTAAGGGTCGTAAAGAAATTCGTGCCAATGTTAGACTTTAGTACTGAGGACTACGATAGGGAAATTGAATTGCAAACTTTAAAGTCCGAAGTTGTACAATCTATAAGAAAAAACCAAGAATTGTCAAAGCAAATAGACGATATGGATTTAAAAATTGGATTATTAGTTCAAAATAGAATTGCACTGCAAGAAGTAGCGGCACACGGCTTGAAATTGAATGACCTGGTCAAACACAACACTACTACGTTAGTTCTCAATAGAGACTCTAAAGGATCTCTAACGACAGTTTTAACAGCAGTTAAAGGCTTGAAATCATTAACGAAGGAAAGTAAACTACTTTTGGATGGCTATCAACATTTGTTCTATGAGTTACAAACAAACCCAACATATCTATCAAAACTATTGTTTTGTATACCACAAAATAAAACCAATTCTTTCTTGCAAAATGTGGTATTAAGTTTGTATAATTTCGGTGCATATGCGAGAGACGAGTATTTATTGTTAAAGCTGTTTAGGTTTACTCTGGAAGAAGAAATAAGCTGTAAAGTCGTAAAGCCATTCGATATAATAGCTAGTACACCAGTTGTATTAAAAATGGCGGTCAGTCTTTCAAGGCAATTATCTGGACTGAACAGCTTACAAGCAATAATAGGTCCACTTGTGGACAAAATAATAAAGGATAAAGATTTAAATATAGAGACCGGACCAGTTGAAATTTATAAGGCGTGGCGTAATGAAACTGAAATGAAAACCGGACAGATTTCGTAAGTATTTTTTCTTAGTTTCACAGCGTATGTTATATACAGCAATGTAGACAAAGGGAAACTAGTGTTAAGATATTCTGTTCCTCACTTTCTGCCCAATTTACGATTTCGAAACGTTGCGTTTTGAATGGCTCAACGGCGAGATTAATCTAATGAAAATATTAAATAATTCATTCCCACTATTGGGGATGGAACCACAACCGTCGCTTTTAGACGCTATGCCTGTGAGCTACGCTGCTCTATGACTTTATTTTGTATTAATAATAAAATAGCATAAATTAAATTTTAAAGATACAAAATATACTTCTACTTGTATGGATCTCTTGCCTAATTGTGTTATAAAACTAAATTGTTCAATATTGTTTTTTTTAGTAAACTACCTTACACGGTACCACAAGAAGAAGCATTGTCTTATCCAGAGGTTACGTCAAGATTAGAAAAGGCCCTATCACAACTCAAAACAGTTGTGACCATGTTTTTGGATAAAATTACGAATTCTACTGAATTACTACCTTTTTGTATTACGTACATGGCCCGAGTTTTACATCGCTCTTTAACTTCTAAGTTTCCTCATACACCAGAAAAAGATATATTGAAGGTATTTTTTTCTATATTTATTGTATAAATTAAATAATTTATTATTATAAAGTCTCATAAGTCATAATCATCAAATTTAAATAATATATCAATTATCAATGTCTTGTGCTAATTCTTACAAAATAATTTTATTTTATTAAGGACTAAATCTCATCTGCATCGAGATCTAAATGCACATGAAATGAAAGTAATACTACTACTAGTAACAGGAGTACTTTCAAATTACGATTACTATTTGTTTGTTATGTTACAGCATATCAATGTAGATATGCTGCAAATTCAAAAATTTTAAAACACTTCATTCCCCACTCTATGAGTAGACAGAGGGACGAGTCAGAAAAATTTCCGAATTATATACATTTGATATGAACGTAACGCTAGCGCGATCTAAATTCCTACAACGCCATCTATGTTTCAATTCGTTAACCTAACGCTTCACTTTGCCTTACGAGAGCGGGAAAATTCAAATATTTTAACTTCGATCGACCCGCTCGTAGCTTCGCACGCTTCAAATATACAATTATTTATTTACTAACCTGGATTTTTTTCTTGTTGTCATAACCTTATTAGTTTAAAGACACTATTTTCCCATAAAACATGAAAGCATGAAAGGTCCAGTACAACGTTACGTGTACGTACGTACATACGTACGTTTTCATATATAATGGATATATGAAAACGACACTAAAATACATTTGTTTTGTGAGAAAAATAGTAATAATACTTATTTTATTTTGTTTTTAGTATTTGTTGCTATAGCAGCAACAGAAGAACATTCCATTACACGACTCGTCGTGAGATAGAGAAAGCTAAGTCTTAGCATCAAAGTCCTGCTTTACCCTTTGGGTATCTGTACCTAACTAGCCTGTACCATGGTTACCCATACCCGTTTAGGGTTCCGATCCTAAAAACTAAAGTTTTAGCCCATAACACAGTTATTTACTATTAAACAAAATACTCTTTTTGTAAAATAAATAATCATATGTCCTCGATTGTTTTTACATATCAAAAAACGAAAAATTTCTTCTAATTCCTTCTTTAATTAAAACTCGAAAACATAGTGATTAGAGTCTTATACTGTTTAACTGTAATTATCGCATCTATCTTCTGTAAATAAATAAAAGATGTAAACATTTAATTTTGCAGGTCATCGGTAATTTAGTATACTATCAATTTTTCAATGCCGCAATCGTAGCGCCTGATGCGTTTCACATAATCAACATTCCAAACGGCGGCGGTCTCACAACAGATCAACGGAAGAACTTGGCTTCCGTTGCAAAAATATTACATTTTTCTGCAGCGAAAAAAGGGGTAAGTTCTTTTTGTATCATTGTTTTTATTTTTGATAAAATATATTTTTCTATCCTTGTACATTGATCGTGCCAACTTTTTCTTTCATTGAATTCTTTTTTTTTTTCTTCAATCGAACAAAAAATAAAACATTATGATTTAGACACATAAAGTTGTAAAAGAGGTGAAGTTACGTCAAATAAGGGATACGCCCTCACCATACTCATGCCGATAGTAAGAACTAGTATTAACCGGCTTAAACCAAGCTTCATACAAATGGAAAACTCAGTTTACGTCTCGCCGATTGTACTTTGATATTTGTGTGATAGATTAGTTGTCTTAAAATAATTGGTTAAAATATCTTTTTAAATTACGTTTCCGACAAAATGAACGACTCTAAAATCAGATCATAAAATATAAATATTCCAGTTTGGTGAAGAATCCAGTCATCTGCGCTGTTTAAACCCTTTCATAGTTGATTGTCATGAGAAAATGAAAGAATTATTTAGAAGCTGCTGCAGAGGACCCACACTGGAGGAGTATTTTGCAGTTGACGAATATACCGAAGCGACATTGCTTAATCATCCCCATATTTATATTACCGTGCAGGTAGATTTATATTGTATAATTATTTTTATTGCTTTGCACAAAACTTAAAAATTGTAGTGAGTTTTTTAATATTACTATTCCTAATGAAAAGGAAGGAGTTTCGGAAGTTTTTTTTTATTCAATATTATTTCCAAAAAAACATCTTTTTTATACTATTATTTTTTTATAAATATATTAGTTTTAATATAACATTTCATTTATAGGAAATTGTAGACACACATGCTCTGCTGATAGAATACCAAGACATCATAGCTCCCGACGCGCACGACAGACTTAATGAACTTTTAGACGACTTGGGTGATGTACCGTCGGTGGCCCAACTTGCGTCGAGAGATGTTGGTTCTGTAAGTATTTTTTTAGCACAGAGAAAAAGATAAACCTAAAAAGCTATTTTCGAGGTATTACGTGTTCAATGGGAAACGTAAGTCATCTTAATATAAAAATTATGTACAATAAGAAATTATAAATGATTTAATTATTTTATAGCAAATGGTTGATATCAGCGAGGAGAATGCAAGACTAGAAGTGTGCCTTGCACTTGTCAATAAGTTTCAGGCCCCAGCAGACGATATGACGGATTTAAATAAACTATTTATAAAGACTAAAGAACTTTGCGTGGCAATTATGCCATTTTTAAATGGTAAGTTGTTTTATTTGCCATCAACTTTGGACAATGGACTCAATGTAATCAATCACACAAATTCACAAATGTAATTATACAGAATTACTTTTCTTTGCATCTTAAGATGAAAACAATATTTTCGTAATATAAAAGTTGCGAGTGCGGATTTATACATTTTCAAACTATGGCCTGTGAATGTGTGGACTTTACCTCTACAATGGTACAGAGATCAAATATGTGGATGTGTGGTGTTATGATGATATTTAATTTCACCCAGTGGGAATCGAATCTACAACCGTCGCCTTTATATTCGCCCGCTCCTGCCCCTGCGCCACGACTGCCTCACCTTGTTTATTAAATAAACATATCGTAATTCCTACTTAATTATAAAATTTTAGGTGAACATCTATTAGAAGCACTTTGTATCGGTTCCACCAGAGAACAACAAGAAGAATACAGTGAGAAGGTCCAAAGACGTATCTACTCTGGGCAGGCGCGACCCGACGAAGCGATGTCACTTCGTGAACATATCGCTATATTACGTAAAAACCTACAAATGTTAGAAGAAGAAGGATATGTGACGAGGGAAGACGGATACCAAGCACTTGTAACGTCTATAGCTTTGGATTTATGTAATAAGGGCAAGTACAGACAGGCGCAACGCAGGGCCCTGTCGACGCTTACTAGAACTAAGCAAAGTTTGTTGGAAAAAACTAAATATTATGAGGACAAGTGTAAATCTTATGACCAGTATATAAGGTCTTGTCTTGCTAATCTCCATGCTGGGAAAAGGTTAGTTTCACGAATTTTATTTTTCATTTCTTCTCGGTCTTAGACCAGTAACAGATATACTGAGGGTTATGTTTTTAGCGTGTATGTATGCATTAAAAACCTACCCCTCTGGGGTTCTCGGGGTTTGTTGCAGTAGTTGGATAATAAGCAACTCTTCCTTTAACTACAATCTTAAATAAACCGTTACTGCGTTTAAAATATCTCAATATTATCATTTTTATTTAAATAAAGTTTTGTTTAGTTTAGATTATATTTGATTTTGCTCACAAAAAATATGGTATTTAATAGAAAAATGTTTATTTATTTTACAAGTATTTAATTAGGCGGGAGGAACATGCTGCAAACGTTCTCATTCTCACGTTCTCTGGAAATTCTTTTTTCAGCTTATTTTTTTAAGTAAAGTTCTACTGATGGTTTATTAATCTAACTGTAAGTCTGTAAGCGAATTCGTTAAATAATATAATTAATTATATTGATGCAATTTCAGAAGTGTCCACGCATGCCTTAGAATGTCAGGAAAAGATATTCAAAAATTGAAATCAAAACTAACAGTTAAATATTCAGCTGCAAAACTACTTGAAAGAGGTGTTCTGCTAGAAATTGACGGGCTATCCAGATCTCAATTTAAAAACGTGCAATTTGAAATTACACCAACCGATCACAATGGCGTGTTTACAATCAAAGGTAAATTTATGGGTGTCGAAATGGAGTCCATAGATGTTGACATCCAAGATCTCTTACAAAGACAATACGAGGGCTGCACCATTATGGACATGTTTGGAAAAGCCAAAATAAATGTTAATTTACTTATTTTCTTATTAAACAGCAAGTTTTATGGAAAATCATGATGAACTCACTTTTTTATATTTTTATATGCGTAGTACAAATTTAATTTTTTACTTTAATTTAGAATTAAGTTTAGATGTTAATGCTTAAAGTAACTTTTTTTTAAATCAATACCAAATTGACTTAGTGTTTGTTGCATGTGATTAGAATTTCCATGAGAAAGTAAATGATCTGTGATTGTATTGTGCTTTATGCATTTATAAATTTTCAGTGTGATTTGGATATTATCTATCTAAAAGTAACCCTAACCAAATAGTATTAATTAATATTAGTTGTTAGTTAAGTACTTTGAAGTTTTATTTTAGTTAGAGGCTTTCTACAGTCAAAGTTTGTATAACAAGACTTAACTAACATTTTTAAATTCACTTCACTTGAAATCATAAAAAAATGTATTTTGTTTATCTCTGTCATTACATCCATTAATAGAAAAAAATATTTTAATTTTACTACATATTGATGCATTTTATTAATTTATCACTGTAAATTATTTTTAATGAGGCTCTTTGTTTAATGTGTTAATTTTTATATTAATAAAGCTTTACTAATGACTAGTATATTAGTGTTGTTATTTTGCCCATAATGTTCTGAGTATTTAAAATGACAGTATTGTAAAAAAATATTTTACAACCAAATTATAGTTTTATTTAGAACAAGACACAGTAATGGACAGTGCTAGCTAGCTATTTATTTTTCAACAATATCCATAATTATAAAGAAAAAAGAGAGAGATCATATTCTAAAATTACTTTAGTGTAAATATATAAAAAAATAATAATATTAAAAAATATATATATTTCAAAATTACAAAACAAAGAACTCTACTATAACATAATATCCATTTTTATGTTGTAGCCCAGATATTATACAACCTCGAATTGGCTACCGTACTTAACTATATTTTTAAGTAGAGCCTATTCCTAAATACTTAATATTTGTTCTATGTACAACAACAAACAAATAGAATATTTGTTTAATCAATCTTATGTCTTAACTAAACTCAATCGACGAAAGGGTCTAACGCGATAAGCATGGGAAAGCTGCATTGGGTTCTAATGAATAATATTAGAGTCTGGCCAACAAAAGCTGAACCCAGTTATTTATTGAGCAGCAACACTGTTACATGATAGTCAATCCATCAGCTCTGAAGAATCGATTATGGGTGTGGAATATTTAGAATTAGATTTTGACTACGATTCATAAATAAACAGTTTTATACTAAAGAAGTGTTTTTTTTCCCTTTATACATATAATTATCATGCCATCATACGCAAAAAACGGTATCCCTAGAGCGTGTGAAAATTTCATCCCCATTTTGAAATCCTTAATTTAGAGGGTTATTTAATAAATTACAAAACTAGTGGTCCCGTGGAGAGTGTACCTCACTAAAAATATTTTCAAATTTCCCACCACCGTTCCCCATTTTCCCCCCAATCAAAAAGTGTTTAATGTAACCTTTGTTCTACTAAAAGAGACGCGTCTTTTGAGGTATCACTCGACGTTACGGGAAAAGGGGAGGGGGTTCCCCTCTTCTACTCCCCCATTTTTCCCCCAATCGAAAAAAGCCCATGACATTCGCTAAGTTTTTGTAAAAGGAACACGTGTGCTAATTTTCGTGCAAATCCCTTGAAAACTGGTCTCTAAATCAAAACAACCAAACGGACAAACTGACGAAAGCAAAATCGGCTTATCTTGTCGAAACGGGGACCTCGCTTCGCTCGGTCAATAAGGTTAATATCTACACCATGGTTATATAAATTCATTAGAAATATAAAAAAAATAAATTAATAGTATCAAAACTTAAAATTCCTAGTATGCATTGTATTACCAGCATAAGTTTATTTGAATTTACCGCGCTTTGCCGGGTTCAGCTTTTGTTGGCCAGACTCTATATTGCTTTTTATGTGAAATAGCCACACATAGTTTTTTCTTGTCTGCAACCCTTACAGTAAGGGAGTTAGGGGGAAAATAACCGTTAGCGTTAAAGAGTCTAGCTCCTTTGAGCATTGAAATCAAATACTCATTTCTTGTATGAAATAAGTTGTGTTAAATATAGTAGCCTATTCATAATAGAGCTGAAACTGTAGGTACAATATTTGGCAGCAGTTCCGGCTATAGCGTAAAAGCTGAAACTATACAATACCGTATTTTTTTTTATTGGCCTAGATGGACTTCTACCTACTTCCTTAGCTAAATGTATTCTGTGGATATCCCTAATGTCAAAAGTTGACGTATGCTATATAGCTAAGTGTCGAAGACAAATTTCAATTTTCATATTGAAATCTAAAGTTACCTACGATACTCAAGATAAAATAAAGATAAGAGTTTCGATATTGATACCTTTAGCAAATGACTGCAGTTAGTCCATTTACAGTTAAAAAGTTTTATGTACGTTTGAATATGGTTAATACAAAATATGCGGAGAGTCACAAAAAAAATATTAATTCTCTTTACAGGATTAATTTTCATTGCGCTTTATTGTGAGTTCTTTATTTATTACGTTGCTATTCTACAGGTAATATTAATTTTAACTAAAGAACAATACATATAGTAAGTAATACATTTTTACCAAAGATTATTGACTATTGCAGTGCCAATGGCCCAAACTACAAAATCAAAGTGGGAGAGAAGTTTTAAAAGCATTTATTTTAGCTGATACTCATTTACTTGGCCCATATAGAGGTCATTGGTTAGATAAATGGAGGCGAGAATGGCAAATGCAACAAGCATTCCAAGCAGTAATAAATGTACATAAACCAGAGGTTGTATTTGTTCTAGGTAAGATTAATAAATAGTAAAAGCACCTGTGCCACCAACAATGACCTGCTGAAATCTGGATCTTGTCCTTGTCTAATCTGTCAATTAGATTTTTATTAACAATTAACAGTGATAGGCATGTAACCCACCACGCTTATGTGATGATTGTAATACTTATACCAAATCTTCAAAAGCTTATAAGTGAAAGAACAAAATGCTCGCAATTTAAAAAGAAATGAAAGAATGATTTTTGTTTACTTGTTAGACTAATTGAAAATCTTCCACAATATAGAAAATTCTAAGATGGTACTTTACAATTAGACAATTTTGATAATCCATGCCTTGCTCTGTAAATTATGTGTGCAGATTACCACTTGGGTCCACTGTATTTAGTTTTATTAACAAAATCTGATTGCAAGTTTTCCACTTTAATATTAGAAGTATATAAATTACATTTTTTAGTTCTGTTTTTTGATTATTTCTATGTTAGGTGATTTATTTGATGAAGGAGAGTGGTCAAATGATAAACAATTTCGAGAGTATGTCCATCGTTTTTATAATTTATTTGCATTACCAAATGATATTGAGATGATTGTTGCTGTTGGAAACCATGATATAGGTTTCCATAATAGGTAAAAGCAAAATATATTTGTTAAAATTACTTATTCATTTTCTTTAAATTTGTAATAGCTGTTTAAATACTACTTATTTTTTGCAGAATAAGACGAGGATTTGCACAACGATTCTCCAAATATCTTAATGCTCCTTCAGTGCAACACATTGTGTTGAAAGATAACCATTTTATTTTGTTAAATTCAATGGCACTAGAAGGAGATTCTTGTAATTTGTGTACGGAGGCCAGAAACAAGATAGAAGTTGTCTCTCGTAAGAAAGCCAAATGTGTAGATAGTTGTTATTTGAGCTATTATTGACAATATAATTTAGTTTTAGATGTAATTTTTAATGTTCTAGGAACATTAAGAAAGTGTCACGACCAAGCTGAACAATGTTTTAACAAAAAGGCAAAGTTTAACTATAGTCAGCCTATTCTAATGCAGGTAAAAATAAGCAAATTTTTTATTGGGAACACTTGGGATTGGAAAGACATTGAGTTCCACTATTTAATATACAATGCCTCAGAGTCTTAGCACTCCAAGGTTCCCAGGGTCTCTCTGTCTACCCTTTTATGTGAGAGATAGATAGTGAAGCTAAAAATCAATTTTAGTAATTGTAAAGTGGGTGGAAGTGGTTGATGACACAAGTTATCCTTACTTTTGCAACATTTTGAAATGTATCTAAGAATTAAATATGAAAATTGTGTGAACTAAAGTTATTTATGAACAACTACTACCTTTAAGTTTAATAATTAGTACGTGTAAAAATGCACTATATGCGATGTCACGCTAGGCAGTGGGGTCTGCCAAATGTGACTAGTTGTGACAAGAATGAGAGAGGGTCAAAAAATAACTGTACTTTGTCGTAATTTATGGATGGATATATGGATCCCTTACACAAAATTTGCTTCTTTCAGCATTTTCCTCTTTATAGATTATCTGACAATATATGTACAGAACCAGATGCACCTCCATTACCAGAAAGAAATAAATTATTCCGACTAAAAATAGATGCGTTATCAAAAGAATCTACAGATTATTTGGTATCTAAGTTTAGGCCAAGAAGTGCTTTTGGTGGACACACACATCACGGCTGCTTAGTTGAACATCATTATAAGGAATTTGATAATGTACATTTTCAAGAATATTCAGTGCCTTCATTTTCTTGGAGAAATAGACCTGATCCTAAATATATGCTAGTAGGTAGCCACTATCCTATATTTTGGAATTGATTTAACAATATTATCGTATGATTTTCTTAAAATATATTATTGACTATTCCTAGGTGCTTGTAAGTTTTGGTTTCTTTGATTTGAATCCAAAACTATTTTTACCTCTGATTAGAATTAAGATATTTTTGCCTCTGAATAGGTACGTACAGTAGAAGTTCTAGCCAAAAGTTCAATCTCTTAACATATTTAAAGAATTTCAAGACTTTGTGCTTTTTTAGTCAATATCTCAAAAAAATATTCTTATGTTAAATTTGTATACACCACACTCCCTATTTTAAACTGAATTTTCGGGATTTTGCCTGTTGAGTGACTCAGTGTCGCATCATCATCATCGTCAGACCGAGGACATGTAAATAGTTTATTTCTCCAGGTAGAAATCGAAATTATACCCGGCATTGCACACTGTCTGACGAAAATCAATATTGCGTTGTTTCTACTGCACTACCATCACATAATTATTTGTTGCCTATTCTTATTACATTAATTTTGGACAAATAATTACTCATGGGTCATACACCCATTGTACAAAAGTAATGTATCTTCTTAATTTTTTAGGTAAGTTTAACTCCACATGAATATGCTGTTGAAAAGTGTGCATTACCTAAGGAGACCACCATTGCTCTATCAGCTGTTATTATGATTTGTATTTTATTTTTATATTTATATACAAAGAAATCATTGGGGAGAGGTACTTTCTAAATTAAAAATCAAATTTCAACCGCAAGGAATATATTTGACAATAAATATTTTTGACAAGATCGAGCACTTTGTACACTGTACACCTAAAATGGGAACAATAGCAAACACATTAAAATAAGAAACAGTATATAAAAATAAAGTAAATTTTGTACATAGTGTTGTTATTAGAAGTATACTGTGTCATCTCACATTACAAACCAACTGCAGTGAAACATTGTCATGAAAGAGGATCACTCAATTATCACAAAAAAACTTACATAATTTTAGGATTTAGCTGTTACAATAAATATTTAAAAGTTAATCTAATAAAGTAAAATTAGAGGTAGATAAAAACATTTAAGAGATTCATTAAATTACTTATGAATAATGAATACTGATAATGGTAATGCAACCTCTGAAACAAGAACACCAATTAGATTACACAACTACACTGTAAGTGTATATCAAATATAAATTGTTTAAGTACTCCGTTTAGTGTAAACACACATATAAAATATGTACTTATCTGAGCACCTAATACCAGTGATGTTACGAAGTACCGTAACGGAAATTATCGTATATCCGAAAAAAATATCCGTAACCAATATTAAAAAGTCGAATGGGTGGAGTCTACATGTTTTTAATTTTACCTTAAAAATATTTTTTTTCTAACATATAATATAACATCCTTAATCAAAAATATAACTGAAATTATCCAATAGTAATCGATAATCCAAAATTTTTATTCCGTTACGGTAACATACATAGAATTTTTCCTAATATCCGTATCCAGATTGGAAAGATTTCGTCCGTAACATCGCTGTCTAATACTTACATCTAAAAATCAGTCTACAACTCGTTGAATGAGTTTTTCTTGGCATATCTATAAGATACATAATCAATTCTAATGAGCATTGTCATAAAATATTAAATTTCATTTACATATTTTTAATGTAGGCTATAAATAACTAGACAAGTCCAAGTAGCCCTTCTAGAAAAGTAAAAATTAATATATAAGGCACTGTATGTTAATGAAAAAACAATTCTATATGATACATGAGTATAAGAGATATTTTTATCTACAGGTGAGACTTAAAAGTTTTTCATATCAAAGCTTACATTACTAAAACATTAAGAGATTTTGTTACTGAGATAAGAGTTGTTTCATATTACCATCAACTTAATAGTATTAACTATTAGCTTACATGGTCGTCGCTGAAACATAAATATCATTCATTATTATATTAGAATATCAATGTACATGCACAAAACACATGCTACTCAAAAAAAGATGAACCTGTTAATACAACTAAAAATTGTACTAATCCAATAAAGAAATATAAGCAGAGAGGGAGTTGATTAGTTTAAAGATTTTTTACGTAAATTAATCCAATATTTTTTAAATTTATTATTATTTTTCATATATAATTATTTGATATATACGATAATTAGGAAACTTCCTACTTACTTATTTTGTTTCCGAATTACAATTAAGGAAACATTTATATTAAATTTATGGAATGATAAATAATAACTCTAAATTAGATCGCAATAAGCCCATTATCTTGCTCTCACCAATTAATTCTCAATACAGCCTTGGTAACAAATCAATTCCGTTCCAAAAGTAGGACAAAGTCGTACGGATGACTAAGTCCACATTTTAATTCTATAAGAATATAATTTGGAGAACTCTCGGTTGGTTGGTCTGGGCTTGCGGCATATCGTGAGATCGGGATCTCGCTTTCAAGTGCGGTCCTCGATGTTTGGCGGGCTGCGTTTGCTTTTGATGGTAGCCGGAGTGTGCGTGCCGCGCAGACGAGCAGATCACCGCGTGCAGGTACCGGTCGTATCTGCACAAATTGGAGTCGCCTCCGCACGCCAGGTCCAAGTAACCATTGTTAGACGGCTCTGGTTTTGATTTTTGGAATGCTGTTTTGTCGGTTACCGTGTAGGATCTATTTCTAAGTTTTTGATATTTGCTTGTTATTTCCTCTTCATTGGCAACAGGATCGCAGGGCTTTCTGAAATTGTGAAACGGCTATCAGTAAATATATAATTAACATATATAACGTAATATATAGGGTTTAAATCCGTGGCTTTTAACTATCCACTTTATACAAATTTGTGATAAAAAATAAAATACATTTACTAACCGTTTAGTTTGAAAGCTCAAATGATTTTTCTCCATATTTGCCTGGATTATTTCTAGCAATTCTCGGCGTTGTAAGCTACCAGATCGTTTCTTCACATGCTTTCTTTCTCTATGTTCTCTCCGTACATGACGCTGTCTCTGTCGTAAGACTGGCGCAGGCCTGAGTGGTGGTTGTCTTTCCGAACAAGATGATTTCGAAGACGCGTCATCATCGTTTGACAATCTATCATGGTGTTCATCCTCACTGTTATCAACGCAATTGTTTTCAGCCGGTATCGTGGCACCACTTGGCTGCTCTTGTTCCCTTCTGCGACGTCTCCGCCTCTCTCTATTATTACGCGTTGGCCCGTCTTCCGGAACGACCGTCAAACGCACTTGTATAGTTTTAGATCCGTAATGCGGAACTGTGACCGACTTTCCTATCGACTCATATATAGTCGATACTATGCCCGCTATGTCCTGTCAACAACGATATAAAATTGAATGACTGCTATATAATTGAAAAATTGTTTTCTATAAATAACTATCGTTGTAAACACTTACATCTTTCGTCATTCGACCATGACCGTCGAGGTCATAGAGGGTAAAAGAGAACTGCAACGGCTGTTGCTTAGACGATTCCGGATGTTTCAATTCAACATCGCACGTTAATTCCTGTAATATAAAACAATTAATAGTTACTCCTCAAAAGTTTAAAGTAAGCAACATAGTATATTAGAAACGTGATTTTGTAGTATGGTATTCTGTTAACGCAGATAGATAACTAGCGGCGCCGACCAACGGCGCGTGTTCGCCGCTAAGGACAGGCCTTCTTATCTTAAACTTTAAAAGGAAACTAGTCGCGCCTTTACGATCGGTGAGATATTATAAAACAAAGCGAGCCGCCTGCCCGGAGACTGATATGACACAAATAGATGAATCATCTCATTATTCAATAAATTGCTCGCTACGATAGCGTAGTTCACTCATGAATGATAAACACTACATACCTACATTCATTTATTATGTTTACCTAGGCCACGTTGCTGTTACATTTTATGTGGCATACAAATAAACTAAACTAAAATATTACTAGCATTGCAAGTTTTGCTAACAAAATAGAATAGAACTTAAACAGTTAGTTTTCCAATTATTTACAAATAGCTTCATGTTTTTTCTAGTGTGGCAGAAGGAACCTAATGTTAGACACTTCATTCCTGTTTCCGAATTCGATTCGTGTGGAGAAGCAAATTCAACTCTAAACTTTGTCTTATAAAAATATTTCATTTCTCCGAGTAGGAATCGAACCCACAGCCCCCGCGTTTGTAGCAGGACAGCGTCTTACTACGTCACGACAACTTCAAAATGATTGAGTTATCCAGGAAAAGCTACAAACCTCAAATCTCATTCTAGGCTGTTTGTCCTCAACTTTTTCTGTGAGCTTTTCAGAGGAAGTCATCTTTTTATAGACATGTTCAGAATTTCTTGCTGGAACTGGTGGTGGCGTTGGTTGTAACAAAGCTCTTGCCTCACTGGGTAAGAGGTCGGGCGGCGCTGAGCATTGCGATGCGGCTCGACCAACCAGTTCCTCGGTGTCCGTCCTTTCACTCTCTGTACCAACTGTAAAAGTTATTTTTTATTAATATATTATAAATATATTAAACTTAATTTACTCGAATAAAAATGTTGCATGGGATGTAGTGTTTGTTTTTTAATGTTATGCCTCTATAAGAAATACGTTTGTGTCCGAGAAATTCTAACATTCCAAACAATCAGACAAATATAAATATACAATAATATGTCATAGTTGAATGTTCTGTTTACGAATATTTTTACTTCAGGATTAATTTTAATACCATATTTTGTAAATATATTGTCGCAATTCTTTATATGTATCGACATCATCACTTTTGAAATAAAACAAGCACTGAATGGTTTGGAAAAATACAACGGTGAATGCATTTAAATCGGTTAAGTCCTTTCTGCGATTACCGAGAAGAAACGAACAAAATATGAAACGAATGAACTAACAGAAACAGATAAAATTTTCAATGATCTTTGTTTTGGGTTCTATTATATTAACAAAAGCCCCCAATAATAGATTTTCTAATTTTAATGCGTATTACCGTTTTATTATACGCATGGATAATTATTATAACGCTAAATATATAGCAATGCTTTAATCAATTCCTCTTATTGTTTTTTTTTTAGAAACCCCTTATCGAGAACCCTTGTTGGTAAAAGATATTAAAACTTGTAAAATGAATAGTGTTACAATAGCGGGGTATACGATCGGCGAAATTCAAAAGATTTTTAGTATAAAGCGAGCGGGACGGGCCGGGTGCATAAAGACGGCGGCTCACAGGGCGGGCGTAGTTATTTCTCGGAAGGCCCGAGAGATCGGTATGGCCTAATGCTTTAAAGCTCTGCCTTCGCCAGTCCACATCTGCCGATAATTTTATTTTTCTTCAAAAGTTGTTCTGAGAATTTATCTCATAGATTCCTTATAGAAGTTCAGAGTTATTTCATCGTGCTTGACTATATGTACATTGCAATTAAGAAAAAAAAACGTTTTTTATAATTATTTATAAATTATACAAATTTATAATAAGCATAACTTTTTATAATAATAATTTATTAATAAATATAGAAGTAAATACGCAATATCGAAAATTGAGATGAAAAAGTGAGATGTATTGGCACAGATATCTAACGTGAAGTAAAAAAACCGGAAGGTCTTTCGTGTATTTAGCTCTATTTTACCAATTCGTTAATTAAGATTAATGTAGTTTATTTTTAATACTTTTTGTAAAATGTACATTCCGAATATACATAGTCTATCAATGCGTATAACATAGTCGAAGATAAATGACAATTAGAAATGAGCGCATAGTATGTGAGTAGGATACGCGTCCACCATATTATTGCCTTCATTACTGCCTAACACGTTATTGCTTGATGATCGACAAACATCGATCTATCAATACTAATATTTAGAAATGAGACTATTGCATCGTTGATATATTGAACAACTATAATGGTTTAACTATTCCACTAAATATAAACTAGCCTTGGTATATAAATAATGGGATTTTTGAAATATATATTTTTGAGAATTTATAACAATTTGAAAATATAATAAAAACCACAGGAGGTTCAAAGACAGTTGAACTCAAGTTCAAAATCACGGTTCTACCAACATAAAACAATGCGAGCTGCACAAGAGGGATACGTTAAATTATGCGACAGAGAATCAACATCTCCCAAAAAAGTCCTTTGTGCCCGCCGCTTACTATAAATTGTAGCGGGCTATGCACTATTCACTCGAAAGAAGAGCTTAAAGCTCCGGGCGGTGCGTTCTTTGATGTCAAATAAAAGGTATCATTGTCTCCGCTTCGGCGAGTGCTTTCAACTTTTCCCTTTGAAGATAATCAAATGAGCGCGGGCTCAGTTTGCATTTAAAATTATATTTACAAACTCGCTTCTACGATTGACGTTCGCCACGGTCTCGAACAAAAATGTTCATATCGTCTTCTAATTGAAGTGTTCGGCTTACGTATATTTCGTAACAAAACAGAACGAGATCAAAGGGATCCCGGTACACTTTGAAGTAGTATCGAATGGGTGGACGTCTTCATAGCGGAAATCTTTTTTGAACTACATGTAATTTAAATATAGGCTAATTATGAGCATTAAATGAGACAAGCTTACGAATTTTCATTAGTTTACGCATGTTTTCGTGTAGTAGATTTTTTATAGACTATTTTAATTTTAATTATACACAATGAAACATATTTTTTTTCTTTAAAGTTCTTCAAACATTAATCGCAACATAAAAATTTACTTTCGCTTCACTAATTTGCTTAAATCTTCAGTGGTCGTATAATTTAAATTTCATATATTATTTATATTTTTATTGGTCTAATTAATAAAGTAGATATTTTGTTATAAATAACGTAATTATGATGTATAACGTCTGAGTAAGCTCTAAATTTTGAAAATATTATTTTTGAAATATGTAATTAAAACTTCTCAACTAAAAGTAAATAGTATTATTTCTTATTTTGGTAAGTTATTGTTGCTTTACTATATTGAAATGTAAATATTTTATTTATTTGACGAACTTATAAGTCATAAAAAGCAATTCTGGGTTATTTTTACATTAGTAGTGCCCTTGAATTCTCCTTTCGTCTTTTATTAAACAAGGAACGCTTACAAATTATATTCTTACGTTCAATTACAAAAAATAGACGTTTAATTTTCATTTATCTGTAGGTATACAAACATATAAATAAGTTTTTTATTTTTTTTATACGAATCTCTTAAAGAATCAGCGGTATTTGTTTAGCATACCTACCCACGAATCAAAACAAACTAAATGTGAGGTCATAGATTGTTTACCATTCTAATTTAATTATGTACTCGGAAATTGTGCTTTCATTATCAGTCTACAGAATCCATTCAAAATTCATGCTGATAATTATAAAAACCTAAACAAAAATGTTGTATTATAATTCGCCAACTTCAAACACAGACAGCGAGTTGGCGTTTTATGTCACCAGCTCGTTAACCCAGTAAATCAAAGTATAAGATTAAATGAGTACTTACTGCTGAATTTCTTGTAGCCATTTCTAAACTTGTTGCGCCACCACTTGACGAGGTGGTGCGCCATGGGGGCGTCCGCGGCGGGTGCCGGACTTGCCGGAGCTCTCAACGTTTCGTAGTACGTCATGCGCTGCGCTCACGCACGCATCACGTACACTTCAAAAGCGCCGCTAGTTTGTTGTTTCGTAAACAATAACGAACCACTATCACCGTGATCATCCACAGCACTAAACAAATATGTTTTCTTTTGCAACGCAAACGCGTACGGTCCCCGTGACCCAGTTGTCCGCGTGAGTATGGGACGGAGTGAGCGAGCGTACAACCGTCCCCTCTCCGTGCCGTTGAGTGACTGACTGATGGATGGGAGAAGGGAGAAGGGGCAAGTGCGGGTAGAGCGGCGGGCGCGGCGCGGTAGCATTTTTTTAGGGTTGTCCATTATTGTAAAACAAAAATACATTCATAATATTTTGTTTTATGTGAGCTTTAAAAATAATGATTTATATTTATAGTGAAGCTATAGCGTTTTGGAAGTCTACTCATTTCCGCTACAACTGTCCACTCTCTAAGTATCTATTATGTAATAACGACAAAGATATTTTTTTAAACTACACAAAAATAAAACACCGATAACAAAATTTATGTACTGGAGATTGTACTGTACTGTAACTATGAGAAAAGCCAAAAAAAAATTTAAAACATAAAGAGGCATATTTTTTTTTTGGTTTTCCTGTATCCCGCATACAGAAGGGTAGGCAGAGGAAACCTAGTGTTAAGACACTCCTTTTCCACTGAATTCTGAAGGCATTACGTGTTGCGTGTCAGAAATCAATGCCGCGCTTTTACTTTGACACCGGAGCGAAGAAATTAAAATACTAAATATTTAATTTTCTCGAGTGAGGATCGAACCCACAATCTGTCGCATTTACAATCACTTTGCTCCTGCGCCAATAATATGTGTGTGAAGCGTAGTTTATTTTAATCTAGATGTGTTATGTTCATCCATAATTTAAAATATGGAAACTCTACAATTAAAATGTTTACGCCAAAATATAAGTAGGTATTTGTGTCTATAGTGTAGAATTATTGTGAATTCCGGATTGTCGTTGTCTATATCTCTACTACTATGTTTTTTATACTTTTAGCTATTATATTGGTTTTAGCAACTTCTAAAAAAGAAAACTTCTCAAAAAAGATTCCAAAATGTTATATGCTTAATTTGTAAACAGGATTCCGTAAATTGTTTAAATAATAAGGCGTTTTAAATATTTTGTATATGTTAATCATAGTAAAGATAACATGATTCCATTTGTGTTTAAACATATTATATTCGGCAATATTTACTAAGCATATTTTAAGCTGCGTATCGCTGAATTGGCGCAACAACGACGTAATTGTACTTTTTAACTTTGAATAAGTATATCAAATAATGTAAGCCTATTTATAAACTCTGATTGGGTCTCTTGCTATATTGCAAAAAAAGTATCTATATGTTATATCAGATGAACGATAAAGCAATATATTTTATAATTTAAACAAAATATTGATATCAACTTTAATATAAATAATTCTCTTTGTTTATATTCATATTACAACAAATAAGCAATATAAAAAAAATACACATAGTACCTTAATTACTTCTAATGTATATTATTAATTCAATATAGAATTGACACTTTCACTATTTAACAATACTACACAAGTATCAATGGTACTATATTAATTTTGTTTATTACTAGATATATTAACTTTTCCCTAACTTAATTATTCCCTATATCTATTATTTATTACACATTTAAATTAAAACTGGTGTGTTCAAAACTATTTACTGCAAGAAATAATGTCTAACCTTTAAGGAACATTTTAATTAGGAATACAATTAATGTATACTTAATACAGATAAGGGCATTCGATTTACATGATAAATGTAAAAAAAGTGTTTTCTAGGCCATAGAAAGTAGTAAAATTGTTTTAGGGCGAAGATAGGTGCACGCGCATACTACGGGTCCGCTATGTTGGCAGCCTCCGAGCGGTCGACGACCTTAAATCACCGATTACAAAAAAAGATAATTGTACGTAGATAGATACCTAGTTACTTACCTGATGCTTAGAGACTAGCTTTCCGCGTAATAATAGTTTGTAATGATAAAAGTTCACATCCCACAATAAGGCATTTCCTAGTTAAATCTTTAGAGTTAAATATAGGTATATTATAAAATAATTTAATATATTCATTTTAATCCAATCTATAAATATTTTATATTCAATAAAAGGCAAACATTAAACGAACTACCGCACACATTCAGGTAGCCATTGGTATATTTGCGTTTGTGAGAAAAACACATTTACTAAATAAACGTAACAAATTTAAGTCTTTTACTAATATTTACAACAAACAAGCGTGTGTAAGCTGAAACAGAAATGTATATGAAATCAATTAGATATATGTGCAAGCACTTTTCACTTAAATTTTTTTGTCTATTAAGATTGACTTTCTTCTTAAGATTTCTTTTTGAAGATAACACAGTAGTAAAAGTTAATGATAAATGCTAACTGTGTCTCCTTATGTGTATAGATTTATAGTATTTTGTTATCTAATAATAATTGACTACATACTTGATTAATTCATTTTCGTATTCTTCTCATATTCAAATATAACCCGCACCACCACCCTATACGAGCAGAATATAAGTAAAAAGAAATACCTTATACCTCTGCCATTTTCAAACAAATTGCCCAACCGTCTTTATTTTCAAAGGTTAGCTAAAATTAAATACCATATCCAAAATACAAAAAAATACGTGAATACGCCTCTTTGCTTATGTAGGTACATTATCTTGACAAGGATACGTAGTAAGTTCAAAGTTGAAAGTACACTTTGAAAATAACATTTACGTTATTTATATTAGGTACGAATAGTTACGTTACAACATATCCATAATCTATATATGTTATTATATTATACTCTTACATACAAATGCTTAATTTTCATTTAAAAAATAAAGTTTATTAAGTTCACGAAGTGTGGTATTTTATGAACGTTTAAATGTAGGTAAAAATAGAGCTATGGATCCAGACTTTAGGTTGGAGTCGGACACAGCCGCTCGCCGGCGGCGGGTTACATTAAGATGGGCTTCGAATTAGAATTTTACGATCTCTTCGTGTTAGGTTTATTGTCTACGATTTATCTGCGACCGAAATGAGCTTGTATTCCAAAAATGGCTTTCTATAAACATTGTTTTTAGTATCCTTAATAAAAGTACCAAAAGTACTGCAAGTAATAGGTTTTCTTGTTAGGTAATATTTTTGAAGAGTATACTGTAATTACATTATAGGTACTAACTGGACAATAATAAAAGTTTAAATTGAAATAAAAATATACAATAAATAATGATGTCCTAATCTTTTTTTAATGTAAATGCTAAAGATAAACGTATAGTTAATACATGTTGCGCTGGAAACAAATTTAACTCGGGTGGCATTTGGAGTTAGAGCAATATCGTAGTCGCGAACGATGTAGATGTATTATAGACGTAGATAATCGATAAACGTCGGTGTCCGTTCATTCTCTACCAAAAGTTTAAACGTGAGGTCTTGTAATCGGAGTTGCTATTATCAATGCCGTTTCATCATTCCATACGGACCTTCCCCGAAGGACTGCCACACTTCGATTGGCATTAGTCATACGCCAGTTATTTCTAACTAAACTTTTATAAAAGTTAAATTTTGAAAGATATTGTTATATTACATGATTTAATGGGCAATTATTATCAAATTAGGAATATGTTAAAAAGTCAAATAATCTTATAAGTTCTTTAGATTGTTTTTTTTTGTTACACAAAATTGTTTTTATTAAGTGAATTAAAGAAATTTTGATTTAAATATGTCCGCGAGTGGGCATTGCCCACGCAGGCGAAGTGGAGCGACCGCAGCTGGCGGCTCGCCAGTTAACTGAATGGCAGAAATAAAACACCACTATCAACATTCCAGGTCATTTCATACTATTACCTTCTTGTTTTGAATACTATATAAAAAATGTAGCTTACTTTATAAGTACTTTATTTATTGTATTTATGTAACCACTACGATAGAGGTGTGAAAGAGGATTTTTTTAGTTTCATACTATATTCTGCAAATGGCATTCATTATGATACTTCCGTTTCTCACTTTCTGGCGAAATCTCGAGGCATTGCGTGTTGAGTGAAAGAACTCAACGCCGCGCTTTACTCCGTTGCCAGAGCGAGTAAATGAAAATATTTAATATTTAATTTCCTTGAATGGGAATCAAACCCACAATAGCGCAAACCACAAAACCCATTATTGTGTCTCTGTGCCACGACTGGACGCCAAATTAATAAATAAAAAACTTTACTAATTTAACTTAAACTCGTAAACTAAATCGCTACGTTTTTCTTCATAATTTATTCTACTCGTATGGAAAAAGAAAAATACATTCTCCTTTTTTTCTATTTTATAATAACCATAGATTAATATAGTCGAAGATACTTAATAATTTAATTGAAGTATATATTTTATTTCTAAAATTAATATCTAAATATTTAATCTACTTTTAGAAGCTAGGAACTACAAAGAAACCTAAAATTGATTTTTGAAATTATTTGCAGATTTTATTTTTTATAAATGAAAATCCACACCGTTTTCTTCAGAAGTATATTAAGATACAAGAAATATTTTTAAAGCTATAAATGCGTAGTGTCTCGGTAATTATCATTTAATCTACGGCAAGCGCGGTCTCGTCGGAACTTCAAAGAAGTAATAACATACGATTACTGTTCCTCCTTTTCCCCTCTCACCTGGCGGCGTGAACGCCTTTTTACATTAAAACCAGTTCTCTCCAATGTCGGACGATCTCAAAAAGTGATTCCGCCGTAATAGCCTCGAGGTGTGATTATTACTATTATATAACGAAATACAGATTTAATTAAAGCGCTATGTTGAAATTTACTGTGCATATAAGTTTTTGTATATTTTTATTTCGATGTATTTCACGTTAATATAGGTTCAATAACTTTTTAATTACATTTTCCTTACACTTAAATAAAAAATCTAATATTTTATTATTAATGTATTGACTAGGTACATTTTTAAGTATCTGTGGCATACGGTAATATTTTTTTTTCAATTTAAATACCTGTGCGTATTAGAGTACCTACACAATTTCGAGCAATCCCAATAAAGGTAATAAACAATTAAGACAAGAGCTCACTGTCGGTTTATAAAAAATAATAATGAAACAAAAACTATGAATATGTACCCATGTAGGTATTAAACAATTAAAGGATGATTTGGCTGTCAATATTAAGCCATATCGAAAGTTGTATACAAAATGTTTCCATTATGGAAGTGCCTGGCTAAGGTTGTTAGTTAATATCCGGTCACGGGAGTTTCTACTAACAAAAAGCGCGCACGTAGATTACCAGAAAGCTATCTCTTTTACGAGGGTGAAAATAAAAACATCTCGGCCTTGTTAAGTCCCAGTTAAATTAAAAACTTTATTATTTTTTTACCTTAATATTTCTAAGATTTACCAAAACATGTAAGGTTTATATTTTATACAGAGAAAAGTCTCACAGGGGTGCAAAATGCCGGTAGATCAAAGAGCTACAAAGTATGATATCAATAGTTCTATGCTACCGCGGCACTTTTGTCGGCACTCGGCATACACTATATCACTGGCTACTGCTATCGTTGCCGACACAAACAATATCAAAGAAGCCGCCTGTCTAGACCAAGACCAGTTCCAAGTCACGCGCCATTTTTATGAGCAGTGATAGGTACATCTCGATTTTAAGATGTGTACTTGTCAAAAAATAAATGACAGCAATTTTCTAGAGATGATTTGAATGAAATTTTTACATGCTTTTTAAAACACGTTGGGAAGCTTCTACCGCTACCTAACCATATTGATGATTTTGCTAACGCCGCCTTCGATTAACGTTACATAAATGAATCAAATGAATTTTAGGTCGTGATGCTTTAGCAAACTATAGAGAGATTTCGTAATAATACAACTCTTGTTTTTAATTTATACGTACAAATTAACTCTTTGTTCAGTTCGTTGGTAGTTAGGTATAAATAGTAGTTCAAGTTAATAACTTTTGGGGGACACTTTCTTTTTTTGGAAATGTAGATAAGTTCCGCAAGTAATCTTTATTTTAGCTTCGTCTCCTTTACAGAAAGTTTTCTATCATATTGATCAGCTCAGGACTTTCTTCTGAGTCTCCGAGGTATCTATCATAGAAGTCAACTCAGGATTTTATTCTATTTGCTTGTAAAGTGTTTTTTAGATGAAATAACCTCCTTGTACAAATCTCTTGTGCAAAATCTTTGTGCTCCTGGTACCGAAAAATTTACAGTATCATATATGATTATTACCAACGACTTTATCATCAACATGTACAGCTTATTATATATATATATATATATATATATATATATATATATATATATATTCTACAATATGAATAAAGAAATAGGACATGGCGAGCAGTTGTACTTGGGAGTATTATTCACTATTGTATCGTATATCATACAAAATAAAAGTAAGATAAAAACAAAACTGTTAAAATTTATCCAAAAATAGGGGTTTCGATCCTTGGCCTGCAATGTCGGTGATACTTATCTTGGACTCTTTGATCTTACCGCTATTAGATGAAGCCGCCTACGCCACATTGTCTCGACCACAGCTCCATGAACAAAGGTTTTATTTTGCTTTATTATTGTTAATTAAATTATATTTGTTTTAATTCAATCCCATTTTTTTATATTTTTCTTAGATTTGAATGCAGAAAGACGAAATGTCTTTCAATATTAAATAGTATTTTCACATGATATAGACACCCAAGCAACATTACAAACGCACTATTCAATTAATAGTACAATACAAAGTATATATCATTCAGGAACGAGGAGCATAGTTTAAAGATCTCTAAGCACAGTGTTTCAGAGCGGCCTCTCGGCCTCTCGGCCAGGCGGCAGGCGGCTGCCGAGTGCCGGCCAAGCGAGTCGGAAGCCAGATAGCATCGCAGTCGACTGGCGTGCAACGCGCCATCAAATTAATTACCTCTATATTTTATCCCTTTGTCGGCTACCGCGGCCGAGACCTGCTAACATCGCTTTACTGCAATTTTTGACTTTCGACTTTGCGCTTTAACAGACGCTATCCAACCACAGATGAATCGAAAACTTGTTTCTTTTTATGTCTTCTTTTATATCACATATAGAATAGGCTTTTCAAATGTTTAGCATACTGCGTTGTAATTAAAGTTGCAGAATAAGGATTGTTATTAACTAAGGTGTTATGTTGTTTATGGTTTAGACTTAAATTTTAAAACTATTATTTGTTAAGAGAGAAAGAAATTGTTTTGTTATTTTTTGTCTTTTCTATTAAAGAGTAATATTATACTTGAATATTATTAACAAGATGATTCTAGTAGGTACGATGCAAGTTCTTTGTAATTTAAAAACTTAACTTTGTATGGTTTACCTATATTGAGAGAACAGCTGTTCATTATAAATACCATTTATGTATCAGAATTTGTTTATTCCAACTGTCTAAAATATTTTCATGATAAAAATTAACTTATTAGCATTAAGAATTGGAATGAATGTTGATGACGAAATTATATCGTGAATTGGTCTATTGTGTCCTTAAATAGTTGTAAAAACAACGATCGCCTATGTTAAATTATTTACGCAGTTAAAGTTTTTTAAGTAGTTGAGGCGCGTCTGGTTCAAAGATAATAGCAATGAGATCTAATATCGGTGGCGACATTATTGAATATAATGTTGTAATTTTCAAAAATGAGGTGTCATGGATTGCGGCGCTGAGTTTCGCTACTCAAAAATAGGAAACAAAACTGAAGAGACTTGGAGATGAAAATGAAGAAGATTTTTTTTTAATTTGTGATTTTTAACCATACTAAATCATTAAATAGCTTATGTTATATGTACCTAGTTACTAATTTATAATTAAGCTGGTGGCGTTCTAGCATTTCTTAGCAGATGGATATTTTTCAATAAAACATCGTCGTCGTCTTGTCTTTTGAAGTTACTCCTTAAAAGTAAAATAACATTACCAGATTATAAAGTACCTACTTCACTTAAGTACCTAATAATTGGTGGTTATGTGATTATCGGCTTGGGAGGTACCTACCTCAAAGAATAACATATAAAATATTTAATTTCCTTAAGTGGAAATCGAACTCACAACCTATCGCGTTTCACAGGCACAAGCTTGTGCTTCTGCACCACGAAGAGTCATAAGTTTATGCTATAAGCATAAATAATCAAATAAATAATGCTAAAAGTCTTGTACACTAGGGCGAGAACAAAAAAACAGCGTCCAAAATTGACTATTTGGAGGCATGCCCTGCAGAGGCGGCGGCTTTCAAAGGCTCGCCGTGATCAAAGGCACCGCCATCGAACGGCCCGCGCCTTTGATCTCGCCGCGTGAAGTGCAAATTATGTTGTAAAGACAGTGAGTGGCGCGCCCGCCAACCTCTGCCTGCTAATTAATTTAATCCACTGTTTCGTGCTTCGAGTCTTTAGCCGCTAGCTACTAGCCTTATATGTTAACCTATTCGAGAATGTAGTATACCGGTTTTAAAATGAAACTTATTTAATAAAAATATAAAAAAATACTATAATAATAGTGGAAAACGGAGTGTCTTAGCACTAGACTTAACACTCACTCCCTCTGCTTGCCTTACGGTGTGCGGGAACGTGAAGCTGATACTTATTTTTATTATGATAGTATTAAGTCGAATAAATTTACATACAATATTTATTAATAAGCTGATATGGCATTATATTATTATGTTAATGTTAGTCTAATTTAAAAAAAAGTAATGTCCAATGAAATGATTCCTAACGAACCTAATGAACCTATTCAATTCTATTATTGTATAGGTATCTGTATTCTGTAAAACTTAGTAATTACCTGCTTAATTGCTTATCAACTCGTTCTAGTGCATTGAAGAGAAACGTATTTAGAAACGGTTAATGCATATACATAATCTACTTATCTACAGACAAATAACCCTTATTTTTTTTATCTCCAAGTATTTTCTACGCTTTATAAAATAGAACCAGACCGGGGAAATTTAAAGGTTCCTTTTTTCTAATGTGAAATTACAATTGTAAGTTATAAAAAATGACAATAAACAACGTTCGCGTTGAGCCTCTAGCATTTGTTACTACGGTGCCTCTTTGCAAAGGTATTATAATAAACTAATATTCTAATAATCTGTAAAAATATGAAAAGAAACGATTCAAACGAGCAAATATGTAGTATAATAACTATAATATCTACATACAATGATACAACCAAAAATATTGTTTATCTAAAAGTATTTTTAACAATGCAGCAATTTCATAATGAATCATCATATTTATCTCATAGGGAGTTTTAAAAACTTTAAGCCCACGACAACGTTCTGGTAATCTACTTTATAAAAGTATTAAGTAACCGTTAACGAATCGAGGATTAAAATCAAAATCCCAATAGTCGTGTCCCGTGCTGTAGGCTGAAGGCTGTAGGTACCATTACCTTACCCATTTATTTTAAGCGGCTTAGTTCGCTGTCAAATTATGCGGAAGGAATACGTTTCGAAGAATGATGTTAGGATATTTGGTCCGAGTAATTTACGGCCATTATGAGCTCGCCGTTTGTAAACAATAACCGGTCCAATGGTGGGTTTTCTTTGAGAGTATTTTGCGCGCGCCGACGCCGATCGAGGGAACGAATCGACGTAGTTACCGTAGATATTGTTGTGTGGACGTGGGGACGTGGGGGAGGTGGGGGGAGCGGGAGGATCGAGAATCGAGAGCCGCGTGCGTCGACCCTCGCGGCGTCGCGCTTTGATCTGGCCGCGACCGCCGCGACCGCTGCTCACGTCGTCCACGATGCCGCAAAGGTCCGCTCCGAAGACGTAGATCCGCTCTCCAGTTACCATGTACAGTGTACACCTGCGGAGGCTATTCAGCCACAGAAGATATTAACTGACAAAACGAAATCAATTTCAGGGCAACAACTCAATCTTATTCAGAATTATAAAGTAAAAGTAATGGAATTATGGAAATTTATAAAACAACATTTTTAATTAAAAGATAATTTAATTTGATGTTATCCAAAAAAAATTGATAGGACATGAAGCCGGCTTGCAAATGTGTATGTTTAATATGCTTAGTATAATTATAAATGTATAATTACAAATAAAGAATTTTAAACTATGTTCAAATTTACTTTAAATTAAATATAATCTAATAAATTTTATTCAATTTATTTGAGCATAATAAAAATAAAGTATATATAAATAAAAATAAAACACCACGAGGTGATGTCTGTACAAGACATCGGATTTAAGTGTTACTCGGAAGCGCTATTTCCGACATTCTGGGAACGTGCAATTTAAATGCATATATGTATATTCGTTGCAAACAAGTTACCAAATTTGCAGAGTAGTGTTGTTATATTATAATCCGACTTTTAATAATCAATGTTAACGGTTTAAATAGTAATCGGAATCGGATCGGCCGTGAGTTCCGAAACGAAATGCATTTAGAATATGGCGGAAAGTGGGGAACGGAAATGTCTTAATTGGCAGGTAGTACGCAAGCTATTTATTTAATTTAATATAAACCAAAGTTTAAGAAACAGCAACGTAGGCAGAGGGAACCTCGTGTTAAGACATTTCACTTCCCACTCTCCGAAATCCGTGTTGAGTGGCGGAACTCAAGCGCTTTTGCCTCGGCACGAGAGCGAAGAAATTAAAATATACATTTATATAAACATTTCCTTTCCTCGAGTGGAGATCGAAGTTCGAACCCATAACGACACGTTTTTGCAGCATGTGCCCGTAAACCACACCAAAGTTTGATTCCATTTAAACATATTAAAATAACATAAAACAACATAACACAATAACATAACAAAATAACATAACACAAATTTGTATATTTTCAATATTAGGATAGGATTGAGTATCATTACAATAAAAAAACCGTCAAAATTAAAGTATAATCGTATTTGTCTATGCTAGCAATTAAAGTAACGTGATAAATATTCCCTGTAAGCGATATCCGTTAGTTCATTAGTTAACCCGTCAATCAATGTCAATGTTTTCATCGAACGTCGGTACGCTATGCCTATAGATTTTCCAGTAATTTCTGCAAACAAATTGGGGAAATAGCGAGGGAGTTCGATCAGCCGTGGGGAACGCTCAGCTTGGAAATTGAAATTTATTGATATAAAGTACGTCCATTACGGCGCAGTGCTGTTGACTATATTTTTATAATATTTTAATGGGCCATTAATATTTAAAATAGGTTATATCTATATATATAAAAGGACTTGTCCTCACTGACTGAGGTAAGACGCACGCACAGCCGTAACCGCTAATAGTGGAAACGTGAAATTTGGACAGATGTTTACTTTCGTAATCTGGACATCCACTAAGAAGGGGTTTTGAAAAATTTTAACCCTAAAGGGGTGAGATAAGGGTTGAAAGTTTGTATGGAAAAAAAATTAAATCAATACCGATTTTTATAAAATTTGAAATTTAGATTTTTAAAAGTATTTAATTGAATACGTGTTTCATCGTTTTCTACAATTCTCCCCCTAAGGGTGCAAATTAGGGGTTGAAAGGTTGTATGGAAAAATGTTAAAATCGCCACCGATTTTTATAAAATTTGAAATTGAGACTCTTGAGTGTGATTAAAAATATTTCATTGAACACATGTTTCATGGTTTACTAGAATTCACCCCTAAGGGTCGAAATAAGCAGGCGAAGCTGCGCGCGCCCACTAGTCGCATATATATATCCTAACTAAATTGAAAACTAGCTGGCTTCCTTTATTTCAAGTGTTCATAACTTTATGTACCTGTAAAGTATCTAATTTGAGTGTCACCGCTGTTTGCATTATCAAAGCTACCCCTGTTACACAAACGCTTCAAGAGCCGGATCTCTTTATTTATTTTGTTTTCTTTTACACGACAAGAGCACCGCTCCGCTATCGCTTTTTATCTATCAACTCGTGTAAATAAGCCCGGAATCATTGCTGTAATGTAAATAAAGGAAGAAGTAACAGCCTCCACTAAACTTTGAAAGAATTATTATGCTTAATTGTAAACAAATAAAACACTCGTCAATTATGTTCGTACTGAGACATTTATAATGAATTTAGACGAAAATAAATAAGTAATTGTATTTCAATGAGTGTATTGTAGTAGTTGTAAAATAATTTTTTGAATTATTAAAAAAATACCACCTTGCCGAAGTAAACTTCTCCGTAAAAATCTTAGGAATCCATGACTGTACACAAGGAAAAGAATAACATCCGGCAAAGTTTATTTGGTCGGATACTTACCAGCCCCATAAGCCGACTATACGGCGCCATGGGGTGGGAACGGTGAAGTAGACCCTTAGCGAGTAATTGTATTTACCTAACTTTTCCATTATGCCATAAAATTAAGAATGTTCGTCAGCTCATACATAAATATTAATCATTTGGATATTTTTAAATATTCAATTATATCTATTCGGTGTTACATCGATATTACATATCTATTATTTGGTTTTGTAATTTGAGTCTCGTGAGCCGCGTAGTTAATAGGGGAGTTGGGAGATAAAAAGCGAGTCCTCAACAAAAGATTCATATTAAGCTACGGAAGCATGCCTGGATCCATTCAAAGCGAAATTGGAGTGGCATTGAAAACAGACTAGTCTGATTTCCGATTCAATCGATCACATTCGAATGAAGTAATACGATTGCTTTTTGTATTGTTGTTTTGACAAGGTAAGACTAGGAACAAACGAGTTAGCACGGTTGCGTTGAAACTCTCATCCTGTTCCTTTCAATTATTAGCGCCGTAGTAACATAATCGCGTCCGGTCGTATGCGTTATAATCGATTCTGTCCAAATATTGACGTTTTTTTAATTTCCTTTCCATTGTTACGACGGAAGAGGTGAATTTCTTTAGAGTTGTGTAATCAATATACCTACGTGGCCACCCTTCCCCGAGTTTACGTGAAGCCTTACCTCAGGAATTGTGATCGATGCTTCACATGTAATATTGTTAAGTACCTACCTATTACGTACATATTGAGGCGAGTCGTAGCGCAGGGCTACAAAGTGTGACTGTAAACGCGACTGGTTGTGGGTTGAATCCCCACTCGCAAAAGTGCAAAGCGCGGCGTTAAGCCCCGCCACTCAACACACAATGTCTCCAGAATTCGGCGGAATTTGCCATTGCTCTCCCAATGTGAAGTTGAGGAAGATATAAAAATAATACCTGTTATATATTATAAGTCCCTCGACCTTGCTTATTAAGAACTTAAAGCTATTAAAGTATTTAAATTGCATTTATTCTTATTACAACTTAATAGTACTTTAGTTTTTTTTTTTTTACATACAACGAGAGAAATTAGTGCACAATTGTTTAATGCTCGCTATTTCAATAATTCTTTGCAGGTACACTGGCATTTAAGTAAGTAAGTACATTTGTTATGGAATTCCAAAAACCTTCTGCACGAATGTTAACAGGCGGTGTATTGTCAAATGAAACGAGGCGGACGATAATGGAATTTCTGGGAACAACCCTTGTGCTAGTGGGGTACGCCGCGTGGGGGTTGCGGGACGCGGTGTGGGGGAAGGAGGGGGGGGGGGGGCAGTGGCGCGGTCCATCCATCACTCCGCGGGGGTGCAATTAGAGGATGTATATGTGCTGACACGTCGTGCCGCCAACGTGCATATACCACGGTCCATCTCGTGATGCGCTTATACCACTAATGAAAATAGTGAGACTATGAATTTTTAATGCACATTGTAAATTATACGTCATTATTGTAGCAGCTTTTAGTATAAAAGCTTTTATTTTATGTACCTGTTATATATTTTTTTATTATAGTACTAAACTATAGGAATAAATGTAACGTACTTTTTCGTCCTCTTAAATTCGATCGTAATCGAATATGCTTACGTATATTAAAAGGTTTAACAGTACCTATATTATGACACACAGCAAAACTATATACAAAAAAATTAAATAAAATTTTGATGACTTTGTTAATATACGTAAAATAGGGGTGTAGACGGAGGTACGTGATACGTCGGCATTGCGGTAGCCGCCGCCGATTATGCGTCGATAAGACATAAAAACAACTTTTTGATTTATGAAGAAAGCTTCACAGGCGGCTACTGGGCGCCGACTGGGACACTCACTGCGCGTAAGTGACGTCATGAGGCATTCTTTAAAAATTCTAAATCGATGCTCTAAATAAATATATCTGCATAAGTATACATATGATTTTATACATACATTCATTATTAATACGTGAAGCAAATCTTTAAACCCTTTTTTAGAAAAATAGTGTGGATGGACGAGTATAAAATTGGAACATCTATAGTTTATATAGGTATAGAGAAGGCGTACAGAATGCTATTATTTTTATATAATGCATAAATGCTATTACAAAAATAAAAGCTATTGTAAAACTAGAGTATGGGAGTAGAATATTATATTTTATGAATTGGTGATTTAATAAAAAGGACTAAAACATCGAGGCAGCCTACAAGTTGCAATTATGACTTCATAATATTCAAGTCAGTATGCTACATAATGGTCTCTCTAATGAAAAACTGCTGTAACTACTCTTTTGGATAATTTATAAGGATTAGTATATTTTTTCAGTTAATCTAAAAGTCCTCCTTCTCTCCTTCCGCCTCCTCTCGCCGCATGTTGTATATCCTGTGACTATGAGCTATACTTCCTCCTAAGGAATACACCACCTAACTATAGATAAATTTATAATATTATATTAATCTGACGGCCGTCACCCGAAATACATTTACCCTAAGGTCGTCTATCCTAACGCACATGAAAGATTATAGGAAGTTAGGACTTTAACTTTAGTTATGACCTGAACTGAGACCGTCGTGGCACAGTGGCACAAGGGAGTGATTGTAACGCAACCGTTGTGAGTTCGATTCCACTCGAGGAAGTGAAATATTTATTTACGTTTATATGTCCATTTTTTCGCTCTGGTGTCGGGGCAAAGCGCGGCTTTGAATTCTGCCACTCAACGAAACAAAGTTACTCCAAACGGGGTGCTTAAACTCTGGTGTTGGTGGAAGCTTGCCAAGCCTTTACGCGAGCGTAGAAACTACCTATAAGCGTTTGTGAAGAATTCAAGCTGGTGGAAACTTTTATTAAATTGTTTTTTTATTTTTTTTTAAATGTAAATTGAAAAGGATATATATATTTAAAATTGACAGTAGATGCAATTGATTGCAAACATCATGATTTATGACCACGACTAAATATTAATATTTTAGATTTTAAGTACTGTAGTATAAGTAAATGTTTTTTTTCCGTTTCTATACTTTTAATAGTCTGCTTTATTCAATATTTCTAGAGTTTTACTTTTTTTATGGTTTCTCTTAACAGCTAAAATAAATGTCACTATGAAATGTCAGTTGTCTCATGTCAATGTCAGTAATTTTGTCTATGATCATATAAAACACCTGGGGTGTGGGATTTTGTATTATAGGTTACTATAATTGTTTAATTAAAAAAAAATGGGTAAAGTAAGGAAACGCAAAGAAAATAAAGCATCTACCAATGTATCAAACGACACAGAGGACAGTGAGTTTCCTGAAGACTCTAAAGAAAATGCAATTCAAACAATAATTGATCAACTGCAAGTAAATAAGCTACTATTCCTTATTAAGTTTATTACTTGATCGAAGATAAAAATATTTATTCATTAGTATTGTTTCTTTTCAGACTGCAAACGTTGAAGAAAAATTTTGTGGTCTACAGTCGTTTGCAATGTTGATTGAAAATTCAGAGACGTTACAGCAAATGATCAATCGTAACTTGATAAAAATTATTGCTCCGCTCATCATTGACCATGCTTCACCTGTCCGAAATGCTGCAGCTGGTTCTCTTAGAAATCTTTCTACTACATTTGATATGTGTGTTATTTTAATGGAGCATGATGTTATGACACCTTTAATGACTTATTTTCACCAGGTATGTTGTTTATTCCTCGGCATTATAATAAATATTGTAATAAAATAAATCTAATTTTTTTATAATTTGTTTTTAGTATGCCGAATCTTGGATTCCAGACTCAAGCTCTAATACTAACAGTGAAGATATTGATACCTTCATTCAATGTGCAAATCTGTTACTTAATTTATGTGAAAGTTCAGGTAACAATAACTTTTGTGATTTATCAAATATTTATTTCTGTTGTTATCTATCAATTCTATTTTATAATATTTTCATTTCAGATTTGGCTGTAAAATATATTGGAAATTCAAAAATTTTAGAATTCTTTCCAAGATTTTTAGACTTGCCTACCTTTGGACCTGATATTGTTACAGTAATTGTGCAGTGTTTATTCGTAGTAGTTGAAGATAACAAATTAGCTGTTGAAAAGGTTAAGAATTTTTCTGAAAAACAGCTAAATGGACTTTTATGTCTTGAAAGTAGTGATCCATCAACTTTACTTATAAAAGTACTTGCAAGTGGAGTCATTGTAAATTTCACTGATGCTAATATTGATACATTACCTTTGGATATCATGAATCAGATACTTGGGACACTTACTAAAATATTATCAGTAGACCATCAGTTGGCCTGTAACCAACTATCAAGCAACATTCCATCAAGTGATACATCAGACAAAACAGAGGTTCCTAAAAGCAAAGAAGGTCTTCAGCTGGAAAAACAAATTAAATCTATTTTGCAAGTTTTAGATGCCCAACAAAGGGCTCTTGAAATAGTAGCCAACATATGTTCATGTGAAAGTGAGTTCTTTTTTAACCAATTGTATTATATTTTTTTAATTTATGCTATGTCCCGCATATAACAGGTAGGTAGAGGTAACCTAGCATTAAGACATGCTGCACTTTCCAATTAGTCTGCAAAACATTGAGTTATTGAATGGGGGATCTTGATGGAAATGAAAATTGTTAATTATTATGAGTGGTAATTGAATCCATGTCCATCACATGCTAGTTGCAGTCACAGGTAAAAAGCATAATATGAAATATTATTAAATATTTTCGAAAAACAAATGGCTTATATAAAAAGAGCTCCTTAAACCTACACTTAGTTTGCAAGTTCAAAACAATGCTTTGAGCTCCTCACTCTGCAGCAACACCCTTACACATCTGCACTATGACTTCATGGAATGCTAAATAGTTTCTTCTCTTTCTTTTACAATAGGTGAAGAGAGTTCATCAGAAGAACATGAAACATCTGAAAGTGAGGAGACAGATGATCTACCAGAAGCAATGAGCAATGAAGATATAAATGAACCAAATAAGGAGGAGTCAATGCCTTCTGAAGACATACTACCATCAATAATACTAGAGGCATTCATTTCTTATGATATGTTTGAAAAAGTGTGGGCCCGATGTCAAATGCTTTCAGAAAATGTGCTTTTAACATTAAAAGAATATGAAGGGACAAAAGTAGTATATAAAAAGTTAGTCATTCATAGTCTTTTTAATACTATTTCCATACATATTTTTCAGCTTCATCCTGTATCCTCAATATAGCAGGGTAGACAGAGACAATCTACTATGAGAATACTCCATTCATGCTTTTGATAAGTAAGGAGATTTCAATGCTGCTCTTTGTTTTGCCACAAAAGTAAAAAAAATAATGCACCATGGGAAACCTACAACCATCGCATTTACAAGTGAGCACTGTCTCACAAAAATATTATGGCCTTAATTAACTGGCCATTTGAGGATGCTGTGCAAAATAAGCTTAAAAAAAAATTAAATATAATGCTTTTCTATATTTTCAGATTATTAAATCTGCACACTCGTTCACTGCTATGCCTAAACAATTTGTTATTGACACTACCTTTAGACAATTTTGGTGGTGTAGATGGTGTTTACAAAATTTGGGTGGAAGCTGGTAAAATGGTATTTGAGCAGAATACAGAGAACTTTGATCTTTTAGAAGCAGCAACAGCGGTCATGAGAGCTGCATTAGATAAAATTAAATTGAAAATAAATGGAATCTATCCTGAAAAGAATCTTTTCCAAGAACTAGCTCTGTCTGACATTGAGGTAGTGTATTTAGCTTTATCATTAGCTTAGAGTTTAAACTATAGTAGAGAATACAAATTAAATTTTGAAATTGTAAAAGTCCATCTGAAAACGTATGTTACGTTTTTAAATAGATTTTTGGTTCCTAAGATAGTCTGTTAGCAGATTTACACTCTTAGTCGACGTTATGTGGAATATTTATTAAATGTATTAAATATATAAATTATTTAATAATACTCAAAATACATCTTTTCTCACTGCACACAGCAGAGTAGGCAGAAGGAACCTAGTACTAAGACACTTCATTCCCCACTTTCTGCCGAATTCTGGAGTATTGCGTGTTGAGTGTCAGAACTCAACGGCGCGCTGTTCCTTTTTTTAAATTAATTTGACATATATTCTTAGTATTTGAGGCCATCACAGTGCAGTGGGATCCTCACTCAAGTGTATGAGTAATAATCATTTCCCTGTTCCGATAACATAAAACATAACTTCTGAAAATTCTATAGTGCGTCGACGTTAACACTAAGTTCCCTTTTTCTTTGCAGTTAATATTAACTGGTATAAAGGAGTGCCAAGTAGCTGAAATACGAGCAAATCTTATAAGAATGATTGGAAGCCTATCACTATTATTATTTAGCACTCTAAATGATACTACTTCAAATGTCGTTTGCGTCATTACCGAGTTCATAATTGAGCAAGCAGCAAAAGAAAGTGAAGTGTGGGTGATAGCAGAAGCTATAGACACATTAGTTGACTTGTATTCAGAAGATGAAACTGATGAGTTAGCGGCAAGAGTGAATTTAGTTGAAAAGTTGGCACTTTTACTACCAGCAATAAAGAGCAAGGTATTTTTTTTAATATAAATTTTATATTTTTTTCGCAACTCAACACGAAATGGGTACATGACATATTATTATTTATTGACTTTTTTTCAGGCAAGGCAGCAAGTCAACATTCCTAAGGACTACAAAGTATTAGTGTCCACTGCCCTTTCAAATTTACCAAGATTTATAAAGTATAAAAGACCACGACTTAGTAATTATGTAATTTTGCAATAAACAATAACCACAGTGTGTAAACGCGACGGTTTTGTGTTCGATTTCCACTCGGGGGAATGAATTATTTTCTATTTTTCACTTTGGTAAGAAATCAAAGTGCGGTGATGAGTTCCACGGCTATCGGAGAGCAACGGGAATGGGGTGTTCTCATCACACTAAATTCCATCTACCAACCATGCTATGCGGGAAAAAACGTCAAGCTGCTTTACTATAAAGTAAACAAAGCTCTACATAAGTAAGGTTCTACATAATGAATAAAAATTAGGAGTCATTATAAAACATGAAATAATATTAGTAGCTTTATTTATGTTTCATGGCATAAAAGCCTTTCAAAATTTAACATATCAAAATGATATTTTACATACACATTTTATAGATTATTTTTGTTTTTTTTATTTTGTAAATATTATCTTGTAAGAAATAATCAAAATCTAAATAAATGTATACTCAGTGACCGACCGCAGTAATATTTATTATTTATTTTCCAACAATTAACATATATAAATTATAAACATCCCAAATAGTATCTAAATATATAAACTTAACCATTGCACACATTGTTTCCATTTTAGCAATTAACTGATATCACTGCATAATTTATATACATTCATAGGTTTTCCCAATGTTTACTTTTACCCAACAAAATTGCTGTTTTAAACCTCAAATTTGTATTTTTTGAACGTATATTCGTATTATTGTTTTTTAAAATATAAATATGTGCTATTAAATTTAGATATTTTAAAACATGCGATTCCCATAATATTAAATAATCTTATATTGATTTACATACATGCTTGTTATATGAGTTTAAAGTTTAAAAAGGAGAATTTGCTGGATAAAAATATGAACTTGGAGCTCAAAACCTATTGTCTTATTATTTTATTAGTAAAGTATGTTACAAAAAAATTATAATAATAAAAAATAATATAACATCAATTAAATTATAGCACAATATATAAGATTAAAATAACCACAATATAGTGATGTGTATCAAGTTATCACAATTTTCTCCTATCCCTATACTTATTATGGCAAAATAAATTTTGAAAAATAAATAGTGATAAAAAGGGTCTAACAGGTTAAGAATGTGAAAATTCCAATGATATATATAAAAGTGCAGAGTTTTTAAATGACAAGTAATAAAAGTATTCATTAGAAGCCATTGCATAGTTAATTTACTTAACCTACTGGGCCCTCAATTTAAAAAATAATTGTAAATGATAGTTTCACATAAAGAAGCACTTACGTTAACAACGTAATGATTTATATTATATATTACAATTACATTAATTTTTATATTAAAATAGGATTTTTTTTTTCAACCAATAATATATTAATAAAATTTATAGTGTCAATAAAATTTTAAACACTTAACAATAAATTTGATAGCAATATACGATAGGTATAAATAATTGGTTTGGTAACAATTGTTTTGGTATTTGCCATCGATTCAGAATTCATAGAAATAGGTATTTGCTTTTCAATTTCATAGAATAAATATTTGAGATCTAAATACGTTAAAAAAATTAAGATTTAAGTTATTTATAAATTACTTTAAAATGCAATGACGATGATTATATGTATAAAAAAGTATTAGTAATACTTTTTTTTATAAAGAGCATATTTTGTGTAAATTGAAATTAATTAGGAAAACCAAAAAATATAATGATATTAAATGCTCATTGTGCTCTATTTATTTTCATTCTGTAATTCATAGATATATTATTTTAGATGTTGTAAAATCTTCTAGGTTGCTATATTTCCATTTACATTGGTGGTGCTGGTTTCACCATAATGACTTCTCCTTGGCTTTGGGATAGGATTCGGTGAATTTGCACCATTTCTGTCGAACTTTTGCCTAATTTCAGATACAGATAGGCGACTATTATCAAAACCTAAATCGTCTTCAATCAAAGCAGTGTTAAGTTTATTTATTTCCCTCTCAAGCTCTCTAGTTGCCCTATCAATTTCTTGAAAATCCCTCTCAGTACTTGATATAGAATTATCAACACTCCCCTTTCTCACGTCGTTGTAAACTTTACAGACCACTTTTTGAGGCTCTTCGTTGCTATTAATATCGATATTATTTGCATTTAAATTTATATCATAAGCGACATAGCTGCTATCGAAAGTATTTGTTAGACTCTTACTCCTTTTGTTGGAAAGCGGATGAAAGTCTTCTAAGTTGCCTCGTCGAAGTCTAATATCGTCTTCATTGACACTAGAGTTTCTTCTATATTTCACTATGTCTATTTTAGGAAACGGTTCTCCAGAAGCGATATCTCTTGTCGATTCTGACCGAACTTCAACTGCATCGTCATCCGATTCTTTATTTTCATTATTATTTTCTAACTCTTTGGTATTTTCTTTCACAGCATCTTTAAGGTGTTGTTCGTCGACTTCGGATTTATCAAATTGTATCGTTTCAGGATTTGATTCATTTTGGATGTTACCATTTTCTTCATCTTCAACGATTTTTAGATCGACTTTTATATTCATATTTTCTATGTCATCATCTATTGTAACGTTTGAAATCTTGCTGTCGTCAGTTTCTGTGATACGTAGTTCCGAATTTTCGCTGGTTATCTGTATTAGAATTATAAATTATAACATATAACTTAAAGATTTATTTACATTTAGTAGTTAAATTTTTATAGGAATACGTTATGTAAATTAACAAGGATAAGATGATGACTTACGGGTTCATCAGCGGCAAGGCTAGAAGGTGGTGGAGGCGCGCGTTTTTTCTTTCGCCGTGAAGCTCGTACAGGCGGTATGGGGGCTTCATCAAACGGATTTGTACTTTCCATGCTAAGCCTTGATCCCATAATGTCGCTACGTGCCATGCGGGGTGTGATACTGAAAACGTAATTTTAATTGTAAATGTCGAATGCTGCTTATTTCATTTGCAATGTGTATTGAATATATTGGCTAAATTACACATAACATTACACAAAACAGCTGACATAACATCGCCTTCTTTTCCTTTTATTAATAGCGTTGCATAGCTTTAACTCTTATCAGTAAAAGTGTATACGTAGTATATTTATTATATGCTACATATTTATATAAATGATGAACTTAATCCTGATCCTTAATGAACGTTATATTATGAAAAATGCATTGGTTTCTAATGAATTGTTTTTATCATATTTATATTGCTTTTCAATTAAACTAGCCTTACGGTTCTTGACCCTAACAGTAACTTAAGTAGATGCCTAAATATAGTTGCAACAAATAATTAGAAACCAGTCCATTTTTATATGTGTATCGTGGTAGACTCTTTTTCTCAATATTTACATTCCAAATTTAAGTGATTACTAAATTTGGATAAACAAATAGGTTTATACAAAATATTAATTGGCCATCCTATATAAGACCTATTATTATAAGAATCCCGAAAATTTTCCTTTGGAATTGAAATATTTACAACTAAATTAATAAGTCTATTACTAAGATTACTTAATTGAAATATTAGAAAACTCGCTAAATACAGTTACCGATGGGAATTAGGCTATATTGGTTTTTCGAGTGTTGACTGTTTGTACATTATGTTAATTATAATTTAATAGGTAGGTAGGTACTAATGGAAACGTTTTTCGAGTGATGCTATATTTTCTTGGCGTAAGTATATTTTAAATTTATTGTAGATTACCTAATGAATATAGTTAGAAAATCGCCCATTATTTCTATTGTTCTTTTAAATTGCAAAGTTAGTGCAAGTTGTGTGCAAAGTGCAATTATACCTTGTGTTTATCAAAATAACATTATTTCATAATATGCAAAAAATTATGGAAAAAACATTCTTCTGTGATTATGTATGAATAACTATTATTGATTGTTCGTGTTTTTCTTTTTACCTAAGCGAATTGACTTCTTGCTGGGAGCTGCGCAAGCGTTCTTGGAATCGCGAGCGCGGTAATGGCGTAACGGAGCCGCCGTAGACGTAGCGGTCAGCACGCTCAGGTGACCCCACCGTGCTGCGGGCGCCCGAAGTTGATGAATCTGCGAATTTACATATAAGCCTTCTTCTTCTTCCTGGCATTGATCCCGGCTATTACCAGGGTCTGCCTTCCTATTTAACCTACTCCACTTTGCAAGATCTTTTGCGTCCTCGGTGGTTAAACCATTACGGATTTACATATAAGTATAAAATATTATTATATTGTAAAATATGAGAATTTTTATTATCTTTATGAGGCGTCGTGGCGCAGTGGCACGTCGTGTGGCATTGTAAATGCGACGGTTGTGTTCGATTTCTTTCGATTCGAAAATTAGTTATTATTTTTCTATTTACGATATTATTTTCTAGACTTTAGTTTTTCTTTAAGTTTGTGCATACAAGTATGTAACTTTAAGGTCGGTTCAATTTTTTAGTATTTTTTTTGTCTTTTAATTATAGAATAGTATATACTAAACTATTGATGTATTAGAAATAATAGAAAACTTGTTAGTCTTACATTGCAAAGCTCGCCGAAACATAATTGGACTATTATCTCCATTGACTTCATTATTGATTTTAGTTTTAGAAGATTGATCACCTTTTTTCCCTTTCCTCATAAAAGACCGGAGAGACCTGGAAAATGATATAATGAGTATATAACAATTTAATATTGGTTAATATGATTTAAATTCATAAATAAATAAGGAGTTTGTATATAAAAAATACAGTTATACACGTAATAAACATTGAGGAACATATTTTTTGAGGGATATTCATTATACACTTACAAAGTCAAGTCATCAAATTAATGACTTCCGTAAGTAAAAAATAACTAATATTTATTGGAAATTAGGTGATAACATCCCGACGTGAGAACTTACAATACAAATAAAGGAAAAAATGTGAAAAGCGTTAATTTATAGGTATTTCATAGAAAAAAACATTTCATACTTATATTTTTAAAAAAAAAGTAGGTACATAAGCCCGCAAACTTAATTTGGACTGAGTCCGTTGAGCTACAATCTTAAAATTCGTACGGAACGAGTCCGACTCGCACTTGACTGGCTTTTTTCTCACGACATTGTGTAGGTTCCATTATTGAATAATTCTACAATTAAGCACCCTGACATACTAAGGTAGGTGGATAATGACGCTACTTTATATTTGGGACTAAGGCAATTGTTAAACATGAACTCTCACAAGGATCCTCGGTTAGCGGATGTCTGTAGGCGCAATGGCCAGTGACAAAAGTAATGGTAGTTTAGTGCACTTGATTCCACTTGAACGGTCACAATTGTGCCGTGACGGTTTCTCTCACGCTCCCACTTCGGAATAATATCTGAACTTTTTTTAAAGTAATCGACTTACATTAATGACATAGATAGAAATGGTAAATCACATGTAATTCGCAATTTTTTTTTTATTTATATTTTTTTCAGCTAAGTATGTAATAGGTAAAGCTTCGATGTTAAGAATTTAGGTATCTACCGCTAAAGTATGAATATAAATAACTAGAGAACTGCTATCATTCAACCTTCTATAATTTTAATTCTTTAAATTATGCAGAAAGACTAGGGTCAATGGAATTTTACCACAGAATTAAAAATAGCCACCTAATTTACGACCTACATGAGGCATGCATCTGTATTCCGTATAAGTTAGGTGTACTCGGCTAGATAGTGCAGATGTAAACAAGCTTAACTGCACGCGTATGTTTGACATTAAATCTTCTAGGTCGAGTAGATAAAACGAGATTTGACCCGTTCTTGAACTGACAATATTTACCCTTGCGCAGTAATCTTGTATGTCGCTTCTCATTAAAGATGATTTAGGTATAATTTAAATAACCAAATGCTGCAGATAAATACAATATGCATATTTTAATAGGTATCTCTAAAAATAATTACATGAATCTTAAAGTAAATTAAGGTTTTAATTGGAAAAAACAATACGCCTTTCAAATATCAGTATGATTAAAATTATAGTTATTTTTTTATACGCTAACTCATCCGAACGAGGTTGTGACCTTCGAAAAATAGGTGATGTTAATGAACGGTCGATGCTCTAAACAAACAATGATGGCATTCTCGTGGCCCACATTGTATGTGGCCTATGCATTCTTATATATTTATCATTTATTAAGATGATTCACTGTTATCTTTCTTATCAACGATGATATAAGTTTTTAAATAGAGCGTGAAGCAAAGGCTTAGAGATCCGACCCAACGGTATCGTTTCATCTTTAAGGTAAACTTAACTATTAAAGTACCGTAATAAAAAATATAATTAACATGAAATATAAAAAGTGAATTTAAGTACAATATAGAAATTTTCATAATTTAACAACTACCTATTTACTAAATTTAATTCTTGATAAATATATCTTTTTTTTACATTCTTTATTTAAAAACGAATATATTTTTAACTAATCAGTAGTTTCGTCATTATGGATAAAGCATAATTATTAACATATCAATTTTTAAATTTAACTGCAATTAAAGACTAACTTCAGTCTAAGTGTAGTATTCGTAAATTAAACTTTTTAGCTTCAGTGTTTATGGTTCTTATTTCCCTAACATTATCTTCAGTATGTGTTCATATTTATTAAAAGTATGAGACAATATTCTTGGAAAATATGTATTTGTAATAAATAAGGTAATAAATTTTGTCCTTCTTTCTTTTAAGTAGAAGTGCAGTAAAAATAAATCACAATATTATGTAGTGACTAAGATTTACAATATATGAAAGGCTGCTTAATGCTTTTGGCCTTTTAAATCTTAGAATAGTAAATTAAACGGGCAATTATGTAAGAAAGATTTGATTATTTTGTACTTTTAAAAGTAAGATAAACTCTGGCTGCTACTGTTTTTGTTTCTTATTTGATTAATTTAAATATTATTTGAAAATATTCTTTATTTGCAGATACAATTATATTTATCAAATTCAATTTAAGAACATGCAAAATAGTTGTTCGTTTTAAAAAGTTTTAATAATCAAATAAACAAAGAACAGTCTTTGACGCAAAAAAACTTTTGTGTGTTAACTCTTATAATATAGATTATACCTATATACTTATAACTTAATAATATTAATACATACTAGTAACTTTATATTTTTTTAAATTTGCTATTATTAAAAAACCGGAAGTTTAGTTGAAGCAATAAATAACAACGTTTCGAAACAATAGAAATTTGTAAGAAGACTCGACTCATCAAATCTATTAAATAAAACTTTCCAATTTGTTCATTGAGCGATATGATTGTATGGAGCAATGTTTCAGACAATTTAAATGTTACAGTTATTAGTGTCGCTTTCAATTGTTATGTCATTTAATAAACTATTACGATAATTAGAAACGTGGACATCTAGTTATTATTTTTATATTACAATAATACTTAATATGTACTAATTGAGAAGCAGTTTTGCAATAAATATTACAAGTAACGGTAACGTTGTCAACATTTTTATAGGTAGTTACTGATATATAGTACCTAATATAGTATAATACCTTACTCTCATATTATATGAAAATACGCATCTAATTATTAAAGACAGTTTAAATTATATTTCCAGATAGATATGTCGTATCAGCCGGAGCCATAAATCGTAAGAACAACTAGAAGTAAATGTTATAAAATTTACTTTTGAAGGTCATTAAATAATTTTAATATGGGTGTTACCGTTTCATATTGAATAGGTAACATTTAGGTGTCTTTTGACATAAATATAGTTAGGTTATTATTAATATTTTAATCCCATTAAATAGGTATCTAGTTGATACTAAAATTCACCAGTATATTGAAGCTGATTAATTAAATGTATGTACAGAAGTTCTGTATATAGTAGTCGTATCAGATTTCTGCAGTTTGCACTTACTCATTAAAAATAATAAAATGTAAAAAACACCACTACCGCAGTGTGGAGGCCGTTTAGGAATTAAATAATGACAAGACAGGGATTTATGAGCCTGCGCAATAAACTAAAGGACATTAGTAATAATACTAATACTATAAATAGATAGTTATTTTTTTTATTATAAATATAATAATGTATATTTATACCCAAACTGTAATATAAAAGTAATTAAAGTAACAGGTTATCCTGTAATGAGATTTTTGGATCGATGCCAAGGCACGTCCAGAGTTAGACTTACGAAGAAGTTTGTTTCATAAAGAGTCATTGTATTATAGTAGTTGTTATGGAACTGGCATAATTTTTTTTTGATTAAGATGGTTAAAGACCAATAAATGCTCGATTAATCGTCTTTTCCGATTCTTTAAATAGGTCAAATATATCAACAATGATGGTCTTCGATGTTGTAGACTGCAATAGGGTTAGAAAAAAAAAATTAGAATAAAACCCCCGACCCAAAAAGCCTACTCCCTTCAATGGTCTTATTAGTACCTACTTATAAAATAGAAAATACCAGGAATCCTGATAGAGAATTCTTTATGTGATGTTTATATAACTACAAATAATAACTGGTTGTCTGTGTAACGTGATAACGTCAATAGTTGCAGTGTATCGTAAAAAATTGCATACTCTTATGAATTTTATAATAAAAAGGAGTTGGGTAACTGATTTATATAAAAACATTTATTTACCTTTAATTCAAATATTTTTTACTTAAATTATGCAGATAACGATGCCCTTTTTAATTACTAGTAACAATGAAGAGATAGATGCGTCACAAGCTGAACGCTTTCGATGGTGTCTCTCTATCGTTTGTTCTGCGCTCTCGCTTGCACGTTAGGCTCAGGCGGAACGTGACAATGAATCATGCTTTTTCGTGTGTGCAGCCGTCATTCATCTTTAATTCATCCGTCATTTATAAGACGTTATCACGTCAAAAAACAAATGATTATAAATATACGGAGTTATTTTAAAGTATACAATATTACCTTACCTATTCCTTATCCAATTAAATACGGTACTTAAATTATTTTCCTTATTTACCTACATTAATGTTTACAAAGTTAACATTTACAATACAATTTTAAAATGTACACCTTAAAGATATCACAGATTAAAAATGCGACTACCTACTCTATCAACTACTTCTTCACTTAATTATTTTTGAAAAACTAAACGTAAAATAATAAAATATCCATAATTTGTACTATATTTAGGGTGAAGTCGCGAGCGAGAACACTAGTTTTAGTATACTTATTTTAAATAAATAATTGATTGTTGATTCGTGTTTTGTTTGCGAAGTGCTATAAAGTGACATCAACACTATTTATAAACGTTCGGACGTTGCGTTCGTCAACTGTATGTAAATACATAATCTTTAGATATTATATGAGGATGACACATATTTAAAAATGTTTTCATATCCCTTTTAGCTGATATATTTCTTTTCTTCCAAAATACATACGTGTTCTCCCTTGTTTATATCGGATACAAGAAAATAACTTTGAAGTGCACTTTTTACTAATATTGTTTATATAAATATGTATTTTATATATACGTTACGTATATCATGCAGAGTAGACAAAAAGAAATTATAATTTTATAGTGATTCATAAGTCAGTAATCTGCACCGGTGCAGGTTAGGACTTAAATTTTTTTCTAGAGTACCAGTACGTTTATCGCTTGTGAAAATGTCTTTGCGTGTAATGTTAACATCTTATATAATAAGTAGTACCTAGTGTGCTGCACCCGCTCTAAGTACTTGTCATTTCCCGTTTCGGAGGTTAAGCGCATAAAATGTATTCTGTACGACATTCGATTATAATACTTTGATATTCACTGGTTTTGTCCTGATATAAGGTATCTGTTAGGTACACTGATATATGGTTAATAATAATCATCTGTGTAAATTGGTCACTCCATTAGTGAAAATCGCATTAAAATCCATTGCAAACTGTGGAAAAATCTAAACGTATTATATCGTCGGTGGATAGCGATTTAACTTTATGCACAAACTATGAAAAAAAATGAATATAAAGTATAAGTATATTTCAACGTCTCTAAAACATTCACAAGCTTCCGTCAAATCAATTATCACTTATGTTTCATATATAATTATATAATAATGTACCTACCTATATGCAGTTGATATCATATGAAATCTTGAGATAAAGCATGCCCGTACTAATACTTGATAATATATTAGACACGGATTTTAGTTCAAGAATCTTACATACCAATGTAAGGTATGTATTTTTTATATGGAGATATGGAAGGAGCCTTTCAGTAGAATCATTTATGGTATATGGTGGTATACTCGTATTTCAAAGAAAAATAATTTTATTTTGAGTTTGATAATTTGTAAATAGCATATCTAAATGAAATGTCGAAAATAAAAAAAAGGTTTTACTAAACATCATCCACCCACCTAACTTAAAAAGCATCATAAATGCTAAAAGAATTTAATATATACACCTATGTGCATTTACCGGTTATATATTTTATTTCACCTTAAATCATCGTTCTAAGATTTAGACGTACGAGTTAAAGTGTCTACACCGAACATGATAAAATAACAAAGTGTTTGATCAGGAAGATAATTATTCACTAAGGTCATGTTCTGATACCTAAAGACTACTAAGAATACGGTATAATATATAAATATACATTATAAATTATAATAAAAAATAGTTCTATATTTTATTTTCCTAAAAATATTTTTATATGCAGATTGCTTTGATATATGCGTCATTAATACTTAGACCTATTAATTCTTAAAAAAAAAGTTATAAACAACACGCAATGCCTCCAGAATTCGGCAGTGAAAGTGTGGAACGGAGTGTCTTAATACCAGGTTCCCTCTGCCTACCTTGCTGTGTGCGGGATACAGCGTGAAGCTGATTTGATTTGATTTTAGAAAAAATATAATGAAAGAGCTACTAGAATTTAAGCAATACGTAGAGTTGATAAGTAAATCAAAAATTTGGATTTTCTTGAACACATATAGTTAAATATAATCAATGGACATGTTATGAAAATAGTGGAGGAAAAGTCGATTGTCGTGACACGTCGTGCTCATATTTGCGGCAGTATAGATTGCGACCGCAATTCTTCCGGATTTAATACTTAGAAATTAAATAGATCCATAAACGAGGTGACTAATGTTTCCAAATATTGTAATAGAAAGGAGAGGAGAGAAAGAAGATGCGTTTAAGCTATAACTTATACTTATGCTAAAACTTACCACGAATTTTTGAGGTCTTTTATTCCAGAAAATGTAATGCTATTGGACCTGCTTAATCTCCGACCTATAGTCCAAAAGCGGATTTTGTTATGATTATCATCTTCCCGGAACGGATTAAGATGTTCAGGATAATCATGAATGGAGATAGTCTTCCGAGGCCCCGCCATCGCCGTCATTATTGCACCATTAGTAAGAAAATTCCAATTTTCAGAGTTTTACATAATACGCGTCCACACAGAAATACAGGCGTCGACCACTTCGTTTTTTATCTAGTATCACAATTAACTTATCACAAGCTGATAGCGCGTTGTATCGTCTTATCATAGGGAGATAATTGCGGGGAGTTTGTTTGCGAGTTTCACGGCACGTGGTACAGAGCTGGTGCCCGGCGTTACGGCCAGAGGCACACTAGCCCTCTCCGCCGGCAGCGCACTCGCCGTCGCCGATACCGCTATCGTAGAGCTGAGCGCATCCATGCAGCTCATAAAATAAATTATTATACGTACTACAATCCACTTAATAGGTAATTTTTTAACGAATTCTAAATAAAGTGGCAAGGCAAGAAGGCAATCTAAGCAACTTTACGTCATTGCGACTAATTACCTACCTACGCTTATTAATGACGACAAATCAAAGTATCGAACTGCGCAACAAACAATTATTCTTTCAATTCTATTGTATTGAATTTCTAATTTGTATTAAAATAGTGGCAGACATTTTGAAAAGAATATCTTGGTATAGAAAGAAATACCTGCTGTAGTCATTTACTTCCATGACGTCACGTTCATAAAGCAGTCCTACATGTCGAAGGCCAAGTAAACTTCAGAAAATATCACACTTTAGAATATTTTATTAGGAGCTCTATGTCAACTACATGTACTCGTATTACGCAATTGTACAACTACTGAATATTTACATTGTATCGTCTTGAGAAGTGCCTGCATAAAAAAACAATGCGGCTTACAAAAGTATCTTGTTAACATAAACTTACTAATCGTCTCTTTAACATATCTAAAGATATATTTTAATCGAGATTAAAACTCAATATTAATCATTCACCGCAGTAGGTAGGTAAGCATACCTAATTTTCTTTCAAATACGACCGCGTTCTTTGTTGTATCGATCCATGACTGGACGTTATAATGACCTTTATACTGTAACGTTTCGTTTCTTTAAATACACATATATGTACATTTATTAGTATTTATCCACCTACATGCACCTACTTTAGAGGCAAGCTGTGGTGCAGGGGCACAAAGTGTGTTTGTAAAACCGACTGGATTCGATCCCCACTCGATGAGATGAAATATTTATTTAAATTTGTATTTCCATTTCTTCGTCTCTGGTGTTGAAGCAAAGCGCGGCGTTGAGTTCTGTCACTCAACACGCAATGCCTCCAGAATTCGACAGAAAGTGGTGAACAGAAAGTCTTAACACTAGGATCCCTCTGCTTACCCTGCTGACTGCGGGATATAGCGTAAAGCTGATTAAATATTTTTTTTTATGTACCTAATCATTGTACTTAAATATTGTGAAGTAATGTTTAACTCGAATTGGCTGAGAAGACCGACTGGAAACAAAAACGCCTTAGTCATTCGCTTCTTTTGTTTGTTAAATTAACATATTTCATTAACACGTGCCTAATTGAAATAATAGAAAAAAAATATATAAAAATGATGTTTTATAATACGATACATTAAAATCTAATTTAAGATTCTATGCTTACGTTGACATCATGTTTATATTATTCTTGTTAGTTCAAGACCAACTGAAATAGTCTCTACATAAGAAACTCTACGAATTATGTCTAATAGGAAATATTAAACTAAAATTTACTCGTGTGTAATTTTGTTGTGTAATTTGAGGGCGTCATGGCACAGGCCCCAGGTGCATAAGGGCGTGCCGTTATTATTTCTTAATATTTTCATTTCTACGTTTTGACACCAAAGCAAAAGTATGGCTTCATTGAACATAATTCCTCGAAAAATTGGACGGAAAGTGGGAAACGGAGTGTCTTGCTTCCCTCTGCGTACCCTGCTGTATGCGCGTTGATTAAAGAAGTTCGGACATTGAACCTATTGGGTATTCCACATAAGCATAACAAAGCTATAATTTACAAGACATTTCTTGTTAATTTGTGTGACTCGCTTTGTCAGAGAGCACGCTGGGTTCCATTATACTGTGACATCAATTGAGCTCGATATCGCCAATTCATTGACTTGACCACTTATTAATAGACATTAGACAATAATGAATTATGTCATGTTTTCATATAGTCATTATTATTGTTTGTAGTGCTCTTAAACACTCCTATCCTGACACAATCACCGATTTATTCGCTTGTTATTTGGAGATGTTATTAAATATTCCGTTAGCCCGCTGCTCCCGTAATATTACCTTAAATATAAATTTTCTTATCAGCTTCTGCTTCACGATGTATACAGCAGGGTATAGGGGACCTAGAGTACGACACTCCGTTCGCCACTTTCCGCCCAATTTTGGAGGCATTGTGTGTAGAGTGGCGAATTGCCTACACACCAGTGCAAAGAAATGAAAATATCATTTTTAATAACTATTTCATTTCCTCGAGTGGGGATCGAACCCACAACCAGTCTCGTTTATAGTGATACACTCCTGCCCAAAATAAATAATTCAAAATTAATACACATAATAAGACAGAGAGAGAACTTGTACATGAGTCGGCCATGCAAATTTGCCCAATATTTGAACCAGATCAATGAAATTATGCCGCTAAATAGAAAATATTGGTAGCTCAGTGCGAAATATTTACACAGCCTGTAAACTGTTATGCGGTTCATTTTCGCGATATCGTGACCCTAATAACTAGTAAATGTTTATTTTTAATAATGAAACAATTTTATATACGTATTTCGTTGTTAATAGATTTCTCATCATACTTTAAAGAGGTATAAAATGAAAAATTACATTTTTATTGCCATTAATTATGAATTTTTGAATAACCGCTAAGTATCTTTTTAAATATGTTGTAAAATACCTAATAATGTACGTACTATATTTTTTATGAATCGTCTTTATGCAAAGGGAAGTAGCAAGTTACCTCGGAATTGCAAAGAGGATGCTCTACTAAAGATGACATTGAGCACCAATCAGGTAGAGTGGAGTATAAATGGCGATTCAACTCTAAGCGTTGCGCATTTTATTTGATACAGTCACTTTAACTCATTAAGCTGTTATATGTATAATTTAAGTTTTATATTAGCAAATTTCCTCATTTAATTCCAATATCCTAGTTATATTTAGTTAATTTATCTTTTGAATCAGTTGACGTTGTTCTACGATTGTCTCTTAAATACAGATATAATCCAAAATGATAACTTAAAATGATATAATTCTATTAATCATTACTGTTTCTCTTTCTTCAAAGATTTCGGGTCTAAGGCACTCGGATTTATGGAAGACTTGTATGAGAGGCTTGGAAGAAAGGAAAATATCTCTGTATTTATTAAATTTTGGTTTAAGCATAAACTCAATAGTCTATTGTTTAAGTGAATACCTAATTATGTATAATGGCATGTGTCATTAAGGAAAACAGGACAATTTATGTTAATTTTTTTTATAATAAATAATTATAATTATCGAATTTTACTGTCTATTTGAGGATGTCGTTGCGCAGCGTTGGCACAGCTGTGGTCGATTGTTGGATCTACATTAAGGCGGAATTAATTATTTTCTATTGCCCGTTACGTGGTAAGTTACCAAGGTGGTTCATAGAGTTTCAAAAATTGGGCTGAAAGTGGAAAATTAAGTGTCTAAAACAATAGGTACCATCTGTTTTAAGTTTCTGTCATTTTAATAGTCCACATAAGCTAAATATTAAACATTAAATTTGTCAATCTCGAATTTGAGAACGACTTCCGTCGCTTCAAATATATTGATTGTCCTATTGCCAGTTGTCATAGAAACCAACAAACTATTATTAAAATTAGGAACTTAAAAGGGAACAATCATTTTATGTTCTTGATATTTTATAAAAGAAGTTCGTAATTTTTTAAACTTTTCTATACAAAAACCCACAATGGCTGTAAACACTCCGCCTAATATATCGGCAAGAATATTCTATGGATTAAGAACGGATATTCAGTAAGTATAGTAGAAACTATCCCCAAAAGTAATAATATTTACCCATGTCAGCATTTAGCCAGAATGGATTTTTTAAAGAAAAATATCGTTGTACATATACTATGATATTATATGTCATTATTAGAGTCTAAACTTTAGCCCACGCAATGGTTGTGTCGGATTACATGTATTGAATAGTAGCTTAGTAGCTTATAGGGTAGTAGTTTTTGTATTTTCTACATTTTTATATGGAAAAATATAATTTCATAAATCTTGATTTCCAGATACAATGCACATTATATGACGGACTCTGAAATAATTTATCCAGCTGGTGGCGTCATTGTCATACATAACCATATACAGAAGAAGCAAAAATTTATTCGTCTACAAGATAAACATAAGCCTATTAAATCTCTTGTACTGGCGCCTAACAGGTATAGAAAATACCTAAATATCTCTTACAGATCTTATTAATCTAAATATTAACGAGACTGTGTTTTGTGTTATTTTTGATTAAATTCGACTAAGTAATTATATGTACAATTTAATTTTCCTAAACTTAGTAAAATAAAGCATAGCTTTTTACTAAAAAAATGCTAGCTAAATAAAAACTTTTAAAACGCACAAAATGTGACTGTAAATGCGACCGGTTCGATTACCACTCAAGGAAATGAATATATAAATATTTATTTAAATTTATATTTCCATTTGTTCGCTCTTGTCGCTTAACATGCGATGCCTCTAGAATTCGGCGGAAAGTGAGAAACGGAGTGTCTTAACACTAAATTATTTCTGCCCACCCTTATGTGTGCGGTATACAACCTGAAGCTGAAAAAAATCTTCTCTTTAATTCCAGACGATGGTTAGCACTGAATGAAATTGCCGAAGAAGGGCAAAAGCCAATTATTACTATTTATGATCTTACAACTTACAAAAGGCGAAAAATACTTACTGTGCCGTTCGAAAACTCTACTGCCCGAGAATTTGCTTGTGTTCAATTTTCTTATGATTCTAAATATTTAGTAGCTATTACTGGAGAACCAGATTGGTATTTATATTATTACAACTGGGATAAGGGGAAGGTGGAGAGTCATGCGAAAGCTCAAAATCCAAGTGGCCAAGGAACTGTCGAGAGTGTAAGTATCTATAATAAAAATATTTTTTCTATAATCATTATTATGTCGTTTTATATAATTCGCTAAATGCTTTTTATTCTGCAGGTACAGTGCAACCCGACAGACGCAACTCTTGTCGTAATAAGCGGTCCCTATACGTTTAGAATAATGAACGTATCTGAAACTGTATGGCGGCAATGGGGTTGGTGTAAGGCTGAAAACGTAAGATTGATTACTTATATTATATCTGTCTGTCTAATATAGTTAAAGGCCAGTCGTGGTGCAAAGGCACAAGGATCGACGGTTGTGTGTTCGATTCTCATTCAAGGAACTTAAATATTTAATATTTTAATTTTCTTTGCTGTGAGAACGAAAGCGCGGTGTTGAGTTTCACCACTTAACACGCAATGCCTCTGGAATTTGGCGGAATGTGGGGAACGGCAGTTTCTTAAAGAGAATGGAGTGTTCTAGCACTAGATTCCAGGGTGATGGCTTGAAGCTGAAAAAAATATATTTAATTATAACAACATATAACTATAAGCATTGAACAATTAACAACTTGACATTTAATTTCTAAGCTTTCAAACCAAAGAGGAGTATACCACATAAATATAATTAACGAGGATGGACGACTCTTAACTTCAAAAAAAAATGCAGAAAATTATTTTTTAATGATTATATTTATTGATATTTTTAGATTAATATAACAAGTTGTATGTGGCTGACACCCGACCGAATTATGTTTGGAACAGACAACGGGGTTATTATGGTAGTAGAAAATGGAGAATTGCGTCAAAATTGTATATTTCGTGCGGTTGACGTACTAGAGATGTCGCTTAAAAAAGTTGAAGTTGAGTAAGTAGACATGCTTGCTTTTAGGGTACCGTATCTTTTAAAAGAAAAAAGAATCCTTATAAGATCACTTTGTTGTCCGACTGTCTGTCTGACAAAAGCCTTTATGTCAGGAACGCTTGGAGATATCGAGTTGAAATTCAAACCCCCGTGATTTCTTGGAAAAAAAATATTTCTACATTTACTTAAAAAAAGATATGGCTATTTATATAACAAAAACGTGTATTATTAAGGTACTTCCGGTTAACCTAGAGTTATGAAATTTGGCAGCTAGCATCTACAGGTAGTACTAGTTCAGGAAAAAATGTGCAATACTGTACATTTGTGGTTAAATCCTATAAAATGGGGGCAAAATTTGGTATTAAAGCCAACATGTCAATTCAAATGAGGTATCAGTTAAAAGGGCTCTGGCTAAGCTCTGCCTGAATTTCAGAAAAAGCTCGAGAGTTCCAATTTTTATACGGAGTCCTCGATGGGCGAGCCCGACTCGCGCTTGTCTAGTTTTTTTTAATTGACTTAATACAATACTAGCTGGGTACACTCAATATTTTATCGTGGCGATAGTTTGAAAACTTTTTTCCTATTTTAAATCTATATTATAGACGTACGTTATATATTACGTATGTGTTCCTAATTATCTACATTTAAAGAACCAGTGAAGGTGAAAAATCAAGTACTACTAGTGGAGACACAGCGAGTAGTGAAGAAAAGGTGGTTGATACCGAAAACTACCCTGTCACATGTATGGTCAACTTTGCTAAAGGTACATAAATATATTAGAGATCCTTGTATATTATTTATAAATTTATGTACAATAGAATAAGGCCAGTCGTGAGTTCAGGAGCACAAGCGTGTGACTGTAAAAGCAACAGAATGTGGGTTCGATTCCAACTCGAGCAAATAAAAATATTTAAGAGCTTATAAGGGGCAACGGGACGGTTTGGTAACGAGATAGGCGGAGAAAATCTAAGAATGGAGGACCTTAAAACTAGGTTCCCTTTGCCTAAGCTGTTATTTGCAGGGCAGAACGTGAAACGTAAAAAAAATAAATTAAAATATTTAAGTTTTTCCTTTATTAACCAATTAAATCTTAAGTTACCAATAACGGAGTACCTACAATCGCAAAATTATTTCATTTTAAAATGTTTATATTTACAGGATTTTCCTATTCATGTGGCCAAGGATACGTTCATATGTTTGAGAAAGAAACACCGCACCATTGGCGTAAAAGAAACTTATTTCGGATTTCTAAAAATTCATATAAGTATGGCTGACATTCTAATTACTTTATATATTTGTCTGCATATAAAGATAAATAAATATTTGTCTTTGTATCGGACTTACTACAACGTATAAGTTTATTTTGCCAGACATACCCGGGAACATCCACAGTGGTCTCCTTTGGATGAAATTAAACATATTGCTATAGATCCTAATCAAGAAACTCTTCTTATTACAACGCATAGAAAACAACTCTACTATGTTAAACTGTTCGGACAGCATATGCTACAAGTAACTAATTAATAGTAATATAATATAGAGAAAAATAATGCAGCTAATATTTTATTGACAATTTCGGCGGAAAGTGGGAAACGGAGTGTTTTGTCACTAAGTTCCTTTCGCCTGTCCCGTTATAAGCGGGATACAGCGTGAACCGCAGAGAGAACTCGATGGGTTTTGTTTTGTTACTAGAGAAAGTAAATGAAAATATAAAATTGTTCATTCTCCGAATGAATGGGAATCGAGCACACAACCGTCGCGTTCATAGTCACACGTTATACCACTGCCTCTATTTACTAAACAGTAAATCTTATACAGTCGTATAAAAATAAGTGAGACTAAACAATTATTGTGTAATACAGAAAGATCATATTTATTGTCTAATGTAAAATCCCTTAAGAATCCAGAAATAGCGTTTACCGAACTCGGGCCGGCCATGCATTACGGCCGTATAAACTCTCTATCGATGTGCGCCTGGAAACCGATATTTATGACGTCCGGTGAATACGATAAAAGCATTAGAATTTGGAACTATATGACCGATGATGTAGAGCTGATTAAGCTGTATCAAGAGGAGATACATTGTGTTTCTCTACATCCGACAGGTAATTATTGACATTTTTAAATAGCCAATTTTACGTGATGGTTTTGTCAATATGGTAAATGAACTTTTATAAAAAGAAGGCGTCTTTTAAGCGTTTCTTGTTCTCTTGCTTTAGATTTTAAACTCAATATTTTAACTTTCACAAAAGTTACATTTAATTATTTATGGTGAAACATATTGTCATCGCCGCTGTATTCTCGATTCACGGTCAACCTACGTCTCTCCTCTGCCTCTCTCACCATTCACTCTTGCTTTATAGCTATTTTTGTCATTTTTTCGCCACGCATTTTTTCATTATTCTCACTATGAATGACATCCTAGTACTTCAAAAAGTTAATGTTTATTAAAAAAAAATAACAATTATAATTAATTATGGTAAGTATATGAGATATTTAATTTAATTTCGTTGAAATATGGAAAAAAAAACAAGACAACAATTAAGTAGAGGTGAGCGATGGCAGCCGTACTAGTGTAAACTGTGACACAACTGCCAGCATCTTTGCCCCTTAATACACTATTTCGATGACAAACGTGAGAATATTCATCAATTACATATTATTATGTTGACATACCTAAGCAAAAATAAAGCGATATAACAAAAGGTAATATTAAATTCACCTTATACGTTTTTCAGGCCTGTTCGCTATCGTTGGATTTTCAGATAAATTACGTTTTATGGTGGTACTTATTGACGACTTTGAAGTAATGCGTGAGTTCCCCATACGTAATTGTAAACGTGCACAGTTCAGCACAAACGGACATCTATTTGCAGCCGTTAATGGTCAAGTTATTCAAGTGTTTTCATCAGTTTCCTTTCAAAACGTTTATAATTTAAAAGGACATAATGGAAAGGTAAATTTCATATTTAAAATATTGTAGCCATAAGTAAGAATATATATTTTTTGAATTTCTGGATTTTGCACCAATTTTGAAATATAAGCACTTCTATATATTTTTTAAGTTTAATTGTGGACTCTATAACTGTCGGTCTTTGGATCTATCTAACAAATTTGAGACTGCACAAAAGGAAATATATAATATATCAATAGTTATTCAATTTTCCTTGCTGTAATTTTCATAAATTAAAAATTATGTTTTTTAGATAACATGCTTAGCATGGTCGGCAAGTGATTTAACCCTGGTGTCGTGTGGTACCGAAGGCGCAGTGTACGAATGGAATATGTCTTCAGGACAGCGAGTTGGCGAAGTGATACTTAAAACAAATCAATTTAACGCTTGCGCAGTTAATAAGTATGTAATCTATACCTTCTATATTATAAAAGTGATAGAATTGTGTCTGTAAATTGAATGTTTAAATTAGTACAGAATTTAAATTTTGCAATGATTTCACAAAATGGTGCTCTTAAAGCATAAGTGTGACTAGAGCAATTTTCTAGTGTTGTGTAGTTGTTGTAAATCTAATTATATTGAAAGGCGGTCTTAATGGTAGATTTATTTTATAACACATTAGGTAAAGTGTAAATAGAAATGTCGCGAGAAACAGAACATCTATTACAAATAACAAAAAAATATGCAAGTAAAGTCTTTAGGAAATATAAAGCTCTAGATAACGTAGTCGTCAATAAGTAGTTAAAGTTAATATTTTCTAATAATTGAATTATAAATTCACAATTGTAATATTACAGCAACGGTAAGACGACGTACGGTGTTGGATCTGACGGTGAAATTAAAGAAATTGGCTCAAATACGATTCGAAGAAACCTTGGTCTAATTGCGTGCGCTCTAGATACGATCGTGCTATCACGCTCAGATCTCATGCTGTTCATAACTGGTGGCGAAGGAGGCGTCACCGCAGTTCAGCTACCGTTGTTAGACAAAGCCATTTTTAACGAATTTCATATGCACAATAAAAAGGTTACTGGTATTGCATTGTCGTATGATGATCAAACGCTGGTGTCGGTGTCAGAGGATTCTTCTATCTGTCTGTGGAGATTGACTAATGCCGATGGTAGAGCTATAGCTCTTGATAAAGATTTCGCTTACTCGAAAGAGATTTTAATAAGTAAAAAAGATTTACAGGAAAAGATTAATAATATCAACGTGAGTATGTAATATAAACTAGAAATTAAGTGATTGGTAAATATCCAAGGTTCCTCTACTTTTACAATTTAAGCAAAAATGTTATCTTCACAATTAAATGTGTAAAACATAAAAGGGAAACATTAAAATATATTGATATAAACAAATACTTTATTTGTATTAAATGTATTTATATATAGTTAATAATTATTATAAGTATGTAACTAGGATCTACATCCGATACCTACTATGCCTTCTATGTTTTCAGTTACTTAGTACAAGAATGAGTGAATTGGAAACAGAGCATACCTATCAACTTCGGCAAGCTGAAGCTGCGCAAGCAGAAAAACTAAAAGAGGTACATGAAGGATACTGTGCTGCCATTGAGGAGCTTAAAGAGAAAAATGAAGTTAGTTAAGTTATACTTTTATATTTATAACCTTTAGGCACATGCTTCGTATAGGTACACAAAATTTAAAATATTCGAAACCTTAACATCAACGTCATGTGTCATGTCTTTTAAACATTCCATTTTGATTCATTTGCTTCTTGTAAGGGCAACCATGATGTCCAGGCTCCTTAAAGCATTTTTGTTTATTAAACAAATCTGCAAAGTTGCATACAGTCTTTATAAATAGATACATTTTGCTAGTATTTAAATGTCGGCTTGGGGCGAAGGTCCATAACGTTTTTTTTCAAACAAGCTCAACAAATATTTATATCTTTAATATTTCTAAAATAATGAAGTAGATTAAGTTCCACCACTCAACACGCAATGTCCTCGAAGGTCGGAATAAGAATAACTGTGGAAAGTGAAAAGTGAAACATAAAAAGCAATGCATACATCCGTATAATAATCTATATATGTTATATATATATATACTAGTGGACCCGGACGCGGCTACGCCTGCTTGAACTATAAGAATATTTATTAAAATATTTCATAAATATATGAAATTATTTTCAGTTTTCAATAGAATTAGTAAGAAAATATAAGTCAAAATAATCAAAAAGAATAATAAGTAGAGACATATTATTAGAAAAAATATCTAAGTTATTGAAATCAATCAAACAAAAGAAGTAAAAGTAACTAAAGGATATTCTTAATATTAGAAAAAGTACCAAAAGTTCTCCGTGCATGCGTACATACTCGGACATATCGACTCTATGAAATAACTAAACATTTTTCTATATTAAATAATTTTTGCGAGCAATATCAAATAAAATAAGAAAAGAACCAAAGTGTAATTTAAATTAATTATAAACAGCAAATAATTACATAAAAATTAACAATAGTCAGAAAATGTATGAAAATTTATAAAACCATAAACGTCATCTGCCGCTGCTGATGCTGCTGCCCGTAGGCTAGGTCATTTGGAATCAGTGACATCTCCTTAATTATTTATTAGAATGTTATACAGTGAACTATAATTTTAATCTAGATAAAATGCTAAAAGTGACTATTATATTTATTTTCATAAGGACGAATATCAAAATGTCGCGGTAACGGTTGCGTAGCGACGCGACGGTTTTTATAAACATGGCAGAATAAATTGCATGTCAAATTAGAAAGTACTTTAAAATATATTAGTTTGTATGTGTAATGTAATGCTATATAGCCTATAGCACTTCTGAAGAATGCAGCTTTCATACAAAACAAAAACATAGTAAATCGGACCAGTAGATTCAGAGATCTTAGCGTTCAAACAAACAAACAAACTCTTCCGCTTTATTATATTAGTATAGATAAAAGGACTCACTGAGCTGACTGACCTCAGCTGAGATAAAAGGACTGACCTCACTGACTGAGGTAAGACGACGCACGCACAGCCGTAACCGCTGTGCGTAGATACATGAAATTTGGACACATGTTTACTTTCGTTATCTGGACATCCACTAAGAAGGGATTTTAAAAAATTGATTGGTATTGAAAGTTTGTATGGAAAAAAAATTAAATCGGCACCGACTTTTATAAAAATGAAATTTAGATTTTTTAAAGTATTTAATTGAACACGTGTTTCATCTTTTTTTAGAACTTTTTCCCTAAGGGTGCAAATAAGGTTGAAAGTTTGTATAGTTGTTTTTTTAAATCGGCACCAATTTTTATAAAATTTGAAATTCAGACTCTTAAAAGTATTTAATTGAACACATTCATTTCATACATACATTTCATGGTTTTCTATAATTCACCCCCTAAAGGTGCAAATAAAGGGTTGAAAGTTTGTATGGGAAAATCTTTAAATCGCCACCGATTTTTATAAAATTTGAAATTTAGACTTAAATATAGTTCATTGAACACATGTTTCGTGGTTTATTAGAATTCACCCCTAAGTAAGCAAGCGAAGCTGCGCGCGTCCGCTAGTGTTTTCATAATTGTACTGTAAACTTAAGTTTTATATTTCAGCAAATGGAAAATGAGCACACACATGAAATTGGCATGATACAACAAGATATTGCAAAGCTAAAGTCGGGCCACGAAAGAACTCTTCAAGCTTTGGAAGCTGATTTTAACATAAGACTTATAAGTGAATATGATAGATATCAGGTAAGCATTTCCTGTAAATAAATAATAAAAACAATATTTTGAATGAGTGTGCTACAAAATATTTTAGATATACTCATTATCTTAATTATTTATTGTTACCTACTTCATCAGAATAACCATTATTAATTTTTAATTAACCAATAAATTTTAATTGTACCGAACATTATATTAATTATGTTAAAATAGAGCTTAGAGGATAAAACAGCTCGTATGAGAAAAGATTACGAACAGCGATTGGAAGATTTAGCGGAAAATAAGCGACAAGCTTTAAGACAACTAAATACTACGTTTGAAGCAAAACTTGAAGAAAAAGATCTAATGCTGCTAGAGGTACTCTTTCGTTCATATCCATAAACTATTTACGACTTACATATGCAAATTATTCGTTGAAAATTACAAGCAAAAATCGTTAAAAAACGTGTGAGTACGTACATTAAAAAGTGCAATAAAAAATAAAACAAATATCGATTTTTGTAGTTACAAGAGCAAGCAGACATGGCCAAAAGAGAGCATGAAACAATAAAATCTTCTATAGAAGAGGATGCTGACCGTGAAATTATTGAAATAAGAACAGCATATGAAGTTCAATTAAAAGAGGAAAAAGATGCCAACGTACGTTTGAAAGGGGAAACTGGCCTAATGAAGAAAAAGTTGATATCTGCGAATAAGGAAATTGATGAATTTAAACATCAAGTATTACAACTTAAAGGTAAATTTTACCACAATTTGAAGCATATATCTATTAATATTATGAAACTATGATAATTACATGTTACCTTATCACATTTACAGCGGAACATAAGCAGTTTCAAAAGGTTATTTCAACTCTTGAACGAGATGTCGCTGATTTGAAGAAAGAAATATCAGAGAGAGACGGTACTATACAAGACAAAGAGAAAAGAATATATGTGCTTAAACGAAAAAAACAAGAACTAGAAAAATATAAGTTTGTATTAAATTTCAAGATAGCAGAATTGAAAAATCAGGTATAATATAACCTTCATTACATAACTGTCGGGTAATAACATTACTTGACCTTTAACTGACATTACAATGGTATATAAATAAATAATATATCAGATAAATGATAATTAGAGTCTTTGAGTGCGTTGTTAACTAAAATAAATTTGTTATTTGTTTTCGTTTAAAATAATATTATTAAATTCATTTTTGATGAAATACATAAGTTATCCTTATTGCGCCGTTCGTTAGATAGAACCTAAGGAACGGACAATACGAGAGTTAGGAGTTCAAATTGACGACATGCAGAATGAAGAACTAAAGTTATTGAATACAAAACATGAACTTGGTATGGCTAAACAAATGACTGATAAGTTAATTTTACCATGTAGACCCTATCACTGACATTAGTTACTTAACTAATAAAAAAGTTACAGCTGTTAAAAGGTTACATTATACTTTGTATCTTCACAACAGATAGAGCCGTTAGAGCGCGACATTAAACTTAAAAAATTGCGTATTCTCGAATTGGAAGTATCACTAGAAAGTCTTCTTAAACAAAAATCATTTCGGGGTAAATAGTTCAGTTGTAATTTTTTTATAACTTTTGCGTAGATAGATTAGTAGTGGTTAGAAAATATTGCACAATACAAATCCTATTTTATTTATCGCACGCTTAGACGAAGAGAATATTGCCTTCACAAGTTAATTTCTTTAGTTGAAAATTGTAACCCTTAACCATCGTGTTCAGTCAAGCATACCTATATACATACTAAGTACAGCACAATGGCATTGACGTTTATTATATTTTGCCTATTTAAGTAATGTGCGTTATACATGCAATTATAGGCGCGATTGCCCATTCCTCTGTCTATTCTTACGATTTATGAAACAATAATGATAGATATTTATTTCTTAAGTCTCCGTTTCTCACTTTCCGCACATTGCATGTTGAGTGGCAGAACTCAACGCCGCGCTTTGACTCGACACCAGAGCGAAGAAATGGAAATATCAAACGTAAATAAATATTCCAATTACTCTCTTTAGAACTGAAAATCACACAATTAAATGAAAAATTGTCATCAGCAAAGAAAGATTTCTTTAATGAAGCCAATCGTAATATGACTTTGAAGAATACACTAAAGAAAATAAAGATTGATCTTCATAATATGACTGCTAACTTCCAAGATCCCACTCAGTTGAAGTTGAGTGTGAAGGTATATTATTTGATTTATATCGAAATAGTAATTAAAGCATACGTGTAAATTTAATTCCTGTTTTGCTGCAACAGTAGGTCATTGAAGAGTTAAATATAAAAGGCAAGGGCGTCGTAAAATAAAATAGTAAGTAATGTTGAAAGTCAGATATTTGTGCATTTGCTAATTATATTTAATAAAACGTAAGCGCTTATATAATCTGTGTGAAAAATAAAAAAACTTTTTGCATTAAAATAGTGCGGAAACGTTGCGAGCAGGATGTGAAACCCTAAGGGGTTTTTTTTTATTACTGAATAATTATTAAAAATAACTTATTTAATTAAATAGTAAGTAAGTAGATAAGTTGAACGTGAATTTATCTTATAACTTGGTTTTAATGGAATAGGTAATAACAGAGTAAAACCTCCCTCTACATGGGCCGTAGCCCATAGGCTACTTAAGTATATAGCCGTATAATATTAATAGGTACGTTAATTATAGGCTCTTTTTCAAAAATATGTGGAAGATATAGACTTTGTACGTAGTCGCATTGCGGAAGACGAAGCGATACGAGAGTTTAATCGACAACGAGATCATCTTGAGAAACAAGTAGCGGCCCTAAAATTACAATTATCTAAATCATTAGATGGTTCTAAGAGTGACATCAGAAAGATTATGGATGTAAGTATATTGTGGTGCAGGGGCACAAACGTGGCACTGAAAACGACATGTTGCGAGTTCGATTCCCACTCGAGGAAATTGAATATTTAACATTTTCATTTCGTCACTCTGGTGTAGAGCGACATTCAATGCCTCCAGAATTCGGCGGAAACTGGGAGCGGAGTGACTTAACACTAGGCTCCCTCTGCCTGCCCTTCTTTCTACATGCAGGATTCAGCGTGAAGCGGAAAATAATATCTAATGAATTTTGAAGTCCGTCATGGTTCAAACGATGAACACTAGCGTAGGTACGTCAGAATTTCATGCAGAAATCAATATTTTAATTTTTTTCCATATCTCGTCTTAGGCACAAAGTGTGAAGTGTACGCTACATAAAACGCAATATCTACAGATATTTAGTGTAATGAATATTTGAAAACTGTGTCATCCTTTTTGTTTACATGATATGTACCTATAGGTTTACATAACATCTATAGTGTATATTTTAGTTTATAAAATGGATTTTCTCTGCTTATCAGTATAATACATCTTATGAGATAAAATATTTTTTTTGTTAACATCATTTGTGATCCCACTAGCATTAATTTAACGATTAATACATACATGATTAAAGTCCATCGTTAAAGACTTGGTTTTTATAGCATTATGTGGTAATCAGCATCATTATTATAAAGTTTTTTATAATGTCCTTGATAAAACATAATATTTATATATTTTCTTACTCATTGACATTACACTTTTTTTAACTTGAAACTTGCCTTATAATCCTTCTTTACAGGAAAATTGTACTTTACTATCGGAGATAAACGGTCTCCGTAGCGAACTAAAATCGACTAGAACAAGGTGTTTTCAAATGGAGTCCATCCTCGGGCTGTCAGCTCGATACGTGCCACCAGCAACGGCAAGAGCTAAATTGAAACACGTAACCGAGGACAGAGAGAAATTAGACGAACTTTACAAACACCAGATAGAGGTTAGATTAGCAATGCTCTTTAGTTAACAGAAATATTTAAAAAGTAAAACAAGGATATTAAAAATAAGTTCTAACAAGTGTAATGGAATTTCGAATTAGTTTCCAAGAGGCCCGGGTACGAGTGCCATTCGCGGGTACGACTCATCTTCAAATTTATTTGTTATTACTAACAAATAAATTTGAAGATGAGTCGTACCCGTCGTCGTAGTCGAGTACTTTGGCAAAACCTTGTTATTATCATCAAGTTGATAATAAAAATGTATTTTTTTTTATATTTCCTATAAGTTACTATCCATCTGTTTCTAAAATATATTTTAATAATTTTTAAATATTATTTCATAAAAAACAACTGTATTCATTTACCTAAATGAATATTCTTTTGACTAGGTATAATATATTGAAGGTTTTTTTTCCTGTGCATATCGATAATTTTCGCTATAACAAAAACCAAGTCATCTGTCAGTCGGTCAGTTTTTATGAAACACAGTTTAATTAGCATTTTTGAAGTTATAGAGTTTGCTAATTATAAAGTGAAATATGTTTTTTATATTTTAGGAAAGGGAAGAAATAATAGTGACTCTCAAGGAAGAGAATGAACGCTTGCTCGGGAAAGCTAGATGTAGTGATGAAGTACACGAAACATAAACCAAGAATGACTCAAGAATTAATATTATTATGTTATATTAATAGAGACATCTTCAACATTCGAATTTATTGCCTTAATTGTTATTAAATATGATTAATTAGTATGACGCCACTTATTTTAAAGAGTTTGCTTTTTACTGAATTTAATAAAAAAGTTAAATAAAATGCTAATTTAGAAAAAAAATGTATTTCACTGAATGCTTTTGAATTATAATTATAAAATCCCATTGAAAATTAAATAAAACTAAAGTTTAACAACATACAAGTATAAATAAAAAATAAAAAAATAAAAGAAGAAGTCGGAGGCAACTTAAAGCTTTAAAAACAAATTTTTATTTCCTTCACCATACTGAAATCTAAGACATTGAGTTTTAATCATAACATATTACTATCACTTTATAGACTAAAATAACTACTTCTATTCATGAAGTATATATACTCATGGGCATAGAAATAGAAGTAGGGGGAGGATCGAGCCCATCTCAGAAGATTCAGTAACAGAAAATTGAGACTGAAATATTTAAAAAAATCCTCAAGCCTATCAATTTTTTTTGTGCTTACCAAATAATCACATTACTTATACAAATAATATTTTAATTTCCCGTCAAATTGTCTTTATGCTGTGAAAATCAGTGGAGTCCTAGTAAAATATTTATAGGTTACGCCCAAGTTAATACTACATTATATATATTATTTAAAGAATGAGGGGCAAAATAGCTTTTCTGCCTTTGGGGTAGTCTGGAAATTCTTTCTTGTAATTGCGATGCTTGCCAAGGGCCCACACTGACATTTGATAGAGACCCACAACTGCGAATAATCCAGCTGGAAAAGATGACAATTATAATATAATTAAATTATTATTATTTTTTTAGCTTCAATCTATATCCCGCATAGAGTAGAGTAAGCAAAGGGATCATAGTATTGAACCAATGCGTTTTTCACTTTCCGCCTCATTTAAGACATTGCGTATTTAGTGACGAACTCAACGCCGCGCTTAGTTTTTTCATTTGAACGAGGAAATCCCAAGTGGGAATCGAACTCAACTGATCTGGTGAGACTTTATCTCACCTGATCAGTTGAGTTATATATCTCATTCGACCGGAAAGCAGGGCATGTCTTCAGGAAAAAAGTTAATTTTTATCATATTTCCATGGCAATAAAAAAAATAATTGTAATATTTTATCAACACATTATAATGTGAGAATATGGTTTTCCTGGTCCATTGTAACAATTAAAACAATTCATTTTGAAATATACAATTTTGGTTTCATTTTATGTATATGATAATGTATAATATATTCTATTGAGATGGGAATTAGGTTGTTTATTATTACTAACTGTTTTTATTAATGTATTGTGTTAAGGTATTTTTTTTAATTATAATAACATTATGACTTTTATTCTTTGTTTTTTTGTATTTATAATATAGTTTAATAGGCAAAGAATCTAGAGAAAAATCACTGCATTCTACACTTCCTTAGGAGTTATTTTCTGATCTTTTTTTAATCTAATAGAACAAATGCTTAAATTAAGATTCATCACAATCAAGTAACCGTAAAGTTGCTCCACTACACAAAGCATGTTGAGTGATACATCTGTACTCTATGAGTAGGGTTTCAAATCTATAACCATAACGCTTAGTCAGTCAGTGCTACCGTGCGATTACGTCAATATTTTTATTTAATCTTTAACTTTAATTCTTTATAAACCTATACTATCAATTACTTTCACAATTATTTATACATAGGTTTCTACACTCTATGTCAATGTACATAGAGTTGAAATTTGCTACAATAGTAAAATAAATTATGTTGTTAATTAATTACATTTAAGGTCATGATAAGGCCATGTAACGAAATTGTTGCCTCTTGAATAATAATTTATTAAGGTTTATTTTTATTAATTTTAGTATTTTGAAGGTGTACTGGCTGCCCTCAAAATATGTTCATAAATTACTAATTACAGATCTGAGACCGTCGTGGCGTACAGGCACTAGTGTTACTGTGATCGGTCGATTCCCACTGGGGTAACAAAATATTTATATTTTAATTTGAGGAACCAAAGATATCAAGATATATTTATGCATATCACATTTTAATATTATATGAATGAAATAACCTAATTAACATACGTTTTTGTGGTGGAGAGGCACAACAACTGACTAATAATTATTTTTACAAGAAAAACAACATTAACTTCCACCACTTAAAACACTGTCTTGAACATTAAACAGAAAACTAGGATTAGGTTTGTAAATTGTAAAATGTGAAACTAACAAAAGAATTAATTTGTAACATCATACACTTACCTGGAGCACATTTAGTCATAACTGTAAAGAAAAGCCAAGATCCAAACTCGTAAGTGTAATTTGGACATGATACAAAGTTGAAAAGCAGAGAGAAGGGGTTCCCGTCAGGTCTTGGGATGCGCCTTTCTTTGGTGCCTGGAGGTCGTAAATTCTTAAGCAAAATATGAATGCTTAAGTTACCTAGTTCACATATCTGGAAATTCATATTGAATTTTATTATGATTTCTAATTATGAATTTGTGTAAAAAACATCAAAAAAATCCACATGAGTGAAAAATGTTAAATATTTTTTAGATGAAATAAAATTAATAACTTAATTTATTGGTTATGTCTAACACATAAATTAATAAATTAGTAAATTAATTTTCAGTTTGGCAGTTACTTACAGTGAATCCCACTACACCAACATACACACAAACGTTACAAGGAGCAGTGAAGAGAGGATGATTGATGTGGTATGCAATGTAGAGGGTAAATAGCCAATAATATGCACAATTTTTAAATAAATTGCGTAGTGGCATTGTCCCATGAGAAAAACGGTGGACAAATAATGTTTCTAGAAGACGTTTAGCATAATGAACTGACCAGCAAGCAGCAGCTATCCTGAAAGTTCAAATTGTTAAAAGTAAGATGCAATGAAAGTTTTGCCAAGAAAATCAAGTATCCACAGACTCTCTTCTCTACTTTCCTACATAAAGAAGACATTGTATATTGGAGGTGTCTTCTAAACAGATAAAGTGAGACATAAATATTGGTTTTTGTGGGCTTTATCCTATATTCACTGTGCTCAGTCAGGTATTTGGCAAGTCAATAATCTCGAGAATCGAATATAATATTAATATAGTAAACTTTATAAATAGTAATCAGTCAAAATGATCTTACGTAGCCACTGTCCCAGGAGGAGCTGTATCACTTCCGTAAAGAATCCAGGGTCTCTGGTACACCCATAAATATACAAATAGAGGGCCAGCATATTCAGCCAAAAATACATTTCTCCATGAGATTTGAGGACCTAAATCTTGTAAATATAATTTTGATCCATTGTCAAGGTTAAGAGACTTAAGGGTACTTTCGTCTTTTAATGATCTTCCTTTTGCTTCTAATTTAATGGATTGTCTGTCTGGGTACAGAGATTTTTTTATACTTTGATGTATTTTTTCCTTCACATCTTTAATAGTAGAATCAGCATTTACATGTACTTTTCCCAAAGGTTTTGAACCAGATGTGCTCAAAATTTCGATCTAAAATATAAAATTATAAATAAGTTATTTGATCAATTTCTAATATTAAAGTGTAAGTTAATAAAATAGATTAATCATACCTCCATAGTGCGTTGAGGGCTCGAAGGAATTTGAATGCACGTCTGTTTTAACAAATAAAGTCAAAGATCACAATTTAAATAAAATACAGTAAAGCAAACTTAATACAAGAGTTACGAAATGACCGGTAGCAACAACATAACCCGAGTTTAAAGAATAAATTTATTTGAATACCTATGTCAAATAGTAATAAAACATTTATATCAAATATCCAAAATAATATTTAATAAGCACACACACGACTTGTCATAAGATTTAGTTTTATATACTGACTTGAGAGTTTGAGACAATCTTAAGTTTTAATAACCACTGTGGATAAAAATCATACTTCAAAAATGACGTAGCATTATAAGTATGTATTATGTATATAATATACCTATTGCCAATTGCAGTCGATTCCCAAACCTAGCTCCTATTTCCTTTGCGATTTGCTGCTTTTGACAAATAGCAAAATAAATGTTGCTAGAATCACATTCATAATAACTATTGACATTACAACCTTAACTTAAGCTTGCTGGGTGCATAAATGTATTTAGAACTAAATTAATAATCAAAGATCTTTCAATATTAATAAAATTGATCAACGAACAACGAACAGAGTGTCATGTCATTTAGTTTTCTTTAATTTAATCAGCATTACATGTTGTAAGCATTTTGATTACAATTTACAATTACTCTCAATTATTATTTTTAATAATAAAAAAAAATATATATTTTTTTAAATTATTAAAAGCCACTCAACACGCAATGCCCCCAGAATTTGGCGAAAAGTGGAGTGTCTTCATATCCTGCTATATGCGGTCTCGTGTAAAGCTAAAAAAAATATACTTCAAAAGTTTTACCTTATTAACCTTATTAATTCAGGGTTATTTAAAATTTATAAAATTTTCTCAGATATGAGTTTTTAAATGTTAAATTGTAATCTATATATTCTAATCCAATTTTTCCAAGCAAACCATTAGCAGCTGATCGGTTATTTGAATGGAGTACTGAGTTCTTTGTAGACAAATAAAAAAAGGCTGTACTTACATAGGATCTCTTTTTTTTACATGTATTATATAATTGTGTATATTTATCTTTTTATTACCGGTCAATTTCCTTCGTGTGTTTTCCATACAACGCGACATTGGCGAAATGAATTGTGCTCAACTGGCACGCTCGAAACGCCATATATCAAGAAATCAATCAATCGACAAATAAAAAAATGTTTCAGATTAAATGAAATGTTACTGAGTGCTATTAATTAGATGGATAACTTAATGTTACAACAATTATGTTATGAGTAAATTCGATGTTAAAAAGAACGTAGCTTTATTTACAACATTATTTGGTTTTGTGGAATGGTGGTTGGTACTTAGTAGGATACTGCAATATTCGCTAGCGATTTGTAAATGTGTGCTGTCAGTGACATTTCTTCTTTGTGTTGTATGTGTATGTTATTGATATTTATATGTACTAGTAAATTAAATGGCGATTTGTGTTTAGACGTATTTTCACAAAATATTGCTTATTCATTTATATTTTAAAGAAATTGCAAGAAATCTTCTTAATAAAAATAAGAAATAATAACTGAACATGCGTTCTGTGGTGGAAATAGGAGCTAGTGTCCCAGCTTTCTTGGGAAAACTATGGAAATTGGTTAATGATCCAGACACCAATCATTTGATTTCATGGAGCCCCGTAAGTATTAATTTCTGAATTGTGAGAATCTATTTCATGTCTTTTGTAATGTATTTTGTTTAAAACAACTTTTAAATAAAAATCTTATTAGAAAGTTGCTATGGAACAACCTATAACATATAGGCAGTTGACAGTTCGTCATTGAGTTATAATAAATAAATAGTTACATGTCACGTTTTACACCATGCTCTTGAATTTTTAAAGTAGATAATTTATATGACTTCAGTATTAACAAACATTTTACTTTCTTTCTTTAAAGATTTGTTTATAAATTAGTTACTAAGCCATTACATTGTGGTTTGACATTTTGTAAACAGTACTTTTCCATTCGATTACACAATAATAAATATTGTTATTATCGAAATATTATCGAATCGAAATATATTTAAATAAATGAATAAAAATGATAGCAATGTCATGACTATATTATATTCTGCAGTTATCACACAATAATCAATATATTAATATTATTATTAAAAAGTAGGTATACATAAATATGTGTATATTATTTTATTACTTAGTGCTAAAAATAAATACTTAGAATTAATGTATTAATATAATAAAATGTCTCAATTTTAAGGGTGGCAAAATATTTGTTATTAAAAATCAAGCAGATTTTGCTAAAGAGTTATTACCCCTTTATTATAAACACAACAATATGGCCAGTTTTATCAGACAATTAAATATGTATGGATTTCATAAAATAACTTCTGTTGAAAATGGAGGTTTGCGGTATGAAAAAGATGAGATTGAGTTTTCTCATCCATGTTTTATGAAGGGTCATGCTTACCTATTAGAGCATATAAAAAGAAAGATTGCCAACCCCAAGTCAATTGTTGCAAGTAATGAGAGTGGAGAAAAAATACTTTTAAAACCAGAATTAATGAACAAAGTATTAGCAGATGTTAAGCAAATGAAAGGTAAACAAGAGAGCCTTGATGCTAAATTTAGTGCTATGAAACAAGAAAATGAGGCATTATGGAGAGAAGTGGCTATACTAAGACAAAAACACATAAAACAGCAACAAATTGTAAACAATGTATGTTTTTTTTATACTTTATATTTTTTTAATTTTTAAATTAAAAATGAATTCTAAATGAGTTCCATCACTTAACATAAGCCTCCACAATTCGGTGGAAAGTGGGAAACTAACTTGTTAACAATGGTACTGAAGTGTCTTAACTCTAGGTTCCCAGGTTCCCTTTTCCTACCCTGCTAATAAGTGTAAGATAGTGTGAATAAAAAAAAAAAATTAATTAGCTTTACACTGTCTTTCGTCTACAGCAAAACGGAACTCTATGCCATGCTTTGCTTTTGAAAATATAAATTTAATAAATATTTCATTTTCTAAAGTAGGGATTGAAACCACAACCAGTCACACATTTGTACTCTCACGCCAAACAGGTCTTTGTCTCAAACAGGACTGGCATCTTCAAAAAAATATATACATACTCATTTACAGTTTAATTTTCAGTTAATACAATTCTTGATGTCTCTTGTACAACCGGCTCGCCCATCCAATACTGGTGGTAGTAATGTTGGTGTGAAAAGGCCTTATCAGTTGATGATCAATAGTGCCGCACACAATTCTACAATAGATGGAGCATACCCTGGTAGATTAAAAAATATAAAACTTGACAAAGATACAATATTGGATGATTTAAATGAAGAGAATATGGTTTGTAATGGATAGATAATCTTATTATACCTTTTTTTTATTTCTCTTACATTTCTTTTGTAATTAAATATATTGTTTTAAATTTCACAGGAGGATGGTCCTACAATCCATGAATTGGCTCATGATGATATTTTACATAATGATGCCTCTCAAGATTCTTTGGACCCTGTGGCTTTTGTGTCTGTAGATTTATCCAATAATCCTATAATATCAAATGCAACTACAAACTCTGATCCTACAGCATCACAATATCAAGTTACTTTGGAAGACGGAGAGGAAGCTGAGACAGGTAAAATTAATTTTCATATTTTATTATTAATGGTTATTATTTATGGTGACATTAATGGTTATTATTAGTTTGTAATATAAGTATATTAAAGCTAATATATTTATATTTTATTTTATTTAAAATATCAAAAAAAATTGTGGCACATCTAATGCTAGAAATTAATTTGTAAACTCATTATAATCAATCAATGTTCTTAGATCATACAAGAGTAACATTCCCAATTGTGCATACCAATGGCTACCTAAGGATACCTGATACTCCACCCATTGTAACATCTCCATCTCCTACAATGGCAACATCTCCAGGTCAATCTGCGATGGAACAAGTAATAAACAATGTTATTGAGTCACCCAGTACATCAAGGCCAAAAACTCGGTGTACAAGCAAAAATGTGTCTACAAACACTAAGAGTTTACTTTCTCCAAGCAATTTCAATACTATAAATTCATCTGCTGATTTCAAACTTCCTGCTGAAATATTTGCAAGTGATGATTCAGTCAGTGATGCAGGCGTTGCTACAACAGATGATCTAAGTACACTACAAGATGCTATTCTTTCGGAACAAACTATTTCTTCCAAAGATAAATTACTAGGAGGCATCAACATCAAGCTTGAAAAACCAGAGAATGTCAAAATAGGAAAGAGACCTAAAAAATCTAAAGATAATTGTTGCATAGGAAATTTAAATTTGGCAGATATTAAGACTGAATTACAAGATGACTTTGATTGGAGTAACATGTCATTAGCAACTGTTAACAATAACCCCAATGTAAATAGGTTACAGAACATGTAAGTTTTGGTTATTGCTTTATTTATTGCTTGCTTTAATTTTTTTAATTTGTTTTAAATCATTTTCAATTGTGATGAAAATCGAGAAAGTAAAGAAAATTAGATATATTATGAATGTGATTTTAATGTTTAGGTATAGGAGAGATAACGGTCAAAATAGGGAAGAATATTCTTCCCAATTCGGAACAAATCCAAACAAGTATGTGACAAATGATAATTATTAAAAATGAATCTTTCTTTTCTTAAGAAGCCTACTATAAATATTTATTGAAAATGTCTTTATAAATTATAGATTGTTATTGTTTCATAAAAGATTACTTTTTCTTTTCAATAAATATCAGTCTAGACTAGACTAGACTGCTATTGCATTAATACTGTGGATAAGAGAATCAAGCCTTTTTCGTTTTTGCTACTACTGGAAATGGGGCAAAGTAAACTTAATATTAATTATTGTTCAATATCTCAAAGTGTATATTTTTTACCATTGTAATTTGTAAATATTCATATTCCAGGAACGATATTGATGACCATTTGGATACCATGCAAACAGATCTGGATTCCTTGAGGGAGCTGCTTAGGGGTGACACATATTCATTGGACACCAATACACTATTAGGGGTAAGTAGACTTTAAACAATATAAAGAAAAAATATATACTACTAACGTTATTACAATATTGCAGGCAGCAAAAGTACATGATTAAAAATATATATTTAATCTGTAACTATTACAAAATTTATTTTTAAATTCACTAATAATTCAATAATTAATTCACCCTCAACGGGCAGAATGTCAAATCTATTTATTTTATGATTTATGTATGGTTTTAAACATGTAATGATATATAGACTAAACTATTACTATTTATATAGTAATTAATATATTATAATATATATTTTTCATAATAATATATTAATTACTATATACTTATTATTGTAAAGGAGTCTTATATTTTGCATGATTGGTATGGTGGGAAAATGATTTCTAGTACCGGAAGGTTTACATATGGCGCGATTTTTAAACTGTGTATGTAGTAGTAGTTGACGCACACAGGCGCAAGTTTCGTAAACAGCGGGTTAGCGCGGCAAGGTTGGTAGCGCTGCGTGGGTCACGTTGCACCCAACGTGTTGAGAGCGCGTGCGGAGCCTCGCGCGGACACTCGCATACGTAATAACGGGTTCTAATAATTATCGATTGTTATTTCGTTTCGTATCGACTACGTCATTAATGTCTTGTATTTTTATACGAATATTTTTCCTTAGAACGATTGTTTTTTTTATTTATGTTTTGCAAATCATTTATTAGTAACAAATATAAAAGTGAACTTCTGTATTGTCCTCAGATTGATGAAAACGTAGGACCTACTGTTTGTCACCATACAAAACACAATGTAATTAATGAATGATGCATCAAAATATATTATGATATGTTGATTTTAACGAATTTATTATTCATTTATTTTGATGTCTTTCTTTGCTTTAACGGAGAAGAGAAAAATATATATTTCATAATTTAACCGCATTCAAATTATTTATAAATTAGGACACCTTAATGCACATACGTTTAATTGTTATGCACATAATCAATATCCTAATTCATAATTAAAATCTTAATTTTAATAAGATATAATGCTTCTAACACATAAACTATAACGAAGTTATGTGTAATATAATGGTTACATATGAAAAGGATATATTATATCCTGTTTGTATTTGAATGCGGTTGGTATTTTAATATTAATGAATTAATGAAACTTAATTTTACATTTCAGCTGTTCGGATCAGATGATCCTTTCTATGGGCTGACTTACAATTCATCGGATGACAGAAATAAAAGTAGCAACAATGGTGAGTTACATGCAACCTCTTTAACAAATTAGTTCGACACGATCTATCGTAAACCTGGGGGCGCGACGCGGCAGCGGCCTAAAGCGGTAACTTTCAGGAATAACTTAAAAGCTTTAATGTTTTTTATATATTGTACAAATTAGGGCGTTGGTACAAAAGTGGCTATACTATTAGACAAATTATGATATGTGAATAAGAGGAATATTATAATGTTATATGAAATTCGAAATATTTGCAAATTATTTGTAACGCCTCTTTTGCACGTACGGCCGCAAATAAAATTTCCTATATAACAGGTTTCCCGTAAGCGCGACCGCGACCGACAGTGAATTGTAGCTTATTAGTATATCCATTTGTCTATACATTTATATTAATTGTAGATACAACAAAACAGTATCCGATGATTGATTTTGATTGGCTGATCGGTACCAGCGATACAACGCAAGGGAAGTAACCCCCTCCCTACAACACAACTACGACAAACGCTGACGCAAGTGTTGGAAATTGGTAACGGGTCTATTAGTGGTTTGCGGTCTAAATATGGGTCTAATTATGATGTAGACTTCGAATCTGTTACCATCAGAAACGACGATTACGAATTATTTTGTTTTTTTTTTTAAAAAACGTAAAGTGCAACTAATGAACCAGTTTATATTTTGAAATTCTCATAAGCTCATGTAATTGTCTGTTCATTTATTATTAAATCGAATTTAACTTCGATTTATATGAAAAGTTCGTAATCGTTTATCTGTTGCTACGTCACTATTTAAGATAGAATAAGAAACATCTAGGATATAAATAATGATAAGAAAACGTTAGGTAAGATTGTAATTGTTTTATTGTTATTAAAGCGAAGAAGCTGAAAGGTGAAATTTTGAATGTAAGCTGTGGCGACATTCGCGGGCAGAGCCCGTTCAATGAAGACGACGGTACTAATAATTAATATATTAAGTTGTAATGACAATAATTAAAATTTATTACTTTTTTGCATGCATATTTATATATTAGTTAATTACATCCAACTAGATTCAGCTTATTAAAAACTAGCATGGGGATGCCATTAACTATATTACCGACGCCGGACAAGACATGAACAAAAATCGGAAAGTTCGGGTAACATTGTCTTTTCCTGGTACACGTTAGAATTATTTTTTGCAATAAAAAAGATCGCTTTCATTTTTAATTAACTTTTTTTTTTGCGATTTATCAATTAAAAATGAACTTGGACTACAACTGTCTGCTGATGTTATAATAAAATTCTTGACCAATTTAATTGTAATTTACACTATTGTATTTTGGAAAGCTTTCCGTAACATTTAGTGTTTGTTTTATTTCATTCAGTTAAAAAATAAAAAATAACTGAAAATGAAAGTAACGAAGATTAGTAATTAATTTACTTTACCTACTTATATCTAACTTAAAATTCCTCTTACACAAAAAAATCACACTAATGGCAGTCCTAAATAAGCATGTTGTTCAGCGTAGCTAGATTTTATTTTGGGGAAAAACGGGATTTTGTAAGATTTGGTAAAAAAGAGTTTCTTCCGCCAAAAGCGCGACACAAAAATGAATAAATCATTTATGTGTCGCGCTTTTCTTAATAAAAAAAACGTACTGTATTTAAAAGTAATACATACTATATTTAAAAGAATAATCTTCAGAGACTATATACCCATTGTACACATTTGTATACAATAAGGAGAAGTAATTTTTCACGGTGCGTGGAAAAAAATACGGGAAGTGGGACTATCCTTTGTATTCGAGACATTTAATTTTGGCCCAAAAATCTGGAAATCCCGTCCATATCGGGACTTCTGGCAATGATGATGTAATTGTAGATTAATCAAAAAATAAAGAAAATTAAGAATTTTCCATGAGTTCTCACTTGTGGCTTTCTCATTTCAATTTTTACAACTTTTTTTATAGAAAGGGCATCGAATTATCCATCTCCTTTTTCGCTTTTTACCAATATGTTTAATATTAATATGTTAAGTAAACGTTAATTAGAATGAATCTTTTTTTTATTGTTAATGTTATATGTAGGTATATGTATTAAATGAAGATTAAATAATATATTCTGCCACTTTTATTTTAATATATTATTATTTTAAATTATAATGTGTAAATTAATTAGTATTGAAGTATATTTCATAAAAACATTTTAATTGCGCATTAAAATGTTTTGCGAAGATTAATATTTATATGTTAAAATTGTGATGCAATTGTTTTATATTTTATCTTGTTTATTTTTGTATTTCGTTATTCATAAACTATAAGGAATAAGAAAGTAAAGCATGAATTTATACATATAGAAAATATATAGATAATGTAAATTGATTATTTCATTTATAGATATGGTGTAATGATGTAAACTAGTTCTTTTTTGTGTGTTGCTTATTATGTTGAGTAGAAGTTTTAGAGTTTTATAGTAGTATGAGAAAACATATGGACATATGACGAAAACTTTAGTGTTTTGCTCATTCTTTTACAATACGTAGTCATTTTTACTAAATACCCGATAAATGTGAAATTGTTCTACCCCATTAAACTATTGCACTGCTTCTAATAACACAGCGATTGAAAGTATCATTAAAATATAAGTCACTTTATTAAAATCTGCTGTTCTAGCAATTTAAAGACATATCAGTTTTTTTTTTATGTACTTTAAAAAATATATAAAACACGGTATAATTCAATTAGAGTAGCACTGGCATTGAGAGAGAAACGGACGCCTACGTAACTTTTTATAAATATACTAATTATTATTTTCTTGGGCAACTTTCAGCTGAAGGGAATCAGCTTATATCGTATACAGGGAATATTCCAGACTTTGAGGATATAAGTATACCCGACCTTGAAACGGACACCTCTCAGGAATGTTTGTCGCCGAGTCCGAGCTGTTCAACGCTAAACACACCGCAAGTACTATTAAATTCACCTTCCTATACTGTAAAACAATGAAGGAAGAAACATGCCTTCATTAATGGCACAATTTCACAAATGATATATATGTATAATGTATTATTTCTTTTTTTAAGCTACACTCTGTTTCCCACGCATCACCCAATTTTGGAGACGATGTAGGTTGAATGGCAGAATTCAATCCTGTACTTTGTCTCGTCTCTTCCGAGTGGAAAATTTCAGAATCCACAACCCTCGCCTTTACGGTCGGACAATTAAATAAAAATGTAATTTACTATGCTATGTTTGTTTGTAATTTATTAATGATTAGGTAATTATGTGTTATAATTTACAAACTTTCTCAACAAGCCATAAGAAATATTAACATGTTGAAAATAATGACTTACTATTAGAAATACCAAATATTAACATATTTCTTATGACTACGTATAAACATTTTGAATAAATGGCTATGTACTAATAAATGAATGTTTGCATAATAAGCAAATGTAAAAATCTTGAAATATTTCTGATATTTGCCACAAATATTTATTCTTCATAGTAACTTTTCAAAATTTTATCTCATTAATTATGTTAATGAATTAGTGTTACAGATTACATTTATTAAAACACTTAGTACTAGATAATTTTACAAGACGGATAACATTTATAAAGGAAAGAAAATGCAAGGTCGCCACAAGGTTCTTTAGTATAAATTCTGTAAAACGTTATGATCTATGAAGCATATAGATTTTGTGATAAAGCAAAAAATAAAACAGTGCTAAACAATAACGCATTTACTTTTTTTATTAGCCAAATTAGGTCGCTAATTGTCGATATGCAATATAAAGGATGTTGACGATGTTTTTCTTTATTTGTTTAGGCATAATAAAATAAACAGCCATTATGTAATATTAAAGTAAAAATGCATTAGATTTTAAATATATGTACATACAAATATAATAATTTTACTGCTGAGTGCTTTTTGGTTTTACAAAGATTTTTAATACAAGATCATCATATTTATTTGTTTGTGCATATAACATCCCGGCTGCTTGGTGCCTTAACTGGAGATGAGAAGTGTTTCATATTTTTATACAATAAGCGTGACTAGTACCTAAAGTTTGAGAATATATGACAGAAATAAATGTAACAATACATAAATTAATAATAAATAAACATGGGCCCTATTAAAATGTGCTCATGTTATATTTGTTACTATCAATACAAACACAATATTAGGCTAAGTTAATTAAACATAGATACAGGTAAATTAAGTATATTAATAATTTCTGTTTGGTCTCTTATACATTAAAAGAAGTGTAAGAAGTTGTATATTTTGTATTTTTAAATTATTTTAAAAATTGCAAATGCCACTCTGTTTTTATTTCATCACATAGTTTATTTATACTTAAGTCTGTAATTGTAAAGAGCATTTTTAATATATCTTTTTAAAAATATGTTTTAAAGAAATTAATGATGTTAACTTGTAAAGAAAATGTATTTGGTGATTACATATTATATAAGGTGTCTGTTGGTTCTTATGTAAAATGTTATGTATTTGTATAGAGAATAAAATTATTTCGGTCTTTCATTAGGTGATTGGTTGAAGCAAAATAAGCCAGCAAACTTATAATTTGAGTTTACGTTGACTTTTTTGATTTTTAGCGTGAAATTTGTAAAAATACTGGATAATAATTGGAACCTACCTTTTTAGATATAGATTTAAGAATACAAGCTAAAAATATAAAGAGGAACCAAACTTAGTTTGCAAAGCTTGAAGATTATAAATTATAGATTTAACTAATTTTTTTAGCTTTGTGTTTTATAATCTTTATTCTAGAACTTCGACACTACAACTTTTTCTTGTTTATTGTAAAATATTTTTTAATAATATATGGAAATAAATGTATTTATTGTAAATATAGTAGAATACCTACATATTTGGTATTTTTTTACCGATCACTGATAATTTGTTTGATTTACCTACATGTTGTTTAAAAATCGACAAATTTGAAATATAATTTCAAATGTATGTTTAAAAAATAATTTTCAGCATTTATTTATTTTCATAATAAAGTTAAATTATTCCTTCATGGTCAAGTTTTATCATATTTAAAAAATAATGTTCAGAAATGAAATGTATATGAGTATTATATGAACAACAACATAACCTTTTTCAATCAAAGGTACCTTCACATATCTAATATTATTTTTAAATGATTTCACCGTAAAATAGCATCATATTTGAGAATGAACAAAGATAAATAGGATAAACATAACATAGATTATAATTATATAGAAGTAAATAATCAAATTATGAGTTATTTTTAAATTAAATATAATAAAGTATTTTAAAAAAGGTCCATTTTATTTAGTTAGTTAAAATAGTTACACAAATTTGCATATAACAGGGTAGGCAAACTGCAGAGCATAATATTATATGGGTACGCACAAAGTGTGGCCATAAGCCGATTGGTTGTGGGTTCGATTCCCACTCTAGGGAGATGAAATATTTTTTTACATTTATATTTCCATTTCTTCGCTCTGGTGTCGAGGCAAAGCGCGAGTTCTGCCACTCAATACGCAATGCTTCCAGAACTCGGCAGAAATTTGAGAACGGAGTGCCTTATACGTGTGTTAAACGGAGTGTCTTGTCTGATACGAGAGCGATGGAATGAAAATATTTCATTTCTCCAAATGGGGAATCGACCGCATCGAATCGAATCACAACCTATTGCGTTAACAATAGCAACCTTGGGCGCATGTGCCACGACTGGCCAAAAATATTCTTAAAGTTTTTAATTAAACCTTAAAATATGTATGTAAATTCCATTCAAGCGCATTGAATATACCTAAACTCTTTAAATATACTTTTAGGAGCCTTTATACCAGTGGCGTAGCTAGGGGGGTGCGAGCGGTGCGGTCGCACCGGGCATCATCGGAATCGCACCGGTCGCATCAAAAGGAAAGGGGCATCAAAATTGTTAAATAAAATATATTTTATTTAAATGTCACATTGTAGCGTCTGACGCTTGATCTACGTGAGAGTAAAAGACACTTTGAATCTTCTTTTTTTTTTTAGAGGGCATCAAGTCCCAAGCCGCAGCAAATACCCTAGCTACGCCACTACTTTATACAAGTGAAATAAGTTAAAAATATGGTGTTGTGGGATTTTAATAAGTTCACTTACAGTTATGTTATGTAGTATACCTGGACTATAATTTATTTCGAAGGTACCTCATGTGAAACCCGCGCAGCCCGACTTATTTATAAAAGATATTAATATAAAAATAGCGCCTTAGAAAATTTAATGTAAAAATCTGTGGAAATCTAGGAAGGCTGATGAGGCTACTCTCTATGAATTTACTGCGACATATAAAATAATATTAACGTTAAAAAGCTTACGTGACTATTAAAATAACTGAAAAGAATATTATAAATATTTTAATTTTCAAAAATATGTACAGATTTGATGGACACAATATTTTCTAAACATTTATAAGAGGAAAAAGAATATTTCTACTTTAATATTAATATATAATATGATATAATACAATTAAATATTTTTGAAATAAATATATAAGTACCTACATTTTTAATTTACAATCATATTTGTTACAGTACAAAATATAAAGAAGAAAATAATACCGAGAATTTAAGAAAAGGTAAAATATTGCCAGAATCTAAGTATAGGCAAGAAGAAGTTTCATGAAATTTGATTTGGGCGATAGTTGAATGTCAATTTAAGGGTGCGTAATAAAATACAATATATTTTTATCGCAATTGTACAAATTACGTGCACCTACGTGTATATTTTAAATAGATAAATTAAGATAAGGTGTAAATTTAAATACACGGCGTAAATAATTAAAAGTAGATAAAGTGGAAAAACACGAACGTCGGCGAACCTTTGATTTGTTACTTAAGTATAAATTTGAAAAAATAACTTTATTTTTATAACTAGAACTTTTTTTGTATAGAAATAGATAAAACGCATCCTTTGGGGGCTTTTAAAGGGATCTATTGGCACTATGCACCCTAAGCTTTTTCCATTATTCTTTATCCAAATATATATTTTTTACGTTTTACTAATTTTTTCACAAAAGCGTGTTTTTTAGCTTTTTTAACTATTATTTATAATATATTGTACTTGGTACGGAACCCTCGGTGCAATAGCACTTGGCCGGTGTTTTTATATTATTGCATCGTTAGTCCTTGATAATTTCCAATTAATCCGACGTTTAAAAGTCGGTCATAGACACGGTTAAAGTTTCCATTACAAGATACATAGATACATACATACGGCCGAAGCTAATAAAACGTGTTAGTATATTTGTACTTTGCAGTGTACTTAATAATTCAATGTAGGCGAAGTTTCCTCAATAATGACGGTAATAGTGGAGGTGCTGGTGATCTATTTTTCACTCCATCTGTAATATAAGGTCCTGGCTTTGACATCAACACTGTATGAAGTGTAGGCAAACTTCCTAAGGCACAACCTAATTCTGCAGATATATTTAAGCAGCCTTGAATATCAAGTACTTTAAGTATTTTGCAATGGTCCCTCACAGCTTCTATTGTTTTGTTAGTTAGCTGATTACAACCCTGAAAAGAGATTTAATATATTTATATACAGTAAGTTCTATAATTGATCATCTTAGCAGTTTTAATAATTAAATTGTCGTTCAACTCCATTGTGGTTACGTAAGGTACTTAGCTAAATTATCGCAATATTTGTCGGAAAAATGACTATGAACATTTGGTGAAATTACCCACATTTTGGTTCAAGTGAACAATCAATTATTACTGATTTAACGTTCCTTTTGAAAGGCAATTCAAATATTAACTTCACATTAGAATGATTTAAAAGCTGGATAATAATATATATATATATATATGTATTGAAGAAGTTTTACACACCCGCAATTCCAGATACTGCAATCTGTGTAGTCCTTTAACAATTTCTATTACAGCATCATCTTTTAAGTTGTAACAATCGTTTAGATTTAAGTATTCGATGCTAGGGCAGTTTTTGACTAGATGCTTAATACCATCTACGGTTATTTGTTGGCATCTGCTCAAGTTTAAGTTTAGTAACTCCTTAAATGCGAACGCGTAAGTTAGGCTCACATCCGTTATTCTGTTACAACCGCTAATATTCAACTCTCGAAGAGATTTTATCCGCGCTAGAGAGTATCCTGTAAAAGAGTCCATTGTCAATTTCTCACACATCTTCATTACATCACGCTTTCTTCTTGCATCACGAATTATTTCTTCTTCGGCTCTAGAACCTAAATGTATTCTATTAGGTACGCTTGCTTCGTTATAACTAGACATCACAGGTCCTTCATCATCATCTTTTGCTTCTATTTTCCCCATACCAGTTAAACCGGCATCAGAAACTTTATCACAGAAATTTATTTTTAAAATATGCAATAATACTTGATTTTTAAATATCACTTGTATAGATGTGTCTGTTACTGCATTGAAACAGAAACTTAAATCTATATATCTTAAATTTGACAATGTCTCAGAGATCATTATAATACCTGATTGTACTAAATTTAATGAATTAATATCTATTTCTTCTAAGATTTTGTTCTCTTCTTTGCAAATCCCTTTTTCTATTCCTTCCCTTGTTATGAGTTCACATTGGGATATATTTAGGTTTTTTAATTTTTTTAACTTACTTAATTCAACTATACCTAGATCTGTAACAGCTCTACATCTTTGTATATTAAGATATTCTAAATTTGTTAAATTATTACTAATATACATCAGTGATTGATCTGTCACTCTTGTGCACAAACTGATATCAAGCTCCTTAAGTGTTTTCTGATGTGTAGTTAATGCAATTATTCCGGCATTGGTCAGTTGATCACAATTATTTAATTGGAGACATTTAAGTTTCAAATTCTGAACTTCTGATAAAGCTTTTAAAGCTGCACCATCAATAAGTGTATTAGAAAACACTAAGTTCTTAATATGCTTAGCTCGAGAAGCTATGAATTGCAAAACAAAATAAAATGTAAAAACACATTCTGAAGGATTGTCAAAAACATTATCTTTATTTGGATAAAATTTTTTAATAAATCCACCATGAAACTGTAATGGACACAATGATAAGCACAAATTTTCTAGTGCTGGTGCACCTTTTACAAATCTATAGAACAATGCATCAGTTATATATTTATTCTCTGATAAATTAAGAGACTTCAAATTTTTAAAACTGTTTGTTATCCAATCATCTGTTTTTTCTAATAGGCATCCAGACATGAAAAGTTCCTTACAACTTTGAATATTTAATGTTTCTAAGTTTGTACATTTTTTCAATATATTATCTATGACTTTTTCATGAATATCGCACTTACGAATAGTCAAGTTTTTTACATTTTCTCCAACTTTATTCCAAAAATTATTTACCTTATTTGATATTTCAACTTCACTAAATAAAAAATTATCATAGGGTATAATAGAATTTTCTATAATTTGGAGTGGTGATGTCTCAGCATTTAAGTCTGTTTTGAAAAATATTATTGTTTTATGTTTTAGAAAACAATAATCATTTGCAGCTGAATACCATGATTGACATGTTTCACTTGCACTTTTTCTATCAGAACTAGATATATATTTAAATATGTGGACAAGAATCTGTAAAAAAGAGAAATGTATAAATTAGACAAAACTCTAATTATTAAATATTTCTAATGGTTATGATTATGATATAACGCATCTTAGCATTAATATATTATGTAATATTATTGTACTATACATGTTAAATATTATTGGAAAATGTAATCTTTCGATGTTTGATCACGTGAAATATTGATAAATAACACAAAGCGCAAAGAAAGCAAATTTTAATTTTACCAACGCGGAAGTATATCATAATATAAATGTTACCTCATAAGGAAGTTCTGGTGCTGCCATAATTCTTTATTAAAATTTACTAAATTATAATTAAATTTACATGATAACTTGGTACTTCTTTTCAAATTGGAAATTATTTTTCTTCCGGATAAAAAACACCTTTAATTTGACATTGATAGCAGATTTCATAGATGACAGACAAACAGCTGATTGCGTACGTCACATTTCTTGAATCAATGACAAACACGTTTCGTTCTTTCATATTTTTTAAACCTTGACTAAATTTTTTTGGAAAATAAAGTATTTTTATAGAAAAATTGATTTTGAGTTTAGCATAAACAAATTCAATTCGCATCCTCCATATGTGCCAGTGCTGATTTATCTTAAATTAGCTCGAGTTTTTTTAATTTTTCTTAATTGTTATTATTTCTTGTACTACAGACTCATGATCCGTATCTTTTGATACTATATTTTTATCCTTATTTATTTACCTTTAGATATTACGTAACTAAACTTATGTTATTGTAAATATGTCCTCATGTCCTCATAATTGTGATATCTCATAAGGATATGATGCATGAAGCATGGATGTGTAAACGTGTATACGTAGTCCCCGTCGTGTTGCAGTGTGCGAAGCTCAGAGAAGTAAGTATTTGGGACTGGAGGTGTAAAACGTGCATTAAAGCTCATCCTATGTAATTGACATATACTTAATATGTACCCTTAATTACTGTTCTGTTTGAATATATATTGATACACAGGGTACTATCTCCACCTATCTAATAAATTTTGTGTTTATAATAAACTTGTGCTTTGCTTATGTATTTTTTTATTAAATAAATAATATACGTTTGATATTGTTACAACAACAAATCCGATGTTTTGGACACTTTGCAGTGGTTCTCTGCACCAGGGCCCACGGGTAGACTCAACTTATACCAGAAATGTGTGAAACTAAAATTACTAAATATATAGGTTACCTACACGTTTAATCTGACTTAAGGGTTTCATTTAAAATATTAAGATAAAAGTTTCATTAATACTTTCCTTCGCGGCGCAAGGGCTCAAGTGTGCTACTGGAATCGAACCTACAATATCCCACTCTGGTAACGAGATTGAGTTCCGCCACTCATCACGCAAGGCTTTCAGAATTCGGCGAGAAGTGGAGAGCGGAAGTTTTTTAATGGGGATAATTCATGGGCAGGATTCGCAGATTCCCTCTGCCTATCCTGCTATGCGCGGAATTCAGTGTGAAGCTAAAAAAAAGATTCCTTAGGTACCATAAAATATAAATTAAGTCTGTTTAATTATTAAAACGTTTAATATTCTAAGTAAGCGTATACGGTATATCGATAGAATATCTACTGATTGTATAACTATAAACAATCGGTAAGAATATAATAATTCAAATTATTTCACTGAAACAATAAGAAAGTCTAGATGTCTTGCATTCGCCGCCAACCATTGTAGAAGTAGAGGTCAGGATCAGCACCGCACTGGGTGCTACAACAAACGAAGCGATGTCTTATGTGAGTTTGCGCGACAGCTTACAACATTGTTATTGCCACTTGTTGGGCGCCAGTAAGCTCAGTGAACGCGGGGTGGGCCGGGCGGCTCCGCGTCTCTTGTTGCGAAACCAACATGACTAGAGTTTTCCGATAAACTTTTCCGCATAGCTAAAAGTGACGTGAAATAATATATTTCAATATATTTTTTGTATTTCTAGTGTTTCAATAGTTGCTTAAGTACTCTGTTACAGTGGAATATGGAACTTGGTATAAACAGAATGATTTCTAAGTGAAACATGTCTAGAAGGAAACAAGCAAAGCCGCGATCTCTTAAGCGTTAGTATATTTTACAGTTCTTTAATAAATCAGCTTCACGCTGTATCCCGCACACAGCAGGGTAGGCAGAGGGAACTTAATAGTTTGCTAAATTTAGAATACTATATAATGATACTATATGCTAATAAAAGCAAATATCTTCTAATTTTTTTTTTTGAATAGAGTTATGGTAATTTCATACCTGTGGGTTTAGATGCTTGTAGACTGTCTACATTCACCTAAGATTTGGATATATTTAATACTAGAAAAATATCATCGTTGCTGCTTGAGTTTACCCGACATTTGTAAACTAAGTGAAGTTGCTTAAAAGTAAACGATAGAGAAGTGCATAGAATATATGCTACATATACCTATAATAAGTATAGTTAGGCATATAGAGAGAGAGAGAAGACAACCGCCGACCGATATGAAAATTTTGTTTACTATTGGAACCCTTGTTTTATTAAATAAAATCTCTTGGTTTAAACCACCTTTTCCTATTTTATGTTTTTGTTAAGTTCTTGTCAATTATCGTTTTGTAAGCTTGGTGTAGAATAAAACTTTTCATTATTTTGTTAGTGACTTTATTCCCCGATATAAAATACTATCGACAGTAATTTAAAATTTCGCTCTGTTTATATATTTTATGCATTCGAAATACAGATTTACCGTGAGGGTTGAGTAATAATGGAGGCGTCAGTCGGAAGGCTATGCTGGCGTGTGATGGACAGGCCGTCGTGACGTTCTAGTATAAGCATTTTATCAACGACCACTGTCGTTGATAAAATAGCGTAGCGGTCGCGCGCGGCCATTGCATATCTCTTTCATCTTATACCTACCTAAAATACTTTGTTCCGACTTCTTTTAATAACAATAGTAGACTACAATATAGTTATATTATATGTCAAGAACAACCATCATGTTTACTTAGATATCTTATTTTTTCCAGCTTCACGTTGTGACCCGCATATTGCAGGGCAGGCAGAGGGAACGTGGTGTTAAGACACTCCGTTACCCCCCTTCCGCGGAATATTCAAGTTACATTGCGCGTTGAGTGGCAGAACTTAACGCCGCTCTTTTGCTTTGTTACCAGAGCGGAGAAATGAAAATATTTAAAAAATCCACAGAGTGGAACCCACAACCGTCGTCGTCGACAATGACATTTACGTAGGTATACATATAAATGAAAATGATGACTAGATCATTATATATATAGATTTTTTCACTTGCATAATAACAGACTACTGTCGATACTCCAGGCATTCAAATCATATTTTCTACCATTTAACGTCTGATAATAAAAAAAAAACGATTTCAAGGTTAATTTGTAACTAAAACTATATATTATTTAAAGTTGTGAATTATATAACATATTGTTGTTAGTGGTTGAATAGCGACGTAATGTTGTTAACTTAAGGTATCGATCTGGTAGTCTAGTGCTCTCGTAATGCGTCCCGCGGGGAGCGCGAGGATGCTGCGACTCTCCGGCCTGCCTCTGGGGCACCTAATGCAATACCTCCCGCTTATTACTATATGAACTAGTTATATATATGGTCTAGTACTAAATATACATATTTTATACCTATTCTAGAGAGAAGAGAGAATTTTTTTTTAACTTATTTATTATAATTTTTTAATTGATTATACTGTTTATAAGTTTAGAAGTTGGTTATGTTTTACTTCTTCCTGTTTCTACTATAGAATGAATTAAAATTTCACTTCCAACAAAAATGTTAATCCTTTGCTATCCCAGACTGGCTATAAAATTCTCCTTTCCTGAATTACTTACAAGGTCTAAGGATTATCTCCATGTGTTAGTTATTTAAACGATCTACATAAGTACCTACATTCACGGTTAAAGACATTTTTAAGAACAAAAAATGTTTGCATATATTTAAGTGTCTTTGTGTATAGGTCACATCTACTCCTGAAGTAACCCTTTACTTGCTAAACTAGTCATAATAGGTTTTTGTATTATTTGTGCTCTTAGTAATTATCATCACATAGCAGGGTGGCTTTGCGGCACATAGCAGGGAAGGCAGAGGGAACCTAGTGTTAAAACTTAAGACACTCCGTTCTCCATTTTCGCCGAATTCTACAGGCATTGCGTGTTGAGTGGCGGCTCAAACGCCGCGTTTTGCCTCGACACATTTGCCTTGACATATTTCATTTCCTCGAGTGGGGCTAAATTGAACACACAACCAGTCGCGTTTACAGTCACACACTTGAGCCCTTGCATCATGAGGCCATGACTGGTCTTAAGATATGTGTACGAGTATTAAATATTAGCAGTCATTTTTGATTACATATATCGTCTCAAAAAGCTTCTGTAATTTTTATGTAGGTGTTGTATATTTATAAAAAAATGCTTTCCCAGAAAAAATATATATCCGCCAAGTAACTAAATGCTTTCTGAAAATCAAATTGCAACATATAACTACCGCCTATACCTAGTAATAGATATCCGAAATGCACCACTGAAATAAAAAAATACTTAATATAAAAATATACATAAAATATATAATATAAAAATTAATATATAATATAAAAATTACTTATATCATCGACAAAAACATACCGTTGGTAGGTATTATAAAGATATAGACAAATGTGTACTTATATACGGATTAGTAAAGTAGGTATTTGTATTTTCAGCTTTGTATTTGATAAGGGTTAATACCATCTGGATTTATTTGTCAACTTTTTACTTAACGTTTCTTTAGTAATTACCTACTCCAATGTCCAATTTAAGCATCGTTGTATACCTACCAGACAAAATATGAATACCTAACATGAAATAATTATTACAATGTAAACACTTACATAACTATGTTTTATATTTAGCTATATTTTTACAGAGTATGGGATTTTTTACATTTTTGATTTATGTTATAGTTAAATTACATAAAAATGACATAAGTATTGCCTAAAAGACAATCGCTTAACGTTAGGCTCACTTAGATCCGGCACAGGTTACGTGAAATGAATTCTCAAGTCGGACAAGTAATTATGTTTGCCGACGTTTACCGGTAACCGTTGTTATGTGAAATGATAAGAAGTTGATGGCGACTAAGGGTGTAGGGGGAGCGGGGTGTTGCGCGTCCATAAAACTTGTAGAGGCCCACAGAGAGCCGCCGCGAAATTTCCCCTGGGTGGAGCGCACCTCCACCCCGCGCGCTGGGAAATACGATAAAGCCATATCATAACAGTTTTATGTTGATGTCGACCTCCCGGCCATGATGGCGATTGTGGCTTTTCTAATCGGCAAATTTACTTTAATGAATTGAAGTCCAATTAGACAGATAATTTCTTGAGACCATCTCTTGCGAAATCATACATTTCCTATTAAAAATTAGTATTTATTTAATGTTGCTTTAACATACATCTATCTATTTCAATGATATTCGCACAGTGTCTGTGACTTAGTTGGTATAGGTTGGATTGGATGTAAAAAATGAATACTTAAATACTGTCTACCTATGACATGAAAATTTACAAACATTAGTTGATATGAGTAAATAAATATTCGCATACTTTATTATTTTTCCCGTATTCCGCACATAGCATAGTATTAAGATACTCCGTTTCCATTACGGCATTTCCATTCCCCAATTTTCACCGACTAGAGGCTGGCTGCAGGTATTGCGTGTTAAGTAATAGAACTCAAAGCCGCGCTTTCCCTTTTTACCAGAGTAAATAAATATTTCATTTCCTTAAGTGGAAATCAAACCCATAATCTGTCGCGTTTGCCGTTGCACGCTTGGCGCCCTGCGCCGCGACTGGTGCATGCATTATCATTAGCAACTAATTAAAAAATATTATTAGAGGAGACAAAAGACTATATGCTTAGCTACATAAGATAGGTACATATAACCGGGTGTATAAATGAACAATAAAATTAAGAATTAATAAAGATGACAGTCGTCACGTCTTCGTTGAAAACATTCGGAGTCGAAAACATTTATGAGTTCTGGTAAGAATTTTTTGAAAGAAAAATATTAATGCAATCTGTTAACACAACCAAGCATTATTTTTTGTATTCCCAGTCGACTTCAATAAATCACTCATGTGTTTTCACGCAAAAAATCCATAACAGGTAAAATAACAACGCCGCGGTGTGAGCATCTGACGTATCTGAAGATGTATTAATGCTATATTCATTAGGCTCGTTTTATTCTAAAAATATTTTACTGTTTATAAACAAATATTATACTTACATACATTTTGGTTTGTAAAATTAATAAAAAGTTTTGTGTAAGTAACAATTAAATTAATTAATGACTCTACAAGCACATATTTCAAAATGAATAAGTACCTCTATAATATCAATAACGTATTTACTTATCTACTTATTTTTGATAAATCATCTTCTTATAATTATATAAAACATACATAGTTCCAAGGAGTTTCGTTGGCGATATTGTTTAAAAATATCACCGTCCCCCCTCCCAGAGAGGGTGATCCCACTGGAGCGAAGTTACCGCCGCCCACGCCGCGTCCCGCGGGACCTGGCCCAGGCAACGCCGCCTGCTCTCCGGAGACCCTCATTCCCTCCACCCAGTCTCCCTGCAGTCTCCCAGGAAAACAGTCGAGATGTTCGACTTTTAATTGATAACTGTTCATATACTCGCTGTATCTTTAACACTTTTTAAATAAGCCTTTCTGTCCTTTCCTTTTTAAATAACTTCTAATTACTATCCTCTCTTAATAAATTATTGAAAAATAACATGACATAATATTATAATTTGGCACGTTTTGGGTTTAAAATATATGTATATATTTTAAGTATGCATAATTTTTATTAATACGAGTATAACAGTTATGTTTCATTAAGTAATATTAAAATAATTACAAAACGTCTAAGATATTTAGGAACGAAAGTATTTGAATTTTTTTAATAGATTTAATATCGTTCAGATTTTACCTGCTGTCGGCTCAATTCTTGGACCAGCTGCCACCGCTGGGACGACTACTGCTTCATGATTCCCTGCTGAATTTGTAGTGACGCCCAGAATACATTAAAATTAGAGTTTCCAAGGTACTGAGGGAAACGACCTAGTCTATGATGGGAGTTGTAATATTATTTCTTAACTACAATTCGGATGCTTCATCAATGTTTATATGTTGATGTAGATAGCAAACAGCTGTTAGTATATTACATTAACTCTACAGTAGTTTACACTTTACGCTTAGCTTCGCTTGAACAAAATTACTTTCATTAATATAAAATTTTGTACAGACAGTCAAAAAATGTATAATTGTATTTAAGAATTGTTTTTTTAAGACAATGCATAATCAACGTCCTAATATATAAAAGTTTTTTCATTAGATTGAGTCGAAGTACATGACGACAAAATATTTCTCCATTTTCCTCAGCTTGAATTTGCTTAAAAATTAAATTAAATTAATTTTACACAAATATAAATAAAATACGAAGAAATAAAACAAAATCTAAATATGTATCTAATTGATTTTTAAAATAATTTCTAGAACTAAAAAACTCAAAAGTACAAACAATCATATAATAGATACATAAAAATAAATAAATAAATGTTGTTAGAATAATAAGCAATACACGCCAATACGGTCAGCAAGAAAATTGAATTGGTTGGCATCGTGTTGGCTCTTTGGTGCTGAATGCGTCCCGCGCGGCACATTGCGAGAGTTATGATGGCCCATCGCCGTGGAGCCTCCGCGATATGAGGTAGTTCTTGATATTGCACAACATATCAATATTATTTGGTACTATAGAGGTATCTAATTTATTTTAATAAAACGTTTCTTAAAACTTTCAATGCTAAGTAGAACAGGGAACTGTCAAATTAACCGACTAAGTAGATACGGTCGCAAAAGCACAAATTTATTATATAAACTCCAAGAAACTGTTTTTTTTTGGTTTTTTTTAATCATTTATTATAAGTAGGTATGGCATAATATTTATATAAAAAAACCCTATTGTAAAATGTAACATTTTAAAACGACACACTTTAATTTTTAAGGACAGTTCAAACTAGTTTCTAACTACTATTTACACTACGGTAAAATCTTCGTTATCGAAATCGAATGGCGACCACGTCTCGGCAAAAGAAGTACAGGCTGCCTTCCAACCAGGTGGACCGACGAAATCAAGAAGACATGGATTTGGAACCCGCTGGACCCGCTGCAAAGAGCGGGGTGTCGATCATTAAGGGAGGCCTATGTGCAACAGTGGACTTTAAAAGGCTGATGGATGGAAGATGAAAGGGTGATAGTGGCGATAGGTGAAACCAAGTGAAATTAACAAACATCATGTTTATAATTTATACATATACATTGTATATGATTATCTCATTAAAATTCTTTATAATTCTCAGCGCGCGAAGTATTTCGTTAAAACATTGGGTGCGGTGCGGACGGAACGCAATCACGCCACCCGCGCCCTGGCCTCGCTAATTGTGTCTCCAAACGTCCATAATGAGGATATTACTTTTTATATTTATTGTGCATGGACTTACTTTGTGTTACTATTAATTATTAAAATTACATCCTTTTAAATAATTCGAATTATTTCATACGTTACCTTCTCTATCATACACAAGTCAACCTTTATCTATTTGTAATTATTTAAAATCGGAATTCGGTAGTTACGACAGCAGAGGCATAAGCGTGACTGTAAACGGTTTTGGGTTCGATTTCCACTCGAGTATCCAGTATTCGGCGGAAAGTGAGGAGAGGAATGTCTCAACACTAGACTCCCTCTACCTACCCTGCTACAAGCGGGAAACTAAAAAAACTCTGTAGCAGATCGTAGCGAAAGGGCCAAAGATTTTTTAATAATTTCTTTGGAAGTTTATATATGTCAATAGAAAAAAGATAATAAAATACCTACATACTATATTTTATTTGGTAAAGACGTTAAAAATTTCCGCTATATCCACCTAATGATAGCGGTGCACGAAACACTTACAAACCAGTGATTTCTGGTCCCCATCGGCGCGCACCTAACTCGCACCTTCCATGTCTATTCAGCGTCGCCTGCATTATCCTAATTAGCTTTATTATAGCGCTATATAACGTATATGCACTTATTGCTGCATTTTTAGAATAAATAAAAAGGAAAATAAATATTTGAGGTTAATTAACAATATTCGACCATGTACGTGCCAACGTGTACAGAATCGATAAATATTATCTATTGAAGAAATACTCGCTCATCTCTACATATACGCAAAAAACGTGTTTTCTTTGCCTAGCAATGTAATCTTACACGTAGAATAGATTTTATTGCGGGATCTCCACTAAAATTACCATAAATGTTATCGCTATAGAGACATTATAGTTCCCACTCTATTTTGGCTACAATAAGAAAATATGTCGACGTTAATGCGACGAAAATCCTTTTTAATACTCATAACCCCTAGCATTCTTAAGATGATAACAAAAAATGTAAACTATGGGAAGATACACAGATGATAGGGACATAAAAAATATATACTTCTTTACGTCTTTTTTATTTATTTTTCTTGTAAATGGAACATTGGACGGATAATAATTAAGTTTTAATGATGTAATAAGTAAAGAGGATTCTAGGATATTTTTGTAATATTTTAATTATTTTTATAGCAGAAGATGAGGAGTGGGTTGAAGGAGAGCGCTCCGAAAGTGGTGAAGATACTGCTGTAAACAATTCTGGTAGTGACAATGAAGATGCTTATGTAGAAACAAACATGGAAAATAAAGATGAAACGGAAGAAGAAAATATAGATGACAAAATCAAAGGTAAAAGTAATTTAATTTTCATCTAATACTAAACTTATTATGACGTATTCATTTAAGGACACATTAAACATGGAATATACATTCCATTAAGAACAGATTAAATATGGAAAGCCGTCAGGTCAGCCGCGTCGCGGGTACAAGAGTGTGACTGTAAACGGGACAGGTTGTGGGACTCTGTCCCCACTCATGGAAAATTAAATGTTGAATATTTTCATTTCTTCGCTCTGGTGTCGAGGCAAAGTGCGGCGATGAGTTCACTTCCACTCAACACGCAAAAGTAGGTAATTATTGATATGATATTATGTTCTTAAATAAATCATATTTGAGTTTTAAGCTATAAACAGAAAAGGAAACGGGACCATGACTCCGTTGAATTTGATATATGTGGATTACGAAACAAGCAATAATTATATTCGACGGAAAACTATTTTATCTTTATCTTACTTATTAATGGGAATAGGACATTTGCATATGCGGTTAAAGCCATCGTAAAGCATGTAGGCGGGTGACACTGACACACGACTACGGATAAGGGATGACATACGAGCGAAGGTTGGGCTGCAGTGGGTGCACGCCGATTTGCAGATGACAGATAGTTGCGTTGCCTCTACTGCCGTTTGAACGGAGCGGCGTTGAGTCGTCAATAAAAGTCATCTAGAATGATTTGTTCCGAATGTTTTTGATGGATCATAAATTGAACTTTGAATTTACAGGCACACTATTAATTTAGGTGGTTTTGTTCTTTCTTCCGTACTTGGTGATAAATAATAATTTATAGCATTTATGCTGATTGGTTATTATTTAACCGTTACTAATCTCTTGTTTTTAAATATAAAATCAAATTCGTTTTATAATATACTTTTTTCTCCCAAAACACGCTCTATTCCGCATATGATAACCATCACATTTAGTTATACACGATTCCATTGGGCCACGACTTCCCGAAATATAATAATTTACAGTTTTCAAGAATAAGAATTTCTTGCATATACCAAACTGAGTAGATACGTGACAAAAATTACAGTAATCTAAAATGCGAAAAATGTAAAGCTTAAATCTTAACTTAAACTGATACACGATATCCCAAAAATTTGATAAAAATATTGCTATTTTTATCAGCCATAGATTTAGATATCACTTCGAAGGATTTGATGCGAATATGAACGCAGCACGCCAGTCGTTGCAGTAATTCAGGGGAGATTGATAGAGCCGACGCTGCGGCGGCGTCTGCACCCAGCACTTAGTCACCTGTCAGATGCATTCGCGGCTACACACTATTCAGTGGTCGACCCGTGCGAGGTCATTTATCGTCAGATTAGTCACTCGCGTCCACTCATACTGGGTCGGCTACGGTTGAAGCGATAATACGTTACGTGCATCCCCCTCTTAAATCTTTATTCGTACTTTACTTGTCACTTTTCGGCTTTTTCATTCTTCTTCAGGTTATTTGCTTTTTGTCCTAATCGATTCTGAATATGCATTATTTGGCAAGGTAGTAAATCCATTATATTTAAGAAATAAATAAATAAATCGGTCAGTACTAGCCGGATTCGCTCACTGAGGTTTCCGCACCAATTTCAGGATTGTATCTGGAACTCTATATGAGTTATGGTTTTCCTTGTCCCATAATTTGTGTATTGTGATATTTGAAGGTCAACGGGAATATAAGCATAACTTATGAGCGTAGGCACCTGTTATTTTTTTTTCAGCTTTACGATAGATCATGCATGTAGCAGGATAGGCAAAGGGAGCCTAGCATTAAGACACGTGGGGATCGAATCCACTCAAGGAAATAAAATATAATTTCTTCGCTCTAGTACCAAGACAGACGCGCGGAATTCCGCCGCTCAAGCAGCAATGCTTCGAAAATTCAGCTATAAGTTGGAATTATAATAATATTGCCACGCTGATTCTAATTCTTTCAAAATTAAATTTTTGAAAATTGCTAATTTATATTTGGGCTACAACTGCCAACGGCGAACCTGCATGTATGTACACACAGTAACTAGTTCTAAATTCTTATATGATTTTTTTTGTAACCTTATTTATTATAGATATCTATAGATGTACAAACCAATAATATCTTGTTCAGTTGAAAAAGATATACCTATATGTTTGATACATTAGGTGCTTAAAATGGCGTATTTGTTTGAAGCTTCCTGTCACACGCTTAAAGACACATTGGTTGTCGAGTAGATTGACTAAATGTAGGGAGAGAAAACATCTCCGTATCTCTGGAGTTCGACGCACTTCTATTATCATACTCATCTGCATATACTCTCCCTAGAGCCCTTAGTAGGTTGCAAAAGTGTTTAGTAATGTGCAGTATACGGTGTATTGAATAATTCAATGAATGTATGTATTTGTATATAAAACTATAATAAGCGTTAAAAAATCCAGTAAATTGTGAGCCGGATTTGGCAATCAAGGGTTCTGTACTAATTTTAGAATCAGAATTGTACGTGAACGGGAAATGCAACTTGTTAAAGTTGAGAAACTTAAGTGCAGGCGTATGCACTCATTTTATATGAAATGAATGCATGAAAAATATAAGTTTATAACGATTACAGTACAGAACAAATATTTCACTAGTAAATTTTCTTTAATACTAATATTCTTCATAAGCTGTGATTGAACTATGTGTAATATGTAATGAGTCAAAATAAATCAATTACTGTTATGCGGTCCATGCTTATTGCACATGGGTCATTGGGGCACGCGCCTTTAGATACTGTGGGAAATCTAGTCCACATCGTCACCATAACTGGAACTTCAATTTTTCTTATCTTGGGCTATAGCTATATAGTTCCCGTGTTTACTTACTAGTGACCTACTTTGAGAGAATAAATCACGAGCAAAGTCCCGAAAATATGCCTAGGTTTTTTTCAAAAATCGGAAATTCCCGAATACCTGCTGATAGGCCTTTTATGGTTAGTAATTGATTTGCATTAATTACTGGATCTACCTGTATTTGTAGTAAATTGTAAAGTTGCATTAGATTTTTAGTTAGATGCTACAAGAAACAGTGTCATTTTTAAATAGTTTTTTAAGAATAGTTATATATATATTATAATAGTATATCTACTGTTTGGTTAATTGTCGTACTACTTTTTGTTATAGACAGCGATGCAACGGGGAGTTCTAAGAAGGTTGAACAATATGAACCAGAAGATGTTACAGGTAAAATTAAAATCTTATACTATTATCTTATACTAGTGACTCCCGCGCGCCTTTGCCTGTTTCCTTTTCCTACTGGTACTAATTAAATTATAAATTATAAAAAGCCCTTACACCATTTATTTTATACTATAGAAAGATAATAAAATAATATGGTACAGGCACACTACATATGTACTCGTATGTCTCTTATATATGTATGTAGGCACGTAGTATTGTTTCTTTTGCTTCATTGGGTTATATTATGTTCTTTCTTCTTATATCTGCCTAAAAAAATGTGACTAAGCGTAAAAACACACAAAAACTGGCTTAATTTTATAAACGAATTGTAAAACATAATTAAAGAGACGTCGAGATTTAATGATGTAGTTACGCGGTTTGAGTAACTCATTTCAACGGCGACTTCGTTGAAATTCATAAGGTCACTATAATAAGAAGTTTTTCCCAAGTGATATTCTAGGCTATGACGTTCACGATGCGTTTTTACTGCGGTTTAACGCTCTTTTTACAACTTCGTCAAAGGGTGTGCTGCGGCGAGGGCTGCCTCGCGGCTCGAGTCGCCGCCCGCTCGCTGCTTTACGACCCCGTCCCCGCTTATCTCCAGCCATTTGCGATAAATCTCCACCAAACTCCTTGGACCTCAAATATTTACATGCTAATTCGTAGCCAATTCTGAACCCGAGATTATAAATAAATTGACCACAGAGGCCCATCGTCAACCCGCCACCTCCACTTTATCTTTTACGACTCTTGGAGTTTTTGAGTACATCTTTCATAGACACTTGTTATAATAATAATTTTATGTTTCACTGATTATATATTTTCCACTTCTTGCAGAACCTACTTAATTCTCTAAAAATATTATTAACACCATATAAAAGCCTTGTCTATTTTTATAGGCATTTTCAGGAAATATTTTTTAGGCTTATTATTTTACTTATTAAACTATTTTATAGTAGTAGAATAATTGGTGTTTAATATTTCTATTGTAGTTTAACATTACAATAGAAATATTAAAAGGCACCAAAATATTACGCGACTGCGAACAATTGCACAGTTAAATTATAAAAAGACTAACAAAATCCATGTATGCTACCCATATAAGCGAATTACTCATTGTTCATTCTGCTGCAAAGTCAACGGGCATTACCTTTGCTACCTTAAGTTTTGAATCTTCAATTGTGTGCAGACAAAGAGAGATGAGTAGAGATGGTATGGCAGTCGTTATAGTAGGAAAATAAGTAATTTTTCTATAGCGGATTCTCGCAGTCCCGTTGTTAGACCAACACGAGTGGTGGTGCGCAAATGTATTCTCCGCGGGGGCGCCGGGAGGGGGATGAGGGTAGCCGGCGCCGCTGAGCCCGAAGTTGGGCGCGTGGGCTCGCTCCCGAGGGACTCCGCTGTAGGGACTGTACTCGACGAGCCTTATTTTTTAGTTGGATAAAATGTCAGAGTCCACAATAGTAACTATTAAATTCTTCATATAATTATGAAAATAGTTTGTCAATGCTAAACATCTATAAGTTATTCTGACAACTTAGTCGGAACAGTAATGCGAATAATGCTAGCAGAGCGAAGGATCGCCGCCAGTTGGCACGTGGCTAATTAAATGCCGATGCTGGTCGGCCGGGGGGTGCATCCGGAATTCCGTCCGGCGTGAGGCGCTCGTCCTCCGACACCGCGCCGCATACTTCGCTACTAAGTCGACAAACCTGAATTGTTTGTGCCACATGCCATGCCAGAAATTTCGTGACATATTGATATAGTATCCGAAGTTTAGTAATATTGTAAGAAAGTGTCTTTATTGATATTGTATTAAGATTGTGTAACAAGAATAGAATAATAAACTAACTTTTGCGTAAATAATGGTTGATATTGTAAAGGAATATTGGATTTTTTTTTTCATTTTAAATACAATGACAAAGTAAATATACAATATTATATAAATACAATAATAAAGTATAAATTTTAATGTCTTTAACCTATAGGTATATACCACACGTTGCGATTATATTACTATCTTAATAAGTAGTTAATCTCTTTCATCTAGTATAAAGTTGGAGTACGTCCCTGGCAGATCCCAGGTGGCGCGGCCGCAGCGTTCGGAATTATCACATAGTAGAGAGGCGGCGGGGGGCGATACATTCGTCACAGGCCCAGCAGCCATTAGGCATTTAGATATTATCGCAGCCGTTGGGGATGACCCGCGACCTGAGCCGCACCGCCAATGCTTAATTACTAAAAGTGTTTGTTTACTGTAGGGATTTAGTGCCGCTATTGTGAAGTCATTTTATATTTAAATGGAACAAATAGTATCTGTCTCATAGAAGGACCGTATTAAAATGTTAACAAATATACATATTGAGAAATATGTTTTCTATAAATTATAAAATTATACTATAGATATGTAGAGGTTTTCAGATTGATAAAATTAAAAACAAATCGACTAGTCTTATATCAAGGATGGTTTTTACTAGGCTATCCTCCCCCTCTTTGGTCCCAGGTGGCGTCGCTTTGGCCACACTTCCTTCCGTCCCGTGGGCATTCCCGACCCGTGCACACATTCGCAAAACACTCACACATTCATCATGTGTATTATCTAACAGAAATGCTTGGAAACGTGGAAAAAGGAACCTATTCCCATGACATTTACACTAAATGATATTGTCTAGAAAGTACCTTCTACTCCACAGGATTTTTTAAGCTTTATAAAATATATTGCTTTTATGTAGAAATAGATAAAGATTTAATAAAGAAAATCTATATTTCCCCTAAGCGTGTATAGATAGATACTATAAAGTGATATCTACCTGTTTTTTAAAATAGTAATTAGCCTTATTAAGTCATTTACATACGAAATTTCGTATATAGGTCATTATGCGTCAGCTGCGGTGCAATTCGTGATTAATGCAGCCTCACGGGGCACACACTGATTGCCGTTGGTTCTCCTGGGCTTGGGCTGCATTGTGCGTACTGTACAATACTATACAGATTCCTATTTTCATGATATAATATATATATATATATATATATATATATATATATATATAATATATATTTTAGTGATAGCCAAATATACTTATTTAAATTTTAATTTTAAAGTCTTAATTAATTTAGAAATTTTATATGTTCCAGTAAAGATATAGAAATGTCGGTTGGCAGTAGCTTTGGTGCAACTCATGATTAATGCAGCCTCCTGAGGCTTGAACTGATTGCCACTGCGTCTCATGGGTTTCTCTCTGCATACTCTTATTCACATATATTTTGCTTCTCTCTCTATGTTTTCCTCGACTGATTCCATAGTAGAGTATAGATTTTTGAGGTTTTGGTGATCTGATGTTTCTTATGAAGTATGTTTGTAAACCAAACCTGCATATTTGTTTTCTTTTTATTTATTTACAAATAAAATGTACCTAGGTATGTAACTAACATTCTTGAAATACGATATCTGCACGTGTGAATCAAGTAATTACATAACATCGGAGCAGCACAACAATTGAGGGAAAAACTTTTAATGATATTTATTTTGCGTATAAATTTTTGAATTTTTATATACAATGTATCAGTGACGTTTGTATTGATAGACGTAAACTGTTAAAACTCGAAAAAATAAATCACAAGACGTAAAGACAAACATTATATTTAAAAGACAAAGACTTTCTATTAAACTAGTTGTCACCCATAAACCCACTTTGTTCACCTGTGGGTACATCAAAGCCCGTGCCATACTAATAATTATATTTACAGCTGCACGTTTTTCTTGTATATTAAGATTTTCTATTTCTATTTTTCGTAATTTGTATTGTCGTAGGGAAAAGTAAGTCGTAAATTTACTTTTCCCTTGTTAACGTAAAAACTTCGGGAAACTCGCTTTACTCTTTCAAAGACACTTAAATACAAGTTAACGACGAGTACCTAGTCGGTAGATAAGTAGGTAAATGATTTGTATCTGAAACTGATGTGATCATATTTTTAAAATATTTGGCTAAACATTGTTATCATAATAGACGGATTGAAAGGTTGTTAAAGAATTGCCACCATCGGTGCTACGGAACAACACCTTAGCCTGAATGTCTCCGTGAAAGGTAGAGCCCCCTGGGGGCAGTATGCTCAAGGCGGCAGAAAATTAACGTGCCCTCGCGGGAAATCTAGCAGCCTTAGAGCCTCCGTCGGCCGCGTCGCTCGGGATGTATTTAATATCTCTATTCCCGGTGACGCGCACCTGCTACGTTATGAGTGTGATATTTCAGCTATACTATGTGTGCTTGTACATATATATGTATATGGACATATTTAAGCATTTATCCGTATAATTTTTAAAAAGTTTAAATTTTTGTACTATTTAGAGAAAATTTGCAACATTTTAATACATATATATATTATCTGTACATATTCCATGTCGTAACTCTCACATTTTTGCTATTTTCAAATTGAAATTATAAATAAGCCACATTATATAAGGCCCTAAAAAAATAATCAACATAGACCCGTATCCTATTTTATATAATTATATTAATTACATTCATAAATTAGACCATTATTTAAATATTAATTGAAATAATATACACATATCCGACGTATGGACCAGCTGCGAGCAACACTCACGCAGATTAATATCTGGCAAGGTTGTCGCAGGGTTACTAATTCACGAGATCCAATCGCGGCTTTGAGGCGCCGCTCACCCACTGTCATCAATTTTGCATGGCTTTCGTGTTTTACTTCTATTATATTGTCACTGAATTTAACAACTATATCTCAATAATGTAGAATTGTTGTATAAAAATATATATGGGTATATTTCTCATTTTATATTTCTACATTTTTCACTATACTTCATTATTTAGATCTGAGACCTGATCTGACCTAACCTGAGTCTAGTTATGCGCAGGGGCATAAGCGTCTGAATGTAAACGCGATAGGTTATGGGTTTGATTCCCACTCGAAGAAATCAAATATTTAATATTTTCATTTCTTTGTTCTGGTGTCGAAGCAAAGCGCTGTGTTGAATTCCGTCACGTAACACGCAATACCAGAATCCAGAATTTGGCGGCAAGTGGGAAGCGGATTGTCTTAATTCCGTCTGCTTACATTACTTTAAAAAAAAACATTTAACATATATATTTTTCTTTTCTTTCTTCAACTTTTCTATCTGTGTATAATAGAATAGAAAAAAACTTAATGTACTTTGAAGACTATTTACCTATCAATGTATGAAGTAAAATTCGATTAGCGAAACTTTAAATAGGATCACCTATTCGAATTTGGAATTTAAAACAAGGGTGAAATTGTCTCTGTGTGGGAAATGGCGCGCAAGTGGATTAGAGGGCTCAGCCGCAGGCGACCTCACCGCACCTAGGACCTCCACACTTCCACGACTGACATTTAAACTCACTTATTTGTTTTGCCATTTTAATTACCATATAATGAACTTGATAAGATTTTATGCCCATAAAACTAAATATTATAATTATGAAAACAATTACAATATTTGTATCTTAGCTTAGTTAGTTAAGCTTTAGTATTGTTAGTTTTATAAAAAAACTTTTATAATACCTCAAAATGTTATTTTTGTTTCAGATATCAAGACGGAAAGTATGGATAGTTTTGATTCAGGTAAGAATAAGATTTTAAAAAATATGAGAAAAATGTATTATAAAATATTTAAGTATAAATGTTATAATTTAGACTTTAATCAAAAATGTAACCCACTTCTACATGGCCTAAAAACTTAAATTATCAAATTTATATTTAACTTTACCTATTTTTATCACTAAATATATCAACTTTATAGAATGAATGCTAGCTGGAAGTATATTATTTCATTATTTTCTGTCCTTTGTAAATTATATGTAGTATTTTTGTTTTCTTATCCACTCTTATATCATAAAAAGTTATGATCATAATTATATACTTAGTATATAATGTTCTAAAAAAATTACCAACTTAAATTCATGTTAATATTTGAATAGTGGGTAGTGTATAATGTAAGGCCGAGGCGGCAGGACACGCCGTGGTGTTAACGGAGCCCTGGAGGGTCCTTGCCGAGTCCCCGCTTCGCAATACTGCCGAAAAGATAAAATGAACATAAACTTGAGGAGCAGATATTCCTGCTCGGAGGAGTCGTAGTTTCTCTCCCGGCGACACTAAAACGAGGCACGACTAACACGCAGTTTGTACAAGTGTTCCATACAGGTTCATAAAACCGTGACCTTATAATGGAATTGTTGTTTTATAATATGTATAAAGTTATACTTCTATCATATATCTATGTATATACAGCTATATATATATAGGCAGCTAATACATCACTAGCATGAAATATAAAGATAAGATGATTTTTACTCATATTTAAGTATCTATACAACGCGACGATTGTGGGTTCGATCCCCACTCGAGGAAGTGAAATATTTATTTACGTCTATATTTCCATTTCTTCGCTCTGGTGTCGAGGCAAAGCGCGGCGTTGAGTTCAGGCCACTCAAAACGCAAGTGTAAAACACTAGGGATCTGCCTACCCTGCGGGATACAGCGTGAAGCTGATGGATGATGGCAAGTACCTATATAAATAACATAAAAGCAACTAAGCAGTAGGAAAATGCAAAGCTAAAATTGCATTGTGGGCGGCGGGTTCCGCGACCGTCCAGAACTTACAATTAAAACGGACGCTTCGAATTGTTGTACAACGTTCGTCACTTAGTGCGCGACTACGCGATGGTCGGGGCGCAGCACTTATCCGGACGTTCGCATGTGATCTTAATTAGTCCTACTTATGAACACTTTTGTAACCTGAATATATTTACCTTATATGGCTGATATATACATTTAATTAATCATTTTAATATTATACAGGTAATATTTGTAAAACTACCTTTACTTTATTGGATAGTAAGTATTATTTTAGTTATATTAGGCACCTATAGTGTTTTATGAATTTAACAAATATAAACTCTACACAATATGTTTGTTAGACAAGTCGCGCTTAATAGTTTACAAATGTATATATATTGTTCATTAATAGACGCGAATAAATGATAACCGATGATCGACTAAAATAACGTGACAGAGGGACTTTTATTAACCTGAATGGTAACACGGTTTTGCAATCAGGTGCAGTTTAAAATGTGCATTTGCGATGTGGCGCGGTGCAGCGGACGCAGGGCGCGGACAGAAATGCATTTTCAATAATTGAGGGTCAGACAGGGTGGACGTGGTGGGGGCGCATTAAAATGTTCGCTAAACTTTCCGATCTTCACTAAGCCAGCGCCGGTGTTCTACGAGAGTGACGGGTCAAGCAGACCCAATGCTCTGACTCAAATATATGAAATTTTAGCTGTATGTTAGCTATATGTTTAGCTTATAATTAATACTTGAGAAAGTTCTTTATTTCAACGGACCGGTACTCAACAGAGCGGTATACTAAAGGGTCTAGATTTATTATAATAAAGTTGTAGTGAAACGACTGTTCATATATCTAATAAAATAAAGGCAAACAAAGAAGTTTTCCTCAGTTATTTTCTCGGGGAGATCACGTAGGAACGCACCTCATCTGCGGCAGTCCCAGCGCGGCGATAAAATTTAAAATTCAAGGCCACGTTAACGAACCAACTTCGCGAAGAAATAGATATTCAAATGTGAGATCCCATATTAACATTTATGGCAAGTTTGCGGGGTCGAGACAAAGGCTGGTCGGAGGCCCCCGCGGAGCAGCGCGTGTCGTACCCGAGCATTTCAAACTACATCAGGTCTTCTGCAGTTTTCTTAAAAATTTATATAGTTCCCTGGCATCTACGTTAAAATAAATATTTGATTTATACTGCAATTTATAACGCAACTTTAGCTATCAATAACGGTCAAATATTTTTACTCTTTGAGCTTATTTATATTATCATATTTTTGGATAAAATTTATGGCTTAAACTTAGCACCTGATTTCTTTGTTCAAAATAGACAATAGCGTTATATTTGGTAGCTCCATTTTCTCCAAAGACAAATAAAAGTTTAGAAGTAAAACAAATCAAAATCCCAATTTCGTTGGATGCATTATTTATATCATATTGCTTGGCGAGTTTCGCTGTTCTTTCCCCCTTTCTTTTCTATGAACTCGCGGTTTTCGTTTTGTAATTTATGTCACAGCAGCTTTAACCAGCATACTATATAAGTAATGCTTGCTTTACCTTCTCTTGAGGAAGACATGTTTGAAGCAATATGAAATCTAAATCACACTTAGACGTGCTATAAGGCAGGGCACACACGTTTCTTATTAATATCGGGCGGTTGGAATGGCCGAAGATGTCCCAAGCGCCCGTTCTCTCCCAAATAAAATTGCCGCTATCTAAACAAAGAGCCCTAATTATTCGGCCGTGGCGGGCGGGGTCGCTCTCTTATGGGTGTTCTGGGGCCCATTTCGCTTCTCGTATAGGACCCTGGGGAGCAGCGGGCGCCGCCTAGCCAATCGGTGGATGGAGAAGCGAGCGATCCGCAACCTTTTTATGTGCTATATTGGTGTTAGCGCTGGACTTCAGCTTACTCGAGCCTGCGCTTTCTCCGGGAATTAAAACTTGGCAAAATGGATCAGATTACCAGGAACACACATTATGTCGGTTATATGTCGATACGAGTAACAATTTATTACTAACTCTCGCCAACATAAGCACGGTGAAACATATTGAAGATGAAAGTATCAGCATTTTTATAGCCATGTTTTTTAAATTAACATCACGCCTTGATATACCGATTTATCGTTGCCGTTTTTTTGTTTAATCATTTACACTTAAATATATATTTTTGGTGATTTCCGATTTACGTTCGAAAAAAGATTTTAAACACGCAAATAACGCTTTGTTTTACAGAGGACGACAATAAAGCTTTCAGTCAGACGCTTCCTTCACTGCTGTATAACATAATTATATATTTAGCTTGGCACTGTATACCGCACATAACACCTATGTGTAAAAAAAACCTCCTTAAAACCTAGTGTAAAGGAGCTGAGTTCTCATTAAGGCTCTTCTGTTACCTATTTCCTGCCGAATTCTAGAGACTTTGCGTGTTCAGTTTCGAAACTCTACGAAGCGCTTTGCCTCGTCACCAGAGTGAATAAATGAAAATATTAAATGTTCAAATTCAAAATTCAAAATATTCTTTATTCAAATAGGCAATTATTATAAGCACTTTTGAATCGTCGAATGAACATATGAACAAAAAGCTACCACCGGTTCGGAAGGCAGTTCCGCTGAGAAGAGCCGGCAAGAAACTCAACAGTTGCTCTTTTAAAAATCAATGGTACAACCTATAAACATTAGCTGGCAGCTATCCTGCATTACATTCAATAGACATTAATTCCATACATGCTTATCCTCTAAGTATTCTTGAACAGTGTAAGACACTTTACTTGTTAGAATTTTTTTTACAGATATTTTAAATTTTGCTAGTAGCCAACTAAGAATACACTGCGGAATTTTATTATATACACGTATAATCAGACCCATAAAGGATTTACTAACTTTCTGATGTTTCATCCCCTCAAGTGGGAATCGAACCATTAACCGTCATGTTCTGCTTGTGCGCCACAACGGGCTCCATATTTCTTTACTTATTTCAATTTGCACCCGATTTCATTTTGAGACAATAAATTGAATATAAAGGGTTTCCGAGCGGTTTTTGCCTCCGGGCGTATTGTCTTCGCCCTACGCCTTTGCAGGGTTCTTATTGTATAGAAATTACGGAATAAAAAGGCGATATCGTGTGTCGGCGCGGTGGCTGTGGCGTGGGCGACGCGACACACGACACCGCTCGCCCGCGTGGCCCGCGCCTCCAGCCAGCATTGTGCGCGCTATTCACCCGCCGCCCTCCACCGACTCATATTCGATTGCAATGTTTTAAGCATTCGATTGCCTATGCCGATATTAAAGGGTTCCCAAGAAGTACCTACGTATTATAAGCTTTTTTCAACGTTTTGTAGTCTTTTAGCCGGGCGAAGGGTACGCTTATTGTTTCAATGGTGAATTGTGGCGAATGAATGGGCTTCGGGCATTCATGGGTTCGATGTTTTGAGATCGTCGGGAGATAATAACGAGGCGGTTGAGGGCGGTACAGGGTCTCTTGAGGTGGCAACAACAAACCTCCCACAGATAATTATTGAGTATTTAAACATGACATTAAAATTCAAGAAATTTTATTGTTCCTTTTTTATGTTGTATTAAGATTTATACGTTTTTAAAATTTTCTATTTTTAAAATTCAGAATGAAGTTTACTATATGCCCGACTGAGTTTGTACACACAGAAATCCTTAAGCCACCAATCCGTCTACCGGACAAGAAGTTAGTGCTCTGGGGACGCCGCGATATTGCGTCAACACTTGAAACAGATGCACCTAACTTATGCATGGACAGAGATACTAGAACTCCCAAACCTGAAAACTTGCTGAGTTTCATTTAGATATAATCAAAGTTTATTTGAGAGAAATAATATTATAATGAAAAAATTAACACATTTCAAATGTGTATCAAAACTTGTAACACGCCACAAAATTAAAATATGTAATGTAATTTACAAAAATTTTTCAATTGACCGACTTGAACTAAAAGATCATCGTTAAAGTTAACGTTAAAGTTGAACCGAAGTTTGTTTTGTTGAACCCGCTCATCTCAGGAACTACTGCGTCAAATTGAAATAAAATACTTTTTTTGCATTAAATTAATATTTTATAATTATGAAATCGGCGTCGAGCTAAAGCTACAACACCCTTACTATTTATTATATGAAATTACTTAGCCTGCATGTTTCAATTGGCTCCGACTTCAATATAATTTTAATGTCAACTTACTATAATCAATCTCACCGTAAAGAAATGTTAATTATCGAAAAAAATGCGCATAAAACAGTACCATTACCACTTGTAAATAATGTTGTTAATGGCATGAAATGAACGTAGCTACCGATTTTCGGCTTGAATGGTCAACTGTTCGCGTACTGTTATCTTTTGTAAATCATTCCAACAGCGACCACTGGTCAGTAGACATAGAGACAGACAATAAACAAAGAGATGATAGAGCATTACGCGTTAATAATGACGCCTCACCGGGCCGTCTGCTAGAGAAAGCTAGAGGCGTGGGAACCCAGAGGTCGTGCGGGCCGGGTTCCGCATAACTGTCAATTATAACGAACTAGCCGAACATAACTTCTGTAATAGATTTGCGTAGAGATGAAATGTGAGATGAGCTGTTTATTTTATCACTGATGAGATGTAAGGCGCGTGGCCGCGGCGGCGAGGTGTCGCAAAGCGGCACTGATTGTATCGGAAGCTCCTTCATCTTGCCGCGTTTACCGCAGCCTACTGTGTACTTACTTAGTTTGCCTAGCTTTAACTGTTAATATGTTATTTTATATTAATAAGTGATAAATGCAATGCAAAACTAGTTTAACAGTCCTTAAAGCATATAGTTTTTAACAACTATTATTAAATAATTAGGTTCTTAATTGTACCATACTTATACTTAAATGTAAAAAATAAGTATTATAGTGTTTTCTTTAATAAATTGAATGCGTTTAAAAGAAAATAAAACGAACAGCGCACTCTATCGTATGGTAAAGGAAATATTTAACCTTAGGGTTCATTTCGGGGAAAGTTTCATAAGTAGTTTTATGCTGACATCTAACGGAAATGTAAGGAACGTGATATTTCATACGTCTTTTCTTACTGAAAAGTTCAGAAACATATATTTGCTTGATTGCTAGGTCATTGCAATTTATATTTGAAAATACTTTCATACTTATTAGGACAAAAACACTTTTTAAACTTCATGTAACTTAATCAAAATAAAAAAAATAAATAAGATAAACTTGTAAAGTTTCTGTTATAATTTTTGTATTAATAAAATTGATTACGATCTTATATCGAATTTTTACTAACATACAAATTATTTATGTTTCCTAATGTGAAGGAATGCTATTAACGAAAAATATTTTATAATATCAAGCTACATATTTTGTACAGCTCCCAGCAAATTTATACGTTAAATGTGTATAAATGTTATATGACAATATTATACATATACCTACTGTACATCAGGAAACGGGATGCAGCGTTTTTTTTATCACCAGGCCAACCCTAATATCATCCTTAGTTAGTGTACTTCCAGTTTCCAGTACAAGCTGGAAATAACATTAACGTAAAAAATTTAGAGATTGGATTCAATATATTTAATAGATATTTATATTGTGTATTAAGTACTGTATAAAATATTATGATACAATTACCAGAATTTAAATTATTTACGGGTGAAACGAATTAAGATCGAATTTGCTTTAAAAAATTACCATATTATTCTTACAAGTTAGGTGGGCGTAACTTATGGGCGGTGCAATGGGCGTTTACAACTCCACCCATCGCACCCAAACCTGCACCCAAATATCCTTTGAGTGCAGATTATCCTAATTATAGTTATTTAATTCTTGAAAGTTCGATTTAAACAGCTTCCGAATACGACACAACGATTCAAATTAAAAGAATAGATTTCATGAAAAATAATTTCACGTCAACTTTTTGTATGAAGTAAGTAGGTACCTTTTCTTTAAACTACCTTTTGTATAGTAGGTATATGTACCTCCTTACTTTATTGTTCATACATTTTTCTAAATACGCAAAGAGGCTATAGGCATAAATATCGTAATTCAACAACATAAGAGACTTACTGGAAATATTTTTATACGATTTATATAAGAGGCAATTAAAATAAAACAAATTACTAAGTATTAATTTGACAGAGCAATTAGGCACTACCGTTTAATTGTATTTATTCAAACTTAATGAGCAGAAGTCTACCGATAATGGCCGATAAAATGCGTGAAATAAACCGCCTGCACCGCGACCACCCAATAATAGGAACATCCGCTGATGACGCAACGTTTTGTACACCCGTGACATGAAATTGTACCCCATTGTATACGTAGGTATAGTAACTTTCTGGGAAGAGACCTTCACCAGCTTCCAGTAAGAAATTTCCGATTTTTTTATCAAATTTAATTCTTGCATTTGTTGGTTATTCTCTTATTGAAAATAAAATCAAATCAGCTGCACGCTGAGGTAACCTACCCTCTGCCTACTGTGCTGAGTACGGGTAAGTCGGTGTTAAGATCCTCCGTTCCCCACTTTCCGCCGCAGTATTCGGCGAGGCATTGCGTGTTAAGTGGCGGAACTCAACACCGTGCTTTATTTCGACACTAGAGCAATGAAAATATAAATTTAAATAAATGCTTTGTTTCCTCGAGTAGGGATCGAACTCACAACCAGTGGATTTTTCAATCACACTTTGTGCCCCTGCGCCACGAATGGCTTCTACTAGAGCCAACTTTCAATAAGTATTTACTTACTTATTTAAATTAAATTGTTACAGCCAAATTTGCAAACTGTCATCAAAATTAGTAATGATATAATTATTTGTGTTCAATTTTATGGGAACACATAATTATAATGACTTTGCGGCCACCGCTAAAGTCTCTCGTCACGTTTTTGTGTATCGAAAAATATGATTTAAGCCTTCATTGCCCGAAATATAGTTCATTGTCAGCGAAATTACATTCTATATTATGTTGGAGTTTCCCAGTCCGATGGAGTTATTTAATTTAGTAATGCTTTGAATTATATGAGGTGGAATATTTTCGTAAGATGGTAAATAGGTAAAACAGTGATAAATACTTGATTATTATAGCCCTAGACTGTACAAATGAGTATGTGTTTATACCCTATCTATTAGAGTTAGACGTAACTTATTTTTTCCTTGTTTCAATTGTTATTAATATGAAATATTCTGGTCTATGGCCTCTTGGAGAACAGAAAAAAACCAAGCTCCTAAATAACAAATAAAGATTTATACATCGAGTTCCTACATTTTATATGATATTGGTCGCATAATCAGTTCCTGTAGGGTACCTACTTCCCATTGGCCCAAAGTTATGAAATTTAGCACAAAGTGGGAACTTAGGTACAATATAAATAAAAGAAAAAATCTGAAGGGTGAAAATTTGTAAGTATTTCACAGAAAAAAATACTTAATTACAAATTCATATCTGTAGTTCGTTTTTGTAAAATAAATACATACGCCACGGATATTAATTTCAGTTTGATTTCTTTAGGCGGTCTAAAGATAAATGGTCTTGATAGACGGATATATGAAAAACAAAGTGGTGCTATATGGATATCACTTTTTTCTTATGAAGTGAAAGATCCTAAAATTGATATTTTAAAAATATTATAAGTATTAATTTAGGATCATTTTTACAAAATCGTCTAATAAGTCAAATTACAGACACTTGGACAATATAACTTTAAAAATAGACTATTACTATGAATAATCAAGGCTGGAATCAAAGTGCTTCTAAGCCAGGTGAAATATCGTGAAGAATTGCTAAGCAGGTGATAAACAAAGTAACATCTTCATCGGCGTGTGCGCAACTAATAACTATTATTTCGAATTCCATTTTAGAACAATTTCAATATGATTTGGTTCAGCTATTTTGTAATCAGAGAGTCACTAAGGCGTTAAATGATATACTTTTTTGTTGTTATATCAAAGGTAAATTGAAAAATACGACTTATGTAAAGTCTCTATTTTAGTAGTATTTTTTTTTATTCCTTTTTTTGCTTTATATCTAAAAGCTTTATCTAACCTAAATAAGTAAACATATAACTTGTGTAATTATATCAAATCTAATTCAGGCTTAACGAACAGCGTGTCATTCGACACATCCTCTTGTCTCTTCAGGCCTCAGGCCTCAGGCCTCTTCCAGCTTTTTCCAATCCTCTCTATTATTGGACTTCCTTGATTAGGTTTTCTCTCCAATAATATAAAATCCCAACGTACTTCGTTCGATTCCTTGATGTCTCCTTAATTTTATCATTTTTTTTCCCGAGATAAAGCCCCAGTTTGGCAACCATATGTGAGATATGGTAAAAATAATAGCAAATTATTTGGTTATAATTAATTAGAACAATATTTGTACAATATTAAATGTTTATAAGCAAGTTTCTGAGAGCAGTGGGTACTTCATCTCCTTTGTTTGTTATGGCCATTGTGCGCGATAGTTGAGCGGGCCGTCTTGGCTTCCTTGGCATTTCCTGCGCGGCCGCGCGGGCCCCACTTCTATTGTTATTATTTTGTCTTACTATTATCCACAGTTCACAATCGAAATATTCTCTAATTGTTTACTTTACGGCTTTACTAATTCAAATACGGATGCATATGTATGTACCTATAATTATATAATTCTACGTTTGATGCACCTACCAATTGCATGGGATATGTGCACGTGAATATATGTTACTGAATTCTTGTCAATCTTGTAAAGTTTTATATGTAAATAATGACATTATGTAGTTCAATGACTCGTTAATTAGATATATAATTAGGAGTAGGTACTTATATATTATGTTTATAGGTAGTTATTATTATTAACAACAATAATAAGCAGATTAATTATTTATTATTAAACATAAACACTCTTTAACAGTAATGCAAACATCCGAGGCAGTAGTTAAAAGGCGGAAGTCCATTTAAGTCACAACTCAAGTAGTACCGGACGTGCGCTTTCCGAAGGCTCGTCTTCCTGTCCGAGCCCCAAGAATCTAAGACAACGTTTTATGCAAATAGTTAAAATTCATTTGGTAACTTAGTCAGTTCTATAGAAATCAAGACTTCTGACAGTTAAATATATTAGAATTATTAAAAAATTCTTCATATTTGTACATATAGAGTATATACTCGTATACAAGTTCAGGTGATATTAAAATATTTGGGCGTGTTAAAATCCGAAAATACAGGTGTCAACACTTAATAGGCCATGGCCTTTATATTTTCTTAGATCGGCTATTAAGTTAATAGACAAACGCCACAGTGATTGACTGGTATTATACGAGTACCTACGTATAAGCAGGTGCAAGCGGCCGCCGGTGCGCGACCGCAGCATCTCACCTGCGCTCGCGTCGCCACAACGCCGGAACTACGTGCCGATTCGCCTGTCGCGCCTGTCTGATTGCACACCTTATAAAAATGGGGGAAACCGATAGGTTTTAAGTAAAAGCCTCTGAACCGGAAAATCTTTTATAATTCTGGAAAAATATAAAAACGTAAAACACTTGTAGAGTTTCCAATTGGTGAGATGATTTGACCTCATATCAAAACATCTGTATATCCTAATAATATTGGATCGTATTACGCAATACACTTAAAAATGCTTAAATATTTAGTTTACAAATAACAAAATCTTAATTAAGATATATTAAAAAAACACCTGACAACTAGATACCAACTGACCATCTGACGTGACGGCCATGACCAAATTACATTTCTCTTTCAATTTCTAGCATATACTATGCTAATTATACTAATTACTAGCAACCGCCAGCGGCTTCGCCCACTTGAACTACACGATTATTTATTCAATATACTAATTACTTCAGTTTGGTACCATATTAGCGTAATTCTTATAAGCGTATAATTTTTAATGGCTTAAAAAATGCGACCTCCATTATTATTTAAGATCGGTTCAGTATTTTTTTGTAAATACATTATATGAACGTTTTTGTTCTTAGATCGCTTTGCAAAATAATAATAAATTATTTATATGCTAAAAAATATGCAGTTGTCTAATCGTAAAAAGTCTTAAACATTAAACAACGGGCTTAGATAAGGGCTTATTCCTAATAGAACCCTGTTAGGAAAATTTTTGTTATAGAGCATCATTTATATGCTTCACGCTGTATCCCGCACACGGAGGGTAGGCAGAGGGAACATAGTGTTAAAACATTCCGTTGCCCACTCTCCACTGAATTTTTCGAGGCATTACGTGTTGAATGGCGGAACTCAACGCTGGGCTTTTGTCTTGATGCCAAAGCGAAAAATATATTAATAAATAATATTTCCGAAACGCTGGCGTCCCCAGTCGTGGCGCAGGGCCACAATAGTCGTCGCGTATTGTGCCCCATAACTTGTAGTGACGAAGTTTGAAATACACTATTTACCTCAAAGTTACTGGATCCTTACAGATCGAAATTAGTAGAATTCCATCATAACACACACGCACAATTGTAAACTGCTAGCACTTGTAGTTCATATATACTATCAACCGCAAAACAGCCCCTCTGTGGTCGAATATCGCAAATATCCGTCTTAGGGAGCATATAAACAACGCCAATGCAAACTTCGAGACTCCTAATACGTGTAGTAACAAAGATTCATAAAAATTATCAACCCCAATAACAATTCCCTAGGGGTCAAATATTGCGAATTCCCGTCTTAGTGATCACTTAAGTCCTATAAATAACGTCCATACAAAATTTGAGAATCTTAGCCTTTGTAGTAACAAAGTTTCGCACAAATTATCAACTTCAAAATGAACCCCTTAAGCGTTGAATATTGTAAATTACCATCTTAGTAAGCACATGCGTCCTATCAGTAAAGCCTATGCTAAATTTGAGACTTCAGCACTTGTAATAACGAAATTTCATATAAACTATTTATCCCAAAAGCACACATTTAGGGGTAGAATTTAGCAAATCTTAATTAGCACCCACGTCCTTAAAAGTAGTAGTGCAAAATAAGAGGTTCCTAGAACTTGTAGTAACAAAGTTTTATACAAACTATCAACCCTGAAAACAACTCCTTAGTAATCGAATATTGCAAATTCCCGTCTTAGCGAGCACCTACGTCCTATATATAACCTCCCTGCAAAATTTGAAACTCCTAGCTCTGGTAGTTTCTGAGATTTCGTGATGAGTGAGTGAGTGACCTTTCCATTTTATATATATATAGATCATTATTGACAGAATCATTTTGGGTAAGATAAGTGTATTTTATGATAACTTTAGAAATAACAATTAAATCTATTGCCTCATATTTCTCTATTTTTTTATTTCATGACAAGATTGCGTGTCTAATGGGTACATCTGTTATCTGGCATGGATTATTCAGTGTCGTGGTATTAACTAAGGCATAACTCACCAAAATAAAAAAAAACGCGTGACTTATCGCGCCATGGCAATCGAAGATCACGACAGATCTGTTAGGCCAGGGACAATTGTATTTGTCGCAGAATCATGTAGGGTGACAAAGGGTTTAAAGGGCTTCAAAAAGCTTTTATGGGTAATATTTAATATCTTATTAATTATGAATTAATTTATAATTGTTTAATATGAATTCATTTAAATATACGAGTAATTTAGATTATTATTATACTTGTGCAACATAATCATGTTTTTGTTTATATTTTTATAAATAATAAGACACACGGTTGCATAAGAATATTTAAAGAATATTTTAACATGTAACTGCTCTATGATTATAAAATTATTGGTTATTCACAAAATTCTTTCAATAGATATAATAATATAAATGTATAATTTATTATACTAATAAAACATTTACATTAGCTTAACATTTTAAGGTCTGCTAATTTTAATTTTCTCTCACAGTCATAGATTGACTGAAAGAAATCTCTAATAGATAGGTCTCTTGCGTTCACCTTTGCCATCAATATTTTGGAATATTTACGAGTATCATTCTTTGTTATTGAGTGTTATAAAATGTATAAATTAAAATAATAGTAGATGGTCACATTGGCGTAAGGTGCCTGGGTGACCTCTGCGTCCTAGGCGCTGAGGCCACAGAACTGTCACCAAAGCAGGCATGTTTCTCGGTTCGACACACTGCCTCACGCTTATTCAAGTTGCTTCATCAAGTTTGAAGTTACCGTTATTTAAATAATTTTTAGAAGGCAGTATTTATAATAAATACCAGCGGACTTAGCGGCTTCGCCCGCTTGAACTATGAAAATATTGTAAGTTCATAGGGTGAATTCTAATAAACCATGAAACACGTGTTCAATGAAATATTTTTAAGAGTCTAAATTTCAAATCTTATAAAAATCGGTGACAATTTAATTTTTTCCGTACAAACTTTCAACCCCTATTTCGTCCCCTCAGGAGAAGAATATCACAAATTCTCTTCCTAGTAAGCACTTGTGTCCTATAAGAAATGTCCATGCAAATTTTTCACTTCTAGCACTTGTAGTAACGAAGTTTCATACTAACTATCAACCCCAAAAACAACCCCTTAGAAGTCGAATATTGCCAATTCCCGTCTTAGCAAGCACCTACGTCCTATAAATAACCTTTGTGCAAAATTTGAAACTCCTAGCTCTGGTAGGTTCTGAGATTTCGTCATGGGTGAGTGAGTGACCTTTAGATTTTATATATATAGGTAATATCTATACACATTTTATGTTATATAACCGACAAAAATGGACATGGATATGTATTTGCACTTTGGAGCCTATCCATAACGTTTAAGACATCGTTTAACCTGTCAGGTATTTCCTTTTACATCCGTAGGGTGAAGAGATATTGTACTCACGCCCCAACTGCGCTGTTGAAAGCCCACGTGGACTTTAGTTTACCCGATCTATTGTACCTACATACGTTCCTAATATATTTTTTTAAAATGTCTGATCTTAATTCTTAATTGATATACAATTCTTACATATGAGTGTAGGTATATGAAACTTTTATAAATCTTTCGAGGAGCAATAGATTTATAAATTTTTGTCTTCTAATAATACCTAATTAGTAATTACATAATGAATTAAAAACACCACAGTACATTTGGAGACAGGTGCTTCCGCCTTTTTATTCCGAGACTGCCTATGGCTTGTACGGTAAGATCTATAATTACTAGGTATTATATTATAATACCTACATACCAACATCTTGTGTAAGCTTTAACTGAGAGAGCTTTATTATTCTATAAGTAACTCACAAAGACAGACGAAGTCTCTAGACTTCGCTCGCTTAAACTTATTTTTTTATAGACAAAGAATAAACTTATTCAATTTTTTTTTAATATAAAATATCCTATGTCCTATCTAATACTTCCAAGAATATGTGTACAAAATTTCACAATAATCAATTGAGTAGTTATCACGTGAAATCGTAACAAACAAACTTACTTTGACATTTATCACACTAGTAAGAAGTATAATTATCCTCGTGATACCAAATGTTGGGAAAAATATCCGATTATCTGTAGGACCTGACGCTGAGCTGAGCTGCAGTTATAGATAAATGAAGGCGTCAAACATGACACCGCGTCATATCGTTTACGGGGATCAGGCGTCACGGTCACGTACCCCCCACTCCCACGTCTTAATTGACCTATTTCGTGTGAGATGTACGCGTAAAGCGCGCCGCGTCTGGGATACCATCGCCGCGGGACGTGACGCCCCGTATCGTACTCTAACTCTATTCTTGTCACACCTTTGACAGACAGTGTTGGTATTGCTCCAGTTTGTCGTTTCTCATGGACTATTAAAATCATACATTTTTTAGCTTCGTCCTGTATTGGGGCAAGGGGGCACCTAGTGCGATGACACCAGAGCGAAGTAATAAAAATATTTAATATTTAATTACCTCGAGTGGGAATTGAACCTGCAATCTGTCGCGATACAGCATACACGCATGCATGTGGCCTCTGCTGTACGGTTGGCCTTAATATTTGATATACATACTTCGATATGATATTATGGCTTATTTTTTTCTTGCTTATATTAAACATAAGGTATATTTAACTATATGTTAAATTATATATTTATAGAGGCTGAAGTCTCAAGTAGTATGATTATATCAAAGTCACACCCAAACGTGTAGGAGAGTGTTTATTGCTTAGATGTACGATCGTGCTGGAATCTCACACATTTGTGGTTACTCACGATTTATTAAGACATTACTTTAAATGACACTCCAAATGCTTACATTATAATTCGTACCTAATGGATTGCAAATTATCTTTTCAATTTTTTATTTTTTATTTTTAAGTAAAATAGTAAGAGATAACGGCAAGGACCACCCTGCTCCTTGTATCTCACGCTGCCATCAATAAACAAAAACACTACCGCAATCGATCTATTTGCCTTGTGTGGCCTTCATTTTACGCTCATTGATACGCGTGAAATCCTTTACCCGAAGAGGTCATATAATTAACGTTAAAAATTCCTATGCTTTACTAGTTATGCTTTAGCTCACTTATCAAATAATCAGGTTCCTGATTCTTCGAATAAATTTAACTATTAAAAGAAGAACCATTTCAGTATGACTGTGGCAGTGGCACCGTCCTCTGCTTTTTTTTTTCGAACATGTGGATAATGCTGGTAGCCCTATTGGCTTTTACAGCGACACCGGTTGGGTAGAGAAGAGGGTGCTCTGCCCCTGAAGAAATGCAAGCACTAAGTGGCTGCCTGTGAGGAAGTCGACGACTGTAAGGGCGCCCCCTGCGGGACTCGAACCTCGGCTTGCGGCCGTCGAGCGGACTGGGATTTCAACTATGCTATGCAAACCAGCCGCGACATAAAGTCGCGACTGGGGACAAATTAGACTAATCTAAGGGAGCTAACGGTCCCTAACCGCTGGACCCGACCGCGCCGAGACGCGACCGAGCCGTTGAATAAGCTGGACTTCGTCGTCGATTCCGTCGACGACGGTGTTTGTGTCGTGTGTGAGTAGTGTGTTTCCTACTTACATGCGGGGCATTCGCTATAGTAATGTTGTCATCGGAGTCTAAAAGGACGCTGCGCGGGCGTCTACGTCTAGGGAGCGCGTTAGGGACCGTCCTCTGCTATAATTTTCTTATGGTATGTAATATCATATTATGATATTGTACAAGGTATTATAACACTTACACATAGGAAATCTTACTTACGTATGTACCTATTAAATAACATTAGCACAACAAATTGACATATTGATATAAAAAAAAAGAATTTTAGTATTTTGTAACAAGTATATTAAAATAATAAAGGCTATTCCATTCTTCAGAATTATAACTGTCTGGTTGATTTATTAGAACGAGAACAGACGTACGTCCCGAGATTTGGTCGGGCACAAAAAATAAGGGTGTTTGTTGACAGCACAAATTCGTTAGGGTGGTGGGTCGCATTTTTAACGGATTTTGTATAAGGTTAAAAAAGATAGTACTTACCGTGGTGACAACCACAATTGACATTTAGAAAATTTTATATTCACATATATCACATATAAAGTAAACAATAAAGGATTAGGTATACGAAATTTAAAGATATGTTTACGATATATGAAATTTAAGGATATGTTTATATTTTCAAATGAAATAAATTTTTATTATCCGAAAATCGAGAAATTCCGAGTTATCTACATAGAGTCCCACCTTATCTATTTCTTAGATAAAAATAATTGTTATCGATGATAAATGAGAATATGAGAGAATACCAGTTTAGAGGAACTTTTGTACTAATTGACATTTAATTTTGTTACTTCGATAAAAAGCTAACCTTGAACTGTTTTATTATAAATAATGTATATAGTAATTCATAAAATAAACTGAATTTCTTTACCATGTCAATTATTTTAGCTGTCAAAAAAAATCATTAAACAATTAACTTAAAAATATAAATATTTTCATGAAACACTGCACACACTCTACTGATATTCTCCGTGTACAAATAAAGTTGATATTATGCTCGAAGGAACGTTGGTATCATGCTAGGTGACATTAGCGTAATGTCTAAACAAAAATTATTAGATGCTGTGAAAATAACCAGAACCCAAAAGTTTAACGAATTAGAAAAGGGTTCGGAAAGTTACCTGTAGGGTCGCAGTAAGAAAGGCGTTATGAATAAATAACTCAATTGAAACTTCCATAAGGTGATAGTGATGGGACAATGACGTCCAAATCAATGTTCTTGTTGCGTCACTCGAGGGGACACCCATACTTAAATATTTCGAGAATCTTTTTTGCTTCACAAAAAAAAATAAAAAAGAATAATATTATTTATATTTTTAATTTCAGATACATTACAATATTGTAGTGTAATTTTATGTTAAATGTTGTTATTTATTATCTGTGTACACTATGAGATTATAACAATTAGCACAGACAGCTGCCTCGTGTAGTCTCCATACGAAAACTTCACCATACACACATACTGAGAACGAGGTAAAGAAACAAGTGCAAAATAAAGGCGAACCCTCATCATTGCGGGTGGCACTTGCAAACGGTGCTTTCTAGATAAGGAGAGGATACTTTTTCATAATACTTTATTCAGTGCTCGGAGACTTAGCTCAGTGACAGACTAATCGGTGATGTCAGAGCGAGGTGCGGGACGCTTAAGTATTAATGTTTAACCCTTTTGTATCCCGCCATCGCTGCGCCCGACAACTCCGTGTCAATCCCATTTTGGCTCGTAACATCCGCTGAATATTTAATGTTCATTAATTTGTCAGCTTCTACGATAGATACGCCCATTTAGTTTGCTTTCCAACATCGCTATTTAGTCTGTTGTTTGTCTTAGTCTACGTAAGAGATATCAATTCAGATTCATTGCTATATTATTGATAGGTAATTGATATTTGGTACTACCTATCAGAATAATAACGTAACGTCTTTGTTCAACAATATTTATAAATGACTAAGAGTGTTTTAATAATTCAAATTTAATAAATAAGAAGTATTAACAATTTTTTTTAATCATTGAAGTTAACTTATTTCTATAAAGAGACTCTTATAAAAAGAGTTAGATTTAAAAGGAGATGGGTATTTAATGATATTTAAATGTCAAAATTACTATAAATACAAAATAAGTAGATACAATGTATACAATATATAGTAGCTTCACGTTGAATCCGAGACACTGCAGCTTAGGCAGTGGCAAACTAGTGTTAAGACATTTCCTTTCCCCACTTTCCACCGAATCCTGGATGCATTGCGTGTTGAGTGGCAAAACACAAAGTCGCGCTTTTCCTTGTTGCCAGAGGGAATAAATGAAAATATTTATTTATACTTTATTGTACACCACAAACAGAAGAAAACAAAGTTACAAACTACATCTAGTACTTATAAGCTAATAACATAGTGTGAAGTACAAAGGCGGTCTTATTGCTAATTAGCGATTTCTTCCAGACAGCCTTGAGGTTAGGAGACAGACATACATTTTAAAACAAATAGTGGGTGGTGCAAATAAATAAACATACGAAAATAATATTTTATCCTAATACATAAACTTAATACACAAATATTTATAAAATAGTAATATTTTGTATTATATAATCGCACGCCTGTGTCCCGAAAATAATAGTAACCATAAGAAAGTAGGATATCTGATAATTTGAACTATTTATAATTGGTGAATCGTCTCTCACCGTTTTTTTTGTTTTACAGTAAAATAACATTAATTTAACCAAAGTTAAATGTTAATTTTAAAGTATTTACCTAAGTTTAACATTAATTTCAACATTAATATTGATTTAAAATTATCATTTAACATTAATTTTAAAGTATTTACCTAAGTTTAACATTAATTTAAGTTTAAGTATTCCATAAGCAGGGTTAACCGGTTTTACAATATGTTTTGACAAACCACTCGGGTGCACTTATATGCAGAGATTTCTCGAGTTTATCCTTAAAATTACAACAGTTGGAGTGGTATGTAATCCTTGTAATATATTCACAACTAAAAGGTAGCCACGAGTCTGTCCATTGGGCCCCGAGGACCGATCGCTGGACACCCGGTGATACTTCTGCGCTTCGTTATTGCTGTAAAATTATATTTTATTTTTAATTTAATTATATAAAATGGTGTAATTTTTATCTTTACACTAATGCTGCCTAGCGTTTTATTTAATCACATTTTTTATTGAGAATAACGCTTATTTTAATTATAAATGCCAGTAGGAACCATAAGGAACCTAAAGTTAAGACACTACACGTAAACTTCCACTTCCTTGTTGAGAGGCGAAACTCAATTTCACTCTTGAGGAGATGTAAATAATTCTTTCAACTGTCGCGTTTAGGCTTTGTCGCTGCGACACGACGACGGCCTCTTAAAATAGTAACAGTTAATAAGCAATAGGTACCATTAAACATTTACGTATTTACGATTACGTATTTACGATTACGTGTTAACGTAGGTAGTAGGTATCTTATAAACATAAAATATATATTCACTGAATTTGGTTTTAATCTAACAGTCAACTACACAATTGGATATGTTCGTATAATTAAATATTAGGAGATTGGCAGAAGAAAGCTGTCAGCTTCACGCTGTATCCCGCATAGGACCCGCAGGGTAGGCAGAGGGAACCTAGTATTAAGACACTCCGTTCCCCACTTTCCGCCGAATTCTGGAGTTATTGCGTGTAGAGAGAACGCAAAGAAGAAAATGAAAATATTAAATATTTCATGTTCAACCTAATGACGTGATCGAGCGGTTTATTTCTCTGGCTGTCCTAACAAATTCCGAAACACTAACTACTAAAAAATAACTGTAGATACAAAACTGCTAACAAAGTTATTTATACTAATAATGAAAAAAAAAACTCTTAGTTCTGTCTAAATAGAGCGCGATGCCAGTAGGCGGCAAGCGCCCATTGGTCGCGCCCACCGCGAGTGGAACGGGGAAACACTTTGCCTGTTTCCTTCATGTCCAAATTTGTAAAGCTTTTAGCGTCATTCTTCTGTCACTTTGATTATTATTCAATATTCATATCTTGCTGCAAAAGGTTTATTTGTTTTGTGTGAATGTCAATACAATATGGCGATAGATTACCCTGGGGGAGGCCTTTAATAAATCTTTAAAATATTATTTTTATAATATTTTTGGTTGGTTTAATTCTATTATAACAACAATATTCTTCAATATTTAGGTACCAAAAAGTAATCTTAAAGAGAATTACTTCATTTGACTTATTTGCTATCTGTTTATTTCTTTCTCCCTGCTACGAATGTTAGATTTGAATGTACCATAGACTTGATTAAGACTCAAAGACTAAAATAGTAAGTGGTGGGTGCAGAAGGGGGGAGCCAATAGGCGGGGCGTAAGGCGTGGCGCAGGGTGCTGAGGTGCGCTCAGGCGCCTCGGTCTCGCCCATCGGCGCCTCCGAGCTCGCAGTCGTGCCGCACTCGCCAGCCTTATCGCGCGCCGTCACCACGAACCCTGTAGTGTTTACAGTTACGACAGATACGTAAGCGCCGTTTACTAACTCATTTTTCATATCACCTGGTACTGGAACTCAAAGGAACCTAATTATGTTGATAATAGTCACCCAAATAATTACCGTGAAGGAACCGTAAGCACAACAGCGAGCGTCCCTTCAATTAGTACCACCTGTCGGACACGCGCCGCGCATTAATTCGCACTCGTGATAAATTTGTCCGCAAAAAACCCCAAAATAAACTGGTATCGATGCACCTGCGGCAATCCTCGGTAGCCGCAGTGCGGTGATCGGCAGTACCGTTAAAACACTCCTGGAGGCCTAAGGGTGCTGGCGACATGATAATGCTATTCAAAGGCAATAGCAGCAGATTAGAACATCTCATAGAAAAGATACAAGCCAATAAGGAAAACCACGACGTGACCCCAGAGGATTTAAAACGTAAGTTCATTGAAACACAGTTTTTAATATATTTTTGAATATTAATCATGTGAAAAAGAGATTAATAATATGATTAAATATGATTTTATAGTTTGCGTCGGAAAATTAAATGCGGTTAAATTTATTTGCTAAAAAGACGTATTTATATTATTTAATGTAAAGTATGAATAAATATTTTAAATTAAAAATAATTTTTAAAGTACTTTCATATTGTTTAAAGCAATGTATGTTGGAACAGGTGAACGTAATTAATTACTCATAATTTTTCTTATTGGAACTTATGCTTTTTTTGCTCGTATTAAATAAAATTATAATAAGTAAATAATGTAGCAGATGTTATTCCGATTTTGAATAAATATATATTTTTTTAACATTAAATATATATTTTAAATTTACTTTTGTTATTTTATCAAACAATTTTCATGTATTTTTACTACCTCGATATTTTCACTGTATGTACATATTTAGTCACATCTTTATTTTTTAAAATTATTTTTAAACATTTAAAACAATAAATTAAAAAGATACATCATATAAATTTTGTACATATTTATAAATAATTAGGTAATCATAATATTTTTGGATTTATTAATTGACGTACTGGACGTATTGGACGTGACGGACATATATTTTGTAATTATGACGTCGATTGGAGGATTGCTTTTCATATTTCAATGTTTTCTTCAATAAAGCCTAAGAAAATTGAAAGATTAAAAAATACAATCCACATTCGTAGCATAGAAAAAACGTCTAGATTAAGGACATATCGTACAATTTGCAAAGTATGTAGACACTAGGCAGAGAACTCTACGTGAAATATTTTTATTAGCTTTACATTGTATTCCGCACATAGCAGGGTAGGTAAGACACTTCCGTTCCTCACTTTCCGCTGAATTCTAGAGGCATTGCATGTTGAGTGGCGGAGCTCAACGCTGCGCTTTAGTTCATTGCTAGAGCAAGGAAATGAAAATATTAAAAAAATGCCTCGTGTGGAAATCTAATCCACGACCAGTCGGACCGACTTTTACATTCGCAAGCTTGTGCCCCTGCGCTACTACTGGCCTCAATATTAGATTATAATATTAACAACACATTAAATAATTTCAAACATTTTCTCTAGCTACTTACGTGAGGATGGAGAGAATATTTTACATAAGCATCTACTTGCGATCTAATTGTTTTTAACAAGGAGTAAAATTATATACATTTTATTGTGTTATAAATATGAATCAAAGTGTGACTGTAAAGATGACTGGTTGTGGAATCGATCGCCACCCGCTGAAATGAAATATTTATTTAAATTTATATTGTCATTTCTTCGCTCTAGTGTCGAGGCAAGCACGGCTTTGAGTTCCGCAACTCAAGACTCAACACGCAATGCCTTCAGAACTCGGCGGAAAATGGGGAACGGAGTGTTTTGACACTAGTTTCCCTTTGACTGCTCTGTGCGTGTGGTACAGCTTGAAGCGTTGAAATAATAAAATAAGAATAAAAGTAGCCTTTATTCGCTGACCGATTAATTTACATACTAAATGTTGAAAAAAAAAACCTAACCAATTATTCATAAATTATCAAATTTTATTCGCATAATTTGCTATGTAATAGGTATATTGTATTGTATTGCTTTTATATAAATTTATAAAAACAAATTAATAATAATAAGCAGCAGTAGCTCCATGCATGTCTAATTTTTAGGGTTGGGTAAAAAAATGTAACCCTTATAGGATCGCTTTTTTGTCCCTCTGTCCGTCGGTCGAGACAATTTATCTCGAGATCACGTAGACGTACCTATCAAGCTGAAAATAATAACAAATATACAGGTCTATTGTCTCTTAGAGCACAGGAAAACTCAAACTTCTAAATCAACGCAATCGAAATATACTCGTATGAGCATTTATACATCGTTTTTGCTGCAATTTGTATTAAATTACGGGTACTTCTCGTAGACATTACAAAATTTGCACAAAGTTTGAACTTACAATATAAAAACGTAAGGAAAAAAATTCGATACGTGGAAATTTATATTTATAATACAGATAAATATATATATTATAGCGATTATACACTCGTAATTGTAGTTCAGTTTATAAAGTGAGTGCATACGCCCACAAACTTAAGTTTTAACTATTTTTATACTCATTTCAAGCTTTTTTTGAAAACGATTTAATTAGAAAAATTTACTAATTTACAATTGGGATCCATCGAAATTGTACAGGGCTCTTTGGGATGATTAAATTGGATAAAGAATGGCTCCCGACTTTACCTTTCTATTTTGCAAAGAATTAATGATATATTTATATGTGTATAGACTATAAACATATTTCAATTGTATCGTTTATATAAAACTAGGTACCTACATCTAATTAATTACTACCCAATTAAGATGAGTGAATAATGAATATAATGAGTTAATTAACGGCTATTTCATCCATCAGCTAAGACCGATATGCCTATTTCGTCTGTATTATTATTTACGAAGGATATTTTTTTCTCGGTTAACAACATTTTTAGTTCTAGAGAATGCCGTCACGAGAAAATACCTAATGTTTCCTTGTTATCACTTAATGTGAAAATTTGACAGAAACTAGAAGTAGAAAGAGAGTTCAACCCAATAGAATTGATGTCGTAATGGAGCTTTAAAACTATATAGGTCATGAATTAGGTACCAAGAATAAGCAAATTACTTAGCAGCACCCAACACTGCCTTGAATAACTAAATGTTATTAAATTATAATAATTATTAAAAGAGATCAAATAAACTCAAATTAAGCCATTTGTTTATATGTCTATTATATTTTATGTAACTAAAAATATTCTTCATATATTTTGTATGCTGCTACTTGGCCACGCTACGGCTCTCGGCCAGGGTTCTTGGCCAGCGGTGTTTTAATGTTCCGTAACTCCTTATAGGATCACTTTATCTTATTAGAATTCATCAAATTCTTCTATGCATTCGAACGTAATGTTTGGCGATTGTCGTTGATTGGCGAGGCGCCGGGCGAGGTGTCTCAGACGTCGCAATTAGGAAATGAGCTTCCGCCGCCCACCGAGTACGCTGCGGCGCCAATCGCCCCTGAATTGCCGCAATCGCAGTTAATTATGAATGTCCCATCCTGCAACTCAACTGACACCTACTTCTAATAATTCTTAGCTCGTATATTTGAATCAGTTTTTATAATTTTTTTAACAATACTACTACAAGCTTAGAAAAGAAAGCTAAACACAACTCAACACAACTCAACACAACTCAACACAACTCAACACAACTCAACACAACTTATGATATTTTATGTAGGTATGTAAGGGATAGCGCGCACTAGTGATTTTTGTCACTGTGACTGTTGCGTCACTGTCACCGTGTACACCACACTTAATGAAGGTGCGCGCATTTGGATACGTGACAATTGGGTAAATTTTTGTCCGCGGAGGACGGCAACGCGCCGGTGACGCAACTGTCACCGCGTCCATAGATTTGTATGCCCGTGCGCGCATTAGAAACTAAATGACACTTCGTTCCCCATCCCCCTTGCAGTTTCCATACTTGTCGTCTTCCGCATAAACTGGAAACAGCTACGTTTTGCATTATAGCACTGAATTTTAATTTCAAGAATGGCGTCAAAATCATCACCAAGGCAAAACGTGTGTTTTTATGAAGATGAAATAGACAACGACAATACTGATTGACGAAATTGAGATGAGGCCATTGCTCTATGCCAAATCCCTAGAGGATTATTTAAATAGTAATTTGAAAGCCAATACTTTCTACGTTTGCTTTTTTTTCTATTACTTAATATAAGAGCGCTGACAACTATCTCTTTGAGATCCATTTTATCAAACGTAAAAAAATTCGTCACTGTCATCGCAAGTGCGCACAGTCGCGAAAAGTATGGTGACATGTCAGTGACAAAAAATTTATGGTCACCCTGACAAAATTCACCTGTGCACGCTATACGTAAGGGATCTATATTTCTGATATTTTAGAGAAATAAGAAAAAAAGAATTATATATATTATAATATAAGAAAAAGTCATTGAGGGATACTCTGTTTTGAAAGATTCTTATTACAGTTCCCACCTAAATACTTATTTGACTAAAAAAATGCTAGACATTAAGATTTGTACGTGCTATATGCTCAGCGGATTAAGATCTATAATAATTAAATACTTTCAAAAGTAAAAAGTATACGAATATGCGATTAACAATTTTACTTACAAATCAGAATAACGTTCATTCCTTCATATCAATGTCTCTTTTTCCACACGCATTAACGATGTCGTTAAGGGTAAGCGGCGTTGATAAACCGCGTGAGAACCCTTATTGAAATAAATAGCCTCTATATTCTAAGTGAACTTAAAGTAAAACAATGTGGATGTGACATAATTTATAATAATCTATTTATTATGTTATATATTTTGTACAATAACTTTGAAATAGGAAATTATTATTTTAAATCATATTGAAAATGTTCGAAACACTTAGAAATTTCGAACGAATCAATTAGTAAAAAAACCTATTTATATGTGAAACTTCCCAAATCTGATTGGAGTATGAGGTAATAAAGTATTTTTTTAATATAGAAAAATACAAAAAGATGTGAGTGGTATATTGGATCGCAAGCATCCTGCAGAAAGGTCTAGTTATCCTTTATATTTATCGCCGACGTATTTCGCGCGTAGCCTCTAGACGCATTTCTTCGGATTCCGACATTAGTCATCATTTGCGCTGATGGTGCTGACGCCGTCATTGCAGCCCATTCAATTTGTTTATATTTCACGCCACTCCGAGGTGCTCCGAGATATATTTGCTCGTAACACCGAAATATGGAGCTTAAGGATGTTTACGAGAGCTTTGGCCGTATACGATAAGATTATTATCCTTGCGCATCCTAATTTGATTTATAGGAATTTGAAAAGTTTGCCAAAATATTTCAAAATATTGATTTAATATTTAAGTTATTTTAAAGGCATTTAAAATAAAATGAAAATGTCAATAAACAAAGAACTTAAAGTTCAGTCTTCACAGTACTTCTTCTATGGGTAAAGTCTTTTAATATGATCTTAATATTTTTAAATAAATATAACCTAATGTATATGTGTTTAAATATACAACATAACTACTATCTAGCTTAGATAGTTTTAGAGAAATTGTATGTTGCAGTACCAGTATAATAAATATGTATCACATGTGGTGTATTTAACTTTATGTGATTTTAGACAATCCGAAATGACAAAATATGCCTAATACTGTTTGTTTGTAAATTAGTAAATATTTTTCATTTTATTCAACCATCCATTTTATTCAACAGAAGCACTGGGTAGTGTGGGCAGTACGGCGGGCAGCTCTTGGCCGTCGTCGACACCGGAGCCATCTCCGTCCCCATCCTCTACGCCAACCTCAGCCGATGCAGTCGACGCCGACGCAGATGCCGAGCCTCCTTTTACTCTCGGTGCTACTGAACATACGCCTTACAAATGCCAATTCTGTGAAAAAGCGTTCCCAAGACTTTCATACCTTAAGAAACATGAGCAGGTCAGTTTATTAGACAAATTAAAAATCTTACAAATTATTATTTTTTATTACAAAGTTACGTGAAGATTATCCATCAGTAAATTAGAAACAGCCAGTGGATTACACACATAAAAAACATAAAAGTAATAAGAAACTTGTTTGATATCACAATCGAGCTTGAATAATATAATAATAAAGCTACTACGGTAGTCTATACTAGTGGGTAGGTATACAATAAACTCTTAGTCCAGTTTCGTCATGCAATTGTGGACTTCATTAGCAAGCAGATACCCACAATGGTCCATTTGTAGAGACAGTGCGTTTTGAGATATGCATCGCAGTAGCCTTGCAGTGGACAACACTAGAGGCCTGCGAAATTGTGACATGCGGCCCATTACGTCGTACGAACATCTCGACTCCTTTGTGTCGCGCCGATCTCGCCGTTACCACAGCCGTGCGACACACGCCGCGACAGATCCAGCTGCGATAGGGAAAATAGAAATGTCACTTTACATAACCTACGTCGTATTCCGCCTACTCTAAACTCAGATCCGAATCTCGGCAACGACGAAAATAAGTGAATTGCTCTGCAAAAATATCGAATTGATTTTATTCTGGTAATTGGCTACAATCGTAGAAGGTTTCATTAGATTATCGGTATTTGTGTGTATGCAATAGCAGGCAGGGTTGCGTTCTAAAGATATCGATCTACCCGATAGCCAAAGGTGTTGCGCCGACAAATGTATCGCGAAGATCGCGTTACTCGCGCCGCGACATGAGGCGACGGCCGGAAATAGTGCCTCGATAAGAACTCCCTAGCTAGGCTAGGCACTCTTCTATCTTATCAGTGCTTGGGTTGAAAAACGCATCATTATAGAATTAAATCAATACTTGTTGCTGCGGCCTCAGATATAATTACATCAAAGATATATCAATAATAAGAAAAATAACAATTATGATGTTATCTTTTTTTCTTAAGCAAGCGTTTGTTAAACTTAAGACGTAGACCTACGTTTATGGCTTAGTACTAAAAAGCTAATATATAAAATATACAAAATAGCTTTATATGAAGGTATTACTTTATAATTTTTTATATCGTTTCGTCAAATAAAGTAGTTATGTTAATAAAATTTATGGAATTTTAAGGCCGTCGTGGCGAAGTAGCTTAAGCGTGTGACTGACGGTAAGTAAGTAAGTAAGTTTGATTTTCACTCGGGAAATTTATATATTTAATATCTTGATTCCCTTGCGCTGTATCTCTCACATAGCGGGGTAGGCAGAGGGAACATGGGAGCTTAGTTATAAATACTTCCTTTCCCTACTTTCCGCCGAATGGGGAGGCATTACGTGATGAGTAACAGAACTCAACGTCGCGCTTCGTCTCGTTACCAGAGCGAGGAAATCATTAGCTCAGGTAACAAGGCAAACAGCGACGTTGAGTTTAGCCACTCAAGTGCGAGTTAAATTCCAAAAATTTAATTAAATATTGACAACGGAGTGTCTTAATACTAGCTTCCTTCTGCCTGCCCTTCCGTGTGCAGGTTACAGCGTGAAGCTAAAACATATAAAGTAAAAAGATTTAAATTTTTAGAACAACAAATCAGCAAAAAACAAAAAAAGCTTCCCTAATTCGTAGAATGACTCCTCACATTTACATATAATTTTTCGGGTGCTGTGGAACGTTAGCGGCTACTAACATACCTCCAATCTGACCCCGACTGCGCGGGCGACTGACGGCGATGACATCGCAGTTATAGTACCGGGAAAGTCTCTCAGTAGCCGTCCGGTGCCCATTTCAAAGCTTTATTAGCTATCATTCTTGCCTTAAATTACTTACAACTAGTTTCAAATGTGTTTTGGTGCGCTTTACGCGGAAATTTGACCGCGTCGTGCGCATTATGGTGGAGGCTCTCACGCTATTTATTTTTGATGGATAATAATAAAAACAGCATCATTTGCGTGTCTTTTCGCTATATGTAAGCGTGGCGTCGTGGAGAGAGCCACAAGGCAAACAACAGGGCTTCGCCACGCACCCAGGGCTCCCGTAGAGAAAATGGTTATGTGGGTTTTGCACGAAAAACATTTAGTAATATAAAATGATAAGATTCATAAAGGCAGTGTACTAAGTTCATAACATTTATTTATGTTTATGTATGAGAATACATAATAATTGTACTTTTGGCACACCATTCAAAAAGTGAAGATAATTATTATATAATCTTGGTATATTTACAATCAGACGATGTGAGCGTTTATTTATACTTTTTTCTGCATTTTGTATAAAAATCGGCACGTTATCATAACGGATATCCCGCTAATAAGCAAACTTATAAAAAGTTAATTAATTTATTTAGTAAAGAACTTGCTTATAAAAGCAAGTCCTTTACTAAATAAATTAAAGGAGTATTACAAAAGCTTAATAATAGCTTAACAGCTATTAAATGATTTTAAAATATTATTCAATACATTTTTCTAGCTGGTACATCATTCGATCTGTCGTTCTATTAAATTGTTCAGTTTTTTCTTTAACTTTTATTTGTTGGTATACGGTGGTGGTTCTCTTTGTAATCCTAGCACTTTCAATATGAGAGAGTGAGAAATATGAGAAGACTGAATGAGACAGAGTATTTAAAAAAAAAATATTCACAAACTAAAAAGTTGTTTGAATAGTAACAAATAGTATAACCATTTACAGTCACTTCAAATGACACCTCTAGACCAACAATTTTCTTTAAGCAGAATCCGAAGGCTCAAATCTTGCTCAATGAGCTGAACAGGTTCAGTCAATCAAGTGTAACATATTTAGCATTATAGTAGAACATAATCGGCGAGGTGGTCAATTAGTAAAAGCGTGAAGTGGCTGTCAGTTTGGGAGTGAATAGTGCTGCGTGTTTGCGCGTCTCCATCAGTTCACGGGTGGTGAAGGCCGACGGTTCCCATTATATGAGTGGCAGTAAAGTCTCATTAGCATTTACATAATGAACTTATGAATATCCTTAAACGTGTTAGTAGGTAATATTGGTTTTTTACACATGAACGTGATGTTGGGTCAATCAATTTAAATATTTTTTCTAAGTAGGCAACATTGTATCTTTAAGAATAATTGTTATTATAAATGATCGAAAGAATATTAGTATCAGTTAGAGAATCAGTTCCTGTACATAAAGGGAAAAATATTGTAGATGTACAAAAAGAAATATGGGTTAGGATAGGTAAGGATAAAATATATTTTAATATTTGAGACAAAGCGCGGCGTTAAGTTGAGCCACCGCCTAATTATATGTTTTTATTATTAAAGATTAGTAATAACAATAATGGCATTCTATATTCACAGACACATTCCGACCAAATGCCGTTTCGATGTGAGTTCTGTTCCCGTCTGTTCAAGCACAAAAGGTCCCGTGATCGCCACGTCAAGCTACATACTGGTGACAGAAAATACCGCTGTGCACATTGCGAATCTGCTTTCTCAAGAAGGTTGGTGCTTAACTTAAAACACTAAAGTATATGAAGACTCACTTTAACCATAGAGTTAGTAAGTCATTTGTATATTTCTTTATCTAAATGTTAATATCACATACATAAGTTTTATAAAAAGAAAAATATTTTTTGGTTAAGGTCATTAGGCACTGAGTATTCAAGAGCCTCACTTAAGAGGTGCTTGCATGACAATAGGCGAGCAGCAAGATTGATTACCGTAAGCCACAGCACAAAGCTTTAGTCGGCCACGAGGCGACTCGTCACCTTTTTCGTCACCTCTACTCGACCACGTGACTAATTCTACGCAATTTGTCGTCCCAACAAACCACTGACAAGTGAAAAGAGATGGTGCGCTGACAAATGGCGTCGATGGTCATACAAAAATGAAATAATCGTCTGTACCTAACCCTGCATGGTGAGCAGAGCCATTACTAGAGGTGTTTGGGAGAACGCTTCTATTCTGTAGTTTGCGTCAAAAGCCTCATTGTTAGTTCTGTTTGGTTCGTGCTTTATGTGGGTACTTATGTCTCGAATGACAAATTGTCTTTTCGAGTCGCATAGAAACAGTTTATCACATTCAATTTTTAATTCATACTAATGTATAGTGGATAATACCTACTTATAAGTAATCGTAAAATCATGTATTAGGATGTTTTTTTTTCATTTCTATGTAAAAACAGTACAATTTTAATATTCATAATTTCATTCATTTTAAAAATTATAAATTTAATTGTATGTTTTTAGTGATCATTTGAAGATTCATATGAAGACTCATGACAACCAAAAGCCGTTCCAATGCACAGTATGCAACCGTGGATATAACACCGCTGCTGCATTAACAGCCCACATGCAGGGACACAAACGTGACCGGGAAGGACGTGAAACGGATCGGAAGAGAGCTCTGCGATGTTTGCGTTGTGGTGATGCATTTCGGCGGCCGGAAATGTTGCAAGTAAAGAATTATAAAATTTTATGTATTATTTATGCTGAATATGTGTTGTATAAATATATCTTTAAATTCTTGTTATTTTTAATTTAGGCTCATATGGTCAGTGCTCATGGAGTAGATACTTCTGCAATGACACCACCACGTCGTGTAGCGTCGCAGCCACCACCCACGTTACTCGCCTGTATTTATTGCACTCGGGATACTTTTACTAGCATGGAACAACTCCAATTGCATGTACGCGCTGCTCATTCAGCACTTCTAAACGGAGAGTCCCCCGTTCAACATAGTGAACAACCCGCGCCAACTGACCTTAGCAGACGAAGTCCAGGGGATGAGTCTCCTGCTAAAAGAGCAAGATTAAGCTCAGGTGCCTCAACACCAAAAACCACGCTATCTCCAAGTACACTTTTATGCAATCAATGCGACGCAGCCTTGCCAGATTTTGAAGCCTTTCGCGCTCATTTAAAAGGTCACCTTGAAGAAGGCGGAGAATTAGCGAGATCTAGCCCTACACCTTGTCTTCATTGTGGGGCTACATTTGCAGATGCCACAGCATCAGAACGACACCTTGCTGCACATTATTTGGCGGTGTCATGCGAATATACTTGTCACAGTTGCGTCCGCAGTTTCTCCTCTCCTGAAGATTTGCAAAAACATCTTCTTGATCTTCACGCTCATCATCTTTATCGCTGTACTTTGTGTAAAGAAGTATTTGATTCAAAAGTGGCTATACAGGTTTGTAATGAATTAAGTTATGATACATTTTATGCAAATAAATACTTATTTTCTCTAAATACCTAAAACAAATCTTTTTAAATATTAATTTATATTTTTTGTTTCAGGCGCATTTTGCGGTTGCTCATAATGGAGAAAACAAAGTGTGGGTGTGCCGGTCCTGCGGTGTGGCTGGAGGTGCTCTGCGCAGTGAGGCTGAAGGTGCAGCACACGTGCGGGCGAGGCACGCGGCGGCGCGCTGTGCTTGCGGCGCCGTGCTCGCGGGTGCTCGGGCGTTGCGAGCTCATACCGCCGCACATCACGCCTATCGATGTCCAGTACCACCTTGCACTGAGTCCTTCGCTGTTCAGTACTTATTAGAACGCCATATGCAAGTGAATCACACTATTCCAAATCATGTAAGATTACTATTTTTATGTCTTATAAGCCTACAAACTTTAAAAGGTTTAAATCAATGAAAGGTTTTGTATTACAAAAAAATAAATGTTTTTATCTTATATTTTTTATTGACTAAACATTAAATATTTTGGGATTCACAGGGCATAAATGGAGATGTGACAAGAGGTAAACGTACAGAGAACAATAACGCTCTTGAAAGTGAAGATGCTTGTTCTCCATGTGTTCCGGACAACGGACAACCGGCTGTGGACGAACGTCGGCGTAAGAACGGCGCAGTGGCTCTACAGTGCGCTTACTGCGGTGAGCGGGCTCGAAGCAGAGCTGAGCTCGAGGCTCATACCAGAGCTCACTCTGGAACAGGCACTGCACGACATAAGTGTCTTATTTGCGATGAAGTGCTACCATCTGCTGCCATCCTCGCAGAACATAAATTGACTCATTGCAAGGTCAGATCTTTGGTTCCACTAATTCTATAATTAATAGATGATGTTTAATGTATTAAAATATTATGATATATGTTTTTTTATTATATACATTTTGTTATTTGCAAGAATAAGAAACATAATTTAAATGTTCGCCTTAATAATCAAATATATCAATTGCAGGTGATAGCAGGGGATACGTGTGCAAGGTGCCGGTCTCGTCTTCCCTCAGAAGAAGCTTTCTTGAGTCACATGGCACGTCATCACCCTGCACTGCCTGCTCCCTGTGTTATATGCCGTCAAACATTAGCCTCAGAGGCGGAGGCACGATTACACGCTAGATTTCATCTACGACCAACAGAAGATGAGCAAAGATGCGCAATTTGTCTTAGAGCTTTAACTGAAAATGAAGCTGGTGAAGGGGCCAGGGCTTGTTCTTCTTGTTATGCACGACATGCAACGCCAAGGCCTCCAGTGACCACTGAACACGACTGCCGGCTCTGTCGCCGTACTCTGGGCTCCCCTACTCGCTTACAAGCGCATCTAATTGAACACACATTTGCTGGTATTGGAGCATTTACTTGCTACCTTTGCTCTGCAATGTTTACAAGTGCCGTTGGCTTACAGAGACATTTGCCAGAACATTCAGCAGCACCGAGACCTTATGATTGTGGTAGATGTGGTCTCAAATTTTTCTTCCGCGCTGAGCTCGATAATCACGCATTTGTTCATCTAGAGGAAGCTGAAATAGCCCAGAGGGCATTTTATGAAGCGTACGCTAGAGGGGCTGCTTCAGCTTGGGCAGCTTTGCAGCCTTCGGACTTAGTTCCTCAACCATTGGTTTCGACACCTGCGCCAGCGGAAGTGCCAATAAAACGAGAACCAGAGATTAAAGAAGAACGCAATGATGAGTATATAGAAGTATCGTCTCCCCCTCCTGCGTCTGTACAATCGGAGAAAATGTCTCCTCCGCCAGTGGTGAAACAGGAGAAAAGTAATGAAGACTGAATAAGGGGAGGCTTTGGAACGCTATCGTCCGGTGTGGGATCCACTCCTACTGCAATACTAGATTACGTCCTTTCAAATTACACATTAGTTAGTTTTGTTAATATTATATCTGTTAAATGAGCGTTTAGAACGTTTTACTTAGAGTGTAACTATCGTTAATGTTAAGGCCTTGTGCGTTTTGTAATATTTACACGCCTATTTGTAAAAAGTTGTTGATTCAATAAATTAATATGTTAAGATTCACTTTAAATTATCTTTTACTTCTAATCTGAACATTTTATGTATTGACTTCACCTGCTACATTCGATTTAATACTTGTGTATTTACGATGGCAATAATTAATATTTTTTATCAAAGTAAAATTAAAGTTAATTATTATTTTAATTAATAAAAAATATATATTTCTCGTAATTAATGTAATTAATGAGTTTAGGCAGCAGCAACTTGCTGCTGTATCCACGGCAGGAGTGCCGCAACATTAACGTAAGCAGCTGGCACATTCACGTTGGCGCAACCCAAGCCCCAGGCAACCAGTCCCACCAGCACCCATTGTCCGCTCACTTGACACACCAATCCGGATCCACCGTCTCCCTAGAATTTCGAGAATTTTTCGCTTTCTTCGAGAATTCTTAATTTCGAGAAGATGCTTAAAAAGTTTTGATTTTTCGGAAAATGCATATTATGTATGTAGGTACTACTTCGTAGAACTAAATAAACCTAATAAAAAATAGACATGAGAAGGCATCATACTTTGGCGACTTTACTTTGGCACACATATGCTTGTGTAAATATTGTTTTTAATTTTTTTGTTAGTAAAATTTCTAGGATGGGTTGTCTATAATAATTTAAGTAATATCGCCTGATTACTACCAATTCTTTTTATTAAGCTAAACATTAAGATTACGTACCGTACACGAATCTTTATTAGCTTCACCACCAGCACAAATGAAAGAAGTTGTATCAAGTACAAAAGTTGATCCGAGGCGAGCAGTTTGCATTTGAGTTTGGCAGGTGGCTGATGCTACAATAGGTACTTCTACTTTCTTTAAAATCTGTTGGTATTGCCCCTGGAGACCAAACATGTCCTTGCCCCATCCTGATACCCAGCACCTAATAAAGATATTATTAATTACAACAAATAAAATCATCATAAAAGTCATAAGTTAAGTAATATTTATGGCCTTTGAAAAAGTAATATATCAATTTCAAATTAAGAGAAAGAAATTTATTCTCGACTAGCGACACGCTCGTGGTTTCGCTTGAACTACACAACTACTTGTGATTATTCTTGAACAAAATTCATTTTCATATATTTTATTTAATTATGACCGATTTATATAAAACAAACACTTAATGTTATGGTAAGTTTTCTAAAATACTTTCTTAACTACTTTTGCTTGATGCTTTACGCGTGCACGAACGCCCAAATAGAGAAATCGACAAACAGATTGCATAAATTAATGAAGGAAGGTTAGAGGAGCCCTCCTTAAAAATTTTGTCGTGATTTAAGAATTGTGACTATGTCGTGGCGACCAGTATTTTAGAAATTAACATTAATTTTTAATTTAATTAGTTTTTAGCCTTTGTTAATTCAAATATTATGTATATGTGGCAAACTAAAAATATATTGTTTTAAGGTATTACGTTTGTCCTGTGTAGGTGGAAGTTGACATCGGCGGAAGACATGCCCGGTTAATAGTAGTAACAGCGCCATTCATAGGCGTCAGAGGTACTGGAGCTGATAGCCGTAGAACAGTTATATCAAATTGCAAAGTACTAGGATTATAGGAAGGATGTGAAAACACCTTAGCTACATTATATTCTTGGAAAGGCACCGGTTCATATGTGCCTGCAGCGTCCCATTCTCCCAAACGAACTTTAACATTTGGCGCTGTTCCTGAAACGCTGTGACACAAATATATGTCATTATTCTGATATTTTATATTTAATTTTAGTGAACTAGTATGTATAAAATGTTTCTATATAAATTTTGTAAAATCTTTATCTTAGATAAAGTCTTTCTAGAATTTATTTATTTCTATCATCATTCATCGCCTTTATTAAAAAACATTATTAACAAGAGAGTAACGGACCTATAGGTGGTAGCGTATTATTAAACAATTCTAAATATTTCGTCAAAAGATTTTTTAAGAAACAAAAAAACTATTTATTTACTTCTAGTTATATTTCTTAATTATTATTTGTTATATAACAAATCGGTTCAACAATTATTTATTATTTTTGGTAAAATCTATTTAATTATAATTAATATATGATCACTCACACGTATGGCGACAATCGATGTGTGACTGTTAGGACATTAAGTTGGTCTATAAGCACTCCTCCTGCTACGTAGTCATTTTGCTTGGTAAGTATTATAGCCTGAAAAAAAAATTTTTAGTGCTTATATTTTTACCATACAAAAAATTCAATATTTAATCTCTCTTTATATAAACCTCAGAGTCGGTTATAAAAGCCTAATGCATATATAAAATTATTATTATTCCAGAATTCAGCAGGAAGTGGAGAACAGAGTGTCTTAACATAATGTCCATCTGCCTACCCTGCTGTATGCGGGATACAGCGTGAAGCAGATTTTTTTACATGTATAATAGTTACAATGACTTTAGTATTACCTGCCATGGATATTCCCCAAAACTAGCTTGACCTGCGGCAGGCATTACTGCTGTTGCTGGTACTGTCTGCAGAGTGCCACAAGCTACGATGCTCGTCGTACTGCCACAACAATATTCTTGTCCAGCGGGACATTGCGCAACCGTCTGATGCAGGATACATATTCTATTCTACTTTATATATTCTTAATAATAAAAAAAGGTTTTCTTTTTTTTTCAATGAGTAGAGAATGTCAAATTCAACTTACCGGTGTCACAATTCGAAAATCGATCATACCCGCACCATTTGACGTCTTTACACATGTGCCTGAGGGCACGCATCTGCAGCTCTGCCTTTTACGAATTCTATGATTATTATTACTTTTGAATTTTCGAAGTAACTTCAATATATCATCAGTAGTGTCTTCTTTATATAAACTTCTGCGCTCTCTAGGAAATCTAACCGCAGTGTCATATGAAGGAACTTGACCACTATAACCGCTTATTGGTGGTGCAGCAGCAAACGGCGCCGGGGTCGTTCCGAGTCTTGGATCGATCTGGAGTTGGCCTGCAGCGTTATCGTCAGGATTAGATAAGCAAATCACACCAGGATTGTTACAAAGTAATACAGGTAAAAATTCTACACCTGCTGTTGAAGGGTTAGTTGTAATAGTTGTTGGTACGGAGGCTGTGTTAGTTACTGAACTAGAATTAGATGGAATTGTTATTAATGAAGTTGGTGGTGGTATAGGTGTAGAATTGTTACCACTCATAGTTGTCCTGGCAGTAGTAGTTGTCATAGTTGGTGTAGGCGGGCGCGTTGTTGTGGTTGTTGTAGTCGTGGTGGTTGTGGTGGTAGGTGTCATGGTCGGTGGAGGAGCCATCGTGGTTGCATTTGGTGGTCGCATAATAGCAGTCGTTGTTGTAGTAGTTGCTGTTGTTGCCGCTGTTGTAGGCTGTAATATTGGTGTAGGTACGCCTTGTACTATTACTATAGTGGCGGGCGGTCCTGGATTTGAGGGCAATAAGCCCAAACAGGCGGTCAGTAGCCACAGACACATCGCGACGAGTAAGCCTACCACGCTCTAACTAATCATAAAACGATTTGATTCAAACTGGATATATTTTGTGATATACTTTTAAATTTAGATAGAGATGAGCGAGTATTAAATATGTCCTTAGTATAACAATTGGTGGTATTCCCCTAACAATTGCAGCCTTCATGGTATTTTGAACGTGTTTATAAAGCGATAAATTGACGCAATCAACAAAATGTGAATCACTAATCCATTGCAATCTCTTCGACATTTACAATAGTTAATTTGTTGTGCAATAAGTAGTTACAGATTTAGCCACTAGCTTTATGATATATATCTTAAATACAAATTATATATAGCTATATATACGTTCAAGAAATAAATATTCTAATCAATAAGTATGCACCAACTGTATTTTTTCAACTATTGAAAGAAAAAAGTTTTTAAATAATACGAACATATATCTTATATATGAAAAGGCAAAAATTACATTACTCAAAATTAAATAGACTCCCAAATAATAAATACATATATATAACTCTATGGTTGCATCCTGTGTATTTTAAACATAAACCGAGAAACCGTGACGATCACAATGTAAGTGCTAGAAAACTAAAAATGATTTATTTAGCAATTTTTAACAATACGTCAAATATTTTAATTTTCATTCTGGAAACATTTATAATAACTTTTCATTCTTAATAGTAGTGGGATTCGGTTTACAGAAAGAAAATTATTCAATTTCACAAATTTAAATAAGTACTTAGTGTCAATTATGGAGTATCGTATTATCTACTTACAATAAAACAGTAAAAATGTGTGACATACAAAAAAACGTTGTATGTCAGTTTGTTATACTTGTTAACTTTTTTAACAGTTTTGTAATAGTTCGCTCGACGACCGCTAGCCGAGGTTCGAGTCCCGCGCCGCGGGGGCGCCCTAACAGTCGTCGACTTCCTCACAGGCAGCTACTTAGTGCATGCATTTCTTCAGGGTCAGAGTACCCTCTTTCCTACCCAACCGGTGTCTCTGTAAAAGCCAATAGGGCGAACAGCAAAAACATGGTGTTCGAAAAAAAGGTATGGGCTTGAAATATTTTACCCTATATGCTGCTCCCGTAAAAGGAGCGCAGTTGCTTGTTGCATTAAATGTTAATAATATAATAAAGCCGAAAAGCGTGTTTGTTTTTGAACGCGTTAATCTAATAAATCTACGACAGAGTTTAAAAGTCAGGTATTTTTTTTAATAACTTTTAAAACATAAAATACAATTGACATTTTTAATAATATTTGCCCATATTGTTTTCTTTGCGCGTTTCTTTTATTTATTAGAGTTTTAAAAATGTCAATAACCGTTTTTATTGCAGTTTTTGTTATAATTTTATCAAATTGTTATTTGCGATTTTGATTGTCTTTCTTTTCTATATTTCATGGTATCGAATATAAACGTATAATCCTATTTTTTTCTTAATGCTCTCCTGTATTCCCCAAACCAAAATCAGTAAAATCTAATTTCTGCTTGGTACATCTAATAGGAAGTTTCTGTCTGAAACTGGAATAATATAATTTTATATAAATACTTAAAATATAACATAACATAGCACGCTATAGAAGCGCAAAGAGAGCCTACAAGCAACTAATTACTCATACAGACTGGATTAAGAGCTATAAGAACGAACAAAAAAAAACAAGATCAACAAAAGACTTAATATTCTGCGCCACAAAATTTCACAGATCCCTATATTCTCACGAGCCACAAGATATTACCACGCTCACAGACATACACTCAAATAGTTCACAAATCAACATCTACGAAACGACTATTATATCGGAAAAAGACGTCTTAGACAACATTAAAAAGCTAAAACGAGAGAAGAGCCCAGGACCGGACGGCTTAAAGAATGATGTATTAATAGAAGGAGCAAAATTCCTCACCGGACCACTCACATACATATTTAACTTGGTACTAAGAACAGGCATGAACCAGAACAATGGATGAATTCAGACATAATACTGATATACAAAAAATTAACCCACTGGAAATCACTAACTACCGCCCGATTAGCCTACTATCAAGTGTGTACAAGTTATTTACATCTATAATTCTAAGCAAAATTAGCTCAATAATTGACAAAACGCAACCGGTAGAACAAGCAGGATTCCGCCCTGGATTCTCGACTATAGATCATATTCATACGCTGGAGCAAGTAATGGAGAAACACTCAGAATTCAACATGAATTTGTATATATGTTTCATCGATTATACAAAAGCATTCGACAGTCTCTATCATAGCTCTATCTGGCAAGCTCTACACAGCTGTAATATAGACCTAAGAATAATAAAAACTATAAAAAGTATCTATCAGAATAGTGTAAGCAGAGTAAAACTAGAAACTCGAGGCGAGGAGATCAGAACTAGAAAATATGATATGTCAACTAAATAAAGAGAGCAAACTAGTGGGACTGAGACCTCAGCAAAACAAAAATAATGACTAATGGTTCAAAAAGTAAAATATCGCTAGAAGGGGTCGAACTGGAGTATGTAGAGCAATATTTATACTTAGGAAAGCAAGTTTCATTTATTGAAACAAATAACGAAGAAGAGGTCAACAGACGAATCACGTGCACCTGGAAAAACTACTGGGCCCATAAGGAAATACTAAAAGGCAATTATGAATTGAATATGAAAAAAATCATCATGGACACTTGTATTCTCCCCTGCTTGACCTATGGCTCCCAAACGTGGACAGTAACAAGCAAAACAAAGAACACAATAAAAACTTGTCAGCGAGCAATGGAAAGGAGCATGTTACACCTAAGAAAAATTCAAAAGATTAAAAGTCAAGATATAAGAAAACAGACAAAAGTGACCGATGGATTGCATAAAACATTAAGATTAAAATGGGGCTGGGCTGGCCACGTCGCGAGATGCACTGACCAGCGATGGACTCTCAAAGCCACTAAATGGGTCGGCCCACAAGGAAGAAGAAAAGTGGGCAGACCACAAAAGCGATGGGCAGATGACAT